>OZ005735.1:18131525-18829863 GCA_963930755.1 Eudasyphora cyanicolor | reverse complement strand
AAGCACCCGCTACTCCTTTTTAGATGTACTCTATTATAAACTTAAAAAACAATACTCATAGCATCACAGCAACCGTAACAGTCACAGCAATATAAGCTCTCCTCCTTTTCCTCATCCTCCGAAACTAAAAGGAAACACAGAGTTTCCTGCTTTGTTGTCATCATGACAAAGCGACAAATACACTCGCAACACAGTCAGTCAAAACACCAAACAGAGGCTCTCTCTTCCTTTACATATGCGGTTTTTTATTATTATTTTAGTGTACTTAGACAAGGGAGGAGATTTTTTACATAGTCAAAAAAGGAATATAATTCGCCCGAACATAAGAAAGCAACAACAAACGTGATTTGTGATTTGTTTTTATAAAACACAATGTGTTTCTTAAGATTTATACATATATACATAGGTATATACATATACTTGGATTTAGTTTTCTTACAATTTTATTTATTTCAATTTGTTTTTAATTGAAAACAAAAATTTCTCTTTATTTTTTATTTCTCTAAATTTAGCTAAGCTTACGAATCGTAATATTATTTTTAAATGAAAAAATTGTTTTTAATTACTTATTAAGTTACTAAGTATGTACTTAAACCAAACCACCATATATAATATAAATTAATTAATAACACACACACACACACTATATAGTCACTAGTATTATTAATACTTAACTATTGCTATGAAGAAATAAAATCATTGAAAAATGATTACTTAAGACAGTGATGGAAGAATACAGTAAAGAAGGCACGGCATATTGGATATAATTAATTAATATAATACTTATGCACATGCATACACACATACATACGTATATAATATTGATGTTGAATTATGAATTTCTTGGTAAATCAAATAAAAACAAAGAAGAAAACATTTTTCAATGTTGACCCAAAAAAAACCCAAAGATGGAGTTTCCTTTATAACACTACCCAGCAAAATTTCCCATTACGAAATAACCTGACGGGTAAGTTAAATTCAAAACTGGTAACTGCTTATAATTTGGCCTCCCTTCGGATTATTTTTAAATAGACATGTCATTACATATCTACTTAACCCCACGCTTACAATTATTCAAAAGTAAGCATGGACGTAAGTAATACTTTTATGAGTGTGTTAGTTGCTATTGCTTGTTCACCACCATCAGTTGTTGACAGCGATGCCAACTTGGTGATTTTTCCGCTACTTGTGGTGATTTTTGATCTCCAAATACCACTGTTTTGTAAAAGTAGTGATTTTTCAAATCAACCACTACGGTAGCGTATTTAACAATTTTTTGTAGCGCTTTTTGTGATTTTTTACATACATCCGCGAAGAATGCAAAATGACGGCGACATTAAAAACATGTATTTTACGCAACTTATCTTCGCACTCTTTTAGAGCACATAGAATGTAAAAACGATGTCGCTTTCATTTATGTTTCTTCATATGTTCTTATGTGAATTGTGGCTGATCGTTATGAATTTCTTTAAGAACATAGTTAGTCCTGAATCCAAGCAAGTGTCTATGTTTGTAGGAGAGAGACTTCGATACAAGCTTGGAAAAAATTACCTCGTGCGATTCAGGACTTAGGAACCGAATGTCTTTAAATACAGAAAATTCTTGAATACAAATAAAATACGTGTTAAAGTTTCAAAATGTTTGCTGCTCGAAGTATAAAATACCCAATAATTTATGTTTAAAAATAAATGCCAATGAAACATTTAGAAATCAAAATTTTATACACAATCAAAATTATGGCCAGAAGAGATGGAGGAAAATTATACTATTTTATTTGGCCAAGAACAAGTCATTTATTAATAATTTAATCCTAAGAATGGAAAACAAACAAAACTGTTACGTTTATGTTATAAATATAAGTTCTTGTTTTTGTTTTCAAAGAACAATTTTACAAACATTATCTAAATGTCTAAAAAATTAGTTGGTTTTCTGCGGATTTCGAACCGATTTTCCCGAATTTTTTGTAATTGTCGCAATTAAAAAATTCGCGGAAAGCTGTTTTTTCGCGTGTGACATTTCATTCCTATTCGTTCGTAACTGATAGATTTTGACGTTTCGTCCGGACGGCACATGTGTCTAATTTAAGGTCTGTGATGCAGAGGGTAAGTAGATGTCATTACGATGTAATGCAAGTGGTAATGACATGTTCTTACCAAGATTTTGCTGGGTAGTTACAAAATTTTTGTCGATGGGCTGTGCATAACATTTTCTGGTGTAATATGGGTCCTAAACACGAAAAATATTAAAAAAAAAAATTATGGGAATTTTTTTAAATATTCCGATTTTCTTGGAAGGTGCCTTAAGTATTTGGATCATATTTAAGTAACAGCTCGTTAATGCCGGGATTTCCATTAATTTAAAGGAAATTATGAGGGCTACAAATGTTGAAAATTCATATTCACGTAGAAACAGATTTTTAGTAACTGTCGTTAAAACAAATTGTAAACTGTACAATTCAAGTATTTGTATGCACTGGTATTAAAGTTATAAGCTGTTAACTTTTGATGCAAACTGATGCATTTGGTACCAAAAAATAATTCTACTCAAATTGGGAATTTACGTTTAGCTAATTTAAATTAGCTAAACTTCAATTGAAATTGAGATTTTTCTTTTGAAATTGGCTATACGTATACGTATTTTATTTGAATTTGAGATTTGCTATATGAAATTGGTTAAATTATTACATTTCTATTTTTCCAATGCAAATTATATTTCTTCCTCACTACATAAACACATAAGTTTTCAATTACAGATAAAATGTTCTCAATTTAAAATGCAACATCCCAACTTCGTCAAAAAGAAAATCTCAATTTTGAATTGAATTTAGTCCACATCAAATCGAGTCCTAACCGCCAAAAAAATTTAACCGACGAAAAGCAAATTTTCAGGAGAAGGTTTTTTAAGTTTTCTCGGTACTCAATGCAGGTATTGACATGAATCTTTCAAGTTAAGCTTTTTTTAGTAATTAACTAGTATTAATCGTTGCATTAGCATTTTTTAAAAATATGTATGTTTTTTTCGCTGTTATTGTAGCAAGCTGAAGCGATGTATTTGTGTCGGTTAAGTTAAAAAACATAACCATAGAAATATGGAGCAGCATATATTTTTTTAAATTTATTTTGGAAATGTCGACAACTCAAAACAAAGGAAATTCATTAACATTAAATATAATAAACATATCTATCAAATTTGGGTGAGTCAGTAAACGACATATGCGCGGTATCTAAAGACATTCTATGTAGTATTGAGGAATTCAAAGTTGATGACAAAGTATGGTCAGACCACTTTCCAATCCTGGTAAAAATAAATGTTACATCTGATCTACAAACTGGAGAAAAGACGACGCTGTTGCCGAAATTAATATGGAAAGATGCCGATTATGATAAATATCAGAGAATGCTAAATGAAAATATTTGTAATGGAACTGCCCCAAACCAATGGTACCTTAGTGACATTTGTGAAATAATAAAGAAATCTTCTTCTAAGCCTGCAACCCGAAAACGACTATTTGAACCAAAATATAAATGGTATAATAGTCAATGCAATAAAGCAAGAATAAAAAGTTTTAAACTGTTGAGAGTATATAGGAGAACTAAAGATTTGGAAGACAAAAGACGATATACAGCCGCACAAAATCAGTACAAAGCCACATGTAGCTCCCGTAAATCTGTGTATTACAACACAATCGCCAACAAACTAAACTGCATAAGACATTCTAAGGAATGGTGGAAAATGGCTAGGGAAATACGTAATCAACAAAACCTTGTAGGGACAAACCTCACACCAGATTTGTTTAAATGTTATTATGAAGAACTACTAAATGGACCCGAAGAAACCACTTTAATATATTATGCACCCTCATATAAAGAAGATACGGACTTAGATCGACCATTCACAATATCAGAACTAAAGACAATGCTAGCAAAACTAAAGAGTAACAAAGCCCCCGGCGAGGACAGGATACCCTATGAGTTTTTCATAAATGGCACAGAGCTTTTTTATAGCAGTTTATTAGGTAGCAGTTTATCTGTATTTACGAAAACAATCATTTATCCAATACATAAAAAAGGAAATCTAAATGAGTCCTCAAATTATAGAGGCATATCTTTTATGAATTCTGCAGCGAAAATATTTATGGGCCTAATAAACGAACGGCTGTATAATTGGGTTGAAAAGTATGGAATTCTGACGGAATATCAAGCTGGATTCCGGAAAAAATACTCAACGATTGATAACATTTACAATCTTACAACCATTGTTAACATTAAGTTAAAGGAGAAGAAAAAAGTATATTCTTTTTTTATAGACTTCAAAGCCGCCTTTGATAACATATCAAGACAAGCTCTAATATATAAACTATTCCGAATAGGCATATCCTATAAATTGGTTAATTTGATAGAAAAAATCTACAGCAACACTCCCCAGCAAAAAAAGAGCACCCAAAGAAGCAATAAAAATCCCCAACTTATTATCCGGAAGTTGTTCTAATTTGGATTTTCACCAATGAATTTAACAAGGGGTTGTCGCGCCGGGGAAGTACTTCTTTGTCACCACTTTTGCACAACTCTTTTAAAGCACTGTAAGATTTGCTTTTTTGGTGTTGTATTTATTTGATGAATGTATGTCATTCTTATTAACATCTTTGGGTCCAGAGATTTCATATTTTAAAGGAATACAAATGTTGACATAGGGAAGGGAACGTATAAATAATATACTATTGGCCAAACAGATTAACGATCATATATACATATGTATGTTTGTTTAGGACATTTGAAGATGTCTGTAATCTGTATGGTGTAGATGGCTCTTGAAAAGTGTGACCCCATAGTGTAATTAACATTCTCACAAAAAAAAAAAGTTTTCCGTAGCCCCGGTTCAGAGAATAGTAAAGTACCACAGTGTGGTACAGTATGTATGGTATATTTAATTACCATAATTTCTTTTAAAATTATTTAATTATAACCTACACCACACTGTGGTACAATTTATTATGATTTTATGCATTTGTTTCTAACACCAAAAATGAGAAGAGATATATAGAACCATCGTTTATTCTACCGATCGACTTAGAATCACTTTCTGAACCGATTTAGCTATGTTAGTTTGTGCATGCGTTCTTGTAATCTATGTGCAGGTCACAAATATAGTCCGATCTCAAAGAAATTTTGTACATATCTTTATTTTGGGACAAGACAATTCGTATTGAAATTGAAAGACAATCCGTATTTCTTTCGTCTACGGAGAACGATCAAAAATCTCTTAACTATTTGAATATCAGTTTAGAACCAGATATCGTAATATATATGAATGTACCTTCGATTTAGCTTATACCGTCTATAGAAGATATAATTTCCTTTCGATGTTCATGAAATTTGGTAAAGAGTGTCTTATTTTAACAGTTAATATCTGTGTGAACAATATCGGTTCAAATGTACATATAGCCCCACATACTCGCATGGATGTGTACCTTCCGATTTAGCATCTAAGCTCCATAGAAGTCATATTTTAGCCAAATGTACTATATTTTGCACAAAGAATTTTATAATCCGAGAAGAAACGGTCACTAGCAAGGTTGGAAAAATGTGATTTCATGTTTTACATCAGAGCATTATTAAATTTGGCAGAGATTAGTTTATAGAATCACGAACACTGCGAAATTTGATAAAAAAATGGATACCCTTCAGATAAAGGCCAAATTTAAATACAGACCCATATAGAATTTTGCATTAGACGCAGTATTTTACATATGAGTCATTCCACGCCAAACGGGACGATTTTTGACATCACTATTTTTGATTGCTTCGAAATTTTGTGTATGCATTATTTACCTAAAAATATCTTATACGTAGTTCAAGAAAAAATTTTAAAAAAATTTCTTTAAGAGTTATGAGCAATTTAAAGTTGACGAAATTACGTTTTTTCTAAAAGGTGTGTTTATCCTTTAGCTTGTATCTCCTAAAATACGTGACCTATTTTAATGTGATATACCTTGTTTTGAAGGTAATTTCAACTACTACAACTAACGTAAATTAAGCACTGCAACAAAAATACTAATTTTTAATGTTTTTGCCCTTTTATACTTTCTATTGCGATTTTCAAAATGATTACACCCTTCGATTTTTTTTTAATTTTAATGTCGTGTTCTGAGATGTCTTTGTTAGCTACTGTATGAATTTGGAAGTGGTGAATTGATGGGAACTATTTTTTACGATTTTTTATAAAAAGAACCATTTGCATAATTTCTTTGAGTGTGCTTTAAATAATTAACGGAATGATAATTTTTAGCCGTTAGTTTATTAATATAACAATACAACAATAAATATTATTAATTTTGCAAAATTATTTGCAAAAACGCAAAAAATAGCGATGAATTGATATTTAAAAAACAAAACTCATTAAACAATAGCAAGAGTCAAAAGATAAGAAAGTACTTGTTAAACTATACTCTGAGATGATTTTTTTTTTTAAATCACAGCAACCTGGATTTCAGTTTTTGATGAAGATAAAAATACAATAACTTTGTTAGTCCGTTTTTCACATTAAATTCGACAACTCAAAGAAAATGGAAAGCAATAATAAAGCAAAAGTAATTTTTTGAACTTAAAACTACCACGTCCGATAAAAAAATTAGAGTTCAGACATCATCAACTTCCGAAAAGTACTGTGTTAAGACGGTGTACAATGATTAATATTTTTATACCCATTTTCATCTTTTTTACTGTTAATAGAATACTTGATTCGAATAAAATACAATAACTTTGTTAGTCCGTTTTTCACATTAAATTCGACAACTCAAAGAAAATGGAAAGCAATAATAAAGCAAAAGTAATTTTTTGAACTTAAAACTACAACGTCCGATAAAAAAAATTAGAGTTCAGACATCATCAACTTCCGAAAAGTACTGTGTTAAGACGGTGTACAATGATTAATATTTTTATACCCATTTTCATCTTTTTTACTGTTAATAAAATACTTGATTCGAATCTTTCTAATACATTTTTATTGTTCTTATTTTTACATTAGTATACTGATTATTAATAATTGTCATTCTTTTCTTAAATGTTTTATTGTTCTTACTGTTTTAGTAAACTAATGACTAAAAATTATCATTCTGTTAATTATTTAAAGCACATTCACAGAATTTATGCAAATGGTTTTTTTTTATAAAAAATCGTAAAAAATAGTTCCCATCAATTCACCACTTCCAAATTCATACAGTAGCTAACAAAGACATCTAAGAACACGACATTAAAATTTCAAAAAAATCGAAGGGTGTAATCATTTGGAAAATCGCAATAGAAAGTATAATAGGGCAAAAACATTAAAAAGTAGTATATTTGTTGTAGTGCTTAACCAAGTTGTTTGTAGTAGTTGAAATTACCTTCAAAACAAGGTATAGCACATTAAAATCGGCCACGTATTTCAGGAGATACAAGTAAAAGAATGAACACAACTTTTAGAAAAAAACATAATTTCGTCAACTTTAAATTGCTCATAACTCTTAAAGAAAAATTTTTAAAATTTTTTCTTGAGCTACGTATAAGATATTTTTAGGTAAATCATGCATACACAAAATTTCGAAGCAATCAAAAATAGTGATGTCAAAAACCGTCCCGTTTGGCATGGAATGACTCATATATATCATAGCCCTCATACATATGTTCCTTCCGATCTGGACTTTTATCACTTCACAAGATTCATTTTACATCCAATCGTTTTAAAATTATGCATTCTTGGGTTAATAATTTATATTCCGAAATTACATTTTGGTTAGTTATTTAGAAGAACTTCATTAAATGCCGAAAAAATGTTCACACTTATGAATTGGAAGTACTTATAATGTTATTCTTTTGGAAGTACTTCTTTTATTTTTTGCTGGGTCATTAAGCAGTATGGAACGGGACAGAGCTCTCGGAATACTTTGAAACAACCAAAGGAGTAAAACAAGGATGCATTCTATCGCCGTTGTTGTTTGCCCTTTATATAAATGACTTGCACGATTTTATTGAAGGTGGGCTGTTTGTGGACAATCTTAACATCAGACTTCTCTTATATGCAGATGATATTGTCCTTCTAGCAGATGATATAAAAGTTTTACAGAAAATGATAACCAACTTAGAAATTTACTGCAAAACGTGGATCTTGGAAGTAAATTTAACAAAATCCGAAATTATGGTCTTCAGAAATGGAGGGAGACTAAGTAAATCTGAAAAGTGTACGTATAAAGGCAGAGAAATAAAGATATCAAATGAATTCAAGTATTTAGGAGTAACATTCACCCCAAAAATGAAATTCTCCAAACATATACAAAAAAAAAAACAATGAGGCAAAAAACGCAATAAATGCAACATGGAACCAATTTATAGGAAGATCAGATGTCAATATGAATGCTAAGTGGAAGTTATTTTTAGCTGTCTGCAGATCCATTCAGACATATGCAGCCCAAGTTTGGGGATACTCATACTTCGAAGAAATCAATACGGTGCAAAGATATTTTTTAAAACGAATTTTACGTGTACCAAGTTTTACACCAAATTATATTCTTATGTTAGAAACGGAATTAGAATACTTCCTGGGTAAAAGAATTGAAGAGATTGGCTCAAACTTTTAGTCTGCCATGGCCAGAAATGTCCTCCCTAACGAACTGGAACTCATTTTCTAATGATTTAATAAATAGTATAAAGCTGCACACGCACGAAGGAAGACTAAGTAGAAAAAACGACAGTCAAAGCCTGCGCGTATATAAATATCTGAACACAAACAGAGCTCATCTTTATTTGAATGAAAAATACTCCTACGAGAAAATTGTATGGATTTTCAAAGCACGCAATGGAATGATTTCTCTAGGGTATAACCGGTTCGATTCTCATAACTCTACAAGCGAATGGAAACTCTGTAATATGCATGAAATCGAAAAATTAGAGCACTTCTTGGGAACATGTCCTGTACTCAGAGAATTTAGAATGATGTCATTCCAAAACCGTCTACTAGACAGAGAGGAAGTCATTAAAATACTTGATGGCCGAGAAGAAGAAGATTGGGATAATTTGGTAATATATCTGAAGGCCAGCTATAAATATCGCCAATATTTGATAAACGAATACTATTAAAAATTAGTCATATGGTATGCGACAGACGTATTTTTAACATTGTCGCAAATATCTGTCTATTACTTTCTAAATTGAATATTATAGTTATTTCACTGAATTGTAAAATTATTAACACAAATAATTATTCAATAAAGAAGTATTACTACTAAAATATAATAAAAACCAGTAAGGAAAGGCTAAAGTCGGGCAGGACCTTCTATAGGATAACCTACACCACTTTCTTAGCAGAATAAGTAGACTACGAATCAAATTCACAAAATCGAGATATATTTAACATACAGAGTTTTCCAACAAGAGGTGTTATTTTGAATCACCCGGTATTTCGGTAGCTGTCACTTTTGAAGCTTTTATTCTTTGACATTTGACAAGTAGAAACTACGCCATTCCTAAAAATGGAACGATACACGATTCAACAACGCATTGAAATCATCTTGACTGACGTCAACAAGCAAAATTGTCGCATCTGGGGCTTGGAAAACCCAAGAGTTATTGTTGAGAAGCCTCTCCATCCTCAACGTGTGACTGTTTGGTGCGGTTTATGGTCCGGCGTGGTTATTGGACCTTACTTTTTCGAAAATAAGGTTGGATCAACAGTTACGGTGAATGGATTGCGCTATCGAGAGATGATTAATGATTTTTTATGGTCGGAGTTGGATGGTATTGATCTGGACAACGTTTACTTTCAACAAGACGGCGCTACGTGCCAAACAACCAACGAAACCATTGCTCTGTTACGGGAAAAGTTTCCGGACCGTGTTATCTCTCGAAGAGGTGATCACAATTGGCCACCGAGATCTTGTGATTTAACACCTTGCTTCTTCCTTTGGGGCCACGTGAAAGATAAGGTCTACGCCATTAGCCCAGCGTCGATTCAATACCTCAAAGATAGAATTCGTGAGGCTATCGAGGACATAGGGCTGCCACTTTGCGATTTTTTTCCCCATCATAGTAACCGAGCCTATACGGCCTTTTACAGTTACAAAAAACAACAATATGTAGACTACTCAAAAATCTTAAATATCTAAATAAATAAAATGACTAAATTATAAAATTAAACAGAAAACAATAGAAAGAGTAGTAAACAACCGAGTAAACAATTTTCTCCTAACTTTCACAGTATATATAAACAGTTATAGAGCATCTAACAATAAGAAAAACTACTCACACACTGTGAGAAAAGAATTTACAAAAATCAACTTAATTTCATAAAAAAAACATACGTACAAGCTTAACAATTTAATGCAATAAATAATAAAAATAATTAAAAAAAAAACTATAAAATTTAAAGAAAATACTAAATCAAATTACGAGGCGACTGAAAAAAAATATTGAGTTATAATAAACATCCCTACTACTCGCGCAAAAAAAACTACTCTGACAGGCTATATCATCCAATTAGGCAATAGAAAAAATAATAAACAAGAAAAAAAATCAAAAATCATGAAGCTGAGCATATTCAAAGAGCTTATATTTATATGTATGCAACTGTCGTGTGCGTTCTAATTTTTCAAATGGTATGGCAATTTAACGGCCATTTGATAAAGAAAAGTAGGGAAATTTTTATCAGCTGTTTTTTTAAAAAAACAATTGACAGCTGACAGGTTACAGCTGACAAGCAGAAAAATTAGGGAGAGGGAAAAGAGGAAGAAGACCGGGAAAATGAAGTTGGTCGTGGAAAAGTTGAGAAAAGTCTGTCCTTTTTGGATTTGGACTTTTCACCGGCCGGACGCAGTGGCTCTTCCCGAAATAAAATTGCAGTTGGATAAAGTTTGATTTTTTTTATTGAAAAAAATGTGAAAGCAATCACAATGTGTAATGAAAGTAAACGATACTGAAGTAAAGCTTACAAACTAAACTAAAGCAAAGCTTACAAACTAAACTAAACTAAAGCTTACAAACTAAACTAAAGCAAAATTTTACAAACTAAATTAAAGTGAAGCTTACAAACTAAACTAAAGCAAAGCTTACAAACTAAATTAAAGTGAAGCTTACAGACTAGACTAAAATAAAGTTTACAGTCAAGATAAGCTAAAGTTTACAAACTGAAATAAAGTTAAATCTACGAACTAAAATCATCTAAGACCCAGCATCAACAGCCACAGCATCAGCGTCCGGTACAACGAGGGAGGCGCAGAAACGCATGGCCCAGCCTGGCATGCGAAGGTTATTCCACAAGTTCTTTGACTATCAACTATTAAACTCCGGACCGACAGAAAAACGGACGGACAAACGTATATTTATATTTGTCTAAAAAGAGAAAATAAATAATCAGTGGTTAGTTTTTGGTTAGGTTCAAACAATTAGTTTTGTGTACTTACCTTTTTTTTTGGTAGAACCCCATTCTCCGGTCTAGTGTTGAGCTCAGGACTAGGTTAGGACATTGTTTTCCCTTGAGGCTCACGGTTAGCCTAACCTAATTGTTCGTCCCTCCCGGAAAACTATAAATGAAACCACAAATTTGAGATTAATACAAAAAATACGACCAAATATACATATATACATGTTTACACATACCCAAAAATACTAGGACGGACAGAACAGACAGACGTGACTTCTGTGGCCCACATAACCGTACGTCGGCGTCATCAAAAGCCTCGTTCTCAGCAATTTATTACCTGCTTCCTGAATCCTTTCCTAACCTATAAAAACGAATGGATACTTACCTTCACGCCAGCCGCATCTGAACCTGAAAAGAAAGAGAAATTAAAGATAGAATTAATAATAGTAATAATAATAGATTGAAAAAAAAACAAACTATTGAAATTCCGTCTAGCCTTAATTTGAATTAGAATGAATGTAAATATAAATAAAATGAATTTAAATTAAGATGGATTTAGTTAGAAACGGAAAACAATTCTAAGAATAATAAATAAAGTAAAGTAAATTAATTATGTTCAATCTAAAATAATCCAGTATAAAAGTTAATGTGAGATGAAATAGAAGTAGATCGATTGTGAATTAACTAAATTTAAATTAATCAATTTAACATAACAATTTGTAAAGCTTGAAGGGTTTCAGAAATGAATTTGAATAAATGTATATTTTAAATGTTTCTTAAATCGAAAATTTGGATAATGTTTTTGGCTTAAGGCCTTTTCTAAGGTGGTAGGGGTATAGGGTAGAAGCAGGGTAAGTATAGGGCGAATATGGGATACCCAATCCGGCGGTGGGGTATCATGGAGGGATCCTAGGTCGATCCCAGTGGGTGGGAGATACGTCATGGTTCCGTAGAGTGTCCGTCCGGTAGGGATCCGTGAGTGTTTTCGTTCCTTTCCCTTCATCTTTGTTTCTTTTCACCTTGTTTTCTTTGTGGTTTATTTCGGGTCCCCTTTATTTCTATGTCCCCTTGTGTTTGTTAGTCCGGTATGGATGTAGTTTTTGTTGTCCCTGTATCGCCGTCCACATCGCCGGCAAGAACACCATCCCAAGCCGACGAGCCATAGCCGCGCAAAAAGCCAGCATACCGGCAACGCTGGCGATGTGGCACAAAAAGCGAAACCTAAATTTTTGAACCGAGTACAGGACACAAAATGGCGCCCAACGTGGGGCCCGAAATAAGCCTTCCTAGTCTAAATAGTCCATTCTTTTTATGTGTAGGATTCAAGTTAGGTTAGTTTGTCTTAGATAAGTCCCGGATTAGGTTAATTTAAGAGTCCCGTCCGCGTTTTGCTATATCTAAGCCTCTAGCCTTACTGATGTCCGTCCGCATAGAAAGTAAAGTATACCATTAGTCCTTACAATATCCCACTAGATTTTCCGAAACGTCCGCCCCATCATACTAGAGTCTAAAGCCAACGAGAGGAAGTGGTTTTCATGCACGAGAGGCCAGTCTAGTCGAGTTTTTCTCACCCGGAGACGAGTCGCTCTCGTGCATGTGAACGACATTTTTCTTGTTGGGCAAAAGGGAGTTCTCCTTTTCTGGCAAACTGAGTCCTGGGATATCAGGTTTTAAACCCGTTTTCCAGAGGCCTTCAGCTAGCCAGGAAAGGGGACCACCAAGTGTAATGTCCGTCCGCTTACGTCCCGATTAGTTAATAAGATAGATTTATAACTTAGTAGGTAGAAGAAAAGCACTTACGTGTAGCAAATCATAGGTTCTGGTACGGAGAAGCTTGTCTGTCCCTCTGCAATCATGGCTCCAGACCAAATGTGGTTGAGTTGACATGTTTTCTGCGTCCAGTCTCCGTCAATCTAGCTGTCTTTCTATCTTCTCCTTTCTTTCCTCATTTTTCCATTTGTTTGTTTTCATTGTTGGGAGGAAGTGCTCACGGAACCTGAAAAAGATTAGAATTTAGGATACGTGTACACTCCGGAATAATGTTGACGTGATAGATTTACCTGTACTTACCTTTGTTTTCACCCATACCCTACCACCGTTTTTTTAGTTTGAACAGTTCCTACATTCTGCCACATAGGTTGAAGTCATTCCCTATGCGCTCCAGGATAACTTTTGCATGTTTATAGGATTTTTAAAAGCTTGATAGTAGAAAACAATTTTATTAGAAATATAAACTCGGTTATAGCGTAACTTACCTCAGTTTTTTTAAGATGGTTAACACTAGGTCCAGTGAAAAAGCAGGTCCCAGCGGGTCGGGTAATGCGGCCTCGGATGCTGAGAACCCGCCCGCGACCACATCCCAGCCAGCTGTGACCCTGCCTCCACCATCTACAACCACCACCACCGCAACGACCACTGCTACAACCACCACATCCACGTCTACCACCACCGTTCCAACTTCATCACTAGCTCCATCTAACGCCATGGGCTTGGGAGACTTGTCTCGTTTGTTGGACAGCTCTTTCCAGTCCGACGCAGTCTCGCCGCCAAATTTTAGCCCACTGACAGGTCTGAACGCCCCGCATGGGCCTAGTGATGTGGCTATAAGCGCAGCCATGCGCGAGATAATAATATCATCGGTGGGAGTGTCAAGGTTAGAGTTTGAGAGGGAACACGATTATCGTATCCGACGCCTTCTCCCAGCTATTGTTGAGATAGCCCGGCGTCCAACCGGAGTGGAAGAAGCGTTGGAGAATCTCTTGCTCCCAGGCGTCACATCAGCAGCAGCAACATCGCGATCAAGAGTGCTCCAGGCTCCAGATCAGGCTCCACCGAGACAGGGTAATGAGCCCCCATCAAACCAGTATGTGGCAGCCTCAATATCAGCAGCTCAGCCAGCGAGCTATCCTCCGGCACCGTACTACCCCGTACCTCCTCCAGTAGTCCGTCCCCCGTTGACTGAAGGCTTTATACCGCCGTCGACGCAGATGTCCGGACAGCGGACATATCAAGAGGTACCACCACCGGTTCACCGACAGTCAGACTCTTGGCTACCACCAATTCCTCCAGGTAGAGCAAGGCCATCCATGCCGACCAACAGGATGTCGTACATGTCACCGCCTCCAGAGCAATACAGACCACCACCGGATACTTACAGGCCGATGCCAGACCAATCTATCCCACCACCGCAGCCTTTTGGTCATCAAAATAACAATTTTTGTCCCCAATATGGCAATTATGGCCGACCAGCACCCAGCCGTCAGAGCGAGGCCACCAACAAGCACAATCTAGCCAAGTGGGGATTAAAATTCGACGGAACCAGCAAGACGATGGCCGTACAAGAGTTTATCTTTCGTGTCGGAGAGCTCAAACGCGACTACGAGTGCCCAGAGGAGGAATTTCTTACAAAGTTCCACCAGCTGTTGGAGAAGCCAGCCCTCGATTGGTACTGGAATCACCGCAAGTTCGTCCATTTCCGAACGTGGTTCGAATTGGAGAAGGCCCTTTTGGAGCAATACCAGCGGTTCGAGAATGAATTCCAGGTCCAGATGGAGATTCTGAACAGGCGTCAACTTCCACACGAGAACTTTGAAAGTTTTTATAATGCGGTAATCCAGTTGAGGAACCAACAAAAGGTGCCATATCAGGAAAAAGAGATGGTGGAAATAATGAGGGGAAACCTGAAACCATCCTTGGCCCAGATGGTATTCTCGGCGAAGTTTTACACGTTAGGAGACTTTTGGAGAGAGGTCAAAAGAGCAGAGAGCCTCATAATGTCGCACCGCCAGCAATATCAAAGACCAATGAACCAACAGCGAGTTAACGAGTTGGCGTTAGAAGAAGAATATGCCCAGAAGGAGCTGGAAATCGATGCGATCAGTGGTCAAACGAAGTTCCAGTGCTGGAATTGTGGAAGCGTCGGTCATAGCTGGATGGATTGTGGTGCACCCAGGAAGTTTTTCTGCTATAGGTGTGGCCATGATGGCGTCACCGTCACCAATTGCCCTAAATGTCAGGGAAACAGACCGAGGAACCCACCTCAGAACGGGGAGGTGAGGTCCACAGCGGTTTAGACCCCGTTACACCCATAGCATTCCCAGTCAAAATTTTAGAAAACCCTGATAGGACCATGAGAGTAGAAGAGAGGAAGTTCAGGGAACTAAAACCCCTTCACATAAGAATTAGGGAGTACAAAGAGGCGAGGTCGAGAATTTTTGATGGTGTTTCCAGCAGGATTAAGAAAGCGAGGGAACGGTACAAGCGTCGGAAACGCTTGAGGCAAGAAATCGCCGCCGCTAGCTTATACGAAGGCGACGACAACAGATTCTACACCCGAATTTCCATAGGCGGACAAAACATCGAGGGCTTACTCGATAGCGGAGCCACCGTGTCCTGCCTTGGAATGGGGTGTATGGACTTCGTGCAGTTGGCAGGTTTAGAAGTCCTACCGTTCCACTCCTTTATTAAGACTGCTGATGGCAGTCCTCACAGAATTTTAGGCCGAGTGAAGGCGCCCATCACCTTCAATAAGCGCTCTCATGAAATCGTGTTCTACCTTGTTCCTTCTTTGAGTAGGGAATTATTCCTAGGGGTAGATTTCATGAGAACTTTCAATCTTTTCGGTAATGTCGATAGCTTGACTACCAACAATGTCAGTCTCTGTGCCGAAGCTGAGAAGACTGATGATGAAGTCAAACTGCACTCCTTAACAGACCAGCAGCTGCAACGCTTGCATGTGGTGAAGGAGAAGTTTCCGTGTTTTACCAAGTTTGGTCTTGGCAAAACGGGAATTGAGGTCCACACAATTGACACCGGGGAGGCAGCTCCAGTAAAAGACAGACATTACCCAGTCTCCCCAGCGGTGCAGAAACTTATGTATGCAGAATTGGACAGGATGCTTGACTTAGGAGTCATTGAGGAAAGCGAAAGTCCTTGGAGCCATCCAGTGACGCTCGTCCGCAAGGGTGAGAAAAACCGGCTGTGCTTGGACGCTCGCAAACTCAATGCTCTTACAGTCAAAGACGCCTATCCTCTTCCGCATATAGAGGGTCTTCTAAGCCGCCTGGGAGATACATACTATATTTCCAGTGTCGATCTCAAGGATGCCTTCTGGCAAATCCCCCTAGACCATGCCAGTAGGGAGAAAACTGCTTTCACGGTGCCAGGGAGACCCCTTTACCATTTCACGGTCATGCCTTTTGGTCTGTGTAACGCAGCCCAGAGGTTATGCCGTTTAATGGATAAGGTTATCCCAGCCGCACTTCGTGAAAGAGTTTTTGTCTACTTGGATGATCTATTGGTGGTATCGCCAGATTTCGACACCCACCTGGAGTTGCTGAATCGAGTTGCCAATTGTCTGGCTGAGGCAGGGTTAACCATTAACGTGGCGAAATCGAAGTTTTGCTTCAAAGAGCTACGTTATTTGGGCTACATTGTTGGTGGAGGAAAGTTAAAGACAGACCCGGCGAAGATTGAGACAATCATGAAATTCTCCTACCCGAAAACCCAGAAACAGGTGAGAAGCTTTATGGGGACGACTGGCTGGTACAGGCGATTTATCGCTGATTACGCCACCATTGCCGCTCCCATCTTCGAGACCCTCAAAAAAGGAAAGACATTTCACTTCTCAGAGGAGGCCAAGGTAGCATTCGATAGATTGAAAGAAGCGTTAGTTACAAGCCCTGTTTTGGTTCACCCAGACTTTACCAAACACTTCTTTGTACAGTGTGATGCTTCGGACGTGGGTATAGGTGCTGTGCTCTTTCAAAGAGATGAATCTAATGGAGAGCATCCCATAGCCTACTTTTCCCAGAAGCTGACTTCCGCACAACGGAACTATTCCGTCACGGAAAGGGAATGTTTGGCTGTGGTGATGGCCATAAAGAAATTCCGCCCCTACATTGAGCTCCTGCCTTTTTCGGTCATTACGGACCATAGCAGTCTCAAATGGCTTATGTCACAGCGTGATTTAAGCGGTAGGTTGGCGAGGTGGAGCCTCCATCTGCAATCTTTCTCTTTTGAAATTGAACATAGAAAAGGCACACAGAATGTCGTACCTGACACCCTTTCCCGATATGACTTAGAAGAGGTTTCGGCAGAGTTAGGTGTTCTAATAGATTTTGACTCCCCAGCTTTTAAATCGGACGAGTACCAATATCTCATCAAAAAGGCCCACGAAAATGCGTCCCAATTACCGGATATCCGAGTAGTCGACGGCTTGGTCTACAAGCGAACTCGACCTTATGACGGTATCCCGGTAAATGAGGACTTTGCCTGGAAACTCTGGGTTCCTATTGAACTCACGGATGAGCTAATTCAGAAGGCACACTGTCCACCCCAAGTTTCGCATGGAGGTTTCCATAAAACATTGAAAAGGATTCGGGAATATTTTTATTGGCCGAACCAAAGCACGCAAGTGCGAAAATTTGTGGAAGCCTGTACTACTTGCAAAGAAGCAAAACCTGCAAATACGACCCTACGGCCTCCGATGGGAAACGAGTGTGTGACTGTGAGACCTTTCCAAAGGATTTTTATAGACTTTCTAGGACCATATCCCAGGTCGAAGTTAGGGAACACTTTTATATTTATCGTCTTGGACCATCTTTCTAAATATGTACTGTTGAAAGCAATGCCAAAGGCAAGCTCCAAAAATGTGGTGAGATTTCTGATCTCAGAAGTCTTCCATAAATTCGGTACCCCTGAGACAATCGTATCCGACAATGGCAAGCAATTTATCAGCCAGGAATTCGCGGATATGGTGAAAAACTTTGGTATCAACCACATGAGGACGGCTACCCATTCACCCCAAGCTAACGCATCAGAGAGAGTGAACCAGTCTATATTAGCAGCTATTCGATCCTATTTGCAGGAGGACCACCGCGATTGGGACAAATATTTGTCCGAAGTGGAATGTTCGCTGCGATCCTCCGTACACAGCTCTACTGGTGTCACTCCCTACTATGCCTTGTTTGGGGTTAATATGATTAGCCATGGTAGCGTCTATAAAATAGCACGAAAACTACAACAACTTGAAGATTCAGAATCTGAAGTACTTCCCCATCCTGTAAAAATGGACCTAGTTAGGGAAAAGATTAGGGAATGTTTACACAAAGCCCATATAAGACATGAAAAATCATATAACCTCCGTTGTAGGAGGGTAAAATTTATCCCAGGACAGGAAGTCTTTAGAAGAAGCTTCCGACAAAGCTCCTTTAAAGATAACTACAACTCGAAGCTGGACAAGAAGTTTTTCAAGTGTCGCATTACTCGCCCTATAGGGAAAAATTTGTATGAAATAGAAGACCCTCAGGGGAAACCCTTGGGAATCTTCCACGGGAAAGATTTAAAACAATAGGAAAACAGTAAAATTTCCCGGAATATCGTACATACCTAAACCACACTAGCCAAGTCTCAAGCGTATTTATTTACATTCCTTCCCATCAGTTAGGTAGTTCGAGGGGCAGAAGCAATTGACGACCTGAGTACACACCGGAGTTTCCAAAGCCCGAGTACCACTGGAAGTTTTTGTTTACTAACTTGCTCTTAAAACTGCAAATAATGAGAGGACAATTAATGTCCATCATGAACCCTTACCGATGTACCACCTTGCTCCAATGGACGCTATGTCACTAGGCCGCACCGGTGTTGACATCAGAGCCATGAACTAATCAGATATCCTTATAGCGAGAGCAGTTAGGAGAGTAAAAACACATAACGAAACCCTGAAGTAGGTTCTCGTTTAAATATGGTATCAGGCATTGTGGACTCTGGTGTGGGCTGGGGACTCAAATGTCTGCCGGCCTCTTTCCTAACTAAGATGAGGGAAGGTGGAACATAGTTTTGAATTTTAATTTTTGCGTAGACTTGAGGACTTGTTTCGCATAGAACCAACACCGAAAAAAAAAACCCTCTAAAATTTTACCCATTTCTGGATTTTGAAATCCCCTTTGAAACTCAATGCGCATTTATTTTTTTTTTATTTTGAATTAAAAATTTGTATGGTTAGTACTAATTTATAGTCTTTAGGTTTAGGTTAGTTAGGTTAGGAATATGAAATTTTCTTTGAATTTAAATTTGTTGTTCTAGGGTAGTACTCACCTGAATTCCTTTGGAGTCATCTAGTTGGTGAGGGGTTCAAACTCCTTTCCATCAGTTCCCTAGAGAACAATTAGTTTAAGATTAGTCATATGTATATAATGGATTAGGTTAAAAAATGAATTACTACGTCTTAGCTGGATTAGCACTTCAGTTTAGTATTTAATGTGTGTGTGGGGTTTTATCCTCCTGCCACAGCGAATGGCCCATCTGTTCATAAATCTGAAAAGAAACAAAAAAGGAGAATGCACTTTAGGAATTGGGCTAAACTCAAGAAAAATGTATGGAAATCGGAATAAATAGTTTCACAAAAATATAAGATTTTGTATATTTTTATATTTTTTTTATTTTTTTATTTTTATCGCGCGGAATTTATCGAAATCTTTTAATTTTTTGTTTATGTCCGTCCGCGATAATGTATTATTAATTCACAGTATTCGTTTTTTTTTTTGCACAAACAATTTCTAGTGTCGATTTAACTCCGTATTAAATTTTGGCAAATATCGTCGATTTTATTGGCCTCGAAAATAATCAAAAAAAAAAAACAAAATGCATTTGATTCACGAAAATTACAAATTTTTCAACAAAACAAAAATACTTTTATTTTCACTGTCACTCTTATTTCCATTATTTTAATTTATTTTTTTGCACACATCTATATTTTATTCAAAATTTACTTTACATTCACTTGATTATTCATAACACACTTTATTACTTTCACAAATAATTTCTTTTTTTTTTACCACATTCACAATTTGATTTATTCATGTTCTTTTGTGTAACACTGATTTAAATTTTTCCTTTTTTTATTAGAATCGCCAAAAGTTTTCCAAAATGTCATTAAATTATTTTATCATTCGTTTAATTTCCGAAAATGTATTCACTTCAAATGATCTTTACCTTTTTTTTCACTTTCACTGATTAAATTTTTTTCATGATTCACTAAAATCGACAATAATTCCAAAAGAAAAAAAAACATTTAGTTATTTTCATTTCACCATTGCATTTGCTTGAGTTTACGTTAATTCCCGAAAATTTAGTCACTTTACTTTAATTACATGCATTCACTTTTGAATTGGATTCACCATCATTCTGATCATTTGTTTTGTTTATAATATGCTTCACACATTCCTTTTTTTTTCATTGCATTTTCGGTTTTGTTTTTTTACTCCCTTTCTATCACATTCGATTTCATTTATTTTTACTTCGCATCTCCGTTCTTTTATTCTGCATCGCCATTAAATTTTTCAACCTTTATTAACTTCTCATTTTAAATTTCGAAGTTATCTCTTTCCGTTTATGCACGAGGTTTTTTAGTTCTGAATGAGTGCATTTTTTTTGGCCACAAGTGTGCGTTTTGCAACCATTCAGCAATAGAATGAACGTATTCACACTCAAACACACACACACACACATAATAAATTCCACGTTCATTTCCTTTATTAATCTTAGGTTCACTCACTTTTATTTAATTTAATTGATTATTTTAATTTTATTATTAAATATCCGCACTTTTGTTTAATTTTCCTTTTTATACACACTATTTCCATCTATTTATTTTCATTCCGTTTATGATTTCTTTACATGTGCAAAACCTTGCATTTGGCTTCCATTCATTTTTTATTCCGTTCACAATTCACTTTTATGTACACGCCCATACTTTTGGCTTTCATTCACTATGCACATTAAATTAACCCGGCGTCATTCATTTAAATAGTTACACACACACACATATCCATTCGTATACTTGCTTTTTTTCACGCGCACGCACTTCACTTTAATCTTTAGTTACCTATTTTTATATTATTTTATTTTTATTTGCACCATACTTACCATTTTCTTTAATTCCATTATTTTCTGCTCCGTAGTCCGTCCGCTTGTTGAGTCCGCCTTTTTAATCATTTAATTTAATTCACGCTCCCGCGCCGGTTGTGAATATCGCCGCCGTTCAATTTTGATGACAGCTGTTGAGAGTATGCTTACCTAAATAAAAGCGTTCCGTACGCCCGACCAGGTTCCTCAAAAACAAGGTAGCACTATGACGGATTCACACTAGGCAATCCGCTTGGCAATTTTTTAAAGCGGGAAAATCACCTTACGAGTTGTGCCGAAATGCTTGTATGCCCATTGGTCTAGCAAGGAGATTTTTCGTTGTAAAAACGCATAAAGCAAATTGTGATTGGTTGGACGATTTCTTTGGCAATCGTCCAATAAATTTGCTTCCGTTAGGAAATTTTGAATAATTTCAAATAAAGTCAGATTAGTTGGACGACTTAATTGAAATCGTCCAACAATTGAAAAGACCGTTGAGTACACAGGACGCAATTTTTGGGTGAAATTTATAAAATTGATATAAAAACGCTCTTTTTCCCTCCCATCCTTTGGCTTGAGGCCTACAGGATGGTTGGGTTTGTCGTGTGCGTTCTAATTTTTCAAATGGTATGGCAATTTAACGGCCATTTGATAAAGAAAAGTAGGGAAATTTTTATCAGCTGTTTTTTTAAAAAAACAATTGACAGCTGACAGGTTACAGCTGACAAGCAGGAAAATTAGGGAGAGGGAAAAGAGGAAGAAGACCGGGAAAATGAAGTTGGTCGTGGAAAAGTTGAGAAAAGTCTGTCCTTTTTGGATTTGGACTTTTCACCGGCCGGACGCAGTGGCTCTTCCCGAAATAAAATTGCAGTTGGATAAAGTTTGATTTTTTTTATTGAAAAAAATGTGAAAGCAATCACAATGTGTAATGAAAGTAAACGATACTGAAGTAAAGCTTACAAACTAAACTAAAGCAAAGCTTACAAACTAAACTAAACTAAAGCTTACAAACTAAACTAAAGCAAAATTTTACAAACTAAATTAAAGTGAAGCTTACAAACTAAACTAAAGCAAAGCTTACAAACTAAATTAAAGTGAAGCTTACAGACTAGACTAAAATAAAGTTTACAGTCAAGATAAGCTAAAGTTTACAAACTGAAATAAAGTTAAATCTACGAACTAAAATCATCTAAGACCCAGCATCAACAGCCACAGCATCAGCGTCCGGTACAACGAGGGAGGCGCAGAAACGCATGGCCCAGCCTGGCATGCGAAGGTTATTCCACAAGTTCTTTGACTATCAACTATTAAACTCCGGACCGACAGAAAAACGGACGGACAAACGTATATTTATATTTGTCTAAAAAGAGAAAATAAATAATCAGTGGTTAGTTTTTGGTTAGGTTCAAACAATTAGTTTTGTGTACTTACCTTTTTTTTTGGTAGAACCCCATTCTCCGGTCTAGTGTTGAGCTCAGGACTAGGTTAGGACATTGTTTTCCCTTGAGGCTCACGGTTAGCCTAACCTAATTGTTCGTCCCTCCCGGAAAACTATAAATGAAACCACAAATTTGAGATTAATACAAAAAATACGACCAAATATACATATATACATGTTTACACATACCCAAAAATACTAGGACGGACAGAACAGACAGACGTGACTTCTGTGGCCCACATAACCGTACGTCGGCGTCATCAAAAGCCTCGTTCTCAGCAATTTATTACCTGCTTCCTGAATCCTTTCCTAACCTATAAAAACGAATGGATACTTACCTTCACGCCAGCCGCATCTGAACCTGAAAAGAAAGAGAAATTAAAGATAGAATTAATAATAGTAATAATAATAGATTGAAAAAAAAACAAACTATTGAAATTCCGTCTAGCCTTAATTTGAATTAGAATGAATGTAAATATAAATAAAATGAATTTAAATTAAGATGGATTTAGTTAGAAACGGAAAACAATTCTAAGAATAATAAATAAAGTAAAGTAAATTAATTATGTTCAATCTAAAATAATCCAGTATAAAAGTTAATGTGAGATGAAATAGAAGTAGATCGATTGTGAATTAACTAAATTTAAATTAATCAATTTAACATAACAATTTGTAAAGCTTGAAGGGTTTCAGAAATGAATTTGAATAAATGTATATTTTAAATGTTTCTTAAATCGAAAATTTGGATAATGTTTTTGGCTTAAGGCCTTTTCTAAGGTGGTAGGGGTATAGGGTAGAAGCAGGGTAAGTATAGGGCGAATATGGGATACCCAATCCGGCGGTGGGGTATCATGGAGGGATCCTAGGTCGATCCCAGTGGGTGGGAGATACGTCATGGTTCCGTAGAGTGTCCGTCCGGTAGGGATCCGTGAGTGTTTTCGTTCCTTTCCCTTCATCTTTGTTTCTTTTCACCTTGTTTTCTTTGTGGTTTATTTCGGGTCCCCTTTATTTCTATGTCCCCTTGTGTTTGTTAGTCCGGTATGGATGTAGTTTTTGTTGTCCCTGTATCGCCGTCCACATCGCCGGCAAGAACACCATCCCAAGCCGACGAGCCATAGCCGCGCAAAAAGCCAGCATACCGGCAACGCTGGCGATGTGGCACAAAAAGCGAAACCTAAATTTTTGAACCGAGTACAGGACACAACGAAAAACTGAAAGTTCTAAGCGATACCGGTAGATGGTTGTAAATGCGTGCCACTCTCACAAGAAATGACCTATCTAAGGTAGCAGTTAACCTCGGCATAACAATTTGGGTATTTCTTGTTGATCTACCAAAGCTAAAAAGATCCAACATAAATCGCGGCGTTTGCAACTTATGCACTTTATAGAAGTGCAACAAAATTCGTATTTTGATGTAGTTAGAAAATGAGCACCCAAGAAAATCGGTTACATATTGGGAAATGTGATCATACCACTTCACAGTATAAACATATCGCAAAACTCGTTGAAATAATAATCTTACCTTCCGCATAACATAACCTACACAACCAGAAAATACCTCAAGACCATACAAAAAAATAGGCATTATCAGAGCATGAACAACACGAATCTTAACACTACGAGGAAGTATCAAATCCAGGTTGTATAACTTTCGTAAAATAAAGTTAACTCTGGAAATGATTGAATTAACATGCACATCAAAAGACAAATCATTGTCAAGCATTACACCAAGACACTTAAAATTGCTTACAACTTCTATAGCTGTGCTACAGATTGAAACAGATAAAGCACCTGCTGGTATATTGCCAAAAAACATAGCTTTGGTCTTAGAGGCATTTATCGATAAGCCATTATCCCTCATCCAACTGACTAACAAATTAATAGTAAAGTCAATTGTATTCTGCAGTACATCTAAAAACACAAAATCGCCGTTAAATAAGATCTGTAGATCATCTGCAAACGCATATACGAGGCTATTTCTGCTAACAACACGATTAAACAACTCATTAATATACATAATAAACAACAAGGGACCCAAAACTGAGCCCTGTGGAACACCACTACTCACAGGGAGGACACTAGACGAATAATCCTTACTACATACATACTGCTTTCTACAAGACAAATAAGAATACATCAATTTACAGGCCGTGGTGGAAAAATTAAAATGGGAATGAAGCTTTTCAACTAAAATGTTATAATTAATTCGGTCAAATGCCTTTTCGAGATCGAGTGACAATAGTACACAACATCCGCCCTCACTTACTCTTCTCCTAACATTATCCGTTAACCCAAGAAGAAGAGAAGTGGTGCTCCGATTACACCTGAAACCAGACTGACTGTCATGCAAAAGTAACATACTATCTAAATACCTGATCATCTGGGACTTAATTATATGCTCAGCCATTTTAGACAAAATTGGCATAATGGAAATTGGCCTTAGGTCGCTACTCTCTTTATTCTTCCGAATTGGCACAATTTTAGCAACCTTCCAATCCTTAGGAAAAACCGACGTAGTCAACAAAGTATTGATAATATGCAGCAAATAACCACCAATGTAAGGGAAGATAAGTTTCAAAAATCTAAGCTTAAAACCATCATAACCCACTGCAGTTGACTTGATCATACCAAATGCTTCAACAACTTCAGAGTAATCAACAGAACGAAACGAAAAGCCATCATGAACACTAACAGGTATATACGGAACACTCAAACTACTACTAGTTTGATTCGCTACGAAATCACGATTTAACTGCTCAACATCTAAAATTTGGACATCATCACTATCATCACACACACCATTCCTGCTGAGAACCGACCACATTTGCTTGGGAGACTTATCAGCAAAGAGCAATTTGGTTATGGAAAATTTCATGAAAAGGATATGGTCCTGTAAGCGTGGACGTGGTGGCCATTTGGCTGATGTTGTTTTTCATTATTAACGGCATACCTTCCTCTTTATTATGAAATAACATCCGATCATTTATCTCAAAAACCAAAATAACACCTTTGGAAAACCCTTTACGATCTAGTAGTCGAAGCAATAACAATACTAGTAAAGAGAATTTTTGACAGGAATTTGGTAGTTTTTTGGTATTTGAGTTAAGTTCTGGGCTTTGGTGTGTTCTGACACATATAGTAAAATTTTATGGCCAACATTTTTTTCGCAAAAAATTTTAAGAAACTTTATTCAGCATATTCTTAGCTACATTATGGCCAAATATAGTTAAGCGGTATCACCACGTCTGAATTAGTTGTTGGACAAAAGCTGATGAAACCACTAATTTTCAGAAACCATAAAAAAAATTGGTCACCAATTTCGCCAAACCGAGTATAGGGTTATACTACCCGTTGATAGTAGAATCGAACCTATACTGTCAAGTCCGTGTATTTTTTTCACTGTTGCACAGTGTTATTACACTAAAATCAAATTTAGGCAAAAGCAGCCAAAAATGCATTTGTTTCTTATTGGACACATCACTAAAATGTGTATTGCAAACCTGGTCAAACTCGACATAGTTACCTATCATTCACCAGACGCCATTTTAATAAATATTAGCAAAACAATCAAAACAATAATGCTAACATTTCTAACGGCGTTCAAATAAATTTCGGAATTAAAATTTAACTTAAGCGACACTACGCGGTCAGGAAATTTGTAAACAAAAAGTAAATGTCGCTTGAATATGATGTATACATCAGATGTTCCGTGTAAATCCCGCATAACGGTACATTTGTCAGCTGCAAAATTTTTACAGATGAAGGGAAAATTTAAATCGATTTTCAGCGAAAAACGAGAATTGATAATTTTGTCGGTTAAGTTTTTTTGGCCGTTAGGGCTCGAAATATTAAATCTGAATTTCAGATCAAATTTAGCCACATTCAAGTGAAATTGAATTTTAGTAAATTTGAATACAAATTTTTGTTAATTTCAAATGTAAAATCTCAATTTCAAATTTAAAATCTCAATTTTGAAGGAAGTTTAGCCAATAACTGTTGGTAGTGGTGTGGTACTCGAAACTAATTAAAAATATTTTTGTTAACATTTCATAAAAACTTCATAAGTTATAAAATTTTACATTTTAAGTTATATATACTTGTCATAATATATATATTTAATTTTTATTTAAATTGTTTACTTTTGGGATATAAACAGCCAATTAATTAATGTTGTAAACCTGTAAAAACACCACTTACCTAAACTTCGACATGATAATAAAACGTCCCTATTCATTCGGCATTGTAATACAACCTCCCTTTCCCTACGAAATAACACTAAAAAGTCCCTTTACCATCGAAATGGTACTACAAATTTCATTTTACCTTCCAGATAGTACTAAAAATTTCATTTCCCTTCACGATTTACCTTCGAGATGTACTAAAAAGCCCTTTAACTTTGTGATGGTACTGAAGTCTCTCTTTCCCTTTGATATGTCTTCCCTTCAGGACATACTAAAAATGTAAGGTAAAAGACCTTTTTAGGGCCATAAAAAAGTTAATTTCTCTTCGAGACGGACCTAAAGCATCATTTTCCCTTCTAGGTGGTACCAAATTGTCCCTTATCCATCGATATGGTTATAAAAATGTACATATCCTTTCGACATAGTACTAAAAGGTCACATTCTAAATATTTAATATCCCTTCGAGACAGTACTATAAATACCCATTTTTCTTTTAGTACATCCCTTCAGGATGTACTAAAATTTTATTTTCCATTCAAGGTGGTACTAAAAAGTCCCTTACCTACGAGATGACACTAAATATGTCTATGCGGTCAAAATCGTATTCCTTGTAATTTTCAACTCCTATTTTTTTTATAAAATACATAATTTGTAAAGGGTGTCCCAAGAAGAGCGCAATTTTTTAATTTTAAATAAAACACAGATATTTAAGAAAAAATCGTGAAACTTTATTATATCGTAAAGTAGACAGAATGAGGTTATGTATGGAACAATATATCGTGCAGATGGCCGCCGCGGCTTTGCTGGCATGCACGCGATCTTTTAATGAAATTTTCAATGACCGTTTTGCATGAATGCTGCGGTATTTCACTAATGCAGCGTCCAATTTCGTCTTTTAAGGCTTGAGTCGTCGTCGGCTTATTCGCGTAAACCATCGACTTCAAAAAACCCCAAAGAAAAAAATCTAATGGTGTTAAATCGCACGATCTAGGCGGCCAATTCTGATCTCCAAAACGCGAAATAACACGACCGGGAAATGACTGATGCAGCAATTGAATTGTTTCTCTGGCTGTATGACATGTGGCGCCGTCTTGTTGGAACCACATGCCCTCCACATTCATTTCTTCAATTCTAGGCAAGAAAAAACTGGTTATCATTTCACGATACCGAACACCATTGACTGTTTGCGCTTGACCTGCCTCATTTTCATAAAAAAAAGGTCCAATGATTCCTCCAGCCCAAAAACCGGTCGATCGACCTGGTCGATGGCGCGTTGTTGTCTTTACATCACTAACAGACCCAGTTTCGGCAAATTTATCCATTAATCTCTTTACAGTTGACTCTTTTGGAGCATTATTGTGACCCCAAATTGATCGCAATTTGCGAACTGTAGCCGCAAAACTTTCACCATTTTGGTAAAACAATTTCACAATGAGAATGCGTTGTTCATTCGTGTAGCGCTCCATTTTTACTAACCTCGTACCTTCTACTAACAAACAATAACAATTATTCAAATGTCAAACAATGACACTTCGAATGTTGCGAGATTTAAAAATTGCGTTCTTCTTGGGACACCCTTTATATGCTCAATTTAAAATGTATATTTCGTCATCAGGAACGAAAATGGGCCAAAAAACCAAATAATGGAAAGCTGAGTTATTGATAGGTAACTGTTCATTGCTTCAAAATACACATCCTGACAAATTGTTAGGGCCCTACTATCAAATTTGAATTTATTGAATTTATTAACGAAATTCAAAAGGGTCTAACAACAAATTAATTTTTTTCATAGTTAAAAAAGGCGTAATTCACAAAATTTTCAAAAACGAGTTATAAATTATGTTTGTAGGAATTAATATATGCATCATTATGTTTGGGCTACAATCAAAACCCCCGTTTTTCTAATGACAAAGATTTGCATTTTATTTACATCCATTTCGCCTAAAATTGGCGATTGTGATTTCAAATCGCAAAATGCATGTTCTGAATTCTTTTTTTAGCACAACAATTTAGATTTATTAAAATCAAATTATTAATTACAGTAATAAATAACTATTTACATCCATGCGTGCATTTTATTAAAATTTATGTTTGAAGACCATTAACATTGAAGGGGACGTTTTGCGATTTTAACTCACGCGATTGTCATCACATGGGCGTTAGTTTTTTGTTTCTCCTGTAAAATTTTCAATTTTTCTCCTGATGACGATTTGTATCTTAATATGTTTTCTAGTATTCCAAGAAATCCCTTTTTTTGTTTTTGTAAATTATCGAGTGTTACACTCAGTGTTTTTTATTTATTTCATTTAATTTAGTTAACAGTATTATTTATTAATGTTTTATTTTTTATTTACGACATGCGAAGATTCGTAACCATTAGATTGGAACAAATTTTCAATTTCATTTAAATAATCTTCACTAAATACACCATACCACAGAGAACGCACCACCAAAACAATAAAAAATAATTCACGAAAACGTAAACGCCTTCCTTTTAAACGACGAGCTGGCCACCACCACCAACTTGAATCTTTACGATACTGGTGGTGGTATCCATGCTGTTCTCCGCCGTGGTGCATTTGAAAAGCTAGAACTTCATGGTGGCGTTTACGATTGTTTTATGCAGTCACTCTCTGCTCTTCGCGTGGTGTAATTGTTTTTGGGAACGCTGGTTTTTCGAATTCGTTCAAATCGGCATCGTAGTACAAAGCAGCACGGTATGGACGCAATTCCCACGGTACTTGATTTTCCATGGCAGTCAATTGAACGCCCAAATCTTCCAAGGTGGGAACATTGCTTAAAACCTTGTCGGTGGCACATTCAAGCTCAACACGTTCCAAGTGGAGACCGCCAACGGGAGCTCCGGGGCAAATCATTTCGGTTAATTTTGTTTTCAAAACAAAAGTGGGGTCGAAACGCATATCATAGCGTTGGTAGCCCCACCATTCGGCATCTTTACGCATAATGCGATGGAACCAGTCCACCAATTCACTCAACTGGTAACGTTTGGGTCTGAAGATACAAGAAATATGTGAGAATTGATACTAAATGATCTTACAGTAACTTACCCCACTGCTTGATAGACTTTACCGGCTGTATCAGGATCCCTGGCACAGTTGAGAATGGCTTGGGCAACGTCCGATACATAGACGGGCTGTTTAATAGTACGTTCTCCTTTGTGCCACAAAGGCATCGAACGGAACTGACGACGCCAAATGTGAGCATAATAACGCAAGAAACGATCTTCAGAACCATAAATATCTGCAGGTCTGATGATGGTAGCCTCGGGGAATTCTTCACGTACAGCCTGTTCGCCCCAGTATTTGCTGCGCAAAAAGTTGCTGCCACCCTCAATGACGTAGCTCTTGGGATTGGGATCAGCATTCAAGGCAGAGACATGGATCAAACGGTCAACGCCCATTTCCCGGGAAATGCTATATAGAAAGAGTGCAATTAAGAATAAAGGACGATCAAACTTTCCAAGATCCAGAAAATGTCCATATTTCAAAATGCATATCTATTTTCCACTCACCGTGCAATGCGACGGGCACCGTCAACATGTACATCATTGAATTTGAAATTTTTGGTTTCATATTCGCGACCCACCAAATTGATTACTACATTGGAGTACTTAACCGCCTTGCGGATAGCCTGCTCATCTTCCAAATTATAGAATTGGAACAGCACTTGGCCCAAGTCACCACATACTTTCAAGCGAATGGCTTCGGAATCCTCGCCACGATAGGGCAAAATCATTTGGGTGCCCGATTTACCCAACTTGTTGCAGACATAGCGACCCAAGAATCCGGTACAACCGAAAACGGTGGCCACAATACCATTAAAACTGCTGCGTCCACCTGTGCAATATTAAAATCCCCATCAGTTGCGAATACCAATTTTGGCCATATCCCATGTTTTAGTTTTAAAGAACTATGGCGAATATCAATTTTTGCGACCTACCTGTACCGCGTTTCATGGCACCCAAATTGGTTGTCTTCAAGGGACGTGGACTGTCACTGGAATAATTGGCCGTACGCAAACACAACACTCCCAAAACGCCATTGGTATGTTGTTCTGTGCAGAAAAGAGAGCAGGACAATTGTACAAAATTAATTTTTAAGGTTGAGGAGTCTTCTTAACAACGTTACATAATTTTTTGTTGTTATTTTCTGGGGCCACACTTTTCAGCTTTTCTTAAAGTATAGTGGCCGAATACTTACTTGCCATCTGGGCATTCCTCGTTAAGATCAGCGCAGCCATTTTTTCTTCGGATCACAGCCTAAGCTACTCCCGATTTATGTGGAATCACTTTCACAAAGTTTATTTATCGTGCCTGGAAACGGCTGTATCTTCGGACGAATACAAAATCGCCGAAAAAGTGGAAATGTCAAATTTGACAGCATTTTCGCCACTAAAATAAAATGGGCTGCCAGATTTGCTAGATGCATGCTGGGGAAACCTTAGGCTGCTACCTAAGGCCAGGTTATGCAAACTTAACCGTAATTTAACATTAGCGCCGCCGTGACGTTGCCCGCTGGAGCAATTACCCAATACTTGAAAAACGTGCTGTATCACTCAGACATACACAACAAAATTAACAACAAATTAATTTTATTTTATATTTATTTGCTACTAATTTATCATTTTATTACTTATTTATCATTACTTATCAAAAGTTTCGCATAAATTTATTCTTTTTTCATTATTTTACTAATTATGTTAGCAAATGCACGTAAACGTACCCTCCAAATCAAATTTCAGCAGATTCAGCCGTCCGTTTACGTTGGCTAATCATTTACACTGATTTCCATATGTCAGCAATGACAATATAAAGTATACACATCCTAGTGTATTTGCAACTTTTTCCACAAGATGGGGGAAAAGTCAATTTCGCGTATCAATTTCCATCTAGAGATTGCGAATGTGCTTTTGAAAAGGTCTTTGGTGTGTCTAGTTACTAAATTGTCTTTGATGTCAGATTGAAGGCCCAGTTAGGCAAACTTAACCGTAACGCCCCCGTAGCGTAACGAATCAGCTGATTCAATCTGTCATATGGAAATCAGTGTAAACGATTAGCCAACGGAAACGAAACGTAAACGGACGGCGGAATCTGTTGAAATCAGAATTGGACGTTCCGTTTACGTACAATTTGACAACAGCTGATAATACATGTTGTTTACAATTACAATTGAATGTTCACCGAGAAAAGTAAAGAAATTAATTTATTAATTATTTGTTGTTTAAAAGTGCAAATAAACATGAAAGACGAATATTTGATTACATTGGTGCAGTCGCACGAGTATTTATACAATAATTATATTCCAGCATATAGGAAAAAAAGCGAGAAGCTTGGAGCAAATTGGCAAGGAGCTGGGCGTTACAGGTGAGTTTTATGAAGATCGCGGCTGACTCCATTAAAAATTAAATTTATAATCTACTTCAGGATTCTTTTGACGACAGTAAGAGACAATCATTGCGCCAATCTTCTTCATTGTGAGTTAATTTGACAGCAATATAAGCGTCTCTACAAACGTGGACTTATTCATAGATAGAGATTGGATTGGATTTGGCTGAGTCCCTCTTCAATGGAAATAGACATAAGTAAAGGGTTTTCCATTAAGGACATACGAATTTTATATATTAATAAAACAGAATATTTAAGATATAGAGTTCAAATTCCAGGTATAGTGCAAATGTTACATTTTAAGAATGAAATTCAATTTCGGTCATATGACCACCACGAGCCCGTCAACAGCGATCTATTCTTTGGACCCAATTTTCCGCCACTCTTGGACACATTTCGACCGGAACGTTAGCAATTTCGCGTTGGATGTTGTCTCTGAGCTCGTCTAAAGTTGTTGACTTAGACCAAGGATATTCCTCAGGTGAAACGCCGCATCGCCAATAAAAAAATGAGGAAAGGCTTCAGAGGATGCTGACGATACAAGAGGTACAGGTACTGTACCTAAAATGACTGATTGGCCAAACGGAGAGTACTGGAATATAACTGTATTTAATTTAAATTAAGAAATGGAAATTGTTTGTATTAAAATAGATTATAAATAAATTGAAGTTTAATGGACATACCCCCATCGTGTTGGCTGCCATAACTTCCAACATTAACTGATATGAATGTATAGTTAGCATCGCAGATTCCCATACAATTCCCATATCCCACATTCGTTGAAAATCGTTGGCAATGTGTTTGTATTGCTGTGTAGTTTGTTCACTTAAATAAATCGGCGAAAGCAAGCGCCACAAAACTTCACTGCATTCTAAAATAATATTTCGAATTGTTGTTTTCCCCAGCTTGTGACTCCATGCAATCGATTGTATGGAACAACCGTAACCCAAATATCTACAATTTTAATGAATAGAATGTTAATATTTTCCAACTTGGAATCATAGGATAAAGCAATATTTGACATACAGTGGTGTTATTGCTAGTCTCTCTGCCGGTCTAATCCGTTGCTTTGGCTTAGTTAACTCATATTTTATTAATGTTAATAACAAATTAAAAACTGCCATATGCATTCTAGTGTCCGGCTTTCGGCTAGTCATTGTTTATAGGACGTCAACCCCATCTTCTTATCCGACGATATTTTCTTGATTACTTTTATTGTAAACTCTGCACAGATTTAAAAAACACAAATTTATAAACATTCTTTTTAACTTCATTTTTAATAAACCTAAACAAAAAGAAATCGCGGATTTTTTGTTTGTTGTTGTTGTCAGAACATATGACTCGTTTTCTCAACGATGGCTAATCGCTCAAACGGGCAACGTTACGGCAACGGTAAAGATAAATTACGGTTACGTATGCCTAACCCGGCCTTGAATCAGCTGATCCGTTACGCTACGAGAGGGTTACGGTTACGTTTGCCTGTATGTCATGTTTCGTTGGTTGTATGTCATGTAGCGCCGTCAAGGTCGTCCACTTCAACATCCTCCAATTCAGGCAAGAAAAAGTCATTAATCATGGCTCCATAGCGTTCCCCACTGACTGTAACATTATGACCGGCTTCATTTTTGAAGAAATATATACCAATGATTCCCTCTGCGCATAGAGCACACCAAACAGTGATTTTTTGCTACAATTTTGTTTATTAACGAACTCATTCATCCAAAAGTGAGCTTCATCGCTGAACAAAATTTTCTTGTGAAAATCGGGAGGCGTCGCGCGAACCGAACCATTATTTTGGTAATAAATTTGCACGATTTGCAAACGTTGTTCCGGAGTAAATCTATTCATTATTAAATGTCAAACAAAACTGAGCATGAATCAAGTGCCAGCTGTCAAAAAGACAATACTCCGAAAAAAGTATTGCCAGATTGAAAACCACACGTCTAAAAAAACACCCTGTACTATCAAATCTAAATTCTAAATCAATCTAAGTTCTAAATCACACGAGGGAACAGTAGTCGCTGTTAGTAGGAAGTTCGTGCGTGAGAGGGAGGAATTCCTCCTGCTTCTCCAATGAACTTCCTTTTAGCCGCAATTAATGTTGCCTCGTGTGTTTCGCAACTATGTGTAGTAAGTCGTGCTACACACGAGGCAATTTTTACATGCAAGTGTCAAAGTTTGTAGGAGAGAGTTCAAAAGAACTTCTCCAATGAACTTCCTTTTAGCCGCAATTAATGTTGCCTCGTGGCAATTTTTACATGCAAGTGTCAAAGTTTGTAGGAGAGAGTTCAAAAGAGAATTTGATGATAAGCTGCTGAAAAAACTTGCCTAGTGTGAATCTCGACTTACAACACAACCAATTTTTCCTTCTTTTATACAACAACGCATCATTACGTTACGGTTATTGTTACTATGCGTTGTGCTACTAATTCAACTAATCAATTTAACAGTTTACCGGAGCGTATTTAAATAAGTTGTCAGTGTTGACATTTGATTGTATTTTTTCTCGCGGCTTGGGGAATATTTTCAAATATAATAACAGACGCAGTAGTTTTTCCTTTGTTTTCATACAACAACGCTACAATATGAACAGTTCGCCCGAATTTGCTGATCCCTGTTTAGAAAGGCATTTCACTGGACATCGCAATGCAATAACGAAAGTGCGTTTTAATCCTGAAGGCACCAAGTTGGCGACGAGTTCTTTAGGTAATTGATGAAGTTTTTATTTGCCTATACATAATTTCATTTTTTATTTTAAAATATACATAGATAATTCTGTTATATTATGGGATCTAAAACAAGCGGCCAGGTGCATTCGATTTGCTGCACATGCCGACAGTGTTTACGGTGTAAGTTGGTCTCCACGCTCAAATCTAGTTGCCTCTTGTTCTAAGGACAGGACCGTAAAAATATGGGAACCCAAACTAAGAGGAGTATCGGGAGAATTTCTGGCCCATGGAAAACCGGTAAGATCTGTGGACTTTGATCCTAGTGGAACTATGATTGTGACAGCCTCTGATGACAAATCATTGAAACTGTGGAAAGTTGCCCAACGAAAGTTTTTAACTTCCTTTGCCCATCACACCAATTGGGTTCGTTCGGCAAAATTCAGTCCAAATGGACAACTGGTGGCTTCGTGTGGCGACGATAAGACCTTAAGAGTTTATGACATCAATTCTGGCCAGTGTGTTCGCTGCTTTACTGAAGAAAAGGGTATGGGTCGAGAGCTGGCCTGGCATCCGGATGGGAATATGATTGCTGTCGGCATGACTTGTAATCGGGTGAAAATTTTCGATTTGGTGGCTCAACAATTAATACAATTATACCAAGTGCATGCGGCTCCGGTCAATGACTTGGCTTTTCATCCAAATGGAAAATTTATGCTGACTTGTAGTGATGATGAAACGATGAAGATTTTGGATTTATTAGAAGGCCGACCGGTGTACACATTGACAGGACATACGGGAAAAGTTTCAGCTGTGGCCTTTAATCATGATGGCTCTCGGTTTGCTACGACTGGCCATGATAAACAGGTTTGTGGATATTGTTATGAAAGAGTATATATTTTAGACTGTTTATTTTCATGCTTGTATGATATTTGTAAAAGGCTAAAAGGTATTTATACTGACAAAGATGATTTAGGAGAGGAATTTTATCCTGTCACAGTATACAGTATTTATAACTATTATCTGTGTTGCTATAGAAATAATCGTCATTCGTATACATTTTTAATACAATTACTGCTGGTAAATTATACTTCAACTCACTAAAGGGACCAATTTATTTGAAATCGACAGACATTCATTAAAAAAATTAGACAAATTCTTACGATATTCATTACCTCATAACTTCTTAAATAGCGATTTTAAGTCTTATTTTTTAGAATTTTTGGGTTGCTATAACAATAATTTTCCGCCACCTATGTATGTATGTATGTACATGTGTAATATTTATAATAGTAGCTATTAAATAACACTGCACCTTGTAGGAAACCAGTGTAGTTTGAACCTTTAAAAATGTTTAGAAATTACTACGATAAATAAATTTAGCTCATAACTAATTTACCAATTGTATCAAGTCTTTAAACTTAAAACATTTAAAAGATTTTTAGAATTTTGAGTGACTCTCGAACAACTTCCCAAATTCTAATTTCAATTTATACTAAATGGGAATTTTCTGCTCGGAATCGAGTACCTAAATTGTTTTCTTTGGACCCAAATATGTTTCTAATGTATCAAATATTTTGTAATGCAAAAATAAAGGCAATCAGTGTTTACAGTGTTCAGATTCAATCCGCTATCGGAATATAGAAAAGGGGTGCTAGTCGGTTTACTCGACTGAAACTTTATTGTTTTCTATCTTACTTAAATAGTGAAACTACATACATAACTCGTATCTCATTTTGGTAATAAGAAGTTGATGATGTGTAAAGCTGTTATTTTACTTTAAACCCCCAACCAAACAAAAAAAAATAATTTTAAACCCAACTTAAACTTCTTTTCAGCTAATGGTATGGAAATCTAATTTACACACCTATGACATTGCTTTGCATGCGGAAAAAGTAAATCGAGAATCCAATCTAAGTGAAAGTGGTATAGAACCCCACCACACCACAACAACGACTACAACTACCACAAATGCCAGCGATCAATCGATACTCATAGATCCTAGACAATCAGTGGCCTATAAACATCGTGATGAAAATTTTCAGGTGCTTGATAGTGAATATAGCGAACAACAACAGCATAACTATGGAACACCTACTAAAACATCATTGACGAATTCATCCACTGATACCACAACACAGAGTAGTCACAGCAGCAGTTCTTCTTTGTTGCATTTAACGAATAATGCCAAAAGCACCAGTCTTTATAATGACAAGACATACTCGCCGACTGATAAATATCGGCAAAATAATGCTCAAAATAGTTCAAACTATTTTTAAATCTCGCAATTACTTTATGCTATTTTTTTTAATTGCTTCGTGGTATATGAAATGTATTTTACTTTAATATTTTTGAGAAGTAGAGTAATGAATGGTATTTATGGATATTTATTTATGATCATCATCACTAAGTATGACATATAATAAATAATTTTAATTATATTTAACTAAAATAAATTGCCTTTTTTCTGTTCAAAACACAAGAGCAAATTTCAATGAAAAACACAAAGGAGAACTTAACCCTTGCGTGTATTAAGTTCAAAAGAAAATTGTTCGAACATCTACATATCGCACCTGTTTAACAAAAGGGTTAAATAATTAATTAATAAATATTAATTTCTTGAAATAATAAATAAAAATTTACGGGAATATTTTTTGGGCTCTAGTGAAATGTTTTTCATTTTGAGTTGTTACCCTTTTGTGGAACAGGTGCGATATGTACAAAAATGTAATTGAGAAATTCGAAAATGTTCTTTGGAATCGAAATACTCGGTGGGGTTACTACCGAATTACCCAAAATATTCTTTTTAAATTAACTGATTGTTTTCTAAATTATCATGTATTTTTACTACCTCCAGATAAAAGATGACGTTCCTTATTCCCCCGACAGGGAATTGAAGCAAGACATATCAAGAATTTTAATAAAGCTAGACAATTTGGAGAAACGAGTGCTTAAATTGGAACAACGTTTTGGGGATCACAATATCCTAAATAAGGAAAGCTAAAACTATTTTAACTCTAGGGTAAGTAAGCACAGAAATAAATTTAATTTTTATTTAACCCATAAATTTAAACTGCCAAAAAAAAAACAATCTAGAGGGTGTTTGTTTTTAAATTTATAATATATTTAATTAGATTTTTTTAAATATGTCTTTATATAATTTGTAGCTCTTAATACTAATTTGACAAAGAATTGAATAAAATTGCATTTTGAATGTGTTTTTTCCGTTTTATTATATATATATGTATATTAAATTTGAGAGCCGTTTTGAAAACATCGTTGAAAGTAAATATTACTACAAGTATTTTAATTTTTTTTAATAATTTATTTTTGTAATATGTATATGTAAATAGATAAGGTGTATAATTCTTGTATTCATAAGATTTAACCATATAATTTTTTTGGCATGAATTTGTTGTTCTAAATCACTCTACTAAGAAGACGAGAAACTGTCTTAATTAAAAATGTATGTTTTGTAATTTCAATTGATAATTTTAGTTGTTTTTTGTCTGTCATAATTGACTTTAATTAAATAAATTTCTAAACGGAATTTTAACACGTTTTTAGACATATTTTTTGTCATTCACTTGAAAAATGCATCTTTATTCCCGAGGTCAGCATTTGTTTTTTCTTCCTTCAAAATCATATAATCATTGAAACAACTTTAAATTGCTGTTTTTTTTTTCTTTTCTTCAACATAATAAAATGTAAAAAATAAACTTTTCTTACAAACGAATAAAGTAATTTTCCGTAATTGTTTGCTTCTTTCTTTCAAACTTCTAGTTTTAATTTCGCTATACGGCGAAATTTACAAAAAAGTTCGTTTCATTCTTTCACTCCCACATATTGAGCCGGTTTGCCTGTCTTCTTAATGACCTCCAGGATCTCCTCTCCTGTCATACTGGATGTAGTAACCAAAACAGTTTTATCATCCAAATCAATGCTTACTTTTTCAATTTTATCTGCAAGAAAAACAGAACGAAAAAATATAGTAGTTTCTGAGGCAGCAGTACATAGATAGCATAATTAATTAAGATTACAAGTATATATCGCTCACTCACTTCAAGAGGGACATAACTCAAAATTTAAAATTTTTCAGGTTGCCTTGCAAAAGTCCTAATTTTGCAAACGTCAATAAATTAATCTCAGCGAAATGTGGTCTATAAGTAAGCAACCATATTTCGGATTATTCAAGCGTATTTAAACATCTTATTTCAGGTTACTTATCTTTTTATACGGACTTAAAGTTACACATCTTGGCAATTTTCAATTTTGAGTTATGTCACTCTTGAAGTGAGTGAGCGATATAATAAGATAACAAGTCTTGTTCATATGTCCCCCTGTATAAGTGTATGTAGAGCGTGCAAAAAACTAGATAGTCACACTTCTTTGTTTAAAATTCGTTCAATGAACACTTAGTAACAGAGGTTAACATCAAGCTATTTATGAAGAATTAATAAGATTAAAAGAATTCGACCTGCACTAACAACAATAGGAGAAATACATTTTATGTTCATTCCATCAGGCTTTTATCGCATGTTTGCAAAAGGGTTGGTAGTATAAATTATGGTTGAAGAATTCTAGAAACTGTCTTAAAAAATCATTCCGAAGAAAATCGATGAATGATTTAAAAAGTTATAAATAGCTAATCGTAAAGAAGAGTAGATGTTCAAATACATTTGATATTTTATTTTGATAATTTGTTGGGGAGGTGATGTTGGTAGATTTGCTAAATTACCTAAAACTTTTTAAAGTATGCATCGAATGTCTTCGGAATTGGCTCATTTTATTAATGACCGATCATGCATTTTTCGATGTTTTTATGTTGCAAGTATTTAAAAATTATATATTGAATAAATAAATAAATATTTAAAAATTATTAAAGGGAAAGAGTAGGCCATTAATAATGAAAAATAATAACAGTCAAATTATCACCACGGACTTGCAGCACCATATTCAAAATGATCCGGAATTTCATGGTATCATTTCGATTTATGATTTTGTATGGCCGGAATTGTAAGATATTGATGTGGACAACGTTTATTTTCAGCAAGATGGCACTACGTGCCACGCAAGCAAAGATACCATCGCTCTTCTTGAAGAGGCTGATCTAACACATTTCGACTTTTTTCTTTGTGGTTACGAGAAAGATAAGGTATATGCCACTGGCCCACAATCGTTTCGTGTGGTCTAAAAGATGGAATTCGTGAATATGGTCGTAGCTGTGACGATCATTTGATGACATTGTTTTCCATTATTATTGACATACCCTCCACAATGAAATAATATACAAAAATAATATAACATCCGATGATTTCTCTTAACTCCCATGATTTTTTATATATCAAAATTAAACCTCTTATTGGAAGACACGATTTTCAGATAACGAGATTCGATATATTTTTTTCTAATTTTAATATTTTGCGATAGCACCATCCGATGAAGTCGACGAGATCCGTATTTTAAGGTAAATATGAAGTGTAGGTACAAAAGACCCGGTCATATATTATACTTCGGAATAAAAAGGGAACCATTTTTCATTCAAAAATGGAATATGAAAAAATCGTAAAGAAATACAAATACAATTATTTTCGCAAATGTTAATCAAAGTTTAACCGTGTTTTTTCTTCAACAAATAGCGTTCATCCGAGTGCATTAATAGGTACATTTCACTTCTTCAGCTGATTGTGTACTTACAATTTATCCGTTATACTCCAATATAAGGAAGTTTAAGAAGAGAAGTTTTGAGACTTAAGTTTACTTATCGCATTTAACAATTTTGAAATACATACTATGGAACGAGCTCTTCTACTTCCATTGCTTTTTTCCCTCACTTATTTTTGCATATTTAATTACGTGGTACTGCTTAATGTACATATCAAACTCATTTCACCATTTACCATCCCCTACAACACCATCACCACAGTAACTTACCACCTAATTTGCCCAAAACTCTTTCGACTGCACCAGAACATCCGGAGCAGGTCATTTCCACTTTGAATTCATGCACCTGCAGAAGGAAGGAGTAACGAAACACCATTTAAATCAGATATTTTTCTTTTGTTTTATAGAAACTTACCGTCATTTTGCTGGTTGCAACTCTTGAACTACTTGACGAGTCGGCGTTAGCAAAAAATTGAGGTAAATTCAACAGCTTGAAGGCCGTTTATGTGGGTGTCAGCGGAAGAAAAATTTGTCTTGTGCTTTGCTGAAAAATGCCAATTTATTTTCAATTAAGTCACTACTACACTTAATCAATTTTTCAATTTTTTTCTAATCTTTTTTTCTCCTTTTTCTGCTATTGTTGCGAGTTACGTTGATTCAATGACTTCGTGTTGGTAATTGTTAATTGTTTAACAATGAATGCAAAAGAAGAGGAAGAGTAGTGCAAGAATTTGGTATTAGTGGTACAAACGTATCGTAACGTAACCTTGTAGATCGATCACTATAAATTAGTACGCGGACGGATTGCGTGTAGAAAACGCGCATCGGGTAAAGGCGGAACTGCGTTTTGCACTATATTTAAAGTGGATTTAGGGCAAAATTGCAGTTTTGTGGGTACGTCTCAGAAAAAATGTGCACCAACCCCTCAAAAAGACCCCAAAAACAAAAAAAATGGGATTAAAATTTGTCTGTCGGACCCATGGTCCTCAAAGACACCAAAATGGACCCGGATAGGGCCAAAATTTGCTAGTAGGGCGGCGCAAAATTCTTGTTGGTGTGGTCTATCTGCCACATGGGAATCTTCGGTCTTTTGAAGATGACATAACTGATTTGCTGGTTCAATACTCGGAGGTCGTGATGTTAGGAGATTTTAATACAGATCTTTTTAATATTGCTTCTTCTAATAGTATTAGAGAAGCATGTAGAAGGTTAAATGTCACCCTTGTTCATAACTCCCGTCCTACTCACTACAGTGTGACTCATAATTCAACTTCTCTTCTAGACTACTTTCTGGTTTCTTCGGTGGAGTCTATTCAATTGGTAGACCAGTTTATTTGCCCAGGCGTTTCTGAGCATTCTTTTATCTTTATATCCCTGCGCTTTGAAATTTGTACAGAGCAGCAATTTTATGAATTTACAGATTATGATGCAGTAAATCATGATTGTTTACAGGACCATGTTTCATATATGGATTTCTCCGACCTATATTCCACAAATAACGTTGATTTCCAGTGGGAAATGCTGGAAAGACATTTTAGTTCACTACATTCTATTTTTCCGTTGAGAAGAAGAAGAAGAGTTTATAATTGTAATGAAAATTGGTTTAATTCCCCTCAGATTTCGTACTACATTTCCTTACGAGACCTGGCCTTTAAGGCGTACATCGATAATAAATGTAGCACTAACTGGAAAGTCTTTTGTAAGGCCAGAAACAAGGCAAAGTCCGTTGTAAGGAAATTTAAGAGGGATGCACATGCTTCTCTATTTAATAATGCCTCCAGTGGTCGGGATTTCTGGAACCTTATCAAAACCAATGGACTATCACAATCGAAATCCTATAATTGCAATTTGAATGTTGACAGCCTGAATCAAGTATTCGTTGAAAATCAGTTAAATTCACCTTGCATGGTTGACGATTTGCAGAGCTGGCCGTATAGAGATTATGGTTTTTCTTTTCAGTGTGTGGGCATTGAAGATTTGGATAAGGCGTTTTTCGCTATAAAATCTAATGCTGCTGGCTTAGATGGGTTTACCTTAAAATTTTTAAAAATCATATACCCATTTATTTGTTTCCATTTTTTGCATTTTGTAAACACGATTTTACTGTCATCTGTATTCCCATCTGACTGGAAGACGTCTAAAATTGTTCCCGTTAAGAAGAAGGGAGCCTCACACTCAATGAATGACTTCCGTCCTATTTCAATTTTACCAATTTGTTCCAAAGTTGTGGAACATGTAATGAAATCGCAAATGTTGACATATATGGAAAATAATAGATTCATCCATGATGCTGTGGGTTTAGAAACAGCAGGAGTACAACTGCTTTATTGTTAGGTCTAACTGATTCCATTCGCGGTAATTATGGCAATGAGAAATTTTGTATACTTGTGTCATTGGACTTGGAAAAAGCTTTCGACAGAGTGGATTATTTCACTTTGTTGTATAAGTTATATGATACATATGGTTTTTCGAGTAGTGCGTGTACCATGCTGTGCTCTTATCTTGCTAATAGGCGTAAATTGGTATATGTTGATAGTAGGTACAGTAATATTCTTCCTGTTAAAAGTGGTGTTCCGCAGGGATCAGTGTTGGGGCCGTTGCTATTTATAATATACATAAACGACCTTTTCCCCCGTTTACAAAATTGGTGTGTTCCTTATGCTTTTGCAGATGACATTCAGTTGCTGTTTAAAGGCCACCATCATTTTGCGGGGACTCTTCAGTCTAAAATTGATCTTGTTTTCGAAACATTAAGTGTTTGGATGTTGCATAATAAGCTTTGCATAAATCCGTTAAAAACCAAAGCACTATATTTTTCTTCCGTTTGCTACAATAATATTCAGTTAATATATAATAACACTCGAATTGAATTTGTCCGTCGCATGGAATGCCTCGGAGTTCAGTTAGATGATAAGCTTTGTTTTGAACACCACATTAATATGGTAGTTTCGAGGGTGAATCTGACCTTAAAAAACCTGTATGGTACAGATTTATCTCTGCCACTTTTTGTTAGGGAGCGGCTTGTGCATGCCCTGGTTATGCCAACTGTTTTGTATTGTTTGGAGATATATTCTGGGACTACACAGAGAAACATAAGTCTGATACATCTGGCTATAAACAGAGCTGTGCGTTATGTGTACCGATTAAATCGACGAGTTCATATAACCCCTTATGTTGAAAAATTTCTAGGGTGTAGTTTCTCCACTTTTTTGAATTCCCGGTTATTAATTTTCTTCTACAAGCTGATTAGGAATCAGTGTCCGAGTTTCCTGGTGAGATCATTTGAGTTTTGTCACTCAACTAGAAGAAATCAGATATTAATACCTAGGGTATTTCACCTTTTGGATGACGCATTTCTTGTGAGAGTAGCACGATTGTACAATGCTTTACCTGCTGAATTAAAAAACTTTAGTTTATCAATTACATCTTACTCTAATCGGCTTCTTCAACATCTTCAATAAATTTCTTATAAATTCTGTCTCTATTTTGATTATTTCCATATACAGGGTTGCCCATATTCGACGGACCCATCTGGCAACGCCATAACTTTTGACAGAGATGTCAGATCGCTTAATGACATACCGCGTTTGAAGCGTCAGTCCAAGCAGATTTTTACCATGGAACAATAAACGCCACGCGAGCGCTCTGAAATAGTTGAAATTTACATTCAACAGAAGAAGTCAATTGTGAAAACTCAACGTGCTTTTAAAATAGTAAAAAATGTGGGAAGTGCGCCTTGAATGGGACCGTAAATAAGCAAAATTGCCGTATTTACGCCACTGAAAATCCTCAGGAGATTCAAGAATTGCCTCTTCATGACGAAAAAGTCACAGTTTGGTGCGGCGTTGACTTCTGACCGCCTGACTTCTTCTTGTGGGGATATTTGAAGTCAAAGGTTTACGTTAACAAGCCAAAGACCGTAGAAGAGCTCAAGGACAACATTCGTGAAGAAATAGCCGTTATTCCGGCCGAAAAGTTGGCGAAAACGATGGAAAATGCTGCAAAAAGGGCACAATAGGCCATCAACGCCAGAGGCGGCCATTTGAGAGATATCATATTCAAAAATTGATGTAAACAAATCTACTTGGAACAAATTAAATGATTAAGATTGCCAACCGCCAAATTTTTATTTTTTTCTTTGATTTTTTTTAAAAAAACATGGGTCCGTCGAATATGGGCAACCCTGTATGAGTAGTTATTTAATTATCCTAAATACTTTTCCGTATACCCAATCTTTGAATTACAAGTTTATACGAAATAAATGAAATGAAATGAAATATTAGGCGTGTTTTCGTTACACCATAAGTGCTTAATTTGTATGGGGAGCTAAGCACTTTGAAGCACTATTAGTTCCCGACCAGCGTTACCGTTGTGCGACTAAAGTGGCATATTTGCCCCTTTTTTCCAGCCGTGCTACTTTCGCGCGCCTTTTATTTTTTGATACTAAATGTGCCCCTTTTCGATTTTTTGTGCCACTTTTTGGCTTTTGTAAAAAATCTGCTTTTTATACTCTTATAACAACACTTTCGTACTAACGTACGGAAATGCCTCACGCGCTACTTTCTAAATTAGGTTATTTAATGGGACATACGCATATGTTAAAACGATTTACATTTATCTTTTGTATGTGTATGCATATGAGAATTTATTTCCACCGTTATTGGTGAAAATTCTGCGAATAGGTCGGCGTCTATGCAACAATACAAATAATTTTAGTGATTTCTTAAATGTAACAACATATGGTGAAAATTGTTCTTTTCGAATCAGTCGGCGTTTATAAAAAATCCAATTTGTTTTGCTTGTGTTTTCTTAAATGTAACAAATATATGGTACGGTAAGTATTTTTCATTAGGTTGATGTACATAAACATATACGTTTTTTTCTAAACAGATTTATTGTGAGATCAAAAAAACTCAATATAAAACAGATCTAATTAGAAAGTATAAAAAAGAAGTTACAAAAAAGTAACTATAAATAAAGAAATGTATGTGATAAAATATATTTAATATACATCATAAGAAGTTTTGTATACATTGTATGTTTTCGTTACAAGCTAGCGATTTTAGTTTAGCACTTTGCAACGAAAACAAGTGACTTCCACTAACTGGCGCATAAGCAGTATGTGGCGGATTTCCACTATCTGGTAACAATGGTGTCATGAGTTGCGAAGAAAGAACAGTAACAGACAGAATATTCGTGAAATATATTTATAAAACATAAATTTATTGTTCTATGTTCGTCTCGCCATTAATCTATACCTACAAGTCACGTTGAACTTTGCGATACGTTTGTGAAACTAATCGTGGTCTAAGTTAGTGGACTGCCAGCAGTGTTACCGTTGGAAAATTTCAGAAAGGGGCACAAAAAGGGGATTTTTCCGAAAAACGGGGCACACGTTCGTAAAATAAAGTGGCATGCTCTTTAAGGTTCTTATACAGGGTTGCCCATATTCGACGGACCCATCTGGCAACGCCATAACTTTTGACAGAGATGTCAGATCGCTTAATGACATACCGCGTTTGAAGCGTCAGTCCAAGCAGATTTTTACCATGGAACAATACACGACACGCGAGCGCTCTGAAATAGTTGAAATTTACATTCAACAGAAGAAGTCAATTGTGAAAACTCAACGTGCTTTTAAAATATGAAAAAATGTGAAGTGCGCCTTCTAAGAACACCATTAAGCGTTTAGACGAAAAATTTTCGACTGGTGAGGCTCTTTCTAATCCGAAGAGGCCAAATAAAAGTCGACCAAGGCGATCGGCCGAGAATATCGCTGCCGTACGAGCCAGTGTTGAGAGGTCCCCAAGAACATCCCAAAAACGCCGTTCTCAGCAGTTGGGCATGGCTCGGTCCACTTTACAACGGATTATTCGCGTTGATTTGCATTTGTTCCCGTACAAAATTCAATTGACGCAAAGATTGTTGCCTGCGGACAAGCCTCGTCGATTGGAATGGGCCCAACGAGTCATCGAAATGGCCGATGATGACGAGCAATTTTGGAACAAAATTATCATGTCCGATGAAGCCCATTTCACATTGAATGGGACCGTAAATAAGCAAAATTGCCGTATTTACGCCACTGAAAATCCTCAGTAGATTCAAGAATTGCCTCTTCATGACGAAAAAGTCACAGTTTGGTGCGGCGTTAGTGCGAAAACGGTCATTGGGCCGTTTTTCTTCCAAAACGAAAATGGCCATGCTGTTACCATCAACCAGGAGCGTTATCGCGACATGATGACCAATTTTGTGATGCCAATTATTCGTCGAAAGCGTATGAGGCAGTTCTGGTTTCAACAAGACGGCGCTCCACCGCACACAAGTCGCATAACAATCGATTTTCTGAAGAATTTGTTTCCGGGCCGTTTGATGTCGAAAAGTGGTGATTTGGACTGGCCACCGCATTCGCCAGATTTGACGCCGCCTGACTTCTTCTTGTGGGGATATTTGAAGTCAAAGGTTTACGTTAACAAGCCAAGGACCGTAGAAGAGCTCAAGGACAACATTCGTGAAGAAATAGCCGCTATTCCGGCCGAAATGTTGGCGAAAACGATGGAAAATGCTGCAAAAAGGGCACAATACGCCATCAACGCCAGAGGCGGCCATTTGAGAGATATATTCAAAAATTGATGTAAACAAATCTACTTGGAACAAATTAAATGATTAAGATTGCCAACCGCCAAATTTTTATTTTTTTCTTTGATTTTTTTTAAAAAAAACATGGGTCCGTCGAATATGGGCAACCCTGTATAAGGCAAAATACAATAAAACCAAACTTGTACACATTATCTACAAATTTGTAAAGAAATTTATAAAAAAAACTATATGTGTGCATGACATTACATATTGTGGGCCTTGTCACAGAGCTTATTATAATGAAATCCAAAGCGCTAAATTATTTTTATTGCTGCAATTTTCACGTGCACCTGATATATATAATTTTATAAATTGAAAAATGAATTATTCGCACAGTTTCTGCTTTTAACTACGAATTTCCGAACGGCATCTTTGATATGTCCCTATATCGGAATGGACGTGATCGGGTTATGCAATATATTCCGATAATAGTACCTGTGTTTTACTCTAAAACAAATTTAAAAAAGCTACACAAAACATTTTGTGATGTATACTATCTAAGTAAATATATGAAATATCATATATTTTAGATTTATTTTTTTATTTATCATTACTTTTTGGAAATTTATTGTCTTCATACGTTATTTACGTACATTAGTACGTAAAATGCTGTTTAAATGGTGCAAAAATATAATTTTTTACAAAAGTGGCACCAAAAATATGAAAAGTGGCACATTTAGTATCCCAAAAGAAAAGGGGAGCAAAAGTATCACGGCTGAAAAAAAAGGGCAAAACTGCCCCTTTAGTCGCACAACGGTAACACTGACTGCCAGTTGCTTTGTTTTAGATAATTTTAAAAGCAATTGTGTTCTTATTCGTGTATCTTAAAATACTATCTTTTATAATTAATTGTCCATTAGCAGATGTATTAATTTATTAAATGCAAGTTAAAACATCTTTTGAAAATCTTTATACATACAAGTAATCCCTACATTTAAAAAAATATATTTTCTTTTCACACATTCGTTATAGGTTTAGACTCCTTTTCCTACTGTGAAACTTGTGGTAATGGTTATGTCTTTAATTAGATATAACATTAAAATTTCGTATTTGTACAAATCTGGCGTGAATTGGGACGTGTATTGAGGTACATAAGTAAAATCTATTTCATATACCTTAATATTGGCAAGAACAAGAGCGCATTTTGTATCATAACGCCATAGAAAATAGCTTATAAACTACTTCCACACTAATTGTCGTTTTCGGTTTAGTCATTATTAGGCGTGTTTTCGTTACACCATAAGTGCTTAATTTGTATGGGGAGCTAAGCACTTTTAAGCACTATTAGTTCCCGATGAAGTTTGGTGCTTGTGTTCCTGTCTTAAACGAGTATGATGTTGCCAGATTGGGCACCCTATATTTAGCAATATGGCATCCCATTTTTGGACAGATTTTATCAATTATTGTGAATTAACGGGAAGAAGAAGAACAAAAATGGGAAATTATTTTAATATTTGCAAAAAGAGTGTAAACAATTGAACATAGAAAAGTAAATATATGTTTTATAAATACTTTTCACGAATTTGTTGTCTGTTTCGCACTGTTCTTTCTTCGCAACTCATGACACCATTGCTACCAGATAGTGAAAATCCGCCGCTTATTGCTTATGTGCCAGTTAGTGGAAGTCAGTTGTTTTCGTTGCAAAGTGCTAAACTAAAATTGCTAGCTTGTAACGAAAACATGCCTAATATACACTCTACTTCCTATGTCTTCTTATATTTGTTATCCTTTTATTAATTTAATCTATCAAACGCCTTTCCAAATCTTTATTAAGACTTTATTTATTTATTCCATTCAGCAATACCAAAGCCTATAGTATTACATAGCTATAAGTATTTTTTATTGACTGGACAAACACAATGGACCAGAATTGGTATCTGGGTAAAATGTTCGCTACGTGTCCCGACTAGAATTTTTAGCCCTGCGATCCACTATGTTTATCGCTCACTTCGTGCAAGAGTGCCACATTTCGAGTTTTGACATTCCCCCTCGGATGATTTAAATGCTCTTAATAGAATTTGACAGAATGAGATGACTTGGCAGCTTCCGAAATGCGCCAAATATTGTTGCCTTCCACAGGAAATAGCGATATCATGAATAAGCCTGTAGATATCGGAATGTAGGACAATCTGCTGCGACTGTCACCAAAAATTTAATTTTGAGATGTAACGCTCTTGCACTAAATCGATACCTTCATACTAAATATGTAATGCTATGTGCAAAAAGGAAGTTTTTCAGGAGAGGCGATCAAAGTTTGATGCATTTTTAAAATTTGTGTGGAATTCCTTTATAATGCAAATCGAATGACGGGTACTGTTTTTTGAATAAATACTTGTGAATAAATATTTGTGTGAACTTAAATACTTTTTCAAAAGAGAATAAGTCGACAAGTTACTTAAAAAAAAGTACCATGTAAATGGGGACTTATTTATACTTATTTTCATCTGTTTTGTTTCGGCTTTTCCTGTGTGAATTGTGTTTGTTTCCAAGTGCGAACGAAAAACACAAAACGATGAGTACGACATCTAAAATAACGTAACATGTGGGTTACGTTATTTTGGATTTCAGGTGACGATATACATATACAGTGCCGCACATAAATATTGGCACACCAGCCATTTTTAAATTGACAGTTAATTTTTATAATTACCTGTACGTTATTATGACTAAATATAATTGTCTTATGTAAATTAATTAATTTGTCATCTAATCCTACATTTTTTATTTATTAATTTAATACATATTATTTTATTTAATATAAATTAGTAAAAAAATGTACATTTTCAGAGCACAAAAGTATTGGCACAAGCAAAGTTAAGCATTGGAAAATATTTATATATTTCAGAATTAATATTTTGTGGGTAATCCCTTTTGTTTAATAACAGCGTCCAGACGTTTTGGCATGGAATGAACCAATCTTTTCGTCGTTTCTTCGCCGATATTTTGCCATTCCTCCAATAAAGCCGCTTTAAGCTCCGTTTTATTTGAAATTGCACGCTTTTTCACTCGCCTGTCCAGTTCTTCCCACAAATGCTCAATTGGATTTAGGTCCGGAGACTGCGGTGGATGTGGTAGAACATGTGCAGTGTTATACGCTAGCCACATTCGCGCGATATTAGATGTGTGCTTAGGGTCATTGTCACGCTGAAAGGTGAATTGTGCGGTCAAGATAAGCTTTTCGGCACTTTTTTCAAATTCTCTTTCAAAATATTGAGATAAACTGTTTTGACCATTATCCCATCTATAGAAACTAGTTCACCCACACCTCCAGCAGACATACAACCCCATACCATCACTCCCCCACCACCATGTTTCACAGTTGGTGCAAGGTTTTGCTTGTCATAGGAAGTGTTTGGTTTTCGCCATGCCTTAACTCTTCCATCCGATCGGAATATATTAAATTTACTTTCATCGGAGAAGGGCACCTGGTCCCAGAACTCAGTTGATTTGCTTTTATAATCCTTTGCATATTCTAAACGTTTCTTTTGGTTGATGGGAGAAATGAGTGGTTTACGTCTAGCAACTCTTGCACTGTATCCAGCCTCATGAAGCACTCGTCTTACTGTCATGGCGTGTACGTCCTTTCCAAAATCTTCATTGACCTCGGCAGCAATCTAGGTTGATGTTGTTTTTAGATCAATTTTCACTTTTTTAACAATTTGCTTGCACTCGCGATCACTTAAAATTCTAGGACGGCCGGAACGCTTTTCGTTTTCCAAATTCGATGCTTCTTTAAAACGTTTAATAATGCTGTGAATGGTAAATCGACTTCTATCCATCATTTCTCCAATCTCGGCATACGATTTACCCTGATCGTGCAAATGAATAATAATTTTACGCTGGGATTCGGTGGTTTCTTTAAGCTTACGACCCATATTCGCTTTTGATATTATAGGCATGTTTTCGTTACAAGCTAGCAATTTTAGTTTAGCACTTTGCAACGAAAACAACTGACTTCCACTAACTGGCACATAAGCAATAGGCGTGTTTTCGTTACACCATAAGTGCTTAATTTGTATGGGGAGCTAAGCACTTTTAAGCACTATTAGTTCCCGATGAAGTTTGGTGCTTGTGTTCATGTCTTAATCGAGTATGATGTTGCCAGATTGGGCACCCTATATTTAGCAATATGGCATCCCATTTTTGGAGAGATTTTATCAATTATTGTGAATTAACGGGAAGAAGAAGAACAAAAATGGGAAATTATTTTAATATTTGCAAAAGAGTGTAAACAACTGAACATAAAATAGTAAATATATGTTTTATAAATACTTTTCACGAATTTTTTGTCTGTTTCGCAGTGTTCTTTCTTCGCAACTCATGACACCATTGCTACCAGATAGTGAAAATCCACCACTTATTGCTTATGTGCCAGTTAGTGGAAGTCAGTTGTTTTCGTTGCAAAGTGCTAAACTAAAAGTGCTAGCTTGTAACGAAAACATGCCTAATAAGTTGCGGATTTTCACTATCTGGTAGCAATGGTGTCATGAGTTGCGAAGAAAGAACAGTGCGAAACAGACAAAAAATTTGTGAAAAGTATTTATAAAACATATATTTACTATTCTATGTTCAATTGTTTACACTCTTTTTGCAAATATTAAAATAATTTCCCATTTTTGTTCTTCCTCTTCCCGTTAATTCACAATAATTGATAAAATCTCTCCAAAAATGGGATGCCATTGCTAAATATAGGGTGCCCAATCTGGCAACATCATACTCGATTAAGACATGAACACAAGCACCAAACTTCATCGGGAACTAATAGTGCTTAAAAGTGCTTAGCTCCCCATACAAATTAAGCACTTATGGTGTAACGAAAACATGCCTTATGTTCAACTGATAATTATTACAACTACTCACTTTTCTGGCAAAAAAAACAGCATGACAGTTAATAACGGTAAATAATTATTCATCTTGTAAACAAAAACGTTGCCAGATTAACAACAACTTGTGAGGTTACCACAGTGTACCAAAAGTGTGCCAATACTTTTGTGCACCAAAAATTTTACTTTTTTTAGTATTTTACATTAAATAAAATATCCCCAAATAATTTGAAATAGAAGTACAGATGTAAATGGTGCCAAATACTTTTATTTACAACAAAAAAGGGTTTTTAACATTTACACAGTACAGGTGGAGCTTTAGAGTATCTCTTAAATACCAGTGAATGAGTTCGGCGTCTGTCAAACTCAAATTCATCCTATTGTTTTCTGTGCATACAACAACACTTTGACAGACGCAGGACGCAATTCACCGGTATTTAAGGGCATCTCCTAAATACCGGTGAATGCGTCCTGCGTCTGTCAAACTCGATTTCAAATATATGAAAATGAACTACAGCTACCGAAATACGCACACGGATACGCCGGATAATTTCAAAAAATCCGAATTTGACAATGCGCTTACACATACAAGGAAAGAAAACAAAACAACAACAAAAGAAAACATAAACACAAACAGATGACAAGCAGCATTTTATTTTTTATCTTGGAACACGAAGTAGAAAAATTTTAAATATTGAATTTGCTGGAAATACCAAATAGAAACTGGTAAGAATTTAATATTTTACTGTTATAATTTATATCAAAATGTGTTTTTCAGATTAACAGCGAAGAAATGATTGAAATAGCTGGGACACTGCCCACTTATGGAATACAAAGGAGCCTCTCCACAAATGTCTAAAAATCAAGAAGGGCACAAGGCAAGCAATTTCTCTGGAGTTGTCAACACCAAGTAAAAACTTTAAAATATGTACCAGCATTTTTGTATTAATGTTTATTAATTCAACAGAAACGTGGGGAACCTTTTCATGCAGCTTGGACGCAAGGAATCCATTTCAAGAACACATTTTGATTCCGGTCGGATCTAACCTAAGAAAATCGTTAGTCCAGGTGTTTGTTCTTCCTACAATGAGGCATGTGACACGAGCTTGTTCCGAATAGTTTTTATTTCCATAGCTTTACGATGCTGCAATTGAATTCAATGTTCAACGAGGACATTTGGAAATATCAATTGAAACTGGCCAATAAACAATTCTCTACTTTGAAGCATGATTATAAGATAGAATTTGATTTAATAGCGACACTGCCATGTGATATAAAACACAATTTAGTCCCAACATGGCAAGTGCCGACAGCTTCGATAGATTTGGTTGTCGTTTACAAAGTCTGGAGGAGAATTACAGGTCTTTACATTTTGCACAACCAATAAAGAGTTTAAGAAACATAATTTGATTCGGTGGACAAAATCAACATCTTTAGATACTCCACGATATATTAGCAATGTTTCCGTTCGTCTCTAATGAAAGACAGCATTTTGCATAACAAACAAATTAAAACATATAACTACAATGCTATGGAAATTTTGTAGTTAAAAAACGTTGTGTCATTGGGGTGTATACACAATAATACTGCTCGAATGCAAACTATCAAATTGCTTCAGTGCAGCTTCTACAATCTTTCCTTAAGAATACTTAATTAGAAGGTTGAAAATTAATTGCTGTCTGTTCGAATGCCTCCTGGTTTTGGAATATATTTAAATTCCTTCTTCTTTGTGGTTTGTCCAGAATATTTTCAAAACATATAAATCATCCATAATATAGATATTGCTCTGAATATCCACTCCAAATGTAGAAAAACAAAATTTTTCTGAAATGGGGATGATAAATCAGCTGTTTTTTGTTTACTGCGTATTTCGGTACAGCGCGCGTTAAAAATTATCCATCATGCGTTTTTTTGACAGACGCAGGACGCATTCACCGGTATTTAGGAGATGCCCTAAGAGATGCCCTAAAACTAACAGCGAATTTGAAAACAGCTGGTGTGCCAATATTTATGTGCGCCACTGTATATAAGATGCTTAAAGTCATTTGAGCGATATTCAAAACCTTTTTATATTGGAATCGCATTAAGTACATCAAAACGAAATAAATAACAGTATTGTGTTAGTTTCTCTATATATTTAAATAATAAACACCTAAGTTTTCTAAATTCTAGACGTTTCCTCATATGTATTTATTTTATTAAATCGATTCAAATACTATAAAATATTTCTACAGATATAGGATTATTTAGTTACCAAATTTATAAACGATATCGTGATAATATTTTTCACCTGGATTTAAGAATATTGTTGGGAAATTCGAATGGTTCATGGCATCGGGGTATCCTTCAGGTTCCAAACAAAAGGCTCCATATTTTACATATTTCGCTCCACCCTTACCCAGCATTGGTGTAGCTCCATTTGCCACATCGGGTAGATTATTTGAGGTATAAAATTGAACCCCTGGCTGATTGGAGGACATTTCCAGCCAACGACCACTCTCCGGATGTTCGACACGAGCAATTCGTGTAGTCTTTTTGCCGTCCAGCTTAACACAATAGCAATTGTCATAACCCTTAATAGGAAGATCACTAAAAAGTGGCAGACGATCGGCCATTTTGGCTGGAGACCTTAGATCGAAAACAGATTTTTCCACAGCTTGAAATTTACCCGTAGGAATTTGTTCCAAATCGGTTTCCAGGATATTATCCGCATTTATCATAACGGAATGTTGAAGTAGACCCTCTTTTCCAGAATTATGACCGGCCAAATTAAAATATGCATGATTTGTAACATTAACGCAAGTGGGTTTATTAGTAGTAGCCTCCACTTGCATGCGAAATTCATTGATATTGTTTAAAGTGCAAGTAATGGTGCATGTTACATCACCCGGATATCCTTCATGGCCATCGGGAGAAATGTGCTTGAGTACCACGCCATCTGCCAGTGTTTGAGCCAGTTCCCAAATAACACTATCGAATCCCACAAAGCCTCCATGAAGTTGGTATTTATCTTTAAAGTTTTTGGTAACTTGAATCTCTTGACCATTCATGATAAAACGGCCATTAGCCACACGATTCGAAACACGACCCATAGTGGCACCAATATAGGCTGGTTGCGAATCTACATAGCCTTGGATATTGTCAAAACTCAAGGATAACTCATCCAATTTACCACTTCTATCGGGAATGCGCACACTGGCTATATTCACACCCAATGTTAGCACTTGAACTGTCATTTGATTATCATTTGATAAAGTTATTATTTTGACAGTTGTAGGTTTTTTCGTCATAGGATCGGTCATAGAACCAAAATCATCTACTTTTACGGAAACCATAGTGGAAAACTGTAAAATAAGAACAAATTAGTATGTAGCTATGAAGTTGAAAAGATTTTAATTGTTACGGTATTTACTGTTTCTAATAGCCTAAATTGAGGTATAGCATAGACAAATTTTACGTCTAGAATATAGATTTATTTAATTAAATTTGCCAAATCTCAGAAACAGAACCAACTATAAGAAATAAAAAGCCGAAACAAGAATTCAGTATTTTCATTTATTAACTGAATTTTCTCCGACAAATTTTCCGATATTTAAAAAAATTATTAAAAGTTATTAGGTATGTCTTTTTTCAAACACCTACTTTTCCAGAAAATAATCTAGTAAAATTAAAACTGAGACGTCTTCATCAACCAAATTTGCTGCTCTTGAAGCTGAGGACAACATCATGCATCGGAAATTTAATCGTTTTGACTTTCTGATTAGTGGATTGCCAGATGGGTTAAGTGACTTGGAAGCCCCTGTAATTGCCTTGGGCGCATTTTACAACGTGGAAGTGACTAGCCAAGATATTAGTCAAGTGTGCTATATGAAAAGGGGGAAGCAAATCTTGGTCAAGCTAAGCAAAGTCTCCAAACGAGACAGTATCATGAGGGAATACTTTAAAACTCGTACCCTCAAAATTAGTGACATATTGAATGGGCCAGGGAGTGAATTAAATAATCGAGTTTACCTTAATGACCATTATTCTCCTGCTGCTAGCCACCTTAATGCTGTTTGCCGAAATCTTCGTCGTTTAAACATAGTGACTAGATATAAAATATTAAATGCAGATAAGCTTAGAGCCAAGTTGACATTCCCAGACGGTAAGGAGGTTATACGTGACGCCAAGGAGTGTGCGTTACTTCTCGATGGTGATGGCGGAGTCACAATTAATTAAATTCTTTTTCGTTTACACTGGCGAGGCCAGGCTGGGTTTTGACCTTTCCCATGTGGGGTGAAACTGAGCTGGAAACTCAGTTTTACTTTGTGTGGGGTTATCCCAGGTTGGTTTCGTCAGTGACTTTTTTTTTTTATTATTGTTATTTAATTTATATTGATTTATATTTGCTATAACAATTTCTTGTCAAACCTTGATATAATGAATTTAGAAATGAATTTAGTACCTGAATGAAAGGTGTGATCTCTTTTGTAGAAGCTTGTCGTTATATCTTGGTTCATGTTTTTTCATTAGATTGTTTTCCAATTCCACTTGCTTAAATTTTTCTTTCATGTTTTGAATTTATAATTAAATCTTGATCTCATTATTCTGCTTATGATCAGCTGTGTTATGTTTATGCGAATTATTCAATGGAATATAATTTGATTTATGAGAGATTGAATTATAGTATATTTGTATTATTTCATTATGATTGGTTCCCCTCCGTAGTTGCTTTTTTTGTCTTTGATGTCTTTTGATTTAAATATTGGTCCGGTGATTAGCAACAATATGTATATTAACTCTGTTCTGGGAGCACGTGAAGGCAAGCTTAAAGCTGCTCATTTAAATTGCCGCAGTATAAGTCCTTCTAATTCATCTAAATTTCATGAACTTAAGTCAATACTGGCTGGTTCTCACCTGGATGTTATTGGCATTTCCGAGACTTGGCTAAAATCTGATACTTCGAGTCGTGCAATTGATATTCCAGGGTATAAATTCTTACGAAGTGATCGTAAAAACTCTAGGGGAGGCGGGGTAGGAATCTATATTTCAAACAAGATTAAGCATAGGGTTGTTTTTAAATCATTTATTTTGGGAAAGTGTGAGTCACTCTTTCTTGAACTGCTTTCAGGTGAAATTAAAGTATTATTTGGAGTTGTTTATTTGCCACCTCCTGGGGATTTTGCTGCATTTGAAGACATTCATCATGAAATTTTTTCACGGTACTCCAATTTAATAATTGTAGGAGATTTTAATTGTAACATGTTTGATCCTCTGAGAGCGAATTCTGTCCGTTCCGTGTGTTTCCGGTTAAATTTATCAATATTGCATAATTCTAGACCCACCCATTATGATGTTGCACATGGCTCATCTTCATTAATCGATTTTATGTTGGTTAACGATTGCTCTATGATAGAATACTCTGATCAGGTTTTATGTCCATCAATTTCTGACCATTCACTCATTTTTGCTTCGTTTGACATCAGCATTAATTGTTTGGAGGAATTTGTGGAGTATCGTGATTATAGGAATGTTGACTGGAATGGTTTATTGAACAGTTTGTCTTGTTTTGATTTTAGTATATTTAGTACTGCAGATATTGATGTTAAATGTTCTATTGTTTCTTCCTTGATTACAGAGCTGTTTACATTTGTACCCATCGTGAGAAGAAAAGTTCGATATGATGATGAAAGTTGGATCAAGTCGAATAACATTATATTCGCTAGGTCTCTTCGGGACTTGTCATTTGTTGCTTATCAGCGGGATAGAACGCGAGAGAATTGGTCAATTTATTCACGATACCGTAACAAAGCGAAGTCAGTCATTCGGAAGGAAAGAAGGAAACATTATTCCAAAAAATTTAGTAATTTGAGTAGTACAGCTCTATGGCGAGTCTTGAAAGGATCTGGTTGTATAGGTGAGGATGATTTTTGTTATGAAGGCGATGTTGATGCTGTTAATAGTTTTTTTGCTAGTAGTGTACCATCGAGTTCTTATTATGATGTAGGATTTCATAGCTTTAATGAGTCTGATGTTGGGTTTTCATTTAATTGTGTTTCTGTTGACGATGTTGCTGCTGCATTAAATAAAGTGAAATCTAACTCTGTAGGTATTGATGGTATAACTGTTGAATTTTTGAAATTAGTTTTTCCTCACATTTCTGAGTTCATTTTGAATCTAATTAATTCTATTCTAACGACATCTGTATTTCCGTCTCAATGGAAAACTGCTCGTGTAGTGCCGATACCTAAATGTAATTTTGTTAATGGCCCGGATGATTTAAGGCCAATTTCGATTCTTCCCGTATTATCGAAAATATGTGAGCATATAATGAAGGAACAGATTCTGAGGCATACTAGGATGAACATTTTTAATGGCCAATTTGCATTTCGGCGGGGCCATAGTACCACAGGTTTGCTTCTTCATATGACTGACTATATTAGAAACGATATTAATACAAATAAACATAGCGTTATGGTATCTTTAGATTTAACAAAGGCATTTAATTCTATTTCACATGGCGTCATGATTAGAAAGCTAAGGGACGAATTTTGTTTCTCTGTAACTGCCTGTAAACTTATTATGTCCTATTTGTGTGGTCGATCTCAGTATGTATGTTTAAATGGGAGAACGTCCAGTGTACTTTCGTTAAGATCTGGTGTTCCGCAAGGGTCGGTGTTAGGGCCTCTCCTTTTTATACTGTATGTTAATGACCTTTCGCAGTATGTGGGTGATGACATGTGTAAATTGTTTTTATTTGCGGATGATGTTTTTCTTGTTTTTAGTGGTGATCGTAACTTTTCTGATGCCTTGGAAGGTAATATAAATCATTGCCTTAGTCGTATTGCTCAATGGGCGTCACAAAATTCTTTGGCGATCAACCCTTTGAAGACTAAGGGGATTATGTTTGGGAATCAAACATCTGAAGTAAATGTTTTTCTGGGCCAGTCCAGAGTAAATTTTGTTGATCACCACAAATGCTTAGGTGTAATTATTGACAATAAGCTGTCATTTGAGATGCATATTGATTCCCTGCATAGGAAAGTGTATACTATATTACGAAGATTATACTCCACTAATATATTTTTACCGACATGGGTTAAATCCAGACTAGCTTCTGCACTTTTAATGCCTCAAATTTTGTATGGGTTAGAGGTTGTATCTGGTACTATGGAACGATTTTCTTTGAAGTTAAAGCGTACTGTTAATGCAATAGCGCGATTTGTGTATAATGTTAGGCGGCGTGAGCATATCTCCGAATACGTATTGAGCTTTTTGGGCCTTTCTTTTGAGCATTTTGTTTGCTATAGAAACTTGTTTCTGTTTTACAAGGTAGTTAAAAGTGGTGTACCTGCTCTATTATCTAGTATGTTTAGATTTTCCCTCTCTTCCCGGAGTACCCAGATTATTATACCCAGAATTTTTAATTCCACGTTTGAAAGATCATTTGTCATACGAGTTGCTCGTGTCTGGAATCAGTTGCCTATTGAATTGAGGACTTTTTCTCACTCTAACAATGCCTTTCGTCTGAAAATTTTCAGCTATTTTTTATCACTTCTGACTTAATTCCGTTTTAAATCAACTTTTTTGCTACTTAAATATTATGCTATAATATTCAGGTATGGCTATCTTTTTTTTTTCTCTATGTTTACCTTGCATCATTATTGTGTAGAATTTGCGTTGTTCTCGGAAATGATAATAATTGTATTTGTTGCTTATCACAAATCGCGACTCACACTTTAATTATTGTAGTTATGGCTGGGGAGCCAATCGTATATGAAATTAGTATGTATATATTCTAGTTTTTAGTTTTAAGATTCTACTTAGGAATAAGTTACAATGTAATGCATTTTTTGGCCTTATAGGCTTTAGTATTACTGAATGGAATAAATAAATAAATAAAAATAAATAAATAAATGTAAATAAAATTTTACAAAAGACATAAACAAATATATTTTTAGACTTTTATCATTTTTATTTTATAGCAAAATGTCTTTGTAGGGTCATTTACTTTTAATTTAAAAATATCACCCTTATTATTTTTTCAGAGCAGTTTACAATATCTGTGCTGATGTATATTTATAAGATTTATCCATTTATTAATCAAAAGAATATTTAACAAACGGTTTTCCAAAAAGTAATACACCTTTTTCGTATAAGTGATCAATTTAAATTTTGTTATACTACATTTGCATTTTACACTGCCTTGTAGACGGTTCTGTAGGCACTATAAATTTAGCTTACTTCTTCTTATTGAAAAATTACAGAAAATATTGAACATTTTATTCGTTATAGTCGTGATTCTATCTACTTTCTTTCTTTGAAAGGATATGTGTTTTTATAATTCGATATCAATTTTTAATTTATTTAATGAACGCAGCTGCACTTTTATTGCATAAACATTTTTTCGCATTAACAATGTTACCTTTTTTGTTTCTTCAGAATTTCTTTGTTTAGTTTTGCTTATACCGTCTTTCTTAATTGACTGCTTGAGTAGAACTGAAAGACAACAGACGTTTTGTCTACACTATCATCACTAATCTATCTCTTTATACACATCCAAATAAAATGACTTTAAAATTGCATTCATTTCACCTCCACAAACTCTCATAAAACTCAAGTGAAAATGTACGTGCAATTATTTTACTCTTATCAATATAAATAATGCAATACCCTTAAAGTGTTTAGTTTATTTGGTGGCTTTTGTTTACATTTGTATATTAGTTCATTTGTCGCTGTGGAGAGTAAAAACAATAAAAAAGCAGTTGCACATTGCTAGGTGTGACCGAGCGATATATTGCTCATTTACATCAAGAATGTTACATCTCAAAATTGAGATTTTTAAAGACGATTATATTTATAAGTCGGTATAAACAGACCTAAGGAAATAAGACACCTCAAAAGGTTACAACTATCCGTAGCATGGTTGTTGCTTCATATTTTAAAATGCTGTGAGATTAGTTAATGGAGATATGAAGAATTCGTATTTCTGTAGGGTAATCACAACAATATGAAATTTTGAGTTATGACACTTTTGAAGCAAGTGGACGAGATTTATACATTCTATTTGGATTTGTAGTGCAAATCAATTAAAAAAAAGTATTTTTATTTTTTGCATTTTAATTTGTAGATTACGCCCTTTTATTGAGTTGTTTCCTATATTAGAGTGTCTTAGAATTTTGTACATTAGGGTGTACATAATTGAATTCTAATTTCAGCTTGAAGAAGTAATAGTTCGCGACCTTAGAACAACAAGGTTCTAACTGCACCAATGTGTGTTTTGTGAAAACGTATCTTTTTAATATGTGTTAGTTGTTATATGCAATTATATTTTGCAAACTATTAATTATTTTATTCCTTTTATTCAAAATAACACTATGCAACACAATTTTTGTCGAAGGGCTGTGCATAACATTTTTTGGTGTAATATGGTGTCCTAAACACGAAAAAAATATTAAAACATTTTTACGGTAATTTTTTTTTAAAAAAATTTCTTTAAAATTTCCTCTTTCTTGGAAGCTGTTTTTAGTATTTTTACTTTATTTGCTGATGTATATTCTCTGTTAACCGCGGCCTTCTAATCCGGCCCTGCTGGGAGCAAAGGCCTGCTTCTTCTTCACATCAAATTGAATTGGCTTTATTTAATAAAGGTCTGATATACTTTAAATTAAAGGAAATTATGAGGACTACAAATGTTAGTAATGACACTTTCACTTGGAAACGTTAGTAACTGTCGTTAAAATAATTAGAAAAAATGTTGCTCTCTTGCATGGCGGGTCATAGGCCAATTCATCTCGGCCACACTTCATCCGTAGTGACTTTGGTTTCACCAAAATGCCTACACCGCGAGCTAGATTTGGGTTAGTATCCATTTTCTCTATTAACATCACAAATTGATGTTTTGTGGCGATTTTAACTATCGTGGAACCTATAAACACGCTAAAAAATTTGTAATGTTGAAAATATGATAAAAAAAACTAACATTGAATTTCACGTTTTATTTCTTTAAAAAAATACACAGCAACCATAAATAAATGATTGCCGAAAAATTCCCCATTTAACAACTGAAGTTGTCGGTAGTTGCCATCCGTAAGGTAATTTTGTCAATAATCGACCCATAATCTCTCAAATTAGTTTCTACCAATTTTGGGGATTGTTTACAGTATCCCAGTCAAAATTTAGGCTGCTCTTTTTCCCTTTATCGATTTATTGCACTTTTTTCTCAACAACCCATAGGGCAGAAATGCTCAGTTTGTTGAATTTTTATGTGTTCTTGATTTGTTTTACTTAATTAGCTAAAACTTTTTAATGGTAAAAAGTAGTATCTTGTAGTAAGTAAAGGAACAGAGCTAATATCTACAAAATAAAAAAATAAAGAAAAAGTGCTAAAAATCCACCTTGAGCAAAAAAATTCGTATGCTACGGAAAAAAGTGTAAAACATCGAAGGAGTGACCTAAGACCCCAAGTATGTTCGGCGGAAATCCGTTTTGGGTCATTTTAAGTCGAATGAGCAATGTCCGTCCGTCTGTCTGTCTGCTGGATGGTGCGCACGATAACTCTCGAAAGGAGTAACCGATTGACTTCAAATTTCGTATGTGGTAAGTTCGAAGATGGGCCATATTGGTCCACTCCTTCTGGTACCTCCCCCACAAAGGGTTAAAATGTTGTGAAATATTGATTCTTTAATAACTGCTATCATACGTATTCGAATCTTCCGAAATTCCACACATACGGGTCTGTTCTGTAGCAAAGTGATTTGAAATCACGGTGATTTTAAAATCACCGGCGACTTACAATCGCTGTTGGAGTACGAAATCGCCCGGTTTATTATTCATAGCCTCCCAAAAAAGATTTTAAAATCACCGTGATATCAAATCGCCGTGATTACAGAACAGACCCGATAGTATTAGTTTGTTAGTCGCTATCAACTCGAGGAAAATGGGCGAAATTGCCACGCCCCTTTTGGTACCTCCCACACAAATGCACTATTTTGCACTAAAAGTTAAAAGCTTATAACATTAATACCAGTGTATAAAAATACTTGAAATTTTGTACAGCGTAATGTTTTTATAGTGCCTACAGTCCATTGAAAAATGGGCGTTATTGTCACGCCCCTTTTGATACCTCTCCCACAAAGGTACCATTTTGCACCAAAAGTTAACAGTTTATAACATTAATATCAGTGTATACAATTACTTGAAATTTTGTACAGTGTAATGCTTCTATAATGCCTATAGTCCAGTGAAAAATGAGCGTTATCACCACGCCCCTTTTTGTACCTCCCACACAAAATGGCCAAATTATACCACAATTTAATATCTCAACGTTAACATACCAGTCCATATAAACGGTTACAATTCGGCACAGCGCAATATATTTAAAGTATCTACAGTTCAGCGAAATATAGGTGTATTTCTTAAACCCCTTCTGGTACCTCCCACAAAAATTGACAGAATAATTTGTGTAATATTCAATATTACATTACTCACAAAGTGAGGGTATACCTTAGTCGGTTTACCCGACTGAAACTTTCTTACTTGTTTTTATTTATTATTTACTCGTACCATATAATTATTTACAATGTAATAAAATTTAATAACTGCAAGGCTTTTTAAAAGAAAGAAAATATGTATTATATATATATATAACTTTGAGTTAATAAAAATAAGCATGATTAATGTGCAGACACAATATCCACGGTAAAAGAAAAAAATAAAAAAAAAATTATAAAACTATTCAAGAGTCCTTACCTTTCCGTATTTTCTGCATTTAATGGTTTTTTAGTAGTTAGAAATTCCCAAAACAAACAAAACAGAAAAATTATGACAAAAATGAAAAAAATATGTATCATATTACAAAAAATTACAATAATTACATTGACGTAATTTATACAATGTCTTTTTGTGCAAATATTTTATACGCACGCACATATTTTATACGTCTGATTTAGTACGAATGTACTTTAGATGGACCGTTAGCCTATACATACGATGCTGATAAGTTTTTCCGTTTTTTGTAATTTCTATATTGTCACATTAAATCGAAGTATACATTTTAATAAGCATAAGCGACAGCAGGTACATTATACGTTTGAATCTGTTGACGATTTTGCTATCTTTTTTGATTGATAGATATAACGTATATTTGTATATATAAAGTACATTAACACAATGGTTTGTTTTGGAAATTGTCCGGTATTAATCCAAGATATATTAAAATACGCTGTCTTGCATTTATATTGACGATATGTACAAACTATGCTATTTGTAAATTTAACAACGGGGAAGCATTAATATAAATAACTTAAATATTGTATATACTCCATTCATAATTTTTGCATCATTCAACCATTAGCCTTGCAATAGTCATTCAATATTTATTTATATTAAATAAACGAACGCCATGGAATTGTGGAAGTTTCGGCAGAGTTACTATTACCAAGGACACAAAATTTGCGATAAAATGATCCGTATCGTTGCGAGTGTATAAGCAAGTTAACAGGAATCTAAAAAGAGAAATTAATATCAGTGATATGCAGCTGATGATATTCTTCTTCACAAAACATACAGTAGTATAGGGACAGCAGTTAAAAATTTGCGTGTTTTCGTAAACTGTTCGCCGTCATCGATTTGCTCCCAATGCGTCAATGGATTTCTCTCATTTTCAATGGAAAACCAAGGAGCGCCTTTGATAATATGTAGGAAATACAAGTGGGCCTGTGGTAGATGGAACGGGTATCGAGTATTTACTAAAATATTGCGAAAACTCTTTTTAGTTTACTTACGGCATTGTGCAATAAATTTGTAATGGTCCAAGCTAATCCAATCGAGATGAACGGTACAGAAAGTAAAATCAGATGTGCTGATAACACTCCCAAAATATAGGCGAGCCACATTCCCCTAGCACCCAACCAAGATGAATTGGGATTTGGTTCACCATGACCTCCGGCAATAACCGTCATTGTATTATTTATTAATTAATTACCTTTACAACAAAGGAGGATAGTCTATCGTCGCCTGTCAATAAGATTATTTTTGCTGATGTTTTGTTTTTTGGCTGAGGTAATCAATGCGTAGTGAGTGTTGTTTATTAATTGTAAAATGTAGAGTTGTCGTGATTGAGTTGGCCGGGAATGTGATGGGAAGTGTTTTTGTGATTGTTTTGTAAGTTAATTGTGAAGCTTCGGAAGAAACTTGACTGATAGCGAGGGGAGAGTATGATATACGATAAAATGTAATTTTTTTCGGTAACTCGTTTAGTTAAAGCGTTATCAGACGCTAAAGTTGAAAAAATCGTTTATTTTTCTCTCAGATGGGCTCAAAATCGAAAATTAGAAGAAAAAAATTATTTATATTATATTTAAAATTTTTTTTTTTTTTTACAAAATTAATTTAGAAAATATAAAGAGGGGCGCCGGGTAGCTAAGACCATTTGCGGTCGACTAATCGAAAACTTTTTATTTGTCGATAACTTAATCAACCAAACCAAATGGCGGCAACCAAACGTCACTTTTGGTCCGCATAGCCGCTTTGAACCCAGGGATGATAATTGAGACACAAAATGTGCCAATTTTAAAAATTTTAGTAAGATCCAATAACACATTAACAAATTCTTGATATCAAGCTACTAAAAACTTATAGCAGCAAGATGATGAGTGTTCTAACGGGACACTCAAGCTTACAACCACAACTTCATCGCATAGGACTAGCAGGAAACGACGAATGCAGGGAAAACATTTAAACGATGGAACATTTTCTGTGTCACACATGCAAGTCCCAACATTTCGGGTCCGACATATTACCAGACTTGACTCATCTCAGGGGATATGACTGGAAGATACTGAGAAAATTCGTGTCTAGTACCGATTTTCTGTAACTCGTGAGGTATAAAAAGATCATAAATAAGGAGCGGACAACAGGCCGAACCACTGGCTTAAGTGTATGTCCATGGACATGTGACGTTTAAACGTCTCCTCTCTTCAACCTAACCTAACCTATAGCAGCATAAAAACCTTTGGTTTGTACTACCCTATACCAAATTGTTGGAAAAAAAATTCAAGACGAATTTGAGTTTTGGCAGGGTAGATGCCACGTTTTATAACATACGTGCCTATAAGGCTTTAAAATTTCTTTAAAAAATTCAAAATTTGCTAAATCGTAAATTTTTTCACTTTTGAATCTGGAAAGGCGCGATTTTATACACAATAAAAACAAAGTGAATTTTGTTGTAATACAAAGAGCCAAACATATTTCTTGGCGTTGAGTAGTTATGTCGAACCATGTCGACATTTTTTGCAAAAGTGTATATTTTTTCGTGCAAAGACCTGTTTAATAAAAAAGTATCAAATGTGTCGCGGTAGTATCACGGTAATTTGAGGGTCTGAAAAGTATAAAAAGTACTAAAGTATCAACTTTATCATCCCTGTTTGGACCTACTGCAAGGGAGAAAATCTTTAAATTCGATCACTCAGGAGTACTTTTGTCCGCGTAGCCGGACCCTTCGATAACACGAAAGATATCGAAAATTTGTATCCGACTTTTTAAAATAATAAAATTAATGAGATTTTTTCAATTTCGATAACTAAGTGGGTTATCGATTTTTATTTCCGATAACAAAGGGTTTTTTCTCATATTGAGCTCATTTTAATCATTATGTGATCAGATCGAGGGACTTCGGTTATAATACTCTGCCCTAAAAAGTAGCCAAAAATTCTATTGAGGGTTTTTTCGTTGAATCAAATTTGTATCCTTGACTATTACGAACATAAATAATTGGAAGCCTAAGCTAACAACAGTGTTTTTTGATTTGTTTTAAATTTAATGTGATTTATGTTGTTTTTAAATGTAAAGCATAATATTTTTTAATTTGGACTAACTTTGGACTTGACACTTTAAACAGAAAGTTTGTCGGCAACCAGCTCGAGTGTCCGAGTAATGTCAACTATACGTTACACCAAAATGCAAATTCTGATGGTTTTTCATTCCGTTGCATTACGACAGGAGAGCTGTGCCGGGCTTTCTCCGCTATTTCTTCTAATGTGGCGGGTGATGATGGATTTTCCTTGAAGTTTCTTAAGGTGGTTTTGCCATATATGTCTTGGCATTTTCTTCATTTGGTGAATACCATCATTACGACGTCTGTTTTTCCGGTTAGGTGGAAGGTGGCGAAGATAACCCCATAAAGAAAGGTTCTGGTTCTTTTTCTGTAGATAATTTGCGTCCCATTTCTCTGTTGCCGGTTTTGTCTAAGGTTGTAGAGCACGTTTTGAAACAACAGTTGTTACCTTATGTGGACCCCATGCTTGCTGATTGTCAGTGTGGTTTCCGTAACAATCGTAGTACGTCAATGTTGCTGGCTGGCCTTACTGATGAGATCAGGAATAGTTTCAATAGTCAAAAGTTTTGTGTTTTGATTTCTCTTGACTTGCAGAAGGCTTTTAACCGAGTGGACTATGGGATTTTAATAGAGAAACTGAGGTCATTGTTTGGATTCCAGGATGGTGCTTGTCGATTAATGGTTTCGTACCTTACTGATCGTAAGCAGTATGTCTCTGTAGGTGGAATGTCGTCATCTGTGTTGCCTGTAAGAAGTGGGGTGCCACAGGGGTCGGTCCTGGGACCGGTTTTATTTACGCTATTTCTAAATGATTGTTTTGGAGCCTTGGGAGGATGGTGTACCCCTTACGCTTTTGCTGACGATGTTCAGCTTCTATTTAAGGGCGAATACCAGTTTGTGGATGTCATGCAGTCTAAAGTTGACTATGTTCTGAGTGCTCTTAGCCGATGGATGACTTCTAGCAATCTATGCATTAACCCGACAAAGACTAAAGCAATGTTGTTTTCTACAAGATCTGTGGGCTTGAGGTTGACGTACAATGGCGTGCCTGTAGAATTTGTGACCAGCATGAAGTGCTTAGGTGTTGTTGTAGATGATCGTCTATGCTTTGCTGATCATATCGATGGGGTAGTTTCTCGTGTTAATCTCACGCTCCGTCAGCTTTATTCTTGTGACCTAGTGTTGCCCTGTCATGTGAAGCAGAGACTGGTTCATGCTCTAATTATGTCAATCATTCTCTATTGTGTCGAAATATATGCCGGTACTATATCGCAACATATTGAGAAAATTCGTATTGCTGTCAATAATGTTGTGCATTACCTATATGGAGTGAATAATTTTTCGCATATAACTCCTTTTGTGGAAGCTTTCTTAGGGCATCTCCTAAATACCGGTGAATGCGTCCTGCGTCTGTCAAACTCGATTTCAAATATATGAAAATGTACTAAGGCTACCGAAATACGCACACGGATACGCCGGATAATTTCAAAAAATCCGAATTAGACAGTGCGCTTACACATGCACGGAAAGAAAACAAAACAACAACAAAAGAAAACATAAACACAAACAGATGACAAACAGCATTTTATTTTTTTATCTTGGAACAGTGCATGAAGTAGAAAAATATTAAATATTGAATTTGCTGGAAATACCAAATACAAACTGGTAAGAATTTAATATTTTACTGTTATAATTAATATCAAAATATGTTTTTCAGATAAACAGCGAAGAAATGATTGAAATAGCTGGGACACTGCCCACTTATGGAATACAAAGGAGCCTCTCCACAAATGTGTAAAAATCAAGAAGGGCACATTGCAAGCAATTTCTCTGAAGTTGTCAACACCAAGTAAATTCCAAAACTTTAAAATATGTAGCAGCATTTTTGTATTAATGTTTATTAATTCAACAGAAACGTGGGGAACCTATTCATGCTGCTTGGACGCAAGGAATCCATTTTCAAGAACACTTTTTGATTCCGGTCGGATCTAATCTAAGAAAATCGTTAGTCCAGGTGTTTGTTCTTCCTACAATGAAGCATGTGACACAAGCTTGTTCCGAATAGTTTTTATTTCCATAGCTTTACGATGCTGCATTTAAATTCCATGTTCAACGAGGACATTTGGAAATATCAATTGAAACTGGCCAATAAACAATTCTCTACTTTAAAGCATGATTATAAGATAGAATTTGATTTAATAGCGACACTGTCATGTGATATAAAACACAATTTAGTCCCTACATGGCAAGTGCCGACAGCTTCGATAGATTTGGTTGGCGTTTACAAAGTCAGGAGGAGAATTACATTTTGCACAACCAATAAAGAGTTTAAGAAACATAATTTGACTTCAGTGGACAAAACCAACATCTTTAGATACTCCACGATATATTAGCAATGTTTCCGTTCTTCTCTAATGGAAAACAGCTTCTTGCATAACAAACAAATTAAAACATATAACTACAATGCTATGGAAATTTTGTAGTTAAAAAACGTTGTGTCATTGGGGTGTATACACAATAATACTGCTCGAATGAAAACTATCAAATTGCTTCAGTGCAGCTTCTACAATCTTTCCTTACGAAAAGTTAGAAAGTTGAGAAGACGAAGAAAAATGAATTGCTGTCGGAAAATGTTTAAAGTTGGAATGCATCCTGGTTTTGGAATATATTTCTATTCCTTCTTCTTTGTGGTTTGCCCAGAATATTTTCAAAACATATAAATCATCCATAATATCGATATTGCTCTGAATATCCACTCCAATCAGCTGTTTTTTGTTTACTGCGTATTTCGGTACAGCGCGCGTTAAAAATTATCCATCATGCGTTTTTTTGACAGACGCTGACGCATTCACTGGTATTTAAGAGACACCCTTAGGATGCACATTTCAGAAATTTGTTGACGTCAGAAATCTCTTGTTATTTTATAAGGTATGGAAAAACCAGTGCCCATCGTTTTTGGTGCAATCATTTGCGTTCACTCATTCCACTCGTTGCAATTTATTGCTTATTCCGAGAGTTGAAAATAGATTGTCGGAAAGATCGTTTCAGGTTAGGGTCTCTCGTGCGTTCAACAGACTTCCTAATTCGTTAAAAACATTCAATATGTCCGATACAACATTTCGTGATAATCTTATCCTGCACTTTGGGGGCTCCAATCGCCAAGAGCGTGTATAACAATTTGTGGCAAACTTTATAGCATTGTCTTAAATCTAACCTATTAGGATCTGAATCCTAAATCTCAGACCAAATATATAATTAGTACTTTTATTTAGCTGGGAACTGCTAACACAAATTTTAGTAACTAGAGAACAAATAATTTTTGCATTTAATCTTAGCTAGGTTTTAGCACATGCATATTTTAATTTTGTAGTTTACTCAATTGTTGTATTATGTAATTTTGTTAAAATTGGCCAATGGGCTTTGAAATTACAAATTAATAAATGAAATGAAATGAAAAACCAGACCAAAAAAGCCTAATATCTAAAAACATAAAAAATATCCCATATTTTGCTGTCACTTTAGCAATTTTAACATGGTAACCCTGTTACCCACACACTGTTGGCAATCTATCATCAAATTCATTTGAATGCCATAAGAAGAAGAATATCGTTGATTCACAAAGTGCAACAAAAAATATTACTATTATCTCAAAGAAAAATAATTGATAAATATTTGATAGCGATAGAAAAAACTGAAGAGAGAAAAGAAAAAAAGTAAACCTATGAAAATTATCTCTTTTTAATAACAATGAATATGTACTTAGCCTCCTAACAACCATCGAATGATCAAGGTTTCTAAAATCAACAACGCCCCCATATAATTTTCTTTGGTCTTATTTTTCCTTATTGCTGCCCTATTGTACGAAAAAAAACATCAAAACGGATCCACAAAAGACTTTGGTAGTAGAAGAGGAGCCCGACGAAAGTACCCCTCTGATGATGGAAGGCCACGTCGGTGCCCCTCAGATAAGTTGTAATAACTCATTAACTGGCGGACGTCAACAGAGACGCAAAGTGGATCAGTTAAATAACTATGGGGGAATGTCGGAGGCGGCGGCGGATAACCGTGATCAAACAGATGCGGTTTGTAAATAATTGTTTTGTAAATACTTTCTATTATTAAGGAGTATATACATTTCTGTGTGGTTTAGGCAATTCTGGATGTTCCAGGTGTGGAAATACGAAGCCGGCGCCAGCGTGAAGTTGGCGGTGAAGATAACCCCTCCGACATGATGCCGGGTCCTTCGGGTTCGCAGCATCCTCAGGCCGAGGATGAAGAACAAGGCTTGAAATATGGAGCACAACACGTTATAAAAATTTTTGCCCCAGTATCTTTGTGTATGTTGGTGGTAGTGGCCACAATAAATTCTATTACATTCTACACATACACGGATACATATTTGTAGGTTTTTTTCCAATATTTATATTTTATTTGTAACATATGTTGATTTTACTTTATAGATTATACACCCCATTCCATGAACAGTCTGAAGACAAAGGTACCAAGCTTTGGAATGCCCTGGCCAATTCTCTTATACTTCTCACAGTGGTGGTAATAATGACGATTGTACTGATTGTTCTATACAAGAAACGCTGTTACAGGGTTATCCATGGCTGGTTGATATTGTCGTCCTTTATGTTACTATTTATATTTAGTTATTTGTATTTGGAGTAAGTTATATTGAGCTTTCTTTTGAAAAAATGTTTAATTTTTTATTCAATTACAGAGAATTGCTTAGAGCTTATAATATAGCTATGGATTATCCGACAACCCTTTTGATTTTGTGGAATTTCGGTGTTATGGGTATGATTGCTATACACTGGCAAAGTCCTTTAAAACTTCAGCAGGCATATTTGATTTTTGTATCGGCTCTTATGGCGTTGGTATTTATAAAGTACTTGCCGGAATGGACAGCATGGGCTGTACTGGCAGCCATATCCATATGGGGTAATTGTTATTTACTGATCACTCATTGTTGTTTTTTGCTTATTAGATATTGTCTTTTAGATTTAATTGCTGTATTAACCCCCAAAGGACCATTACGTATTTTAGTAGAGACAGCTCAAGAAAGAAATGAACAAATATTCCCGGCTTTAATTTACTCATGTAAGTATTGTATGGCTTTAAAATTATCTAACGATTTCTGCGAGTTAAATTCCCTTTCCTACTTGCTTTGTTTGTAGCTACTATTTTGTACGCATTCATGGGTACTACTGGTCCTCAGCCTAACAATTCGTCCGGTTCAAATTCCCCCAATTCGCCGCATACCTCTACTAGCTCTACCTCTGTTTCTCGCCAGACAGGTAACACAGCTCCTAATGCTGAAGGTATGCCTCTAGTGACATTTAAAATGCGCGGAAATGGTATTTATTTTTTATATTTTTTTCATTTAATTGAAACTGTACATCCTACGTTTCTGATAAAGCTTTTGTTGGTTGTAATCGTATAATATTATTAGTGGAAGAAGGGATTCTGTAGGATTTTCGTTTTCTTTTATATTGTTTTGTGTATTTTTCCAAAGTAGTGCGCAGCGTTTGCTTGTTTACGATTGACGTTTTAACATTTTCTATCTCTTACATAGAAGCAGCCGGTTTTACCGAAGAGTGGTCCTCGAATTTGGATGAACGAGCTGCCAGGCGTCAAATAGAAGTTCAGGCAAGCACTTCAGACAGCGCCAACCGTTCGACCAATTATCGCACTGTAACCGCTCATGAAAATCACCAGCAATTGGGCAGTAATATGACTGAGGCTCAGGAAGAACGTAAGTTAAAATCTACTTAACAAATTTAAAAAATAATGTTATACATATATGTATATCGCAGGTGGCATCAAACTTGGTCTGGGAGATTTTATCTTCTACTCTGTATTGGTTGGTAAAGCCTCTTCCTATGGCGATTGGGCCACTACAATAGCCTGTTTTGTAGCCATTTTGGTAGGTCTTTGTTTGACTCTGGTCCTTTTAGCCATTTGGCGCAAAGCTTTGCCCGCATTACCAATTTCGATATTCTTTGGTTTATTCTTTTGTTTAATAACAAGCGTTATTGTCAAACCATTTATGGAAGAGTTGTCGGATCAACAAGTCTTTATATGAAGAAAACCCCCATCAAGCTAAGAGTCTTGAAAAAATCGTTAGCTTATAAATGACACTAATCTCGTATTTTGTAGTATTTAATAGTTCTAAACATTATTTTTACTCGCAAACTATATACAATGATAATTAACGCCCCGACTGTTAATTCCAAAGTAAAATTTACAAAAGTACAATTTAAAAACACTTTGTTTTAAGTTAATTTTTTTCATTAAAGTTTAACATTTATTTTAAAGAAAATTTACAAAACCAACAATATAAAGCTTAACTACGAGGAGCTGGTGGGCTGGTCTTTAGGCTTGATTATACATTGATCCTTTAGATTGACCACCCATCCTGGCTCCAGACCATAAAATAATTGTCGTGGATCTTTGGTGGCCGTCAACATTTCATACTGAGGATCGTCTTCAATTTTAGGCAATTCATAGCCATACTTTTGAGCCAAAACCAAACGGTGCTTACTAATTTCTTCTGGATCGGCCAGATAGCCACGATTTTCTGCTGACGTATAGTATTCAATGGCATCTTGAGGAGGCATCATACGCTTGGGTATGGGTACACCCTTTGCAAACCATTTTTTGGGATTTTTCATGGCATGCAAACTCCTGGGATCATAGTAGGCGGTGCGTATGACACCACCATTACGTTCAATTGCTGCTATTACCGACTCTTTGGCATGTTGGACCTCTATGGAAATTTTAGCTTTAAATTTATCCGCCCCTTCATCGGTCAGGTGGAAACCAAATTCCTTGGTGGATGGGTCAATGCTTACCAAACCGGTATTGCACAAAGTGGTCAGATCTATGGGTTGCGTAGTATCAATGCGATTGGTATCCACCATTACCTGCAACTGTAACAATGAAATTTCCGGATACTGTCGGCGTAAATGATGGCCCTTGTAGTATGGCTCATAGGGGAAACGCATGTAGAAGGGGGTATTGCCTGTTTCATAACCAAGACGCATGAAATTTTGCCGCTGTCCGGAACCCTTGTTGCCGGCACCATGTTTGTCACCACTGTGTTGGGCACGACCTCGTTTGCTCTAGGTTGGAGAGATTTATAGTTTCATTATTATTATAATGGTTTTTGGAAAATGCGATAATCGGTACTTACATTTTGTTTGGAATTAGGATTGGGTCTTAAATTGCCTATTTGTACCCGCGGCAAGGTGCGTAACATTTTCAAAGCCCTATCGGCTGTTTCCCGAAGGTTGGCCATTGCAGTTTTTATTGAATTAATTATTTGTTCTATTCACTTTTCTGCAAATATCGTAACACTATTATTGCCGTCAACCACACTAACTCTTCTTCTTCTATTGACAGTTAAGTGTCAAATCCACATATATGCAGGGTTGCCAGAACTAGCCCCAATACTGGGGTTATGTCAATGCAAATTGGGATAAAAAAATAATTTGGGGATGGAGTTTTTCTTAGGGGATTTTGTAAATTTGGTGCTTCTTGGGGGTTTTTTATGCAATAGAAAGATTTTCGTTAACGTTAAGTTTGTAATAAAAAAGACTGAATAAGAATAATTTGCTAAGAATTTACACGAGAAAATGAATTTGTAATTGATAAGGACAAAATTAAGGACCAGGATTGATACTCTTCAAGGATAAAGAATGTTTTCTATATTCTGGCCTCCCGTCAACACATAAAAAAAGACGTGAAATTGTTAAGAAGATGACAATTTTAACAAATGGTATTTTTAGAAAAATTCCTGAAATTGGTAGCTTTGGAGGTCAGTAGCAACAAAACTACAACAAATTTTGAAAAATTAAAAACGCAAAAAAAAATCGTACGTGCTAGAATTATTGTGTCAAAGTTTATTATTACAAAAGGGATAATTTTCAAAAATGTGTGTTTTTCGATTCATTTGGTAATATTTGTAGTTTTGGTAATATTTGGGGTTAAGTTGGGGATTTTCTTGGGAAAATTTGGGGACATCAGCAATTTTTTTCTGGCAACCCTGCTATGTGGAATATAAGGGTATCTTTTAAATACCAGTGAAAGCGCCCGGAGCTTGTCAAACTCACATTCCATCCTATTGTTTTCTGTGCACACAACAACACTTTGATACACGCCGGACGCTTTCACTGGTATTTAAGAGATGCCCTAATGGCAGTACGAGCACCACCTCTGCCAACGAATGAAAATCAGCTGGTTGTTTAAAGGGTATCTTTTCATCCAGTGAATGCGTCCGGCGTCTGTCAAAGTTAAATTTTAATTTCTATTGTCTTACCCCCAATAACACAAAACAAAATAACCCGGTGAATATTACCAAATAAACCCACTTTTCATATTACTTAAGTAATCGTCAAGTTACACTACGTTTGTTAAAAAAGATTTGGAATATGCGGAATTATTCCAAACACTTGTCCTAATTTTAAGTGCTGATTCACACGATGTAATTTTTTCAAGCAAGTGTCAACGTTTATTGGAGAGTGAGGCAAGCGGAAAGAGCTCTCTGAACCAGAAATAAAGGCCCAACCATAATATACATAAGTTAATTTAAGTAATTCGATACGGAATGTGCGTTAGGTTTCGCACCTTGCTTAAGCAAATGGGTATTGAGAGAGAGCTGAGGGAACTTAACGGAAAGTTCACGTAGGTACATTATGGTTTGTCACATATGAGTTATATGTACTCGCACAGTTGCTTAAGTCACTTCATGCATATTATTGTTGGGCCTTAATATTGATTTTCGCACTGCTGTAAAATAGCCGACATCGGCGTATGACGTCTCTCAAAATATTGTGTGTTCAGCAGTGTTACCGTTGGAAAATTTCAGAAAGGGGCACAAAAAGGGGATTTTTCCGAAAAACGGGGCACACGTTCATAAAATAAAGTGGCACGCTTTTTAAGGTCTTATATAAGGCAAAATACAATAAAACCTAAATTTGTACACATTTTCTACAACTTTGTAAAGAAATTTATAAAAAAAAAAACTATATGTGTACATGACATTACATTTTATGGGCCTTGTCACAGAGCTTATTATAATGAAATCCAAAGCGCTAAATAATTTTTATTGCTGAATTGCTGCAATTTTCATGTGGACCTGATATATATAATTTTATAAATTGAAAAATAAATTATTCGCACAGTCTCTGCTTTTAACTACGAATTTCCGAACGGCATCTGTGATATGTCCATATATCGGAATGGACGTGATCGGGTTATGCAATATATTTCGATAATAGTACCTGTGTTTTACTCTAAAACAAATTTAAAAAAGCTGCACAATACTTTTTTGTGATGTATACTATCTAAGTAAATATATGAAATATCATATATTTTACATTTATTTTTTTATTTATCATTACTTTTTGGCAATTTACTGTCTTCATACGTTATTCACGTACATTAGTACGTAAAATGTTGTTTAAATAGTGCAAAAATATAATTTTTTACAAAAGTGGCAGAAGTGTATAAAAGTGGCACCAAAAATGTGAAAAGTGGCACATTTAGTATCCCAAAAGAAAAGGGGCGCAAAAGTATCACGGCTGAAAAAAAGGGGCAAAACTGCCCCTTTAGTCGCACAACGGTAACACTGGTGTACAGAGAACAATACCTTTAAGGGTATCTCTTAAATACCAGTGAATTGCGTCCGACGTCTGTCAAAGTGTTGTTGTGTGCACAGAAAACAGTAGGATGAAATTTGAGTTTGACAGACGCCTGACGCATTCACTTGTATTTAAGAGATGCCCTAAAGTAAAATTTGACAAACAGTATACGCTTTCGCTTGTATTTAAGAATGACTCTTATTTTTTGTTTGCATGCAACACAGATCTACTCGCGATAAAGAAGACACTTCTCCCTCCCTTTTGAATAAACACAGCATAAAATAGCCAATGACGAGATAACAAAAAAATTAAAAAATGACTTGTTTGGTTTGCAAAAAGAGTAGTGAATCTATTGACTGTTTTAATGATGCTCTGGAGATTTTAAAACAGCATTTTATATGTAAGTATATATACCACTACTCTTAGTTCCTCCGCTGTAATGGAATGTTACACCCAATTTTTATATTCTAACACCCCATCAATAGTTTATAAAAACTCTTTATGCCACCGCGACGAAGAGCTACAAAATGTCAAAGAACGCAATGAGCGATTAAATAAAGCCTTGGAATTATTGCAAACGAGTCAACAGCCATCGAAGAAGTTTAAAACTCAGGAATGGGTACCACCACCACCTGCTACCGTCGATAAGAATAGTACTAGTACTGCATGTTTGACGGATATCAGTTTAACTGACGACGACGATGCTGCAGCCGGTGGCTTTTCCAATCTAAATATGGCTTTAAATAGTGAACAATTATTCGAAACATCCATTATAAGTCCAGCAAAGCCAGAGGCTGCGCTTATTATATCGGCTTCTGAAATGGTTGTTAGTCCCCGAGCAAAGCTAGTGCCACGTAGAATTAAACAAAAGGAGAATATACATGTCGCCAAGGATCGTAATAAATTATTGGAGAAATCTAAATCTGAATGGAATGTTAAGGATAGTTCTAGTCTGAATAAATCCTGGGCAATGGCTCTCTTGAAGCCGTCGGTCTCGTCAGTCCCAAAACCATCAGTGGCAGCACCAGTCCCAGTCAAGCACAATGTTGGAGTTAATAAAAAACCCGAGAAAAAGTTGAATTTATCGCTGAAAAAAGTCAATCCTTGCAAAATTAAACAGTCAATTTTGCCATTTAATAGCTCCAAAGATTCTAGTGCAATAGAGGTAAGAAACGATTTTTTATTTTATTTATTTATTCCAATTCATAACCAAGCCATAAGGCCATATATGATTAAAAATACTACAAAATTCTTACATATATAAATTATATTACTTAAAAATAAGGAATTAAAAAGATAATATATTAATATGTACAAGATAATATTACGAGATTTAAAATTATTGTAGTATCAACTCATCATCGGCGGATATAGAGAGTCTTAGACTTACTTAAATATTTTTAATACAAGAATATATTATATATTTCTTTTGCGAAATCTACAATAGATTTATTCAAACTCATTTATTAATATACTTTAAAAAATAAAATATTTTAATTTAATATGCATTAGTACAAGAGAACCGATCATATGTATATTTTTTTATTTTCTATTAATTTCTTAATTTTTGAAATACATTTTAGTCGGATTTTTGTGAAGATATTATAGATGCTAGTCCCGTGGTCAGCAAAAGTTCAAGAGCCGGAAAATCCTTGTTACACAGGTAATTTCTATATAACCCCAGCTTGGTTAAAAACGAATATTAAATTAAACCAACCCCATGCTAAGGTTACAGAAGCGGCCACAATCTCACCTCGCAAAACAGTTCCAGTCCAACCAACACCAACAACAGCACCAGCAGCAACAATACCGAAATAAAAATCGACGACAACAATCAAAAACCTGATGAGACTGTTAGCAGCATGCCTATAGAAAATATTGTTTTTGATTTTTCGCCCACTAAAAAACAAGATGTCAATTTCCTAAACTCGCCGGTCTCCAAATCCCTATTAAGCCCAAAGCAATTGAATTTCAATGCTGATGTAGGTAATGACACCACCACAGATTGTGTAGCCCTGTCAGGTGATCAGTCAATATTGAGTAAATCTGGAGATAGCTCTAGTGTGGTTTTATTAACACCGGCAACACAGGATATCATCTTCTTAGATGATACCAACAATGATTTATCCGATATTAATACTATGGATCTGCTGGCAGATATTCAAAAACATGAAACGGAGTATATGGAAAACCTTAAAAGATATGAAAGTAAAAAGTATGCAACTGTATTTGATGCAGATATTAGTTTAGAGTAATAAATTGATTTTTTTATTTAGCATTGAAAAGAAACAAAAGCAAGAGGTGAAACCGGTCCAACCTTCCCTAACAAAGAAGGAGGATAAAGAAATCTTTATTAAACCGGTGGCCAGCATAAAGAGAGAAAAACATTCCCAAACTTTCAGTGCTGAAAAAAGACATAAAATCGAAAATGATGAGCTGCCCTCCACATCGAGCAAAAGGCAAAAATTTCAAAATCCTTTACTGGCCAGTGAGCCAGGAGGAGAGGAGGAAGACGAGGAGGATTCAATGCCCCAACCTTTTATAATAAAAGAGGAACCTAAGGATCTTCAGGCGCCTTCTAGAAAATTAACCCTGATGGAACGTTTAAATATAGATTGCCAAGAATGCGAAAAGGTATTGCATTTTTCTATAAATATGTTTTTATGTTTAATTTTTTTAAATTTTCTTTTAGTTATACCGCATTTTGGGCCCTAGTATAACAGATAGAGATCTAGAAATGCATTTACGTAGGTGTACTTATCACAATCGCCCCGATATTATGCGACAAAATACTCCCGACAATTTCTGGAATCCTTTTATTTTATCATTTGATGAGAATGATCCTAGAAATGAAGTGTTAATAGATACACGTTTTAAGGACCGCAATATGAAATAAGACACTTATTATTTATTCAAGACTAAAATTTATTAAAATTTGTTTACGCCATGAAAGCTACTATTAAAATGAAATAAAAAGAAAAAAATACGACTACTAAACTACAAATTGCCACGTCTCTCCTGTTCCATTTCAATGGCGGTAAATAAAGATTTAAAATTGCCAGCACCGAAACCCTGTAAGTAAATTAAAATAAAACAAAATTAATTATATTTAGATATATTAGCATAGATCTTTCGTTTTTACAGCTAATTGCCGATACTTACATTATGATTGTGACGCTGAATAACCTCCAAGAATAATGTGGGACGATCTTGCATATTTTTGGTAAAGATTTGCAACAGATAACCATTTTCATCATAATCAATTAATATATTCAATTTCTTTAGTACTTCCATGTCTTCCTTGACTTTAGTGCGACTGTGTTTCAAATTTTCCGTTAGAATTTCATAGTACGATGAGGGAATAGAAAGGAATTGCATGCCTCTGGCTTTGAGGTTTTGTATGGCCACAATGATATCGCTGGTATTCAGGGCAATATGCTGGACGCCAGCACCACCATAATACTCTACATATTCCTGGATTTGTGATTTCTTTTTACCATTGGCCGGTTCATTAATGGGCATTTTTACAGTCTCCTCATAATTGGCCATGACAATGGATCTCAAGGCGGAATATTCCGTGTGAATTTGTGAATCATCTACGGACCAGAAACGATGGAATTGCAAGATACGTTCATACCAAGCGGCCACCGGTTCCATTTCCAAATCAGGTTGATTGCCCACAACATGATCAATGAAATCTAATTTTGCCGGAGGCAAAGACTGCAGTAAAGGATCTACTCCGGACTCTTGGAAACCAGGTAAGAAAGTACCTCTGTAATTGGTACGATCCACAAATGTGTGGGTAGTATCACCATACTAAAATAAGACAAAAATCAATATGATACAATTTTAGTATAACATCGAAGAGAAAAAACTTACCGTCTTAATTGTTGCAAATTTCACTGTACCAAATTCATCTTTCTCCTCCCACAATTCATTAACCACTTCCGCTCCTCGTTCTTTGGCCAAATTGAAAATTGCATCAATATCCTCTACCTCGAAAGCTACATCCTTGACACCATCTCCATGTTTCATCATATGTAAACCATGATCTTCATCATTCGTTTCGTAGGACGAAACGAAAACGAATACAATTCTGTTTTGTTTTACCGCATGTTTGGCATAACGACGATTTCCCGTCTCTAAACCTTGATAACCCAATGGGGTGAAACCCATGCGGGTTGTATAAAAACTGGCGGCCTGTTTAGCATTGCCAACATAGAAAGTCAAATGATCGAAACTGAGGAATCTGCCAAACTCGGGTTTAGGTCCTTTGTCAGTGTACGAAGTCTGAAAAACAAAACAAAAAGTGAGGTAAATTGTCTATACATTTAACTTTGCCGATAATGAGATATAATTATTTAGTAGATAACTAACTAATAGCCATGAAAAAAGGTGCAAAATATCGAAGGAGTGACTACGCTATAGTGTAGGTATATGCTTGGCGAGGAATACGTTCCAGGGCATTTTAAATCATTTGTCCGTCAGTCTCGAAAGGGAGTGGATGACAAACGTCGCTAAATTCTTGATCCAAACTAAGACTGGGCGATTAATAGCTTTGAGTAGTTCAAACCACCTGGACCAGATGGCATTTCTCCAATAGAAATGCAGAAATTGATGAAGTATATCATGCTCTGGCTGGAGAAGATATATGAGGGCTGCATTAAGCACTCATATATCTCCAATCGATGAATGGACACCAAATTGGTATTCATACCCAGAGCGGGAAAACTATCACACACTAAACTAAAGGACTTCAGGCCAATTATTCTAACCTCGGTCCTATTACAAGGTCTAGAAAGGCTCTCAGATTCTTTCATTAGAGAAAACCTGAAAACGAAACTCTTGTCATGTTGATTACATGGTTATAACAAGGTCAAGTCTACAGAATTGGCCCTGCATGAACTGGTTGGCACTATCGAATCGTCCCTACATTTCAAGGAATTCACTATGGTGGTTTTCTCGACATTGAAAGGGCTTTTAACAACATTCACTCAAATATGAACTATAACATGATTAGACTAATTCAGCGTTTGCTAAATTCTAGCGAGACTTATGAACAGAGGGACTTCATAGGGAGGAGTATAATCTCCACTAATTTGAAATATAGCCGTTATTGGAATGCTGTTGTGGTTACAAAGTCGACGGAGGACGTTGCACTAGCAAGTTACTGGCAAATTCCCCAACGTCCTCAGAGAAATTATACAGTTGTCTCTGAACAAATTGGCCAGATCGGTCAGAAGCAATGGTTTGACCGTCAACCCAAACAAGACATAATTGGTTCTCTACTAGAGAGTATAAGGTTCCTCATGTGGACCCGCTCCGGTTATATGAAACTGAACTAGTCTTTCCTGAAAGTGAAAAATTTCTAGGTACAATCCAAGATAAAAAATGTCCTTCAGACTTAAGGTGTTGGGACAGGTAAGGAAGACCAATGGTGGCTTTTATTCCTTTAGAAAAGCTGTAGGGTAAACATATCAGAAGTTCGACCAATACTACTGTATGGCATTGTGGTGTGGTGGACGGTAACTGATAAGCAATCAATCACCAGTCAATGCGGGTTAAGGAACTGCCTGACGCGTCCTGAAAATATTCTGGCCAGCTACAATCTCCAACCAATCCCTATTGCAGACAACAAAGCAAACCCCAAGCAAAACGGAAATTATGTAAAGGAAATGGAGATGAATTGCACATAACCTACGGAAACCGGAAGGCGACATCACAAAAGCAGTCATTGAATGGAACCCACAGTGCAGTCGAAGAAGTGGAGTCAACCTAAGCCATTAGCAATTGATAGATGTAAATGGAAAGAATTTGTTATGGCCCTATAATCCTCGATGGATCGAAAAGGAACTAATAATAATATCCATAAATTGACCAACAGCCCTTGACTGCCGCAGATCTCCCAACGAATAACTGAGCAATATAACATATATCTCGTATGGGATATCCCGGCGATGTCAAAGCTGATGAATTTCATCGAAGGGACGACATTACAAATTCTGTAAGAATTTACGTGTATTGGTGCGCCACTGTCCACATGCAAGCTTTCACTTTGGCAGGAGGCACTCCAATAAGAGATTGGCCGAAATCCACATCTGTAAGTTAGATTGACAAATCTGGCCAAAATACGACATGAGGTCAAAATATCTCCAAGGACTAGGGAGGAAAAGACTGTCTACATTAGTGTCAGTTCTGACAGGACATGGGCTAATCGGCGAACACGCCAGGAGGTTAGGAATTGAGTACAATGATTTGTATATCAAATAGGTTGGTTCCGATGAGAGGCAACGGGACCCGTGATAGGGTCCTCAATTGAACTATATGAGCCGGTAACACTCCAGCTGCTACCCTGTCTTAATTAAACCTAAGCCTAAAGCGTGGGAATAATTGGTATATTTTTAGCTAAGAAAAGTAAAATAGAAAATTTCCAATGCTGATGTCTGCTAAACTATAGAAATTAAACCATGGGTGTTAAAGGAGTTTGTTTAGGCCTTGATTAGAAGAATCTACCCGACGTGGCACACTTTGAGGCCTTGCAACTGGCCTAAATTTTTTGCACAAAAAAGTAATAAAATATTTCTGAATTTGTAATTTTTATTAGGGTTTTAAAATTTGCATTTTTAACTCTTGAAAAGGTATTAAATATACTTAGACAGCTTTCATTTGGTTTTCAGAAATTAGCTATTTTATTATTTAATTTGCACGTGGTCCGTATGTTAGAATTTTTTATTGCTTTGACTTCGTAGCAAAAATTCGATTTTTTTTCATTTCCAAAATAAATTCTCAATAAAAGTCTTAACAAAAACTTTTAATAAATACATAGATTTTTTGTGGAATAATAGTTAAAAAACTATTTTATATTTCTGAAGTTATTAGTTGTTTTAGCCCACGATTTGAGACTGTTTCTGCTGTTTCCTTTTCAATATCTTGCAAGATCCTTTATTTTTATATTTCACTTTTAATTATGTTCATTATTTATTCCGTTTTTTTTAATTGTTTATATTCTGGAATATTCTTCTGCTGCATTCCTTCACATAAGTTTTTATCAGATCAAGCACATGTCACACTCACATACCATTATAACTTAATTTTTTTTCTTTTTAAATTCACAAACTTTCTTCTTTTTTCACTTAATCCACTTTTCAGTAGTTGGGTATCTCTCTGAAGACTAACTTAAATCTTTGAGCAGCATTTGAGCTTTATATAGCCTCTGTTCAATGTGGCGCTTAATAAGATTCCGAATACATATATATCGCGTAGCCGAGTATCAGGTGAAAAATCCTGTTAGTGTTCCCCTATAAATTCATTCGTTCGGTTTAATTTGAATATTTATTTTTTTATATTTTTATTAGACTGAAACAAGTATTTTGTTTTTCTCGTTTGTGTAATAGTTGTTCTTGTTTTATTTTAAATCGTATGCATAAATTAAGATCAGAAAACCGTATGATATCTCTGATATTTAGATGGTAAACAAACCAAAACTCTGCTGGTGGTGATCTAGAAAATCTACATAAGGTAGCCGCATTTTGGTGCCGGTGCAAAATTCACTTGGAGGCTTGTCTTTTGAGAAGTTTATAAATGAGGCTGTTGTTGGGCAGTGCTTCTGATGAGATGAAATATAATCATAATTAATATTTGTTTCAAATTTTTGGCAACAATATTGAAAGTTATATTTCATTCGGCAATATTCTTCCATTTAAACTATTCTTCCAGCTTTAGTTTAGAGATTACTTGAAATACATCGCATTATTATATCCTCACTTTAGTGGAGCGGGTATATATAGGCGCGCACGATAACTCTCGAAAGGAGTAACCGATTGATTTCAAATTCAGTAGTAATATTTTTTCTATCTCGGATTAACCTAGAAGAAGAACCACATTCGCCCACTCCTTCTAGTGGAAGGAGTGGACCAATATGAAGTTCAATAACATTCCTACCAAATAATGTACTTTCCATTTTGTTGTTGTTATTTTTCACAAACAAAACCAGTTTACAATTATCTAACTTCTGTTACAGTAGACCACAACACATTAATTAATTAATTCATCAGTAAATGTGCCGCTTTTTGTGTTTTAAAGGCAAAAATAAATGCATGAATATTTATAAGAACCCCCGCTCCAAAATAGCTGATCTAGTGGAACGGGCTGCACATGTTCAGAACATTATAAATGTTATTAAGAACGAGCAAACGAGTCAGGAGGGAGTAGGCGTTGGCAACATGTTGACACGAGACCTAAATGACAAAAATAACACCTGTTTTTTTATTTAAATGATTTGTTTGTTGGTACGCGTGCGCGCAGTCGTTAGGGAGTAAGCGTTAGGTAATGAAGACAAGAAGCCATATAATAGCTTTAGCAATTATTGCGTTCAACTGACAGCTGCGCACAGTCACATATTTAGTTTGGGAACAATGAATGAAAAAACTCATTTGATAAACATGGAATTTGGCACAGTATAGATTCTTGATCCAGATAGTATAGTCCCCATACGAGGGCTGCTACATATATATTTCTGGCCTAATAACGAAAATTCGAACAATGAAGGAAAAAACTCATTTGATAAACATAGAATTTGGCACAGTATAGATTCTTGATCCAGTTAGTATAGTCCCCATACTAGGGCTGCTATATATATTTCTGGCCTAATAATGAAAATTCGATTATTTATCATCAAAAATGGTTAAGTATTCTAAAGCATCATTTATACACTTTTGCATGCGCTCAAACCAATTGTCGAAGAACTTTTTCCACTCCGGTTGAGACACCTCAAAACATGGTTTTTGAACGCTTCAACAGCATCTTCTGGCGACGAAAATCGTTGACCACGCATTTTTTCTTGATGTGCGGGAATAAAAAGAAGTCATTGGGTGCCAAGTCAGGGCTGTACGGCGGATGACCCATCAATTCGACGTTTTGGCCGGTCAAACAGGCGCTGGTTTGAACCGATGTGTGAGAGCTCGCATTGTGCACAATGATTCGTCTTCTCTTGTTCGTTTTTCGAATTTCTTCGACGACTTCAGGCAAACAAATTGTGGTATACCACTCAGAAATGACCGTCCTACGTTGCTCAAGCGGAACAGTCGCCACATGACCAGTTTTGCCAAAGAAACAGGCGACCATTTGCTTCGAAGTGCTTCTTCCACGAACAACTTTCGTTGGATTTGGCTCGTCTTCGAAGACCCACACGGTCGATTGCTGTTCAGGCAATGAAGCCGACCAGAATTATCGGCGGCGGCGGCGGCTGTTCGGCTGAGCCGATCAATTTTCAATAATCGGCTGAGCCGATAAAGTTCCATCAAACGATGGCGCACGAATGTCATTCTGAGGCAAAGATGGCGCTTTAAGATATTTACATTTAGATCAAAAAACTTAAAATGAACACAAAAATTCAAGAAAAGTTATGGAAGATTTGATGTAATGTCGAAAATCGGTTCAATAAATCTATTTGTAGTGAAAGAAAATTTATTGTGTATGACCAGACTTTGCAAAAATTGGTTCGGCCGCTCAAGAGCAATTGTAATTTCCGTAAAAAACAAAAACGAATTTTTCTGTTTCAAATCGATTAAATTTTTTTGATTTTTTTAAATAAATGATAGCGAGATCCATTTAGAAACTTTTTTCAGTTTTTACGCAAAAATGAACCTCATTAAATATTCTGAATCTATTGTATCACTTAGTAGTCACTTTCTTAATTTTCATGGTTGCATAAAATAAATCTTTTTGACTCACTAATTAAAGTTCGGCGGCTGACTTTCAGCCGATGTGAACCGCTAAAATCGTCGGCGGCGTCGGCTGGAAAAAAATGGCACGCTACGGCTCGCCGCCGATTTGCGCCACGTCGGCTTCATAGCCTGTTGCTGTTTTGTTTCGGGCTCATACGCATAGATCCAAGATTCGTCACCTGTGACGATCTTATAAAAGTCTTCTGAAGCACCGCGATCGTATTTTTTCAAAATTTCTTTGCACCAATCGACACGAGCCTTTTTTGGGCGATTGTCAAATTGTGCGGGATCCAACGAGAACAAACCTTTTTTACGGCCAGGTGTTCATGCAATATCGAATGTATGCTGGCGGAAGAAATGCCCAAGGATGCCTCTATCTCACGGTATGTCACATGACGATCTTGCATTATCAGTTCAAAGATTTAAGTTCACGCTATACAAAGATTTCGATGCACACATGTCGTGATAATCCACGTCGAAAGTTGTGAACAATTATCGCACAAAAATGTTCACGAGTTAATTCCATTTTTTTTGCAAAATTGATTTTTTCAAGTCACTTTAAACAACACAAATGATGGTCGTACGTCAAAACGTCCTGAGTACGTTTATGCTAAAAAATCTCAAACTTTCCAATGGAAATGTCAGATGGCGCCAGGCAACACTTAGTGTTGCGTAGGTCAGAAATATATATAGTAACCCTCGTATAAGAAGTCCTTCTGATTTGGACCCTTGCGCTAAAGAAGTTGTTTTTTACATCAAATTATTTTGAAGTTTATGAGACCAAGGTTTCTTCTTGATCCAAGGACAGAAACTGGCGAATTTTCAACGGGTTCACCTATATAGTCTCCTTTCTGTTACATTTTTACAGTGACCATTTCGAGCATAGTGAGTTCGGTAAAAAGAATAAGACGAAATAACTTAAATTACACGCAATATATTAAGGAATCAGCAATTCTTAAGAAATCTGCGAATTCCGTGATTATATGCCATGTGTGGTAAATTTGTATGATCTCTTGCACGATGTGAACAATACTATATTTAAAAAAAATCTAATAGGTTAACATTTCTGAATGTCGGTTAATTACTACACGCTGAAAAAATCGATTCTTTAGTATATTGTCCCAAACATATTCGGCTTGAAACATATATATATATATATTTAGAGTACTCTCTAGACATATAATATTTGGTACAAACAAAAATTATATATTTGGGAAGATGTTGTTTTAATAAATTCATTGTTTAAATCCCAATAAGTTTTTATTTGAGACTATTATTTCCGAAACAAATATTTATTTGTGTTTAAGAATTCAGAAAATACGTCAATTGTGTTAATTTTTTCTATTAATTCAAGGTTAATATTTGACAAATTTTTAATGTTCGTAAAAATAATAATAATTAAAATCGTATAATCTTGGATCAAAATGAATTACTTGATGGATTGACAAGAATTGATTACTTGGAATACTCAGAAATTTTAAATGATTGATGTAAACAGAAGTTAAAGCTGCATATGGCATTGTAACTGGGAGGTACAATTTGAAACCAACGAAAAATTAAAACTTAAATTCGAAAGTCAGCAAAAGTTTTGAAAATCTTTTTTAAATAAAATATATTTGGAGAAATTCCTAAGCAATCATTTTATTTGTATTTAAACACATATTTTATTTGAGAAATTTAGTTTGCAAATATATTTTGGTGTAATATATTAATATATGCGTTCCAAATATATTTTATAGATTTTAAAATAAAATTTACCGGGTGTTTTTTTTACAGCTTTGTTTTTCGAATAGAGATAAAACTGGCATTTTGTGGTCAAATCTGGCAACTCTAATGTCATTTATGTTCAGTTTGGTTTGCCATTTCATCATGAAGAGGTTGACAAAAGAACAACGCTTGCAAATCGTGCAAATTTATTTCGAAAATAATGGTTCAGTTCGCGAAGTTTACCGCAAGCTCCGTCCATTTTATGGTCGACATAATCGTCCATAGAGCAATTAATTCGGTTAACCATGGATCGTTTTCGCACTACGTTTACTCTATGTGATAATACGCATCCGCAGAGACGTCGAACAGTGCGCACCGAAGAAACAATTGCGGCTGTAGAGTGTTGAAGAGGACCCGAATGAATCGATTCGCCACCGTGCACAGCAATTGGAGCTGTGGAGAGCTAATGGAGACCGGTATAGAGCCATGATAACCGACTATTTTGTTCCCGAATTGGATGGCATGAATGTGGATGAGTTGTGGTTCCAACAAGACGGCCCTACATGCCACACAGCGCACGTCACAATCGATTTATTGAAGGAAACATTCGATGAGCGCATAATTTCGCGGAATGGACCTGTCAATTGGCCACCAAGATCGTGTGATTTGACACCATTGGATTATTTTCTTTGGGGATATGTGAAGTCGCTCTTCTACGCCAACAAACCAGAAACGTTAGGGGAATTGGAAGCCAACATTCGTGGCGTTATTGCCGACATACGGCCCCATATGCTCGAAAAAGTGGTTGAAAATTGGACCTGTAGAATTGGCTTTATTCGAGCCAGCCGCGGCGGCCACATGCCCGAAATCATATTTAAACATTAATGGCATAAAATTATCCTTCCAATAAAGCCAAATTGATGGACCTTAAAACGATTTTCTTGTGTTTTATTTCAATTCGAACTTCTATACCCCTAAAAAAAACACCCTATATTTGCTCAGAAATATATAACATTTAAAAATTTGTGTTACAAATATATTTTATTTCGATTCAAACATATCAAAAAAGGGGATTTTGCCACCTGTACTATTTAGATAACGATGCCGTAAACTCTACGTACATTGGGTTTCTTTTTCAATGAAATGCGTCATGAATATTTAAATTAGTTTATTTATGGGGTTAAGGACAATCCGATTTAAACAAAATTTATCACGCTCGTACGTAGCCAAGGTATTAGCGTAGTTTGAATGTCGACCCCACATAAGATCCTTATATACTAACTTAAGTAAGACTTCGGAGCTTCAAATTTAGTCCCTCTGGAATTTGAACAATTTAAATACAGTTAACATTTTATTTTGATCCTATGGAGAGGAGAAGGAAAAAAAACAAGGAGGAGAAGAAAACCTGTGCAGAATCTGCTATTTGAGATCTATTTTTTTAAGAAAATATTTTTGCCAGGGAAATATACATATTAGTATGTTATAAAAAACCTTTACGTAATCCGTTATTTACGTAGATTCATACGATACTTAGAGTAATAACTTTTCAGCTTCCCTCATTGTTTTCAATTTCATTTGTATTGTTACTATGTTGTTTGAATTCAATTTAATTCCTTTAGAAAAATAACTATGTCATAAACAAAACAAGTTAATAAATAATGAAATGCTGTAACAAATTGCATATTTATATTGTAAACAAATAGTTTAAAACTGGATTACTTTAAACATCTGTTGCGATAAATAACAGCAGTAGGAAAGCGTTGGATCTCAACGAAGTTTATGTACTTTACTCTTTCAGTTATTTGAATTATTCGAAAAGCGCATGATTTCTCTTTAAATTCTCAATGCCTTCCCATTGTTATATTTTCTCCAACAGCTATTTCGATAGCTCTTTGATAAAAGGATTCTCTTATCTCTCATCTTATATCCTATTTTCCTCCTCCATCATTTCCTTCCATCATTGATATCAACAAGCTTTCCATTTAGCTTAATTTGACGCCGCCAAATTAAAAATATTCTAAAAAAATATTGTGAATATGGGATGAGCTGGTTATATGATGAACTGTTCAAGGACAAATGATGAGGCGATAATTAATTTTGTTATAATATGACACATTGTGATGAGTTTCGGCTTTAATGATGTCCATTGTAAGGCGAAGTATGGAAATAAATAAATTGCGCCTTTTTGTTTTAAACGGAGCAGAGGAGGCAAGGTGTCGATTTGTATTTAAAGATTTCGTTGACACTTTTTCCTATAGAAAAGTGGGTTTCTATAAGAAATGTGTCTTCATCGACACTTTTCTTATAAAAGATTTTAAGTATTTATATGCACTGGTATTAAAGTTATAAGCTGTTAACTATTGGTGTAAAATGGTACATTTGTGTAGGAGGTACCAAAAGGGGCGTGCCAATTACGGCCACTTTTCTCTAGACTCTAGGTACTATAAAAGCATTGCACTGTACGAAATTTCAAGTATTTGTATGCACTGGTATTAAAGTTTAAAGCTGTTAACTTTTGGTACAAAAAGGTCCCTTTGTGTGGGAGATACCAAAAGGGGCGGGCCAACAACGCCCATTTTTCTCTGGACTCTAGGTACTATAAAAGCATTACACTGTACAAAATTTCAAGTATTTGCATGCACTGGTATTAAAGTTATAAGCTGGTAACTTTTGGTACAAAATGGTCCATTTGTGTGGGAGGTACCAAAAGGGGCGTGGACACTTCCTCCAATGAAGAAAAGTGTCTTCATTGGCACTTTTCTTATAGAAAGGTGTCTTCAGTGACACTTTTCTTATAGAAAGGTGTCTTCAGTGACACTTTTCTAATAGACGTGTCTTCATTGACACTTTACTTATAGAAAAGCGTCTTCATTGACACTTTACTTATAGAAAAGCGTCTTCATAGACACTTTTCTTATAGAAAAGTGTCTTCAGTGACACCTTTCCCATAGAAAAGTGTCTTCAGTGACACTTTTCCCATAGAAAAGTGTCTTCAGTGACACTTTTCCCATAGAAAAGTGTCTTCAGTGACACTTTTCCCATAGAAAAGTGTCTTCAGTGACACTTTTCCCATAGAAAAGTGTCTTCATTGACACTTTTCTTATAGAAAAGTGTCTTCATTGACACTTTTCTTATAAAAAAGCGTCTTCATAGACACTTTTCTTATAGAAAAGTGTCCTCATTGACACTTTTCGTATAGAAAAGTGTCCTCATTGACACTTTTCGTATAGAAAAGTGTCCTCATTGACACTTTTCGTATAGAAAAGTGTCCTCATTGACACTTTTCGTATAGAAAAGTGTCCTCATTGACACTTTTCCCATAGAAAAGTGTCTTCATAGACACTTTTCCCATAGAAAAGTGTCTTCGTTGACACTTTTCTTATAGAAAAGCGTCTTCATTGACACTTTTCTTATAGAAAAGTGACTTCATTGACACTTTTCTTATAGAAAAGTGACTTCATTGACACTTTTCTTATAGAAAAGTGACTTCATTGAAACTGTTCCCATAGAAAAGTGTCTTCATTGACACTTTTCCCATAGAAAAGTGTCTCCATTGACACTTTTCTTATAGAAAAGTGACTTCATTGACACTTTTCTTATAGAAAAGTGACTTCATTGAAACTGTTCCCATAGAAAAGTGTCTTCATTGACACTTTTCCCATAGAAAAGTGTCTTCATTGACGCTTTTCCCATAGAAAAGTGTCTTCATTGACACTTTTCCCATAGAAAAGTGTCTTCATTGACACTTTTCCCATAGAAAAGTGTCTTCATTGACACTTTTCCCATAGAAAAGTGTCTTCATTGATGCTTTTCACATAGAAAAGTGTCTTCATAGACACTTTTCTTATAGAAAATCGTCTGCGTAGACACTTTTTATAACCCAAAAGAGTCTTCATTTATACTTCTTATAGAAAAGTGTCTTGATTGACACTTTTCTTATATATGTATATGTCTTCTTTGACACTTTTATTATAGAAAAGTGTCTTCATTCAGTGACACTTATATAAAAGTGTCTTCATTGACACGTTTCTTATAGAAAATTGTCTTCATTGACACTTTTCTTATAGAAAAGTGTCTTCATTGACACTTTTCTTATAAAAAAGTGTCTTCATTGACCCTTTTCTTACAGAAAAGTGACCCTTTTCTTACAGAAAAGTGATCCTTTTCTTATAGAAAAGTTTCTTCATTGACACTTTTCTTATAGAAAAGTGTCTTCATTGACACCTTTCCTATAGAAAAGTGTCTTCATTGGCATTGACACATTTATTATAGAAAACTTGACACTTTTCTTATAGAAAAGTTGACACTTTTCTAAAAGAAAAGTGTCTTTATTGACACTTTTCTTATAGAAAAGTGTCTTCAACGACACATTTCTTATATGTCGTCAGCGCAATTTTTCTTGTAGAAAAGTGTTTTCTGTGACAATTTTCTCATAAATTTTATTTATTAAATATTTCTATTACATTTTTATAACCCACAATAGAGCCCCATCTCCCCTTGTTAAATGGCAATATGTCATTAGCTTCATTAAGCATAATGCCAACACAAAAGTGATGTGGCAAATTATGGTTGTTTTATTTAAAAATGTGTATTTTTGAATACATTCTAATCATAAAAACCTCACAAATCATAAGTGTGACAATATGCTGCAATAACCTACAAAATAACAAAGAAAAGTGGCCCTCCCACTCACCACAGAAAGAGAAATAGGTACATACATATGTATGTATATATTTATATAGAAAAGTGGAAAAACTTAAATAGCTTTAAGGTAATACATACGAACATGCTTGGACATGGTTTCCAAGACCAGATAAGTAAAGAAAACAAATAGAGGTAAAGACAAAGCCAAGAAGTACTAAGATTTACTAAAAGGCCAATTGTGCCAGATCATCCCTAAACCAAAGAAGACTTTCCCTCTGTACTTTTCCCATTAGAATTTTATAGAGGCATTGCCACAACTATTCAGTTTTCTTCACTCACGTGTTTTTTAGTTTTCCAAAAGATGAACCGAAGAACCATTTTTACTGCATTTTAAGAACATTTCAAGTGATGAAAGAGATTAGCAGACGCCACACATGTGTCTTTAGCAATGAACATCATTGGAACAAAGTGGTTGTTGGCCCTATGCCAACAAATTGGCTAAGGGAACTGTTGTTAGCAGTTCATGGGGAAATTGACATTTCTATGAATGTGACAGGCGGCAGCAGCTCAACTCAAAGCTAATTGTTAAAGGTCCATCCAAATTGAGGATTCTTGTGTTTGACTATTTATAACATTTTACAGGTAGTTGGCAAAATCATCATTATTATTATTATCTTCTACAAAATCGCTTGGCATGTTAATTGGCCATATTCTCCTACACCTTATCGCCGCAGCCACAGTTCATGGATTGTATATTTATTGAGAACAAAAATTAATGTTTTTCATGCGAAGGTTAAAGCTCTCAAAAAAGACCATGAAAGCCCTCTGAAGGAAAATCAGGTGACAGAACACACCTTTTTCCATTTGGCAAATATAATGTCGTTCAATGATTCGTTGCTTTCTTGTCTGTCAATAAACTGTTCGCCCTTTTTTATTATGAATCACCTTTCATTTGGGGGGTAATGTGGAACACTGCAAGCAATCAAATCAAGGCTGCATTCGCTAAAATGATTTGACAGCAAATTATTAGTGTTGCCAGATGAATGAGATTATGTTCTCAACACAATTAAATTTTTTCGAAGGCGAATAAAAAAACCTTTGACACTTTTCTATAAGAAAAAAGTATCACTGATTAAATATCTATAAGAAAAGTACAAAAGAAAATGCCCACAAATGCTAAGAGGAAAAGTGTCAATGAAACGATGTCACGTCTTTATAAGAAAAGCGCCACAATTGTCTCCTTTCAATAGGCAAATTAATACCGCTGACGCTTTACTATAGGACAAATACACACTGATGATAATTTTCTTCAAGATAATATTTTTATAAGAAAAGTGTCACTAACAACACTTTGTTTTAAGAAACATCTCACTGACAACACTTTTCTTTAAAAAAACATGTAGCTGATAACTCTTTTATATAAGAAAAGTGTCGCTGACAATACATTTATATAAGAAAAGTGCCACAGACAACACTTTTCTTTAAGAAACATTTCACTGACAACACTTTTCTTTAAAAAAACATGTAGCTGATAACACTTTTATATAAGAAAATGTCACTGACAACACATCTAGAGAAAATTGTCATCAGTCACATTTTCACCAGAGACACTTTTCCTACAGAAAAGTGTCACAGACAAAACTTTTCTATAAAAAAAGTGTCTCTGAAGACACTTTTCTATAGGAAAAGTGTCTCTGAGGACACTTTTCTATTGGAAAAGTGTCTCTGAGGACATTTTTCTATAGGAAAAGTGTCTCTGAGGACACTTTTCTATAGGAATTGTCTCTGATGACACTTTTCTTTAAGAAAAGTGTCTGGTGATACTTTTCTATAGGAAATGTGTCTCTGGCGACACTTTTCTATAGGAAATGTGACTGATGACAATTTGCTCTAGATGTGTATCATCAGATACATTTCTCTAGCGAAAGTTGTCTGTTTACACCACTTTATAGCAAAAGTTTATCTGGTGAGACTTGTATAAAGAATAAGTAACTAGGGACACTTCTCTATAAAAAACTGTCTGATGAAATTTTTCTATAGAATATGTATCCCTGATGTCACTTTCTATAGCAAAAAGGTCTCTGATGACACTTTTCTATTGGAAAAAGGTATCTGATGACTGTTTTCTATATGAAATATATCTTTTATGACTTTTTTTTATAGGAAATGCGTCTTTGATAACAGTTTTCTATAGGAAAAGTGTAATTGATGATACTTCTGTAGGAAAAGTGTAACTTATAATTTTTCTATAGAAGCATACACTGATGACACTTTTCAATAGGAAAACTTTCACTGATGGCACTTTTCTATAGAAAACTTTCACTGATGACGCCTTTTTTTAGGATGACTGTCACTGATGATACTTTTCTATAGGAAGAATGTCATTGATGAGGCTTCTATATAGAAAAACTGTCACTGATGATGCTTTTCTATAGGAAAACTGTCACTGTTGACACCTGTTACTGATGACACTTTTCTATAGGAATACTATCACTGATGAAAAGTGTCTCTGATGAAATTTTTCTATAGGAAAGGTGTTTTCCTACAGAAAAGTTTCTATCAGGCATGTCACAGAGTGCAAAATCCTACAAAAATTTACGTTTTGGAAATCGAAAACGTTTTTAGCTTCTATGTACAGAAAACGTAAACCGAAAAATAAATTTCGGTCAAAATCTGAAGTGAAATTTATGTTTTTAGTAATTTAACTTCAGAAGAGTCAAAAATCTACTAAAGATTAAGTATGAATAATATTTGAATTAATGTCAAGCAAAAAAACTATTTGAAATACTTTTCGTACAATATATAGGGTGATACATTACGAGATTCCCTACTTTTTTAAAGAAAAACCAGTAAGGAAAGGCTAAAGTCGGGCGGTGCCGACTGTATAATACCCTACACCACTCTCGTAATATTGAATAACTCTGATATATAAATTTTGTAATTCATGTATAAATTGTTTACATAAATTTACTTTTGGGACATTTTATACTTGAATAATACCCTGTACCACAGTGTGGTGTAGGGTAGGTATAAAAACGATTGGATCTAAAGAGCCAAATCGGATGAAACATATATATGGGAGCTATAGCTAAATCTTTACCGATTTTCTTCAAATTCGGCAATACTGGTTCATGAATCAAGAAACTCTACCATTCTAAATTTCAAAACGATTGGATGTAAAATATAGCTTCTATAGAACTAAAGGACCAAATCGGACGAAACATGTATATGGGAGCTATAGCTAAATCTTACCCGATTTTCTTCAAATTCGGCAATGTTGGTTCATGGATCAAGAAACTCTACCATTCTAAATTTCAAAACGATTGGATGTAAAATACAGCTTCTATAGGACTAAAGAGCCAAAGCGGACGAAACATATATATGGGAGCTATAGCTAAATCATAACCGATTTTCTTCAAATTCGGCAATGTTGGTTCATGGATCAAGAAACTCTACCATTCTAAATTTCAAAATGATTGGATGTAAAATACAGCTTCTATAGGACTAAAGGGCCAAATCGGACGAAAGATATATATGGGAGCTATATCTAAATCTGAACCGATTTCAACGCAATTCAATAGCGTTCTTAACAGCTGAGAAATACTCTAAACTGCAAAATTTCAGAACGATCGGAGTGAAATTGCGACCTGTAGTCGACGAACAACTTTACATGGACAGGTGTTACAAACATCTGCCGTGAAACAAACTTATAATACCCTGTACCACAGAGTGGTGTAGGGTATAAATAGTCTATGATTACGCGTTTCTCTATAGAAAATGTGTCATTAATAATACATTTTCAGAAATTGCCAACTGAATTAAAATATAGGTAGCAATAGCATTTACTTTTACCTAACTCGCATTTTAAGGATTTAATTGCATTATTCTTCTTATGGCCACCCTAAATCAATATTAACTCATTCCTCTATATTATTGAAAACTAACACCTGGCTTATTAGCATAATTCCAACTCACCTTTTTGCCTCTCTCTATTTTTTTAAGCCACACACTCGGGCACTGACACATTCTCTGTCTCTGCAGCAACATAAAATCTTATTAGATTGGATTTTGTCTTTGTTGTAGTTGAAACTACACCCTACGCTAGCCATAGTTTGTGTAAGTTTTTACACCACAGGAACTCAGTCTAATATCAATGGCTACACACACTAAAAACAGGCAACCCTTATTTTTTTAAAAACAAAAAAACACAAAACCCCAAATTAAAACTAAGGGTTGGTTGTTGTGAAAAAACCATCAGAGTTTCTTAGAAATTGCGGTGATGTGTACTTCTTTCTACTTCGTCCCTCTCTGTCTCTATCGCTGTCAAGAGTAAAAGTAAACAGCGAAACCCCTCAAAAACCAAAACAAACTCTCTCTCCCTCTTAAACTCCCAAACTCATACACACATCTATAAGGCTCTCATTATTACTGCTTTAAGAGAACCAGAATACATTAAATAGCAGTTTTTTTGTATGGACGGGAAGGAGACATCTCGAAGGACATGAAACCAAACTAAAATATTTTGCCTGTCTCGGCAGACCGTAGAGTTTGCGGCATTAGTTTTAGTTTCAGACAGTCTTTGTTGTGAAATCGATTTGAAATATTTGTCGCATCTGTTCAAATACGTGTGTCGTCGTAGCCGATAGAATGAATAGCGAATAGCAGCGCAAAATATACTCTCAGTTCTCGCGGTGGTGTCACCAAAGTTCAGTGACGTGAATATTTTTTGTTTGTTTTCGTACGCAACATATAACAACAATTCACCGATAAAAATAGAAAAATAACAAAAGTTTAGTTCTTCAAACGCACAAAAAAACTATGCATATTGTTTTTGTGTGTAAAAATAATAATCATTTGTAAAGATTTACCACTGCGAGGGATAACAAAGTGAGCGATTTTCAATGTTTTCAATGCCTTGAACTGTCAACCCTCCATCTTTTTGAGAGTAATTTATTTAAATATTTCAAAGTGTCTATATTTTCGAAGAAAAATCGCATAGAAATAAAAAATTATAATTTGAAGAAAATAAAAGTGAAATTGTGAAAATAATAATTGTTACAAATTATGTCAAAATTAACACCAAGATTGGAATCAAATCGAATACACCAATTTTTTAAAGAGGATGTAATGTGAGTATTGAAAACATGGACCTATCTAACCCATTTCACTAGAGTGGATTATAGGTATTATACGAGTATACTTAAAAGTTTCTTCAGCGAGTCAAAAAGTCCAAGCGAAAGGTATCTTTATAGGGGGACTATATCAAAACATGTACCCGATTTGATTGCTGCAGCAGCGTGAAGTTCATAACATTTTGAAAACCGAACCTTGTACACAATAATTTATGGCCATTGATGTTTCAAATTATTTTAGAAAATTCAAACGTACATATTTTATTGAAATAATTCATAAAATAAATTCTTCAACAAATCACTTTGGTTTACCATTAAAATCCTTCGCTCAGGGGCCTCCACTCCATTAAAATCTCAATAGACCTCCTCCTCTTCCACATAAATATTTATGTATTATTTTATGGTTTTCCATGACATTCATTTGATTTGTTAACTCATTCATAAGAGAAAATCAAAAATAATTTTCAACGTTTTTCCACTCAGCAGCCTCCAAAAAAAAGGCCAACATAAATCATCAATAATTTTTGCTGAATATTGGATGTTTTTGTGGAATGACAACATCAATCAATTTATTTTTGGTGGAATTCTGTTTGAAAAACATTTCGTGATTGTTTTGGCTGTTGTGTTTTATTAAATTATGATGTTGCTGGTTTATGGATTTTGGAACAATAAAAATTGTTTTTTATGTTTCATTAAGAAAATAGTTTTTTTAGTTATTAAATCATTCAAGTGTATTGCTGATTGTTTTATACTTATAAAATTCATCAATGATGAACTTTTCCTATAGAAAAGTCATCAATTGTGAACTCTTCTTATACAAAAGTCATTAATAATGAATTTTTCTTATAGAAAAGCCATCAATTCTTTTCTATAGAAAAGCTATCAATGATCAACTTTTCCTATAAAAAATCCATCAGTGATGAACTTTTCCTATAGACAAGTCAACAATGATGAACTTTTCTTATAGACAAGTCAACAATGATGAACTTTTCCTATAGAAAAGTCATCAATGATGAACTTTTCCTAAAGAAAAGTCATCAATGACGAACATTCCTATAGAAAAGTCATCAATGATGAACTTTTCCTAAAGAAAATTAATCAATGACGAACTTTCCTAACAAAAAAATCATCAATGTCGAATTTTCCTATAGAAAAGTAATCAATGATGAACTTTTCCTTAAGAAAAGTCATCAATGATGAACTTTTCCTATAGAAAAGTCATCAATGATGTACTTTTCCTAAAGAAAAGTCATCAATGGTGAACTTTTCCTATAGAGAAGTCATCAATGATGAACTTTTCCTACAGAAAAGTCATCAATGATGAACTTTTCCTACAGAAAAGACATCAATGATGAACTTTTCCTACAGAAAAGACATCAATGATGAACTTTTCCTATAGAAAAGTCATCAATGATGAACTTTTTCTATAGAAAAGTCATCAATGATGAACTTTTCCTATAGAAAAATCATCAATGATGAACTTTTCCTATAGAAAAGTCATCAATGATGAACTTTTCCTATAGAAAAGTCATCAATGATGAACTTTTCCTAATTAATTATGAATTTTTCTTAGACAAGTCAACAATGATGAGCTTTTCCTATAGACAAGTCAACAATGATGAACTTTTCCTATAGAAAAGTCATCAATGATGAACTTTTCCCAAAGAAAAGTCATCAATGACGAACATTCCTATAGAAAAGTCATCAATGATGAACTTTTCCTAAAGAAAATTAATCAATGACGAACTTTCCTAACAAAAAAATCATCAATGTCGAATTTTCCTATAGAAAAGTAATCAATGATGAACTTTTCCTTAAGAAAAGTCATCAATGATGAACTTTTCCTATAGAAAAGTCATCAATGATGTACTTTTCCTAAAGAAAAGTCATCAATGGTGAACTTTTCCTATAGAGAAGTCATCAATGATGAACTTTTCCTACAGAAAAGTCATCAATGATGAACTTTTCCTACAGAAAAGACATCAATGATGAACTTTTCCTATAGAAAAGTCATCAATGATGAACTTTTTCTATAGAAAAGTCATCAATGATGAACTTTTCCTATAGAAAAATCATCAATGATGAACTTTTCCTATAGAAAAGTCATCAATGATGAACTTTTCCTATAGAAAAGTCATCAATGATGAACTTTTCCTAATTAATTATGAATTTTTCTTAGACAAGTCAACAATGATGAGCTTTTCCTATAGACAAGTCAACAATGATGAACTTTTCCTATAGAAAAGTCATCAATGATGAACTTTTCCCAAAGAAAAGTCATCAATGACGAACATTCCTATAGAAAAGTCATCAATGATGAACTTTTCCTAAAGAAAATTAATCAATGACGAACTTTCCTAAAAAAAAATCATCAATGTCGAATTTTCCTATAGAAAAGTAATCAATGATGAACTTTTCCTTAAGAAAAGTCATCAATGATGAACTTTTCCTATAGAAAAGTCATCAATGATGTACTTTTCCTATAAAAAATCCATCAGTGATGAACTTTTCCTATAGACAAGTCAACAATGATGAACTTTTCCTATAGACAAGTCAACAATGATGAACTTTTCCTATAGAAAAGTCATCAATGATGAACTTTTCCTAAAGAAAAGTCATCAATGACGAACATTCCTATAGAAAAGTCATCAATGATGAACTTTTCCTAAAGAAAATTAATCAATGACGAACTTTCCTAAAAAAAATCATCAATGTCGAATTTTCCTAAAGAAAAGTAATCAATGATGAACTTTTCCTTAAGAAAAGTCATCAATGATGAACTTTTCCTTAAGAAAAGTCATCAATGATGAACTTTTCCTTAAGAAAAGTCATCAATGATGAACTTTTCCTTAAGAAAAGTCATCAATGATGAACTTTTCCTATAGAAAAGTCATCAATGATGTACTTTTCCTAAAGAAAAGTCATCAATGGTGAACTTTTCCTATAGAGAAGTCATCAATGATGAACTTTTCCTACAGAAAAGTCATCAATGATGAACTTTTCCTATAGAAAAGTCATCAATGATGAACTTTTCCTATAGAAAAGTTATCAATGATGAACTTTCATTCCTATAGAAAAGTCATCAATGATGAACTTTGCCTAAAGAAAAGTCATCAATGATGAACTTTTCCTAAAGAAAAGTCATCAATGATGAACTTTTCCTATAGAAAAATCATCAATGATAAACTTTTCCTATAGAAAAGTCATCAATGATGAACTTTTCCTAAAGAAAAGTAATCAATGATGAACTTTTCCTAAAGAAAAGTAATCAATGACGAACTTTCCTAAAAAAATTCATCAATGACGAATTTTCCTAAAGAAAAGTCATCAATGACGAATTTTCCTAAAGAAAAGTCATCAATGATGAACTTTTTCTATAGAAAAGTCATCACTGATGAACTTTAAATATAGAAAAGTCATCAATGATGAACTTTTCCTATAGAAAAGTCATCAATGACGAACTTTTCCTATAGAAAAGCCATCAATTCTTTTCTATAGAAATGCTATCAATGATCAACTTTTCCTATAAAAAATCCATCAGTGAAGAACTTTTCCTATAAAAACAGTGATTAACTTTTCCTAAAGAAAAGTCATCAATGATGAACTTTTCCTATAGAAAAATCATCAATGATGAACTTTTCCTATAGAAAAATCATCAATGATGAACTTTTTCTATAGAAAAGTCATCAATGATGAACTTTTCCTAAAGAAAAGTAATCAATGACGAACTTTCCTAAAAAAATTCATCAATGACGAATTTTCCTAAAGAAAAGTCATGAATGATGAACTTTTCCTAAAGAAAAGTCATCAATGATGAACTTTTCCTAAAGAAAAGTCATCAATGATGAACTTTTCCTAAAGAAAAGTCATCAATGATGAACTTGTCCTAAAGAAAAGTCATCAATGATGAACTTTTCCTAAAGAAAAGTCATCAATGATGAACTTTTCCTAAAGAAAAGTAATCAATGATGAACTTTTCCTAAAGAAAAGTAATCAATGACGAACTTTCCTAAAAAAATTCATCAATGACGAATTTTCCTAAAGAAAAGTCATCAATGACGAATTTTCCTAAAGAAAAGTCATCAATGATGAACTTTTTCTATAGAAAAGTCATCACTGATGAACTTTAAATATAGAAAAGTCATCAATGATGAACTTTTCCTATAGAAAAGTCATCAATGACGAACTTTTCCTATAGAAAAGCCATCAATTCTTTTCTATAGAAATGCTATCAATGATCAACTTTTCCTATAAAAAATCCATCAGTGAAGAACTTTTCCTATAAAAACAGTGATTAACTTTTCCTAAAGAAAAGTCATCAATGATGAACTTTTCCTATAGAAAAATCATCAATGATGAACTTTTCCTACAGAAAAGACATCAATGATGAACTTTTCCTATAGAAAAGTCATCAATGATGAACTTTTCCTATAGAAAAGTCATCAATGATGAACTTTTCCTAAAGAAAAGTCGTCAATGACGAACATTCCTATAGAAAAGTCATCAATGATGAACTTTTCCTAAAGAAAATTAATCAATGACGAACTTTCCTAACAAAAAAATCATCAATGTCGAATTTTCCTATAGAAAAGTAATCAATGATGAACTTTTCCTTAAGAAAAGTCATCAATGATGAACTTTTCCTATAGAAAAGTCATCAATTATGTACTTTTCCTAAAGAAAAGTCATCAATGGTGAACTTTTCCTATAGAGAAGTCATCAATGATGAACTTTTCCTACAGAAAAGTCATCAATGATGAACTTTTCCTACAGAAAAGACATCAATGATGAACTTTTTCTATAGAAAAGTCATCAATGATGAACTTTTCCTATAGAAAAGTCATCAATGATGTACTTTTCCTAAAGAAAAGTCATCAATGGTGAACTTTTCCTATAGAGAAGTCATCAACGATGAACTTTTCCTACAGAAAAGTCATCAATGATGAACTTTTCCTACAGAAAAGACATCAATGATGAACTTTTCCTATAGAAAAGTCATCAATGATGAACTTTTCCTATAGAAAAGTCATCAATGATGAACTTTTCCTATAGAAAAGTCATCAATGATGAACTTTTCCTATAGAAAAATCATCAATGATGAACTTTTCCTATAGAAAAGTCATCAATGATGAACTTTTCCTATAGAAAAGTCATCAATGATGAACATTTCCTAATTAATTATGAATTTTTCTTATAGAAAAGCCATCAATTCTTTTCTATAGAAAAGCTATCAACGATCAAATTTTCCTATAAAAAATCCATCAGTGATGAACTTTTCCTATAGACAAGTCAACAATGATGAACTTTTCCTATAGACAAGTCAACAATGATGAACTTTTCCTATAGAAAAGTCATCAATGATGAACTTTTCCTAAAGAAAAGTCATCAATGACGAACATTCCTATAGAAAAGTCATCAATGATGAACTTTTCCTAAAGAAAATTAATCAATGACGAACTTTCCTAAAAAAAAATCATCAATGTCGAATTTTCCTAAAGAAAAGTAATCAATGATGAACTTTTCCTTAAGAAAAGTCATCAATGATGAACTTTTCCTTAAGAAAAGTCATCAATGATGAACTTTTCCTATAGAAAAGTCATCAATGATGTACTTTTCCTAAAGAAAAGTCATCAATGGTGAACTTTTCCTATAGAGAAGTCATCAATGATGAACTTTTCCTACAGAAAAGTCATCAATGATGAACTTTTCCTATAGAAAAGTCATCAATGATGAACTTTTCCTATAGAAAAGTTATCAATGATGAACTTTCATTCCTATAGAAAAGTCATCAATGATGAACTTTGCCTAAAGAAAAGTCATCAATGATGAACTTTTCCTAAAGAAAAGTCATCAATGATGAACTTTTCCTATAGAAAAATCATCAATGATAAACTTTTCCTATAGAAAAGTCATCAATGATGAACTTTTCCTAAAGAAAAGTAATCAATGATGAACTTTTCCTAAAGAAAAGTAATCAATGACGAACTTTCCTAAAAAAATTCATCAATGACGAATTTTCCTAAAGAAAAGTCATCAATGACGAATTTTCCTAAAGAAAAGTCATCAATGATGAACTTTTCCTAAAGAAAAGTCATCAATGATGAACTTTTCCTAAAGAAAAGTAATCAATGATGAACTTTTCCTAAAGAAAAGTAATCAATGACGAACTTTCCTAAAAAAATTCATCAATGACGAATTTTCCTAAAGAAAAGTCATCAATGACGAATTTTCCTAAAGAAAAGTCATCAATGATGAACTTTTTCTATAGAAAAGTCATCACTGATGAACTTTAAATATAGAAAAGTCATCAATGATGGACTTTTCCTATAGAAAAGTCATCAATGACGAACTTTTCCTATAGAAAAGCCATCAATTCTTTTCTATAGAAATGCTATCAATGATCAACTTTTCCTATAAAAAATCCATCAGTGAAGAACTTTTCCTATAAAAACAGTGATTAACTTTTCCTAAAGAAAAGTCATCAATGATGAACTTTTCCTATAGAAAAATCATCAATGATGAACTTTTCCTATAGAAAAATCATCAATGATGAACTTTTTCTATAGAAAAGTCATCAATGATGAACTTTTCCTAAAGAAAAGTAATCAATGACGAACTTTCCTAAAAAAATTCATCAATGACGAATTTTCCTAAAGAAAAGTCATGAATGATGAACTTTTCCTAAAGAAAAGTCATCAATGATGAACTTTTCCTAAAGAAAAGTCATCAATGATGAACTTTTCCTAAAGAAAAGTCATCAATGATGAACTTTTCCTAAAGAAAAGTCATCAATGATGAACTTTTCCTAAAGAAAAGTCATCAATGATGAACTTTTCCTAAAGAAAAGTCATCAATGATGAACTTTTCCTAAAGAAAAGTCATCAATGATGAACTTTTCCTAAAGAAAAGTCATCAATGATGAACTTTTCCTAAAGAAAAGTCATCAATGATGAACTTTTCCTAAAGAAAAGTCATCAATGATGAACTTTTCCTAAAGAAAAGTCATCAATGATGAACTTTTCCTAAAGAATAGTCATCAATGATGAACTTATCTTAAAGAAAAGTCATCAATGATGAACTTATCTTAAAGAAAAGTCATCAATGATGAACTTTTCCTAAAGAAAAGTCATCAATGACGAACTTTTCCTAAGGAAAAGTCATCAATGATGAACTTTTCCTAAAGAAAAGTAATCAATGACGAACTTTCCTAAAAAAAATTCATCAATGACGAATTTTACTGAATGATAATGATGAACTTTTCCTATAGAAAAGTCATCAATGATGAACTTTTCCTATAGAAAAGTCATCAATGATGAACTTTTCCTATAGAAAAGTCATCAATGATGAACTTTTCCTAAAGAAAAGTTATCAATGATGAACTTTTCCCAAAGAAAAGTCGTTGATGAACTTTTCCTGTAGAAAAGTCATCAACGATGACTTTTTCGTGTAGAAGAGGCATCGTCGATGAGCCTTTCCTATAGAAAAGACACCATCTTTGATCTTTTCCTATAGAAAAGACATCATCGATGATCTTTTCCTATAGAAAAGTCATCAACGATGATTTCTTACTTATGTAAAGTCGTTAAAGATGTTTTTCATGTACCTTTTTCTCATATATGAGTAACGATTTTTTGTAGGAAGAACTTTTTTGTGCAATTAAGTTTGGAATTCTTGGAAATACAATCTCCTTTCTCCATTTTATATAGTTCTTCGTCAATAAGAATTTCGAACACACTACTTAGAATGTTGTTGTTTAACTTTTTTCTTGTTTTTTTGAAAAATATCTTTTAACTCTTTACTAATATTCGTGTTACTCGTCTATATCCTTCGTTTTACACATTCTTCATAGTTTTCAGTGAATTTGGAGTAATTATTATGAAATTCTTCTTACTCATGCGTCATTGTACTCGTCGAGGATGACATAGTTTTACGCGAAAGCAATATAACAAGTTTCTTTCAGGATAATTCTGATGAATGGTTGCATGTACCCGATTACAGAGGAGTAAAAACATGAATAGGAGGAGGTCCTAGTCGGCTATTTTATAAGTGAAATATTGCAGGAGCGTCCTGTGTCCTCTTCGCGTGAGGGAACGCATTTGTTGAACTCTTATTACGTTAAATTCTTTTCAATACATTTTATTTAGATTATTTTTTGTTGTCTTAAGTTAAACTCAAATTGTGTCCGACTAGAATATTTTTTTTTATTTCCCTCTCTCTATTTTTCGATGAAAGAAAAATATTTGCAATTAGTTTATTGTGATCCTTTTTCTCCTTCTCTGTATTTCGTCTCTTATATCATTTCATACGCCTCTGTACTTATGAGTATGTTCAAGCGTATTAATATGATGTCATTATTCTTACTAGAGTTCTTATGTGCCAACAAAACAATTGGAGGGTTTAAAACAACATCCTTGCACGAAAAGAACGACCATATAGATATACGTAGACTACGCGTTGAATGGCTTAGTCTGATAATACGAGGATGGAATGGATAAGCCGAGATAAGGAAATACATTTCTATTTTGCGCTGATGAACTTTTCGCATAGAAAAGCCTTAGAGAATGAAATTTTCCTATAGAAAAGTCGTCATCGATGAATTTTCCTATAGAGAAGTCATCAATGATGAACTGTTCCTATAGGAAAGTCATAAATGATGAACTGAAATAGGAAAGTCATAAATTTCAATCAACTTTTTCTATAGAAAAATTGATGATGATGTTTTTCTATCAAAATGTCACCAACGATGATCATATGCTATAGAAAAGTCATAAACAAAGAACTTTTCTGATAGAAAAGTCATCAACGATAACATTTTTTTGTGGAAAGGTCACCAACGATGAACTTTTCATATAGAAAAGTCATCAATGATGATTTTTTTTTATAGAAAAGTCATCCAGTTTATAACAAAAGTTTTGAAATAAAAAAAAATATTTGTAACTTTCTGAAACTCCAAAATTGTCCATAAATCATCTGCCACCCATATCATGAGTAACCAGCATTTTATAAAATTTAATGGGATCGCATTACCAATCATCAAATTTATTACTTCGCCGCGTTTTCAAATTTGTGGGGCTTGTTTACTCTTGTCAAATAGAGATAACGACGTTTAATGTCGACTACAATAAAAATATTGGTAAAATATACAAAATTTTCTTTAGAGTTTGTTTAATGTTTGCTTACATTTTGTTTCTTTTTTGGGAACGGATATTGCTAAATGTTTGCATGTTATGATGAAGCTCCCAAAATGCATATGCTATATTTACTTACATTTATTGCATATGGGAAAAATAAATAAAAGCCGAAAAATTGCAAATATTAGTTTTGTAGTAAAACGAAGAATATGCAGCAATTTATGCAATGGAAGTAATCAAGAAGTGTTCCTTTGACTTTTCCTTTTAATGAAAATTACTTAATGATATCATTTGAAGACATTTTGAAATAGTTTTAGGTTTAGGTAAGGGTGGTAGCCGTATTTATACCCTCACTTTAGTGTGACGAGGGTATATATCATTTGCTACGAAAAAAAGTGTAACACATCGAAGGAGTGATCTAAGACCCTAAGACGAATGAGCAATGTCCGTCCGTCTGTCTGTGTGTGTCTGTCTGTCTGCTGGCTGGTGCGCACGATAACTCTCGAAAGGAGTAACCGATTGACTTAAAATTTGGTACGTGGTAATATTTTTTCTATCTCCGGCTAAGTTCGAAGATGGGCCATATTGGTCCACTCCTTCTAGTACCTCCCCCACAAAGTGTTAAAATGTTGTGAAATATTTAATCTTTAATAAATGCTATACTACTTATTCGAATCTTCTGAAATTCCACATATAGCATTAGTTTATTAGTCGCTATCAACTCGAGAAAAATGGGCCATGTTGCTACGCCCCTTTTGGTATCTCCCACACAAATGCACCATTTTGCACCAAAAGTTAACAGCTTATAACATTAATACCAGTGCATAAAAATACTTGAAATTTTGTACAGTGTAATGCTTTCATAGTGCCTACAGTCCAGTGAAAAATGGGTGTCATATTCACGCCCCTTTTGGTACCTCTTACACAAAGGTACCATTTTGCACCAAAAGATAACAGCTTATAACATTAATACCAGTGTATAAAAATACTTGAAATTTTTTACAGTGTAATGCTTTTGAAGTCCCTATATCCCTGTAAAAAATGGCCGTTATCACCACGCCCCTTTTTTTACCTCCCACACAAAATGGCCAAATCATACCAACATTTAATATTTCATAACGTTAATATACCAGTGCAAAAAACGTTTATAATTCTGCGCAGTGTAATGTATTTAAAGAATCTACTATTCAGCGAAAAATAGGTGTATTTGTTAAAAACATTCTGGTACCTCCCATACAAATTTACAGAATAATTCGTTTAATATTCCATATTACATTACTCACAAAGTGAGGGTATACCTTAGTCGGTTTACCCGACTGAAACTTTCTTACTTGCTTTTTTTATACAAGCTCACATAGACCAGTTTAGGTCCCTAGTGTTACCACGAGCTGAAATGCCCCTCATCGAAACCAACCTGTTTGATATACAAATTTATCGATAGTACGAATATCGGTACTGGAACGTGGCTGCCTAGAAAGGCCGACAGTATGTCCAGTCGTCGTTTACTCAGAGCGGGCAGTCGCATAGCAAGTGCTCAATGCTACTTCCTCATCTCCACAGCATCTGCAGAAGTCATTACAGTCAATACCCAATCTTTTGGCGTGTTCGCCGATCAAGCAGTGTCCCGTCAGAACTGATACTAATGTAGACAATCTTTGCCTCTCTAGTGCGAGGAGATATTTTGATCTTCTCAGGTCATACCTTGGCCAGATTTGTCTAGCTACCCTGCAGGTGCCGATTTATGTCCACCTTTAGTTGGACTGCCTGATTGCCTCTTGCCTAAGCCAAAGCTTGCACGTGGATAGTGGCGCACCAATATATGCAAATTCATCGAGAATTTGTAATGTCGTCCCTTTCCTAGCAAGTTCATTGGCTTTGCAGTTCCCCGCGATATCCCTATGCCCAGGCACCCATATGAGGTGTATATTAAACTGATCAGCCATTTCGTTAAGAGATCTGCGGCAGTCGAGGGCTGTTTGTGAATTTAGGGATGTTGCCTCCAGAGAACTGATGGCAGCTTGGCTGTCCGAGTAAATGACAACGCCAGTGTTGGTTACTATGTTCCGACTCAGCCACTTGGCTACTTCCCATATTGCCATTATTTCTGCTTGATAGACACTGCAGGTATCTGGTAGTCTGTTCAAACTAAGCTCTCCACAGTGTACTCCGAAGCCAACCTTTTCATCAAGCTTCGAACCATCCGTGTAAAAGTGAAGATGGTTTCTATTACCTGGTATTCTTCCAACCCATTCATCTCTGGCGGGAATCATAGTGATGTAATTTCTCTCGAAGGTGAAATAGTTAGTGGTTTATTGTTATTCACGAAAGATTTAAAGGCTATCTTGAGTTTTGGGAAAAATTAAATTTAGAAAAAACTAAATTTTTGGTTTAAAATAATTTCAACCATTTTTAAGGCTTCAAAAGAGCTCAGATATAATTTATCTAATTTCGTCATGGGTGCGTATGACTGTTATTAATTCAGGGTTTATTTTAAAAAATTCTTAAAATTTCGAAAATGTTTCATGACATTAGTCAACATTATGTTTCCAATGAGCTGTCAAGACTTTGAACTCTCCAAAAACATACCAACTTTTGGATCAATGTAATATTAATTTACAAATTTTTATTCAAACTTTCAAATTTTCTGAGCAATTTCGATTTTTTCCACCTAAACGTATGATTGATATTGACATTAAATTCATTTTATTTAAGGAAAAGCAAGGACAAGTGCACAGAAACCGCCCTGCATGATCTAGTCAGCTTTAATGAAGGATCTCTTAAGGAATATACTATTGTCGCTTTCTTAGATAAAGCGTTTTCCAACAAGAGGTGTTATTTGGTATTAAAAAAATAATTCAATTTTTTGAGATAAATGATCGGATGTTTATTTCATAATAAAGAGGAAGGTATGCAGTTAATAATGAAAAACAACATCAGCCAAAAAGCCACCACGACCACGCTTACAGGACCATATCCTTTTCATGAAATTTTCCATAACCAAATCGCAAAGTGGCTGCCCTATGTCCTCGATAGCCTCAAGAATTTTGTCTTTGAGGTCTTGAATCGACGCTGGGCTGTTGGCGTAGACCTTATCTTTCACGTGGCCCCAAAGGAAGAAGAAATTGTGATCACCTCTTCGAGAGATAAAACGGCCCGGAAACTTTTCCCGTAACAGAGCAATGGTTTCGTTGCTTGTCTGACACGTAGCGCCGTCTTGTGATAACGATCACGTGTGAGTCGTGTCATGCTGTCATGTTATTTTTGTTAAGAATTGTTTGGCATTTCATCATGGAAAGACTTACGCCTGAACAACGTTTACAAATCGTTCAACTTTATTACGAAAATTCACGTTCTGTGAGGAATGTGTTTCGTGCACTTCGCTCAACTTATGGTCTACATAATCGGCTGACTGAGCGTACTATTCGCAACACCATCACCCATCTTGAGACCCAGCATTCATTATTGGATAATATTCGACCGAATAGACCGCGTCCAGCACGCAGTAAAGAAAATGTAGCGGTCGTAGCTGAGAGCGTACACGAAGACCGTGGAGAGTCGATTCGGCGCCGTTCGCACCAACTCGGACTGACGTATGGAACGACTTGGCACATTTTACGTCGAAATCTTAAATTGAAAGCATACAAAATACAGCTTGTGTAAGAACTGAAACCGCCCGACCTTCCCAAACGACATCGCTTCGCTCTATGGGCTCTTGAAAAGTTCCAGGAAGATCCGACGTTTTCGAGCCAAATTTTGTTCAGTGATGAGGCCCATTTCTGGATCAATGGGTATGTAAACAAGCAAAATTGCCGCATTTGGGACCAAGAGCAACCTGAAGAGATTCAAGAGCTGCCACTTCATCCAGAAAAACAACGGTTTGATGTGGTTTGTGGGCCATTGTGGTTTGTGGAATCATTGGTCCATATTTCTTCAAAAATGATGCCGGTGTGAACGTAACCGTCAATGGCGACCGTTATCGTGCCATGATAACCGACTATTTGATGCCTGAAATTGAAGCTCGTGATCTCGGTGACATTTGGTTTCAACACTTCCCACACATCGCATCAATCAATGGATTTATTGAGAGAACACTTCGGTGAGCTGATAATTTCACGTTTTGGGCCGGTCGATTGGCCACCAAGATCGTGTGATATCACACCGTTAGACTTTTTCCTGTGGGGACATGTAAAGTCTAAAGTTTATGCGGACAAGCCCGCTTCGATTCAAGCCTTGGAGCAAAACATAACGCGTGTCATTCGCCAGTTACCAGTGGAAATGCTCGAACGAGTCATCGAATATTGAACTCAACGGATGGACCATCTGAGACGTAGCCGCGGCCAACATTTGATAGACATAATCTTCAAAAAAATAAATGCCAAACAATGTTTTTCAAATGATAATAAACATTCCCCAATCAATTTGAATTTTCTGTGTTTTTTTCTTTAAAAAAGTAGGGAACCTCGAAATGGATCACGCTTTATATACTCGTATATGGGTCTAAATCTGAACCGATTGCAACAGGGTTCCTCTCGGGTGTGAAAGAGTTCTTATTGCCAAATTTCAGCAGGATCGGACATAAATTGCGGTCTGTACTTAACGAACAGTATTTAGTTACTAAACTAACAAAAAGCATACTTATAACCCCCTGTAATGTTGTATACTGCAATCATATGCGAACGTATACTTATTGGCAAAAATCATACGCATCAGTCTCCTTATTAGTATTATTCATACGCATAGGTGTTCGTTTAAATGGAAATACAAGAGATATAAGGCAATTTATTTGGTATCTCACTAAAGTTGCAAGATTTCTAGAAATAGTTTTTATAATTACTATAACATAGTAAAAATATTTCAAATGAAAACAACATTTTAGAATTACATAAATTCTTAAAAACAGTTTTAACATTTTTTTTTAATTTTTATTTAATTTGGAAGCAACAAAATATTGAAAATTTTGCATTTAAAGTAAAAAAAATCTGTTTTATAGACCTTTGACAAGTTTTTATGAATACAGCTCTATAATGGCAATCGGACGTTTGTTCCTTTTCACCAACTCTGCTATATCCTACACTTAGATTATAGCAGGAATTAAAATTGTTTATCTTGTTGGAAAACCCTTTATATGTACACTGAACATTTGTCCAATTATTTACACCTTAACGCTACTTTATAAGTAGCTAGTACCGGCAAACATGTGTCGCTTACTTTGTTAATTATGTAATTAGTTTACACCACAGCATTTAATGCATTTCTATTCCACTGATTTCAACAACCTGTACGCGCGTCGTCTGCTGCAAATGAACTTATAAGAAAACACAATCGTGCACATACACATAACTCTAGAACTATAGCAGTTCTTTCTGGTGTATGCGTTCAGGTTAAAAATAACACACACATCAACTAAATAAAATAAACAACAGAATAATCAACACGAAAAAAAACAGCGGCAACATCAGCATAAATAAACAAATTTCACGAAAAAGAACAATTTTATTTTTATCCAGACATTGTAGGGCACTAGGTTCTAAACACTGATAAGGCAGTGAGAGAAAAAAATTCAGAAGGGAGTTTGAAAAGCTTATTATAAGAAAAAAACATATTTTTTGTAAATACAACTTAATTTTGTAATTATTTTTTAAAAGATTTTATATAGCTTTTTAATATTTCTTTGATGTTTAGAAAGCCAAAACTTATTGAAAACAGTTAATGCAAGCTGCGTTGTTGAATCGTGTATCGTTCCAGTTTTAGTAATGGCGTAGTTTCTACTTGTCAAATGTCAAAGAATAAAAGCTTCAAAAGGGACAGCTACCGAAATACCGGGTGATTCGAAATAACACCTCTTGTTGGAAAACCCTGTATAAAGCAAAAAAAATCGTATGGCCATTAATTTATTAATTGAGCCAACTTGAATAAACGAATGATGCATAAGTTCTTATTTTTGGGGCTACTTTCACGTCCAATTCTCAGAATTGAGTCCAAAATCTTGAGCTGAAAAAAGCTGTGTAAGACAGTGTCATGACTGACACGATAAGTGAGACGTCCGTTCTCGACAACGATAGCAGGCCAGGTCCCATCAGTCTGGAATGTATGCAGTTCCTGACTAGTGACCACCTGTCATTTGTGCATGTCCACATGTTCCAGCTCGCCTGGAGCCTAAGGTGGTAAGGTAGTTGTTAGTCTTGCAAGTTCATCTGCCTTGAACTGTTCAACCATCTCATTAAGAGATTTGCGACAATCGAGGGCAGTTTTTGAATTCAGGAATATAGTTTCCCGGGACTTGATAGCAGCCTGACTATCAGAGAAAATATTTATACCGACTTTGGTCAGTACATTAACTTTCAGTCATTGCACTATCTTCTTAATAGCTAAGGCAGAGGCCTGGTAAACACTACAGTGATCAGGCAGCATTTTTGCAAGTGATAGCTCAAGTTCCTTTGAAAAGACACCAAAGCTCACTTGGTTATTGAGTGCCCGGAAGGTCAGACATACTGTCTAGAATTAGACTATGTCCGTAGCCATTTCCTGAACGTAGTGACAGTTCCCTGAGTCTAATCGCAGTACATGCCGCATACTGCACTGCTATAATATCTAGCGTAGTATAACATTTAGAGCCGCAGGTGGTGTTGTTCTCAGCGCACCAGTGATACATATAGCAGTCATTCGCTGAACCTTGTTTAGTATCGCACAGAAGGTGCATTTCTGCCGAGCTGTCCACCAGACGACAATGCCGCATAGCATTATCGGTCTGACTACTGCCGTATACAACCAATATACTATACGCGGGTTCAGACCCCAGCGTTTTCCTATTGCCCTTTTACAGGTAGCACAGCCTTCTTTGCTCTTTCCAAAATGTTGTGTTTGGAGTGCAACTTTCTGTCCCGTAAAATACCTTTCAGAGAAGGGAATTTCAATACCCCCAAGGAGACAGGTGTAACTCGTGGTATCTCATTCCTCCTGGTGAAAATAACTAGTTCCGTCTTGGTCGGGTTCACACCAAGACCATAACCGAAAGCCAACTTTGCGGTTGTAAGAAGGGCCTGCTATAGGATGTATACGAGTATGATAGTATCCAGAAACTTTCCTCTAATAGCTATTGTCACGTGGTCTGCATAGGCCAAAGCTAAATATTATTCATATAGCTAAAATGCGTCTCTTAATTAGAAGGTTATGAATGAACCTACGTATACTGCTATCAACCCCCAGGGTTTCTAAAGCCGCAATATATAGCTAAAATGCGTCTCTTAATTAGAAGGTTATGAATGAAACTACGTACAGGGTGGCTGATATGTATTGCAACCAACTTCAGGTTGCTATCATTTCTAAACCGCTAGTCTGATAGCTCACAGATTTATTTCAGTGACAGTTCATTTTATTGTTTTCAAGCTTACAAAAGCATTTTGATCTATTGCATTCAGAAAAAAAGTTATTCGTGATGGAATTCAAGCGTGATAAATGAGCTTGGACTAAAGCCATTGAAGTTCCAAAAAGTGCAAGAGCTCACCGATGCACAAAAAAAGTTAGACTGGAAAGAGCCAAGGAGTTGCTTCGCTTGAACGAAAGTGGCCAGTTACCGAATTTGGTTTTCTCCGATGAGAAGCCATTCCAAATTGAGCAGTTTGTGAACAAACAAAATGATCGGGTTTACTTGCCAAAGAGGTCAGCTGAAAATTTACACCTTCGATTGGCCACCAGAACTCAAGCGCCGCCGATGGTAATGGTGTGGGCCGCCGTAACGGCCGATGGTCGCTCCCCGCTCGTATTCATCGACCATGGGGTCAAAATAAATGCCGAATATTATCGGGAAAATGTCCTAAAGACAGTATTGAAGCCCTGGGCAGACAAACATTTCGGCCGCAGACCATGGACATTCCAACAGGACTCAGCACCATCGCACTCAGCACGCGTCAACCAAGAATGGCTTAAAAAGGAGGTTCCTCGCTTAATTTCTACCGCACAATGGCCACCAAGATCTCCGGATCTCATTCCGTTTGACTTTTGCGCCTGGGGCATTTTAGAGAGTAAGGTTCGCACTAAAAAATACCAAAGTATCAAACATCTCAAGACGGCGCTTCGCCGGGAATGGGGCAAAATACCGCAGAGCCACTTTCGTGCAGCGTGTGATGGCTTTGTCGGCCGTTTGAAGGCCATAATTCGTGCCAAAGGTGGCCAATTCGAACAAATCTATTATGTTATGTTATTTCCGACATTTTTTGCTTTTGAACAATAAAATTTAAAAAAATATAGCGTTTTACTTTGTTGCATTACATATCAGCCACCCTGTATACTGCTATCAACCCCCAGGGTTTCTAAAGCCGCAATTATAGCGGTTGGATTCATGTTTTTGAAGGCCCCGTTTTTATCTAGCTACCGTAGTAGTTATATCCCTTAACAGAGAGGGATCCTTCAATAAAGCTGACTAGATCGTGCAAGGCGGTTTCGTCGGACTTGCCCTTGCTGTAGTCATGCTGTCGACAATAGACTGTTACAATCTATAGTTTAAAATCTCGCATTTAAATATTTTTATTTAAGCCTGTATTTATGGCTGTTTGTATTTTATTGATACTGAATTTGTTTTTTATTGATACAGATATTTTTTTTTGTGACTATCGATTGTTTTCTGCTAAGATTATTTAGTATTTTAAAACTATCGATATTTGTGGTCACTATCGATAGTGAATCCGAAATGATCCGCCACTAAGATTGTAAAATTAAAGCGTCCAGCAAGTTCACAAATGCATACAAACACACAGATTATCAAGCCAACGAAAGATCCAGCAAATGCGGTTCGGACGTTTGGATGCCTTTCTCATTAAATTCCGACAAAAACAGGCAAAATGCCTAACATGCCAAAATCACATAAAACAAGTGGAATCACGTCAAATCTTCTAGACAATTAAGAACAAGGCAAAGTCTACAATAAAGGAGTACAGACCTGGGTTTAGCTATAACAAGAAAAAATATTCAGCAAATCTGGACAATTAATTTCGGACAGGCGCACGAAATTAAAAATATGTAGATATGTTGTTTTTATGAACAAAAATATCTACTGATCTCATTTTTAACTCATATACAGGGTTTTCCAACAAGAGGTATTATTTTTAATCACCCGGTAGCTGTCACCTTTGAAGCTTTTATTCTTTGACACTTGACAAGTAGAAACTACGCCATTACAAAAAATGGAACGATATATGATTCAACAACGCATTGAAATTATTAAAATTCACTAAAAAAATTGTGAAAATCTTGCAGTCACAGTTCGCAAAACTAAAGCATTTTTGGGTCGAAACCCAGGTTTGTCCATTCCTCGTCGTTCTTTGGAATTGGGCATTACACCGTATCTTGCATAAAGACTTGGGTTTTAAGGCTTATAAAGTTCAGTTAACACAAGAATTCAAGCCGGCCGATCATCAACAACGTCGTGTCTTTGCTGATTGGGTCCTTGAAATGCCTGAAAATGATCCGGAATTCCATCGAAAAATCATCTTGATTGATGAGGCCCATTTCCACCTCGGTCAGAATTCAAGCCGGCCGATCATCAACAACGTCGTGTCTTTGCTGATTGGGTCCTTTAAATGCCTGAAAATGATCCGGAATTCCATCGAAAAATCATCTTGATTGATGAGGCCCATTTCCACCTCGGTGGCTACGTCAACAAGCAAAATTGTCGCATCTGTGGCTCGGAAAACCCAAGAGTTATTGTTGAGAAGCCTCTCCATCCTCAACGTCTGACTGTTTGGTGCGGTTTATGGTCCGGCGGGGTCATAGGACCTTACTTTTTCGAAAATGAGGTTGGATTGCGCTATCGAGAGATGATTAATGATTTTTTATGGTCGGAGTTGGATGGTATTGATCTGGACAACGTTTACTTTCAACAAGACGGCTCTACGTGCCGCACAAGCAACGAAACCATTGCTCTGTTACGGGAAAAGTTTTCGGACCGTGTTATCTCTCGAAGAGGTGATCACAATTGGCCACCGAGATCTTGTGATTTAACACCTTGCGACTTCTTCCTTTGGGGCCACGTGAAAGATAAGGTCTACACCAACAGACCAATAACACCTCTTGTTGGAAAATACTTTGCATTAAAAAATAGAAGTAATCATTTAGTTTTTCTGCATTGAACTAAGAAAATAAAAATTTGTTTTATTTTTTTAAACAAATTGAATTATTTATTTTACATATTAAATCTTTTCTTTGAGAACTATTAAAATTCGATAGTATCACGATATATCGATATTTTTGTTAACATTTGATAGTTGAGAATCAATATATCGATGGCTTTTTTGAAACTATCCGATAGCGCAACTATCGATAGTTTGCCACCTCTACTGCAAACCGCACATTATTATTATTATTAGGTCCTTTTCGATCCATCGAGGATCATAGGGCCATAACAAATTCTTTCCATTTACATCTATCTGTTGCTAATGACTTCAGTTGACTCCAAGTCATCCTGTGTGCTGCAGCTGTGTTCTCCAGGTATTAGCTGATCTTCCACTTTTTCGGCTTCCCTGTGGGTTCCATTCAATGGCAGCTTTTGTGATGTCGCTTTCGGGTTTCCGTAGAGTATGTCCAATTCATCTCAATCCATCTCCGACCTATGTAGTTTATTTTTGGCTAAAATGTTTATAAGCAGATAAGCAAATAGGTAAAAAAGGTCTCTCTATTTTTTTTTCAAATTTTATGAGCATTTTAATTTTTGAAAAAATTAAAAAAATATGATTTTTTGTGTTTTACGAAATTTGTAATTACTCTTGAACGGCTGAGTAATTACAAAGATGACACAATGCGCCATTGGTTTACCCGACTGAAATATTCTTACTTGTTTTATTTATATATTTCTGCCATGGTATACATACTATTTTTTTTCTGAGTGTATTCACTCATAACAAGGGATCCACTTCCCCCATTTGCTGCTGTCTCACTCTCACAAGCATTCGGGTTACCTAAGGTGTTCGAAAAATATAATCAGAATACGCAGCGCAGCATAAATTTATGATGATCTTTTGATGCGTCAGTGGCAGTCAGCGGTAGCGGTAGATCTAGAAGTCCAGAACTGGCCTGTATGTACGTGAAGAACTATATATGTACATAAATAAGCTACGAAACCGATAGAAAAGGGAGGTGAAACACTCGAACAACAACAACCAAATGAAGCATCTTTTTTTCTTTTTCTTCCGCCAAACGCGAAGTATGTCAAAATTATATTTTAGGTATGTGAAAAATGTTGTATAAACAAATTATTTGATTGTTCGTTCATTTTCTCCAAATCACATGAGTCTCAAGGGAGGAGTCGCTGTAGTCTAATTTAGCTATTTGTTAGCATTTTAAAATGAAAATGTTATTTTAATTAGCATAATTTGTTTATGTTTTACAAAATTAGCGTATTTAATTAGCAATGAAATTAACTGGAAATTGTTGAGATGTATGTATGATTTTCAAGATATCGTGCAGAAAATTTATAAATGTGAATTTTTTGCTTATGTACTGGTATGGTTAGAAAATTTAAACTGATTTGAAAAACACTATTTTTTCTTCACAACTTGAGTTTGACATTGACAAATGGTTGAATGTTGAAATGTAGTGAGAAAATTTTGTTAAAGGCATAGATTTGTCTAAATCCGGCCGAGTTTTTTTTGTAAAGATTTTTTTATCCTTGTCATATTTTGAGTATTTGCCAAATTGTGACAGATTGATTTAGAATTTCGTTTCTTTTTTGGTTCTGAAACGGTGATGAATGTAGTCATTTTAGTAGGTTTAGGTTTTTTTGTTAAAAATCATAAATAAAATATAGATTTGTTAAGAAAGCATTCGTTTTACATACTCTATTTTAGTTTTACTTATATTGAATGTAAAGGGGTTTCCAACAAGAGGTGTTATTTTGGTATTCAAAGAAAAATGCAATTTTTTGAGATAAATGATCGGCTGTTTATTTCATAATAAAGAGGAAGGTATGCCGTTAATAAGGAAAAACAACATCAGCCAAATGGCCACCACGACTACGCTTACAGGACCATATCCTTTTCATGAAATTTTCCATAACCAAATCGCAAAGTGGCTGCCCTATGTCCTCGATAGCCTCAAGAATTCTATCTTTGTCTTGAATCGACGCTGGACTGTTGGCGTAGACCTTATCTTTCACGTGGCCCCAAAGGAAGAAGTCGCAAGGTTTTAAATCACAAGATCTCGGTGGCCAATTGTGATCACCTCTTCGAGAGATAACACGGTCCGGAAACTTTTCCCGTAACAGAGCAATGGTTTCGTTGCTTGTGTGGCACGTAGCGCCGTCTTGTTGAAAGTAAACGTTGTCCAGATCAATACCATCCAACTCCGACCATAAAAAATCATTGATCATCTCTCGATAGCGCAATCCATTCACCGTAACTGTTGATCCAACCTCATTTTCGAAAAAGTAAGGTCCAATGTCCCCGCCGGACCATAAACCGCACCATACAGTCACACGTTGAGGATGGAGAGGCTTCTTAACAGTAACTCTTGGGTTTCCCGAGCCCCAGATGCGACAATTTTGCTTGTTGACGTAGCCACCGAGGTGGAAATGGGCCTCATCAGTCATGATGATTTTTCCATGATTTTCTAATTTTAATAATTGCAATGCGTTGTTGAATCGTGTATCGTTGCATTGTTGGTAATGGCGTAGTTTCTACTTGTCAAATGTCAAAGAATAAAAGCTTCAAAAGTGACAGCTACCGAAATACCGGGTGATTCAAAATAACACCTCTTGTTGGAAAACCCTGTATTTTAGTGGAGGATGTTCCATATGTATCATTTGCTACGGCCCAAAAGTGCAACACATCAAGTGAGTTACCTAAGTCCCTATGTAAGTTTGGCGGAAATCCGTTTTAGGACATTTTAAGTCATTTGAGCAATGTCCGTCCGTCTGTCTGGCTGGTGCGAACGATAACTCTCGACAGGAGTAACGGATTGACCTTAAATTTGGCATGTAATAATATTTTTACCTATCCATTGCTTCTTGTACCTCCCTTACAAGTTTTCTCTAAAAATATGATTTTTCGCAATATCTGCAAGATATTGTCGGAACCGGTTCAACGGGTGATGAAATGATTTTAGAATAAGTTGAAGGCTACTTAATTTTGGATTCTTTGAAACTTTCCTTAAATAATTCCTATTTATCCGAATTATTTAAGGAAAGTTTCTCGTGTTATGCTATAATATGCGTCACAAATTCTCTATTTGTGCAAATCGCGAGAACTAGAGTTATTTTAAAGAAACTACCTTTTATGCTAAGAACTGTATTATCTCATATATCCAAATCGGCTGCAAATCCTTGGGTCGCAAAGTGCTAATATTGTGCTAGGCTTAGTTTTAGGGTAGAATGCCAGCCGGAGTTACCAGGTCACATAGACCAATTGAGGTCCCTAGTGCTACCACTGGCTTAGATGCCCCTCATCCAAATAATCTGTTTGATACACAAAGTTATCATTAATACGAATATTAGTACCGGCAAAATCAGCCTGATTTCCTCGAAAGGCCGACTACAGTATGCAGGACAGGAAATTCAATTCCCAATATTCTGGCGTATTTGTCGATCAGGCAGCATCCCTTCAGAACTACAATTAGCGTAGACAGTCTTTTCCTCTCTAGTGCGAGGAAATATGTTGAACTTCTAAAGTCGTATCTTAGCCAGTCCAGCTATCCTACAAGTATCGATTTCTGTCCAACTCTTATTGGCTTGCATGTGGACAGTGGCGCACCAATATATGCAAATTCTTCGAGCATTTCTAATGTCGTTCCTTTCCTAGCAAGTTCGTCGGCTTTGCAATTTCCCGGGATATTTTTATGCACAGATACCCATATGAGGTATATTCTCAACTGCTCAACCATCTCGTTAGGAGGTTTGCGGCTGTCGAGGGATGTTTGTGAACTTAGGGACGTGGCCTCCAGAGAGTTAATGGCAGCCTGAATGTCGGAGTAAATGAAGACGCCAGTGTTCCTTATTGCCATTATTACGGCATAATAGACACTGCAAGTATCTGGTAGTCTGTGAACTATATCAAACTTCGAACCATCTGTATATTTTCAGGTATTCTGCCAAAACATTCCTCTCTCTTAGTGCTAAACTTCATTTCAAAGGTGCACAACGTTGGCTCAAAGTCCACTCGATCGGATACCATTTCACTTCAGTGTGATATCCTTATCTGGCCGTAGTTCTTGTAACTTGATAGACAGTTTAATCTTAATGCTGTTTCGGTGGCAACTTCTCTAGCCACAGTATGAATTCGCTGTAGATGAAGTAGGACTTGTAGAGACTCTGTCGCTGTAGTACTTAAAGCTCTGCTCATGTTTGGGCAGGTTGTTCTCTGAACCTTCATAAATTGAAGGTAATGAATTGCCTATCAGTTGCCTTCCACCACACTACAATACCATACAGTAGTATTGGGCGAACGACGCTATGTATATCCAATGGACGAATTTAGGAGAGAGGCCCCAACTTGGCCCTACAGGAATATATCGCGACGTTGACCTTCTTTACCTGTCTTTTTGGCACATCTGGTCATAATAATTTTCTATGAAATTTATAGGAAAATAGGAAAATTTGCTATAGAAAAATTTCACAGAAATTTTGTTTAGTACAAAATTTTTGTATATATTTTGATTATAGAAATATTTCATAGACATTTTGATTGCCGAAAAATTTCATAAAAATGTTGATTATGGAAAGGTTTCATAGAAATTTGGTTTATAAACAAAAATCATAGAAATATTGTTTATAGAAAATTTTTATAATGGATTTTTTCATGGATTTTTGTATAGAAAAATTTCATGGAAAAATTTTAAGAAATCTTTGTGTAAAATTGTATTATAGAAAATGTCAGATTTTTTTTAAATAAGTAGATAGAATTTTTTTATAGAAAAATTTTATAGAATTTTGTTTATAGTAAAAATTCATAGAATTTTGTTTATAAAAAAATTTCATAGAAATATTTCATAAACATTTTAATTACAGAAAAATTTCATAACAGTTTTTGATTACAGAAAGATTTCATGGAAGATTTGTTTATAGAATGATTAAGTAGATGTTTTGTTTATAGAAAAAATTTTGTTTATAGAAAAATGTCATTGAAATTTTGTATATAGAAAAATTTCATAGAAATTTTGTTTATATAGGGTGATCTAAGTAGAGTTAAGAAAAAAATTTCATCGAAATTTTGTTTATATTATGTTAATCTTTGTGAAAAATTGTATTATAGAAAAATTTCAGATTTTTTTTTGAATAGAATTTTTTTATAGAAAAATTTCATACAATTTTGTTTATAGTAAAATTTCATAGAATTTTGTTTATAAAAAAATTTCATAGAAGTTTTGATTATAGAAATATTTCATACAAATTTTTATTACAGAAAAATTTCATAACAGATTTCTATTACAGAAAGATTTCATGGAAGATTTGTTTATAGAAAGATTTTGTAGAAGTTTTGTTTATAGAAAAATGTCATCGAAATTTTGTTTATAGAAAAATGTCATCAAAATTTTGTTTATAGAAAAATTTAATCGAAATTTTGTTTGTTAAGAAAAAAATTTCATCAAAATTTTGTTTATTGAAAAATTTCATAGCAATTTTTTAATAAAAAAAATGTCATCAAAATTTTGTTTATAGAAAAATGTCATCGAAATTTTGTTTATAAAAAAATTTCACCGAAATTTTGTTTGTTAGAAAAAAATTTCATCAACATTTTGTTTATAGAAAAATGTCATCGCAATTTTGTTAATAAAAAAATTCCATCAAAATTTTGTTTATAGAAAATTTTCGTCGAATCGAAATTTTGTTTATAGAAATTTTGTTTGTTAATAGTAAGTTCATCAAAATTTTGTTTATAGAAAAATTTCACCGCAATTTTGTTAATAAAAAAATGTTATCAAAAATTTTATCAAAAATTTTGTTTATAGAAAAATGTCATCGAAATTTTGTTTATAGAAAAATTTTATCGAAATTTTGTTTATAGAAAAATTTCATCAAAATTTTGAAAAAAATCATCAAAATTTTGTTTATAGAAAAACTTCATCGCAATATTTTTAATAAAAAAATTTCATCAAAATTTTGTTTATAGAAAAATTTCATCCCAATTTTGTTAATAAAAAAATTTCATCCCAATTTTGTTAATAAAAAAATTTCATCAAAATTTTGTTTATAGAAAAATTGTCTCGAAATTTTGTTGAAGGAAAAATGTCATAGAAATTTTGTTTATAGAAAAATGTCATAGAAATTTTGTTTGTTAAGATTAAGTTCATCAAAATTTTGTTTATAGAAAAATTTCATCGCAATTTTTTTAATAAAAAATGTCATTAAAATTTTGTTTATAGAAAAATGTCATCGAAATTTTGTTTATAGAAAAATTGTATCGGAATTTTGTTTATAGAAAAATTTCATCGCAATATTTTTAATAAAAAAATTTCATCAAAATTTTGTTTATAGAAAAATGTCATCGCAATTTTGTTAATAAAAAAATTCCATCAAAATTTTGTTTATAGAAAATTTTTGTCGCAATATTTTTAATAAAAAATTCCATCAAAATTTTGTTTATAGAAAATTCCATGCAAATTTTGTTTATAGAAAATTTCATCAAAATTGTGTTTATAGAAAAAAGTTATCGAAATTTTGTTTATAAAAAAATTTCATAGAAATTTTGTTTGTTATTTTCCATTTTTTGCTTTAAAAATCGACAAAATGACGATACATTGTCATGTCTGGCAACACTGGTCATCTTTCATTTTATGACTTAGGTTAGAATTTTAAGATTTCAAATATTTAAAATTTTTTTAGAAAACAATATATCTTTAAAAATTAAAACTTCTAATTATTTTCCATTTTTATACCCTCACTTTAGTGATACGAGGGTATATGTCATTTGCTGCGGTCCAAAAGTGTAACACATCTTATGTCATCGAGTGACATAAGACCCTAAGTATGTTCTTCGGATATCCGTTTTAGGTCGTTTTAAGTCGAATGAGCAATGTCCGTCCGCCTTAGTCGGTTTACCCGACTGAAACTTTCTTACTTGTTTGTTTTAGAAATCGACAAAAAAAACTTTAAATTTCCATGTCTGGCAATACTGGTCATATACCCTTAGTTCTTTGTCTTAGGTTATTAAAAGATTTGAAAGATTCCGCAATTTTTTCTAGCAAATTTTACTCAATTTTTTTTTACCAAAAATTAAAACTTTCTATATTTTTGTAACTGGGTAGTATTCACATTTTCTAATTTTCTTTCATAGTGTTTATCAAATTTCTTCTTTTCTTCTCCACATTTTTTTATCCTGTTTAGAATAATTATGATTTGTTTTTTTCTAATTGACAAAATTTTTTCGTTTATACGTAGTTTAAATATATATTTAAAAAAATTATTCAGAGCCATATTAAAATATTACTATGTATAACATGTTGCTTTGTTATATTTTGTTGTCTAGTGTAAATTCACTTTTTAATCCAAGTCCATGCTTGCAGTTAATGCAAAACTTTTACATCTCTCCCTCTCTATCTTTCTCTCTGTATTCAATGCTTTTAACAAAGCACATTAGAGATTTCTGCGTTACTCTTCATTAAACATTGACTCTCTTTGCTTCGTTGACCGAATGCAAATTAGTGTTGCTTTCACACCACCCCCAACACCCCCTTATCGGTATCTGCTCACCCCATAGACTAAACAAAAAGAAAAGGCTCTCCCTTAAATCGGTCCCAGACCCAGTGCGTGTTGCTTGCTGCTCCCTGGGCTAAAAGCAAACAAAGAATAACTTATTTAGAGAGAAAAGCAAAAATATTTTTTCTTGTTTTGCTTTTGGAGAGCACCGGCTCCCCAGCAGTTATAACAACAACATATACTGCATATCTGTGGCAGTAAGTTTTTTTTTAATTTCTTAGGCGCACTCAGAGGGAGATTCGGGCAATGTTGTGTGAATTTTGTATTTGGCAGAGCGATTTACTTTTTTACAACCGAACCGAGTAGAGAATAGAATATCGGCGAACACAAACGGAAGTAGTCAAGTCGCGCGCGTGATTTCGGCACAAAAACGAAGACTAGTAATGTGTATTACGACAAGCATTTATAACGGATTATTTGGATACGAGTGATTTTGAAATAAAACCATGCAACGTATTTTTAAATAGAAAAGGAAAAGACGCAGCTTTTTTTTGTGAACTAAGTAAAGAAAATCTTGCGTAAAATAATAAAAAAATGCAATAAGAAAGTTGGAAAAAAATTAATTAATAAATTTAAATCAAAAATTAAAAATAAAGTACAAAAATGTAGGAAAAAACACAGTTTTAACGCTTAAAAACGAAAAACAGTTTATAAAAATATTTATCAATATTTGTAGTGATTGTTTAATGCTGTAACATAAAATTGGAAACGGTAAATTTTAAAATTTCAAAAACCCAGAACTTAAAAAATTAAATACAAAACTTCATAAAAACAATTTCAATCCATAGACAAAGCAAACTGGTTATGAAAAATATTTATTAATATTTTTAGTGAAAACAAAATTTGGAAAGATAAATTTTAAATTTTCAAAAACGTAAATTCTTTAGATCAATAAATTCGAATAAAAATTTTAAAAATAAAATACAAAAATTTATAAAAATTAATTAAACACAGAAATCTGTCTATGAAAAATATTTTTACTGATTTTTAAATGCTGTAACATTAAATTGGGCAACTACGGTAAATTTAAAAAATTACGAAAACCCAGAAATGACTTTAAAAATATATTGAAACTGTTTTTTTGTATTTCCAAAGTGCATTAAAACCCAAATTTAAACTGAATATAAGTGAACAATTAAAAAACTGAATAAAGTTGGCAGAAAAATAATATAAACAAAATTTCAAAAAAAAAATAAAATATTTAAAAAAACAGAAATAAAATAAGTTGTAAAATTTGAAGTGAATATATGTAAGTGAACAATTAAAAACTGTAGTAAAATTAGCCAAAACAAATAAAATAAAAATAATTTAAAAACAAAAATATAATTACACTGTGTAACATTGAAAACAGACTTGACACTGTAGGTTCGATTCTACTACCAAATGGTAGTATAACCCTATACTCGGTATGGCGAAATTGGTGACCAATTTGTTTTATGGGCCTCAAAAGATTCTACTACCAAATGGTAGTATAACCCTAAACTCGGTATGGCGAAATTGATGGCCAAAAGTTTCTGAAAATCAGTGGGCCCCTCGAAAAAGGTGTAATTAGCTTTTGTCCAACAACTAATTCAGACTTGGTGATATCGCTTAACTATATTTGACAATAATGTAGCTAAGAATATGCTGAATAAAGTTTCTTAATATTTTACGGGAAAAAAATATTTTTTTAATTTTGCACTAACAATATTTGGCAAAATTTTAGGCACGGTAAATCTGAACAACTTTTGTGAACATGTCAATACAATCTGAACGTGTCTAAGCACCCTAAATAACTCAAAAGGACCACTTTGTACCTCGAAAATGTTAGCTAGTATTTCACTATTTTGTAACTCTAAAACAAAAATATTTTATTTTTTGTGTAGGGTATGTTCAGCAACTTTGTAGAAAATATATAGTAAGGCCAATATTTTTCAGATTCAGACTTGGTGATACCGCTTAACTATACATATTTGACAATAATGTAGCTAAGAATATGCTGAACAAAGTTTTGTTAATATTATACGGGGAAAAATGTTTTTCCCCACTTTTTTTTGAAAAAGTGAAGGAACAAAATTTTTTTTTTTAATTTTGCACTAGCAATATTTTGCAAAATTGTAGCCACGGTAAATCTGAACAACTTTTGTGAACATATCAATACAATCTGAACGTGTCTAGGCACCCTAAATAACTCAAAAGGACCACTTTGTACCTCGAAAATGTTAGCTAGTATTTCACTATTTTGTAACTCTAAAACAAAAATATTTTATTTTTTGTGTAGGGTATTTTCAGCAACTTTGTAGAAAATATATAGTAAGGCCAATATTTTTCAGATTCAGACTTGGTGATACCGCTTAACTATAATTGGCAATAATGTAGCCAAGAATATGCTGAACAAAGTTTCTTAATATTATACGGAGAACAATTTTTTTCCCCACTTTTTTTTTTGAAAAAGTGAAGGAACAAAATATTTTTTTTTAATTTTGCGCTAACAATATTTGGCAAAATTGTAGCCTCGGTAAATCTGAACAACTTTTGTGAACATATCAATACAATCTGAACGTGTCTAGGCACCCTAAATAACTCAAAAGGACCACTTTGTACCTCGAAAATGTTAGCTAGTATTTCACTATTTTGTAACTCTAAAACAAAAATATTTTATTTTTTGTGTAGGGTATTTTCAGCCCCCTTTATTTTTGATTTTTCTTTTTTGCTTAAACGAAAAAAATAGATGTTGAACCACATATTTTAGCATATCTCGAGAATAATTTATACTAATTGGTTCAGGACAGCTTTTAAGAATACCAAATTAAGTAGGCTTCATCTTTTTTTTTTACATTACAACAGCGGTTTCACAGATATTTTACAAGATATTGCGAAAAAATAAATAAATAAAATTTGTTGATAAAAGTTTAATAATTTTTTAATAAAAACCTCTTGAAATCATCGAAGAACTCACATTTGTTATATTTTTTGATTATTTTATCGTATAGTATGATCGAGCATGAATAAAAGTTATAAAAAAACCAAATGTAACATAACATTATGTTAAATAATATAACATCATACTACTAAACCGAATATTCTATATTTATACCCTCACCTTAGAGAGGAGGGTATATATCATTTGCTACGTGCCAAAAGTGTAACACATCGAAGGAGTGACCTAAGACCCTAAGTATGTTCGGCGGAAATCCGTTTTGGGTCATTTTAAGTCATTTGAGCAATGTCCGTCCGTCTGCTGGCTGGTGCGCACGATAAATCTCGAAAGGAGTAACCGATTGACTTAAAATTTGGTACGTGGTTATATTTTCTTCTATCTCCGGCTAAGTTCGAAGGTGGGCAATATTGGTCCACTCCTACTAGTACCGCCCCCACAAAGGGTTAACATTTAGTGAGATATTGATTATTTTATAACTACTATACTACTTACTTGAATCCTCTGAAATTGTACACATAGTATTAGTTTATTAGTCACTATAACCACGAGAAAAATTGGCGAAGTTTCCACGCCCCTTTTGGTACCTCCCACACAAATGGACAATTTTGCAGCAAAAGTAAACTGTTTATGGCTTTAATATCAGCTCATACAAATACTTGAAATAATGTACAGTGTAATGATTTTATAGTACCTACAGTACAGTGAAAAATGGGCATTATTGCCATGCTCCTTTTGGTACCTCCCACACAAATGGACCATTTTGTACCAAATTTACCAGCTTATAGCTTTAATACCAGTGCATACAAATACTTGAAATGTTGTACAGTGTAATGCTTCTATAGTACCTAGAGTCCAGAGAAAAATGGGCGTTATTGGCCTGCCCCACACAAATGGACGCTTTTGTACCAAAAGTTAACAGCTTTTAACTTTTATACCAGTGCATACATATACTTGAAATTTCGTACAGTGCAATGTTTTTCTAGTACCTAGAGTCTAGAGAAAAGTGGCCGTATTTGGCACGCCACTTTTGGTACCTCCCACACAAATGGACCATTTTAGATTAAAAGTTAACAGCTTATAACTTTAATACAAGTGCATATAAATACTTGAAATTTTATACAGTGTAATGCTTTTGTAGTAGAGCTAGAGTCCAGAGAAAAGTGACCGTTATTGGGGCGCCCCTTTTGGTACCTCTATCATACAAATGGACCATTATGTACCAAAAGTAAACAGCTTTTAACTTTAATACCAGTACATACCTTAAAGTTATTATATGCAATATAAATTGATAATGATTTAAATAAAACAAAAAAAATAAATAAATTTACTAATAATTTTTTGGGACTCAGGGTGAGGGGATTCATTAGTTTACCCGACTGAACTTTCTTACTTGTTTAAGTTTATTTTGACTTAGTTTATTAAAGACAAAGAAGGCGTATGTGAGGTAAATATTCATAATTTTCCATACCTGACGAAATACTCCAGGATGATACCTCAAAATACTATATCAGCTGATCTATAACACTAAAAATTTACTATGTGAATACTTAAAGCGAACTTACACATACATATATTTCGTGACTTAAATAACTGTATAAAATATTAACACTGAAGCTAATAAATATTTGAAAGTATCTATTTAATAAAAAATTATTAGACAGTCGATTTGCCTGGCTATTATCACTGAATGTCTCAACTCTTTTTGTTGGATCTATCTAACCTGCCGAAATAGAACATAGACGTGCTTGTCATATCTAATTCAATTTCACTTCTGCGTTACCCATTTTTGCGAATTAATTTATAAGTAAAAATCATATTCAAAATATATCCATAATTACTTATGACACTAGTTTACAGTCATTTTGTTCGAAACCAAATGTAATAATATGACCACTGTACTTTTGTAGGGTACTAAAAATACACTCGCGAAAAATTTTGCTTTATCTCTAAACATTTTATAAGCTCTGCTAATTTGAAATTCCAATAAAGCACCCCGCATGAAAAGGAAATTAGTTTGGAATCAAGGTTCATTCTTTTATCGTAAATATGTAGTTGAATAAATTAAAGCAATTTGTTTAAAAAGTGCCAAATATAAATACGTTTAATTTTGTTGTTTTTTAAATTAAAAAAAGAAATAGTCTGGGAAATACAGCCATGAATAAAACTGCGAAAGGAAATGAGACAAAATATTTATTGTTTTTAATTTTGAATTTCGCAACAAAGTGAAAAAATATTTTATCGTTAAATTAGTAATTTAAAGATTTTTCAGAATTATTAGTAAATTTCGCACAGAAGTAAACTATTTGAAAAACTACATTTTTAATAAATTTTGTTTTACTCAATACAATGACAACAAAAATTAGATTCATTAAAGATTAAGGGCCTTATTCATAAAAATTTTATGAAGGTTTGAGGAACGTTTTAGCAGTGTTAATTAGTTAATGGAAATTGTTGTACACCTTTGGAATATCAATAAAAAAGTATTTGCTCATCTAAATGCTCAATAATTCTTGCAAATTATTTTAACCAAGTTTTAAAAACTAAAAAAATATAAAATAGAATGCGCTAATAAAGAGGATATCAGAAGGTTCAGCACCATTTTGTGTATTCCCTTTAATATGTTTAGGTAGTGAATAATGTTACTTTAATGGAAGGTTCAATTCCCACAGAAGTTCACAATTACTTTTCTTTTGTTAATAAGTAAAAGAAAATTATTCAGAATTGTATTAAAAATTGATTGCTTTAAAAGGGCTAACATTTCGCTAAATTTTTAGGAATTTTAGGGATGTTTGTTATCATTTGAAAGAACATTCTTTGGCATTTATTTTTTGAAGATTATGTCTATCAAATGTTGGCCGCGGCTACGTCTCAGATGGTCCATCCGTTGAGTTCAATTTTCGATGACTCGTTCGAGCATTTCGACTGGTAACTGGCGAATGACACGCGTGATGTTTTGCTCCAAGGCCTGAATCGAAGCGGGTTTGTCCGCATAAACTTTATACTTTACATATCCCCACAGGAAAAAGTCTAACGGTGTGATATCACACGATATTGGTGGCCAATCGACCGGCCTAAAACGTGAAATTATCTGCTCACCGAAGTGTTCTCTCAATAAATCCATTGATTGATGCGATGTGTGGGAAGTGGCGCCGTCTTGTTGAAACCAAATGTCGCCGAGATCACGAGCCTCAATTTCAGGCATCAATTTTGAAGAAATATGGACCGATGATTCCGGGACGTCGGATCGGGAATCGGTCAATGGCAAAAAGATAGCTCTTAACGAGAGCTAAAATATTGCTCATGGGTGTCAAGGTCGTGGGTCAACTGGAAAGTGTTTTTTTATTTAAAAAAAATGGACTTAGCGCAATTGGCGAACGATTATTTTGATAATAAAACTGAATAATTTGTAAACGTTGTTCAGACGTAAGTCTTTCCCTGATGAAATGACAAATAATACTTAACAAAAATATCATGACAGCATGACACGACTCACACGTGATCTGTCAAAAAAAGGCTATTGAAAAAAGTATCTCTTCTTAGATCACCCTATATATTTTAATACTTTTTCATTATTTGTATCCCCTCACCTTAGAGAGGAGGGTATATATCATTTGCTACGAGCCAAATGCGTAACACTAATATAACTTTTTCAAATCAATCAGCGGTTTTAATGACTTACAAGATATTGCGAAAAATTAAATTTTTTGAGAAATATTTTTTTTTAAATTTTTAAAATTTTCTCAAAAATGGTATTTTTTTCTCAATATCTTGTAAGATATCTTTGAAATTGCTCATGGGATGAAGAAATTATATTAGAAGAAGATGAAGGCTACTTAATTTAGAAGTATTTAAGGCTTTCCTGAACCAATTAGGATAAATCTTTCTCGACGATAAATGCTTCTCGAGTTATGGTAAAATATGTGGTTCAGCCTCTATTTTTTTTTATAGATGTTTATTTTTATTTTGACAGATATACAAGTCCCATCCGATTAATAAACTATTAAGCTCTTAAAGGACGTCCTCAGAGACATCCTACAGGTTATGAACAAATTGGCCAGAAGCTGCGGTTTGGACGTTAACCCACATGTGGACCCTCCTCGGAAAAATGGAACAGATCTAGCCTTTTCTGTAAGTGCCAAATTTCTAGGAATAATTCTAAATAGGAAACTGTTAGTTAGACTTAACTTACTGGAACGAGTAAGGAAAGCTACATCGCCTTATATTTATGCAGGAAGATTGTAGATTGTATCCTAAAATCATTCATTGGATATATACGAGTATAGGAGTAGTTCGTCCAATACAGTTGAACGGCATTGTGGTGTGGTGGACTGCAACTGATAAATTATCCATCACCTATTATCCATCACTATCAAAATGGACTTAGCGCAATTGGCGAACGATTATTTTGATAATAACACTGAATAATTTGTAAACGTTGTTCAGGCGTCCCGTTTGGCATCGAATGACTCATATCGTAAAAATAAGGGAAATTGAAAAAAAAAACATTTTTCATATTTTTTTATTTTCGTCATATTGTTTAGGAGGTACTAAAAGGGGTATGACAATAACGCCAATTTTTCAATAAACTATGGGTACTATAAACACATTACACTGAACAAAATTTCGAGGGTTTTTTTATTTTAATTTATCGCGACTTTAAATTTACATTTTGCTAAATACGCGTAAAGAGCTATATTTAAAACTATGACGACTTTGGCGACCCCCACTGAAATTTTACGGTAAAAATTTTCGTAGAATATCTTCAAACTTAAATGTCGTTTTTGAAAGGCCTTTTTTTCATTTTTTCGAAAAAGGGGGTGCTAGAAGGCTAAGATCTTCCACAAAAATGATCCTCACAAAATTCCACTATATAACTCTGACAATAAGAACTCCCTCAGACATTAACTTATAAGAATTGTTTCATTTAGTATAATACTCAATTCGACCAAAAATTGAAAACTTTGACCCAGAGTAAAAAAAAACTCAGACCAGCTGGACCATAAGTTTATTCTACAAAAATGATCTACTCAAAATGCTCTTTCAAAATGTTAGGGTCGCTACTCTGTTCCAAAAATGCTGTTGGACAGTGTTATTTATCTTGTATATTTTTAATATTTTTTAATTTACTGTATTGTATTGTATGTAAATGGATTGTGTTAAAAGGCCCAACTTTACACTACGAAATACACTTTTAGCGATTTGAATACATTCAAATATTAAAAACTTATGAACAAATTGTTGACATTGTTTATGTTTTATATTTTTTTTAAATTTTTTATTTTATGTGTATTTTTCTTATTTTTTTATAAATTTTTTTTATTTTTATTTATTTTTTATTTTTTATATATTTTTTTTAATATTTCTTTTATTTTTTATATAATTTTTATATATTTTTTTATTTTATATATATTTTTGTATTTTTTTATATATTTATATTTTTCATTATTATGTATTTATCGATTTTTTCAATTCTACATTATATCTCTGCTAAGTGTATAAACATTTTAAATTATTCCTTATTCCGCACAAAAAAACATTCTGCTATTTAAGTCTGTTATTAATTCATGCAATTCTCTGTTTATTTTCCAGTTTTCCGGCAACATTTCGGTATTAAGTTACAATATAAAAAAAATACAGCCCATTAATATGAATCATAGACTAAACAACAAAAAATAAAACAAAGCTGGAATTGAAATAGAGAATGAAAATAGTCAACAAAAAAAAAACATACAAAATGTCAATGTTCGATAAAACTAAATGAAGTGAAAGTAACTGTAAGTGATAATAATTCATAATAAAATTAAAAAAATATATAAACAAATAAAAAGAAACAAAAAAGGAAAAGTTTTCCAAGAAGTGCGTGTTCTACTTACAACATAAAACCAATCAAATACTGATATGGCAACTCCATTAACCCAAAAACTCCCCTGCGACAAAGATAAATCGAAATTTTTGAAAAAGTCACAAACGCTACAACTAAATCACACTGATTGGAATTTAGATGATTTTTATCATATAAAACAATGTTATCAAAGTGTTCCAAAAACTAAACCACCAAGAAGACGACCTTATCGACCAAGTACCGGTGGTACTGCACATCAGCATAACTGCAGCGCTACGACGACAAGCAGCACCAGCACTACCCCCGTGCAATCATGTCTGCCGTCGCTGCTGCACTTTTACTGCAGAATAGCCTGCTCCGCCTCTACTTCGCTACAGCTCATGTGGAGGCGTTGGCTGATAGTGGCCTGCGTTTTATTGCTCCATGCCACAACGCGGACAATGGCTGCACCCCAGTCATGTATACTCTGTGATAAAAATGATTTAATAGCCAAAGATCCGCAAACAAATTATGAGGAGTTTTTGTTTGAACATCAAGTCACACGTCAAGATGCCATAAATGCGTTAAAGCAATTGAATGAAAGCTTTTACGATGGTAAGTTTTAAATGATTAAATATATATTGATATAAAGTTCATAAATTTAAAATACATATGTATACATTTCTATATTATTATGCAAACTGTGTGGCAAATGATAGCATAAAATTCGTGCTCTTCTATTAATCCTCATTTTAAATTAAAACGTCCAAAAACATTTTGTGGTACACTTTTAGGCCTTTTAGCATGTTGAAATAGTGCCTATGGTTACTTCAGTGAAAATATCTTTTGTTACAGAAGTGTCCAAACCATTTTGTTTTTTGTTGTGAGGCGTAAAATAATTTATTTATTTATTTATATGAATTACAATACAAAGTAAATTTATATTCTAATTTTACGGTCCAGGGAGAAGCCGGGTGACAAAGACCATGTTGCTTGTTAATTTTTGTTGCGACAGACCAGAGCCTCTGGTGGGAATCGAACCCACGACCCCCAAACTCATAAGCGAGCTCGCTACCAACTCACCTACTGGGGCGCTCGGCGTAAAATAATTTTAAACAAAATTCTGTTAAAAAGGAATTTTGTTAAAACGGCCAACGTTGTGGTACACTTTTAGAGCTTTAATACATACAAATAGTAGATACCGTAGTAGCAATAATAAAATTATTTATTTATTTATTTATTTATTTATTTATCTATTTATTTATTTATTTATTTATTTATTTATTTATATGAATTACAATACAAAGTAAATTTATATTCTAATTTTAAGGTCCAGGGAAAGGCCGGGTTACAAAGACCATATGGCTGAATTTTGCAGCGACAGACCAGAGCCTCTGGTGGGAATCGAACCCACGACCCCCAAACTCATAGGCGAGTACGCTACCAACTCGCCTACTGGGGCGCTCAAAATTATATATATATATATATTATATATTGTAAATCATTTTTACTAATTTGTAGTAAATCAAATAAATAAATTAAAATCCTAATAGAAAGAAAAAATATAAAAATTTCTATGGTACACTTTAGGCCCATTTGGTAAATTTAAATAATGAATAAAGTTACTTTAATATAGCGTGATCCATTTCGAGGTTCCCTACTTTTTTAAAGAGAAAAAACCAGAAAATTCAAATTGAATGGGGAATGTTTATTATCATTTGAAAGAACATTCTTTGGCATTTATTTTTTGAAGATTATGTCTATCAAATGTTGGCCGCGGCTACGTATCAGATGGTCCATCCGTTGAGTCCAATTTTCGATGACTCGTTCGAGCATTTCGACTGGTAACTGGCAAATGACCCGCGTGATGTTTTGCTCCAAGGCCTGAATCGAAGCGGGTTTGTCCGCATAAACTTTAGACTCTACATATCCCCACAGGAAAAAGTCTAACGGTGTGATATCACACGATCTTGGTGGCCAATCGACCGGCCCAAAATGTGAAATTATCTGCTCACCAAAGTGTTCTCTCAATAAATCCATTGATTGATGCGATGTGTGGAAAGTGGCGCCGTCTTGTTGAAACCAAATGTCGCCGAGACCACGAGCTTCAATTTCAGGCATCAAATAGTCGGTTATCATGGCACGATAACGGTCGCCATTGACGTTACATTCACCGGCATCATTTTTGAAGAAATATGGACCGATGATTCCACCGGCCCACAAACCACACAAACCACAAGTGGCAACTCTTGAATCTCTTCAGGTTGCTCTTCGTCCCAAATGCGGCAATTTGCTTTTTTTTCATACCCATTGAACCAGAAATGGGCCTCATCGCTGAGCAAAATTTGGCTCGAAAACGTCGGATCTTCTTGGAACTTTTCAAGAGCCCATAGACCGAAGCGATGTCGTTTGGGAAGGTCGGGCGGCTTCAGTTCTTGCACAAGCTGTATTTTGTATGCTTTCAATTTAAGATCTCGACGTAAAATGCGCTAAGTCGTTCCATACGTCAGTCCGAGTTGCTGCGAACGGCGCCTAATCTGCTCTCCACGGTCTTCGTGTACACTCTCAGCTACGGTCGCTACATTTTCTTCACTGCGTGCTGGACGTGGTCTATTCGGTCGAATATTATCCAATAATGAATGCTGGGTCTCAAGATGGGTGATGGTGTTGCGAATAGTACGCTCAGTAGGACGATTATGTTGACCATAAGTTGAGCGAAGTGCACGAAACACATTCCTCACAGAACGTGAATTTTCGTAATAATGTTGAAGGATTTGTAAACGTTGTTCAGGCGTATGTCTTTCCATGATGAAATGCCAAACAATACTTAACAAAAATAAAATGACAGCATGACACGAATCACACGTGATCTGTCAAAAGAAGGCTATTGAAAAAAAGTATCTCTACTTGGATCACCCGTTAGAAAGTTCTACTCCCATAGATGTGCACAATACATTTGGTTTTTTATTGTGATCATTTATATTACTTTAATTATTTTGAATTATATTAGAAAGGAATTGTGTTAAAAGGGCCAAATTTGTGGTACAATTTAAGGATCATTAGTGCAGCCATTAGATTAATCTAGATATGTAAATGGAAAGTCATTTACCCAAAAAAGTGCACAAACAATTTTGCTAATTATATTTATTAAGTTTTAATTAATAAAACGTTTAATTTAAAATGCTTAAAGAAACGAAGGATATCAAAAACTCCAACAAGATTTCTGTGGCACACTTTAAGGCTTTTTAACACTTTTAAATTGCGAATAAATTTACTTCAATTGATAGATCTACTCCCATAGATGTGCACAATAAATTTAGTTTTTTTTTGTGATTAGTAAAATTTGTTTAATCACAATTGCATTAAAAGGGAATTATGTTAAAGGGTCCAACTTTGTGGTACACTTTTAGGTCCTTTAATACGTTTAAATAATGAATGAGGTGATCTACTCCCACAGATGAACACAAACAATTTTGTTTATATAGGGTGATCTAAGTAGAGATCCTTTTTTCAATAGCCTTTTTTTTGACAGATCACGTGTGAGTCGTGTCATGCTGTCGTGTTATTTTTGTTAAGTATTGTTTGGCATTTCATCATGGAAAGACTTACGCCTGAACGACGTTTACAAATTATTTAGTTTTATTATCAAAATAATCGTTCGCCAATTGCGCTGAGTCCACTTTTTTTAAATCCAAAAAAAAATCTTTCCAGTCGACCCACGTCCTTGACACCCATGAGCAATATTTTAGCTTTCGTTAAGAGCTATCTTTTTGCCATTGACCCATTCCCGATCCGACGTACCGGAATCATCGGTCCATATTTTTTCAAAAATGATGCCGGTGAGAACGTAACCGTCAATGGCGACCGTTATCATGCCATGATAACCGACTATTTGATGCCTGAAATTGAAGCTCGTGATCTCGGCGACATTTGGTTTCAACAAGACGGCGCCACATCCCACACATCGCGTCAATCAATGGATTTATTGAGAGAACACTTTGGTGAGCAGATAATTTCACGTTTTGGGCCGGTCGATTGGCCACCAAGATCGTGTGATATCACACCGTTAGACTTTTTCCTGTGGGGATATGTAAAGTCTAAAGTTTATGCGGACAAACCTTCGATTCAGGCCTTAGAGCAAAACATCACGCGTGTCATTCGCCAGTTACCAGAAGAAATGCTCGAACGAGTCATCGAAAATTGGACTCAACGGATGGATCATCTGAGACGTAGCCGCGGTCAACATTTGATGGACATAATCTTAAAAAAATAAATGCCAAAGAATGTTCTTTCAAATGATAATAAACATTCCCCATTCAATTTGAATTTTCTGTTATTTTTTTTCTTTAAAAAAGTAGGGAACCTCGAAATAGATCACCCTATATATTGTGATGAATAAAAAAAATATGATCAAGATTTTATTAAAAAGAAATTCTGTTAACAGAGCCAAATTTGTGGTAGACTTTTAGGGATTTTAGTACGTTCAAATAGTGGATTCCTATATATATTAATAAAAATCTGTTGTCTTAAAGAAGTGCATAATAAATGTTGAAAATTATTTCTACTAAGTTTTCACAACTAAAATATTTAATTTAAATTCCTAATAAAAAGGAAAAATATGAAAAAGGTCCAATAACAGTTTTGTGGTATACTACTTTTAGGCCCTTTAATTCGTTTAAATAATGAATACTTCCATAGATGTGCACAATCAATTTGTTTTTAGTGGGTTAATTTGTTTTTACTAAAGCAAATTGTCTTAAAAAGACCGACTTTGTGGTACACTTCTTGGACCATTAGTAGAGTCAATAAATCAATCTATATATGTAAATGAAAATACCTTTTTCCAAAGAAGTGCACAATAAATTTTGTAAATTATTTTTACTAAGTATTAACAACTAAATTACATACATTACAATTTGTTTTTAATGGTGATGAGTATAAAAAGTTTTTACTAAATCAAATTGTCTTAAAAAGACCGACTTTGTGGTACACTTCTTGGAACATTAGTAGAGTCAATAAATAAATCTATATATGTAAACCTTTTCCCAAAGAAGTGCACAATAAATTTTGTAAATTATTTTTACTAAGTATTAACAACTAAATTACATATTTAAAATCCTAATAAAATGGAAGAATATTAGAAAGTTTCAGTTTCAAAATTGTGGTACACTTTTAGGGCCTTTAACGCGTTTAAATTATGAATAAAGTTACTTTAACGGACTGATATAATTCCACAGATGTGCACAATCAATTTGTTTTTTTAGTTGTACCCCCACAGAAGCGCACAATCAATTTTGTTGTTGTTGTAGTGGGTAAAACATGCTTATTATGCCAAAAAATTAAATATGAACTATCAGTTAGAGGATTGGTGTACCTATTTAGGACGTTTAATATAATGTTCGCCTATTAAAAGCTCCACATTATAATAAAATGTAAAACACTTTTAGTACGAAGATAATTCTTTATTTCCATATACTTTAAATTTTCTCATATTTTCTTTTTTTCCTTTTCAGGTTTACAAGCCGATAGTTCCTGCAATGCTGTACGTTGTACAGAGAAAGTTAATAAATACTGTTTAGGTCCGCAGTTCATCAATGATCATTGTTATTGCGAATATGGTCATAGTACGGGTAAGTTTGTTTTATGAATAACAATTATATTTTATTTGAAGCTAAAAGGTAGGCTCTTAATAAGAGAAAATGATAAAAGTAGGCTATGAAAATCCAAAAATCCTAAAATTATGCTGTGTTCATTTTGGGATTTCCAGTCTAGTAGCGGCTACCCCGTTGCGATAGTTTATGGGAATTGTGAGTAGATTTATTAAAAATATTTTTGAAAATGTCAAAAAATGACTATCTAGGTCTTATGCAAAAGTATGAAATCGAGCTATTTTTAATACATCATAACATATTATTTTAATATATAATTTTTAAAAATTTTTATTAAAAAATTTAATTGCAGAATAGCTCTAACTATTTTCATCGAAATTTTATCAAATATTAGTTTTATAAAAAAATATGTAGAAATTTAATTTTATTGAAAAATGAAATTTACGAAATTGTATTTTTTCTACAAAATCTGCCCTAAACTGATACTTTAATTTAATAAAAATCGCTATTTTCTAGAAAATGTCAATATTATTATTTATAGAAAATTTTATCAAAAATGCATTTTTCTAAAAATTGTTGTTGAAAATTAATTCGGAATTAAATTTTTTTCTGATGAGATTAAAGGCCATTATCCGGCCGTCGGTCATCGATCTTTAATCCAGCTAATGGTCTTTAATTCGCCGGAATAATGGGCACTCTTATCAGATTAAAGGTCGATGCCCGGAGTAAAGATAGATAACCAAAGATGCTGTATTAAAGAACAGGAACCGGAAATGTTCTTAAAAAATTAAATTTTGCAGAAAAATTTTATTTTAACAATATTTTATAAAAAAAATTAAAGCAATTTGTAGAAAAATACATTTTCAACGATATTTATTACAAAAATTAAATTTCAATAAAATGTTGTAGAAAAATTAAATTTCAGCAAAATTTTGTAGAAAAAATTAAATTTCAACAAAATGTTATAGAATGTTCTAAAAAATTATATTTTTTTTTGTATAAAATGCTAAATTTGTTGATGGAATTTTAAGAAATTTGTTGAAAAATTTAATTTTAAAGAAATTTTGTGGACAAATTTAATTTCAAGAAAAAATTTAAGATAAACAAAATTTTATAGAAAAATTAAATTTCAACAGAATTTTGTAGAAAAATTAAATGTCAACAAAATTTTGTAAAAAAAATTAATCTTAACAAAATTTTCTAGAAAAATTTAAATCCAAAAACATTGCATATAAATTTTTTTATACTAAAATTCAATTTCAGCCAATTTTTTTTTAGAAAATTTTGATTGAATTTCAACATTTTGTAGAAAAATTAAATTTTTACAACATTTAAAACAAGAAAATAAATTTCAATCAAATTTTGATGGAATTTTCTAAAAAAAATTTAATTTTATGGAAAATGCAATTTAAAAAAAGAAAAATAAAATATCAATAACAATTTTGTACAAAAATTAAATTTCAACCACATTTTGTAGTAAAATTTAAATTAAAAAATATAATTTATGGAAATTTCTAAAAAAAATAATTTAATTTTTTTTTAGAAAACTACAATTTAAGCGAAATTTTGTTAAATAATTAAATTCCAACGAAATTTTGTTGAAAAATAAATGTCAACAATATTTTGTAGAAAAATAAAATTTCAACGAAATGTCGACGGAAATTTCTAAAAAAAATTAATTTTAAAAAATTTTGTAGAATTTTTTTTTTCAAAAAAAAAAATAATTTTAAGGAATTTTTTAAAAAATTAAATTTGTTGAAAAGTTAAATTCCAACGAAATTTTATAGAACAATTTAATTTCAACAAAATTTTGTTAAAATATTAAATTTCCACAAAATTTTGTAGAAATATTAAATTTCAAAAAAATTTAATTCCAACGAAGTTTTGTAGAAAAATTAAATTCCAACAAAATTTTATAGAAAATTTAAATTTCAAAAAAATTTTGTAAAAATATTAAATTTCAACAAAATTTTTAGAAATATTAAATTTCAAAAAAATTTTGTAGAAAAATAAAATTTCAACGAAATGTCGGTGGAAATTTCTAAAAAAATTAATTTTAAAAAAATGTAGAATTTTTTTTTCAAAAAAAAAAAAATAATTTTAAGGAATTTTTTAAAAAATTAAATTTGTTGAAAAATTAAATTCCAACGAAATTTTATAGAAAAATTTAATTTCAACAAAATTTTGTTAAAATATTAAATTTCAACAAAATTTTGTAGAAATATTAAATTTCAAAAAAATTAAATTACAACGAAATTTTGTAGAAAAGTTAAATTCCAACAAAAATTTTATAGAAAATTTTAATTTCAAAAAAATTTTGTAAAAATATTAAATTTCAACAAAATTTGGAGAAATATTAAATTTCAACGAAATGTCGGTGGAAATTTCTACAAAATTAATTTTAAAAAAATGTAGAATTTTTTTTTTTCAAAAAAAAAATAATTTTAAGGAATTTTTTAAAAAATTAAATTTGTTGAAAAATTAAATTCCAACGAAATTTTATAGAAAAATTTAATTTCAACAAAATTTTGTTAAAATATTAAATTTCAACATAATTTTGTAGAAATATTATATTTCAAAAAAAAATTAAATTCCAACGAAATTTTGTAGAAAAATTAAATTCCAACAAAATTTTATAGAAAATTAAAATTTCAAAAAAAATTGTAAAAATATTAAATTTCAACAAAATTTGTAGAAATATTTAATTTCAAAAAAAATTTTGTAGAAAAATAAAATTTCAACGAAATGTCGGTGGAAATTTCTAAATAAAATTAATTTCAAAAAAATTTAGAATTTTTTTTTTTCAAAAAAAAAATAATTTTAAGGAATTTTTTAAAAAATTAAATTCCAACGAAATTTTATAGAAAAATTAATTTCAACAAAATTTTGTCAAAATATTAAATTTCAACAAAATTTTGTAGAAATATTAAATTTCAACAAAAATTTTGAAGAAAAATTAAATTTATAAAATTAAATACATTTTCAACAAAATTTTGTAGAAATTTGACATTTTGACAACATTTTTGGGAAAAATGTTTTTCTAATTTTGATGAAATTGTCTACAAAGTTATAATTTTAACGAAATTTTATGGAAAAAACGAATTTTCCACAGCACTAGAGAACTTTGTAGAAATTTTCTGGAAAAATGCACTTCGAAGATTTTCCATCAAAATATATTTCGTATATTGTCCATAGAAATATATTTCGTATATATTTTGCCAATTGTCGAAAATATCAAGTCTAGAAAAATGCTATTTTGTTATTTTAAATATATACAGTACAGTGGATAATGGATTAAGAAAAAATCCATATTTTATTATCAGATACATACAGTACAGTGGGCAAAGGATTAAAAAGAAATCCCTATTTATTTAACAGATAATTTTTTTTTTTGTAAACTAGTGCTCTTGACATCGTAAGGAAAGGAAAACGCAAATTATCAATTGTCCTGTGACAAATGCATTTTGTTATTTTATTTACACAAAAACAGATAAAAGCGAAACAAAAATAAGACAGATGACAAAACGTTAATAAGATGACAGTCTTGATGTGGATACCAAGTCAAGGAAATGAAAGTGAATCATATCCGCAATCCAACTATCGTATATTAGAGTGCGTCATATATTAAATTTACAACTTTGGACCGGCGCATGTGTAAATGTTGATGGCATAGTATTATTTTTAACGAAGAGAATCAAGATATTAACAATATTATAAATGCAATTATGCTCTGCGAAGATGACTATAATTGTTCTCTGGTTGTATATTCTGTAGTTACCATATTTGCAATGCGCATGCGCGAATTTCTTTTTATCATATTTTAGATTGCTGTAGCATGACGCACACTTCTCTTCATGGTATGTTCGAGAGATAATTTTTCATTTCTTAATGAACCGAATCGTTTTTCAAACGAACCGAAATTCTTTTAGTCATCTTTTAAATTCCAAAAATTAAGTGATTTCTTTTGTTTGCAAAACCAAATTATGTTAAATCCTCAGGTACGAAAATGTATGTATGTCCCTCATTTAGGATCTTTTTTTCGGTTGATTTCTTGGGCCTGCATTTAATGACTCCGCTTGCTTGGAGGTTAGTCATAACCTTTTTACGAAGCCGCATAGCTGGAGCTGACGACGACGACGACTATTGGAAACTATATTTTATTGTTATCAAAGATGCAGTCATCTGGAAACATTCTTTGTGTCGTAAGCATTTTATATCGCCAATGAATGGTATACGTATGTAGAACTCGTTCTCGTATATGGAATACACACCTCCCCATACAAATGTATTGGCAAATATACATATCTCTCTCTTACCTTATAGGGTATACATTTTATAGATGTTCTTGTAATGTGTTGTGATTTCCTCTTGCTGTTGATGGGGTTGTTGTAATCGTAATTGTTACAGAAATAGGTTGTTCTCGTAAATAAAACGTGCAAACTTATGCGGCCAATAAATAAAAAATTGTGTATAGAAACGTAAACGATATTTACTTAAAGTAATGTAGTATTATTGAATCAAGCGTGAAAATGCTAAAAAAAATTATTCGAAATCGATCGAACGATTCAAGTCGACCAAGAAAACACCCTTTATAACTAAAATAAAAGCGTACTAATATTAAAGATTGTGGCACACTAGGATACACCCAGAGAAAAATGTTGGTCAATTCAATCATATTAAAATATGTAACTGCAAGAGTAGACCAATATGACACTTAAAGTCAGTCGATTGCTCCTTTTCAGAGTTATTACCTGTCAGATCCACGGATACATTTGTAGATCCTAATTTCAATATGATCACGCCGTGATTTTCTGTGCTTTAATGCGCGCAAATTTCGGCAAAATCTATACAAACTAATTGATGTTTTTTAAAGATATGCAGACTTACATTTGGGCCAGAATTTGCAATGTCAATCTACAAATTTTTTGCACTAATATATTAGATTATTTTTATTTTAAAAATATAGAACTTTCCTGCGATAATTTTCATAATTTCTCCAGAACACGAAATAAATTCGAGTAGTATCTCTAAAAATGCTAAACGTTTTTGTTTTGACAATTTTAATACATAAGAATTTGTAAGTTTTTTTTTTTGTGAAAAATTACAGAAAATTTTGCTTTTCTTTACCATTTTACTGTAACAATACCAAAACTACGTTCAAATCATTTCATACAATTTAGAAAAATATTTATTATTTTAAATTTATTTATTATTTTCTATTTTAATTTATTATTACAACCAAATGCAACAATAACATTCTAAGTAATGTAGGGTACACAATCGCTTGTGGATAAAAAAATTATATTTTTTTTTTGAAATTAACAGTTCGTTTGATTATTTTATTTGTGGTTTCCCTCCAGTTCATTTCTGAAGCAATGGGTTGGGCTAATACAGGGAATTCCAACAAGAAGTGTTATTTTTAACTTTTATTCTTTGACATTTGACAAGTAGAAACTACGCCATTACTAAAAATGGAACGATACACGATCATCGAACGATACAAAACGATCGAACAAAAAAACGATACGAACGATACAAAATCATCTTGACTGCTGAGGCCCACAAGCAACGAAACCATTGCACTGTTACGGGAAAAGTTTCCGGACCGTGTCATCTCTCGAAGAGGTGATCACAATTGGCCACCGAGACCTTGTGATTTAACACCTTGCGACTTCTTCCTTTGGGGCCACGTGAAAGATAGGGTTACGCTAACAGCCCAGTGTCGATTCAAGACCTTAAAGAAGAAGAATTCGTGAGGCTATCGAGGACATAGGGCAGCCACTTTGCGATTTGGTTATGGAAAATTTCATGAAAAGGATATGGTCCTGTAAGCGTGGTCGTGGTGGCCATTTGGCTGATGTTGTTTTGCATTATTGACGACATACCTTCCTCTTTATTATGAACTAAACATCCGATCATTCATCTCAAAAAATGGCATTTTTCTTTGAATACCAAAATAACACCTCTTGTTGGAAAACCCTTTAGTTTTTGGTCGGTAACATGAAATTAAAAATTATTGTATTGTATTTTATATTTATATTTTTTTATTGTATTTTATTTATTTATTTTATTTATTTTATTTATTTCATTTATTTTATTTATTTTATTTATTTTATTTATTTTATTTATTTTATTTATTTTATTTATTTTATTTATTTTATTTATTTTATTTATTTTATTTATTTTATTTATTTTATTTATTTTATTTATTTTATTTATTTTATTTATTTTATTTATTTTATTTATTTTATTTATTTTATTTATTTTATTTATTTTATTTATTTTATTTATTTTATTTATTTTATTTATTTTATTTATTTTATTTATTTTATTTATTTTATTTATTTTATTTATTTTATTTATTTTATTTATTTTATTTATTTTATTTATTTTATTTATTTTATTTATTTTATTTATTTTATTTATTTTATTTATTTTATTTATTTTATTTATTTTATTTATTTTATTTATTTTATTTATTTTATTTATTTTATTTATTTTATTTATTTTATTTATTTTATTTATTTTATTTATTTTATTTATTTTATTTATTTTATTTATTTTATTTATTTTATTTATTTTATTTATTTTATTTATTTTATTTATTTTATTTATTTTATTTATTTTATTTATTTTATTTATTTTATTTATTTTATTTATTTTATTTATTTTATTTATTTTATTTATTTTATTTATTTTATTTATTTTATTTATTTTATTTATTTTATTTATTTTATTTATTTTATTTATTTTATTTATTTTATTTATTTTATTTATTTTATTTATTTTATTTATTTTATTTATTTTATTTATTTTATTTATTTTATTTATTTTATTTATTTTATTTATTTTATTTATTTTATTTATTTTATTTATTTTATTTATTTTATTTATTTTATTTATTTTATTTATTTTATTTATTTTATTTATTTTATTTATTTTATTTATTTTATTTATTTTATTTATTTTATTTATTTTATTTATTTTATTTATTTTATTTATTTTATTTATTTTATTTATTTTATTTATTTTATTTATTTTATTTATTTTATTTATTTTATTTATTTTATTTATTTTATTTATTTTATTTATTTTATTTATTTTATTTATTTTATTTATTTTATTTATTTTATTTATTTTATTTATTTTATTTATTTTATTTATTTTATTTATTTTATTTATTTTATTTATTTTATTTATTTTATTTATTTTATTTATTTTATTTATTTTATTTATTTTATTTATTTTATTTATTTTATTTATTTTATTTATTTTATTTATTTTATTTATTTTATTTATTTTATTTATTTTATTTATTTTATTTATTTTATTTATTTTATTTATTTTATTTATTTTATTTATTTTATTTATTTTATTTATTTTATTTATTTTATTTATTTTATTTATTTTATTTATTTTATTTATTTTATTTATTTTATTTATTTTATTTATTTTATTTATTTTATTTATTTTATTTATTTTATTTATTTTATTTATTTTATTTATTTTATTTATTTTATTTATTTTATTTATTTTATTTATTTTATTTATTTTATTTATTTTATTTATTTTATTTATTTTATTTATTTTATTTATTTTATTTATTTTATTTATTTTATTTATTTTATTTATTTTATTTATTTTATTTATTTTATTTATTTTATTTATTTTATTTATTTTATTTATTTTATTTATTTTATTTATTTTATTTATTTTATTTATTTTATTTATTTTATTTATTTTATTTATTTTATTTATTTTATTTATTTTATTTATTTTATTTATTTTATTTATTTTATTTATTTTATTTATTTTATTTATTTTATTTATTTTATTTATTTTATTTATTTTATTTATTTTATTTATTTTATTTATTTTATTTATTTTATTTATTTTATTTATTTTATTTATTTAATTTATTTAATTTATTTTATTTATTTTATTTATTTTATTTATTTTATTTATTTTATTTATTTTATTTATTTTATTTATTTTATTTATTTTATTTATTTTATTTATTTTATTTATTTTATTTATTTTATTTATTTTATTTATTTTATTTATTTTATTTATTTTATTTATTTTATTTATTTTATTTATTTTATTTATTTTATTTATTTTATTTATTTTATTTATTTTATTTATTGTATTTATTTTATTTATTTTATTTATTTTATTTATTTTATATAAGTTTGGTTTCATACAAGTAAAAACAAAGCCAACGGTCACGCTGTTTCAACACAAGGCGAACATCCATTGAGAAAACCCTTCGCTTTTTAATTTACACCTATCCATCGATCACTGTGAATTTATATGAAAATTTAATTATTGTCAATTTCAGACTGTCTCCAGAAATTTAATTTTATGTTAACATACATGTAATTAAAAGTGAATACAAAAAATAAAAATAAATAGTCAACAAACAAAAGGGTAATCATTAGCATGATAACGGGCAATTAAAACGCATATTTTGCCTGGATTATTTCAAGTTCAGTTTTCCATTAAAAACAAACAATAGCAGTGCAATATTTAATGCCGCCGGCCGGCATTTAACTTTTATTGCTATTAAAAAATAATAAAAAAAATATATTGCAATAAAATGCATGTTTCACTACAATTTAAAAACATACGAATGCCGATTGCAATACAAAAAATTAAAATACAAAAATCCTCCATGAAATTAACAAAATTAAATTAATTAAATGATTACAAGTGAATTACACATAAATGGACAATTACACTGATGGAACTTCCAGAACGATGAACAGCAGCACTATTTACACGCAAACTGTAGCCTGTGCTGGTGCCGAGCAACACTTTTCAAGTCATGTTACGAACCTGCAAAGACTGACTGACATAATTTTCGCCAAAAGAGGCAATCAGCTCATGAATAATAAATATGTCAACAAAAATTGGTTGAAACTTGAAAAGAAGAAACAAAAAAACAAAATAATGTTGATTTAAATAACGCAAACAAGAGAAATTAGGTTAATTTTTTGCACATGTAAACTAAGAAATTTTTTACTTATGTACGTAACGTAATTAGGTTGAGTCTACGTACTGGAGTAATTGCATGTTGTGAAAACCTTAGGCAATGTCAGCATGATAATTATGATCCTGGAAATGGGGTTATATGTAGGAAGGTAGTGTAATCACTTTAAAAATGTGTCATGTGCGGTATAACTTCCGGTATTTCTCCAACTAGAATTAGTTTAATTAACTGTCATGTGTTGTTGAACTTACTGTTTAGAACAGGAAATAATTTAATTAATATCCTTAACAAACAGTAAAATAAAAATATTTGCTTATGGCACAGGGAGCGGGTTTTTCTAAATGATCTGTGGACATGGAACAACAAACACGTGCAGCGCAAATGTACTCCTATGTCTACATTGGACAATAGACTAAAGTCGGACTGGGGACTGTACTGCACCCTTTACCATTATTTGCTACATAGGGCTACACCAAATCTTTAATACGGGAAATTTCAGGCAGTTTGGGTAAAAGCGTAAATTCGCCGGGGCCTTCATATGAGGAGTTAACCAATATGTATGTCATCTATCGGAGCGGAACTTATGGAGGCTATATCAAAACCGATATGCCGAATTTTCACTAGGAATTATTTCAATAGTTTACAAAATTTTTGTCGAAGTGCTGTCATGCGAGGGCAGTCCCAAAATTAGCTGACTTGACATATAGATGGTGGTAGTAGTTTGGGAAAAAATACTTTAGTGAAAAGTGGCAACCTTCTACATAAATCATATGTTTTATGATTGAAGCACACAAAAGTAACCGATCTCAGTGTATTTGTAAACGGTGTTTTTTTTTAGACGTGTGGTTTTCAATCTGGCAATACTTTTTTCGGAGTTGGTCTTTTTGGCAGCTGTCACTTGATATATGCTCAATTTGGTTGGCCATTTCATAATGAATAGACTTACTCCGGAACAACGTTTGCAAATCATGCAAATTTATTACCAAAATAATGGTTCGGTTCGCGCGACGCATCGCCCAAGAAAACAAGAAAATTATGTTCAGCGATGAATCTCACTTTTGGATGAATGGGTACGTTAATAAACAAAATTGTCGCATTTGGAATAATGATAATCCACAATCCATTGTTCAGACGCCGTTACATCCACAAAAAGTCACTGTTTGGTGTGCTCTATGGGCGGAGGGAATCATTGGTCCATATTTCTTCAAAAATTAAGCCGGCCATAATGTTACAGTCAATGGCGAACGCTATAGACCCCTGATTAATGACTTTTTCATGCTATACAGCCGCCAACGAAACAATAAATTTATTGAAGAAAACTTTTGGTGATTATCTCGCGTCGTGGACCTGTGGCGTGGCCTCCAAGATCGAGCGATTTAACACCACTGGACTATTTTTGGTGGTGTTATGTGAAGTCGCTTGTCTACGCATAGAAGCCTGACATGATTGACGCCTTGGAAGAGAATATTCGGCGCGTTATTGCTGACATACAGCTCCAAATGCTGCAAATAGTGGTCGAAAATTGGGCTTCTCGGTTGGAATTTATTCGAGCCAGCCGCGGCGGCCACTTGCCCGAAATCATTTTTAAACAAGTAAAAGCGTTAAGTTCGGCCATGCCGAATCTTATACCCTCCACCATGGATAGCATGTGACCACACAAAATAACTCAAACCTAAAGAAAATAACACCAAAAAAACAAAAAAAATATAGTAGATGAGAACAGTAGGAATCACAACAAGTTAGATGCTATATATGGGAGCTATATTTAAATATGGACCGATATCGCCCATTTGCAATCCCAAACTCTATTATTACGGACTGTAGCGTGGTTACAACAGACGGACGGACGGACTGACAGACAGACGGACATGGCTAAATCGTCTTAGAATTTTACGACGATTAAGAATATATATACTTTATGGGGTCTCAGATCAATATTTAGAGGTGTTACAAACGGAGTGACAAAATGAATATACCCCCCATTCTATGGTGAAGGGTATAAACATAATGACAAACACTTATCTTTATAATAAAGCTAAATTCTTGGTCATAACATTAAATTATATGCGCTTTATTTCTTCTTGAAAACCACACGTCTAAAAAACACCCTTTATTAAAATATCCCGGGACTCGGGATTTTTCGGCATCGGGATTTCCCGTTTGACATCACTAGTTTTGACATACAATTTTTTCAGGTTAAAAACTACCCTTTATTTTTACTTTATTTGAATTTTTGAAATTGCATTATGTAGTCGACAAGTTAGAATAGTATCAACATTTTTTCATAAATGTACTCCAGATCGAATTATGTGTTTGCCAAAAATGTGTAAAAAGGCTTTCTTAACACCAACTTTTGTAAGGAAATTAATTTTTGGTGTTCTTTTTGGCTAATTTTATGATAGAAAATAATGAAAATGTTTAGAAATATCGAAAGAAAATATTCTTATAAATAATACAAAATTTCGTTTTTCCAAAAACGTGTAGCAGAAAGTAAATTTTTTGCAATATAAAAACACTTTCTTGATATACTGTATACGAGTGTAAAACTCCTTAACTAAGCCTTCTGGAGCAAAACGGATGGAACATTATGATCACTATTTTTTTTGTGGACAATTTCAATTTCCTTTTCGATCTAAAAATAGCTGTAACTCCTTTAATAAGCTTCCTAAAGCAAAATACAAGATTTTGTATTCACTTATTTTTTGGTTGAAAATTTTGAATGTTTTCTGCGATCAGAAGGTCGATTGTGTGCATGTCAAAATTTGTCTATTGCTTCATGACCAATCTTTGTAAAGGTACCTAGAATATACTATCTGTATTTTATTAGTGATTCATAATTTAATATTTTTAAAAATATTGGCGCTGTCATATGGAAACTCAAATTGATCAACTTTGATGGGTGGCTTTCCCCATAAACACCCCAGAATGAAATCTTTGATATGTGGACAATATGTTTTATTTCCATTTAAAATTGCAAAAACAAAACGTGATCATTTTTAATCATAGAAAATATTTTGATATAATAATAACATGTTAATCATATTTGTAGATACCTGCTGTATGTCTTATTGTAAACCTTCATATAAACAAACTGAATTTTATTTAAAAGATATTTGTAAAAATATAAATAAATATATAGATTTTTTTAAGATTTCCCATCGTAGCAGTCCATAAATACTGCAACGATAAGCCCCAAAAACAAATTCAAATTTCGCTTCAAAAAAAAAACATTTCCCTACCTCCTACCAAAAACAAAAAGCGCCACCAGTCCACACAAATTGTGCGGTGGAACAAAGCAATTATTTCAACAAATTTTTGCCACTAAAGGCCGGCGAACGACCACACAACACCAAAAACGATGCAAGTCCAGTCAATAGGAAAATAGCCAATCGAAATGCATTGTGTTATAGAAAATTCAATTCGATACCGATTGATTTATGTGGGGTTGATTTTTTTTTTATTTTCTAAGAACACGAATAAAATTTATTGAGTTTCATAGTAAATACAAGAAATATTAAATGAAACCATAAGAACAAAAAATTAATGCGTGCCCAAGAAATGTTTAGATAATTTACACGCTTTTCTAGTTTCCCTTAGGATTTTTTTTGTAATTTTTGGATTAATTTCTTGACGTAAGATTTATATCCGTACTACTCACTACTCTTCTAGCATTGTCTACAGATTGATTATTTTCCTTTGTCGTATAAATTATTAGGAGTGACAAGTGGGATTGTTAACTTGGCAATGGCGGAACATTCGATTACAAATGATTGATTTTTCCTCTAAAGGATTGATTGATGGACTTGAACATCGAATAGTTTGCATTCCTATAGCTCGCACTGTGATTCTAAATGATTAAGTATCATTTGCATGCATTTATGGTGACATGAAAATTCATGGAAATAAATTATTTCTTATATACTAAAAGTCAGCTAAGATGGAAATTTCTATAAGAAAAGTAATCTGGGAAGAACTTTTCTATTAACAAATTCATCCAAGATGAACTTTTCTATAAGAAAAGTCATCCAAGATGAACTTTTCTATAAAAAAAGTCATCCAAGATGAACTTTTTATAAGAAAAGTCATCCAGGATGAACTTTTCTACAAGAAAAGTCATCCAAGATTAACTTTTCTATAAGAAAAGTCATCAACGATTAAGTTTTCTCTAAGAATTTGGATAATTTTTGCGATTTCAAATAATTTTTTTTAAAGCTTTGGATAATTTTTTATGTTTTGGACCGAATTTTAAATAATTTCTTGTTTCCATTTGGATGCTCTACTTTCATGCAAAGACAAATTGAACAGTTAACAAAATTAGACCCTTTTGTTGCCGATGATTGTTTGGAATATGTTGTTGTGCAATGAGTCGCCACTTTAAAATAACATTAAATCTTCCATAAATTGTTAAACTGAAAGTGTTAGTCATTTTGTCAAAGACATTTTCTCAAATGTGGTATTACCCACACCTCAGCCCTCCCCCTCCTAACCCATTAATCGGTAGTTTATGGCGTTTTTATTTACTTAAATTTGTTAACCAAAAATAGAAAAAATTAAAATCGTTTTTTTTCTTGTATTTTCTTCTTTGAGTCATCAGGTGTTAAATGAACTTGGTAGTTGGTCATTATAAACACATATCTTCTGAATATATATTATTATTGCTATAGAAAAGAAAGAAAAATAGACAAGTAACCATTAACCTCCTCCACCCCACCAATCATTCACACCTATACATACATAGTTATGCACATTATTCATACTTCTGAACTTCAATACTTCAGTATCTATATATACTTAGTACATATATATATTTATTAAATAAACAAAATCACAATTAAAAAATCTGCATTATGTCTTGCATATTAAAAAGCTATCAATTGTTCTGGCGCGTCGACCATCTACAGTGGTCGGAAGAACAATTAACACAGCCGCATTTGGGGACAATTGTTTACATCCCTTTTTCTATCAGAAAAGTCATCAACGATGAACTTTTTTTATCAGAAAAGACATCAACGATGAACTTTTCTAGAAGAAACGTCATCAACGATGAACTTTTCTAGATGAAAATTTATCAACGATGAACTTTTCTAGAAGAAAAGTTATCAACGATGAACTTTTCTAGAAGAAAAGTTATCAACGATGAACTTTTCTAGAAGAAAAGTTATCAACGATAAACTTTTCTAGAAGAAACGTCATCAACGATGAACTTTTCTAGAAGGAAGTCATCAACGATGAACTTTTCTAGAAGAAAAGTCATCAACGATGAACTTTTCTAGAAGAAAAGTCATCAACGATGAACTTTTCTAGAAGAAAAGTCATCAACGATGAACTTTTCTAGAAGAAAAGTCATCAACGATGAACTTTTCTAGAAGAAAAGTCAACAACGATGAACTTTTCTAGAAGAAAAGTCATCAACGATGAACTTTTCTAGAAGAAAAGTCATCAACGATGAACTTTTCTAGAAGAAAAGTCATCAACGATGAACTCTTCTAGAAGAAAAGTCATCAGCGATGAACTTTTCTATCAACGATGAACTTTTCTAGGAAAAAAGTCATCAACGATGAACTTTTCTAGCAGAAAAGTCATCAACGATGAACTTTTCTAGCAAAAAAGTCATCAACGATTACCTTTTCTAGAAGAAAAGTTGTCAACGATTAACTTTTCTAGAAGAAAAGTTATCAACGATTAACTTTTCTAAAACAAAAGTCATCAACGATTAACTTTTCTAAAAGAAAAGTCATCAACGATGAACTTTTCTAGAAGAAAAGTCATCAACGATGAACTTTTCTAGAAGAAAAGTCATCAACGATGAACTTTTCTAGAAGAAAAGTCATCAACGATGAACTTTTCTAGCAGAAAAGTCATTAACGATTAACTTTTCTAAAAGAAAAGTCATCAACGATTAACTTTTCTAAAAGAAAAGTCATCAACGATTAACTTTTCTAAAAGAAAAGTCATCAACGATTAACTTTTCTAGTAGAAAAGTCATCAACGATGAACTTTTCTAGTATAAAAGTCATCAACGATTAACTTTTCTAGTAGAAAAGTCATCAACGATGAACTTTTCTAGTATAAAAGTCATCAAAGATCAACTTTTCTAGTAGAAAAGACATCAACGATTAACTTTTCTAGTAGAAAAGTCATAAACGATGAACTTTTCTAGCAAAAAAGTCATCAACGATTAACTTTTCTAGAAGAAAAGTTGTCAACGATTAACTTTTCTAGAAGAAAAGTTATCAACGATTAACTTTTCTAGAAGAAAAGTTATCAACGATTAACTTTTCTAAAAGAAAAGTCATCAACGATTAACTTTTCTAAAAGAAAAGTCATCAACGATGAACTATTCTAGAAGAAAAAGTCATCAACGATGAACTTTTCTAGTAGAAAAGACACCAACGACGAACTTTTCTAGTAGAAAAGTCATCAACGATGAACTTTACTAGCAGAAAAGTCATCAACGATGAACTTTTCTAGTAGAAAAGTCATAAACGATGAACTTTTCAAGAAGAAAAGTCATGAACGATGAACTTTTATAGAAGAAAAGTCATGAACGATGAACTTTTCTAGAAGAAAAGTCATCAACGATACACTTTTCTAGCAGAAAAGTCATCAACGATAAACTTTTCTAGAAGAAAAGTTATCAACGATGAACTTTTCTAGAAGAAAAGTTTTCAACGATGAACTTTTCTAGAAGAAAAGTTATCAACGATGAACTTTTCTAGAAGAAAAGTTATCAACGATGAACTTTTCTAGAAGAAAAGTCAGCAACGATGAAATTTTCTAGAAGAAAAGTCATCAACGATGAACTTTTCTAGTAGAAAAGTCATCAGCGATGAACTTTTCTAGAAGAAAGGTCATCAGCGATGAACTATTGTAAAAGAAAAGTCGTCAAATATGAACGTTTCTATCAGAAAAGTTTACTTCAGTTCAGACAAAAGAAGCCTCCGTCTAAGGTTTTTCTCAATGCTACAACAGAACTCTATGCGACTTTTTTCTATCTATGCTAGGGAAGACCTCTGTGTTTATTTTATTACCATCCACTGTAGCCACTTACTACCATAAATGGTCTGGTACCTGACGACGTGGGTAGTAACAGTCACCATCGTCACTGCCAACAGTTGTTAGGAGTTGCCAACAGTTCTGCTGCTACTTTTGCGCCACTGGTCATTTAAGTCAAGTTCCTACTATACCCAGGTGATATATGAATTACTATACATTCTACGAGTAAGTGTAAGTCTAAGTCGACAATTTTACACGGCGACGACATTTGTCTGCTTAAATGGCAAGAAACAACTTTTACTCAACAACAAATACAACTTTTACAAAATATTTTTATTTTATTATAGTCGTTGTTGTTTCTCGTTCTATGACAACTGCCCGGGACATGATAAATTAGAACTGAATACAAATCGGGGAGGAGATTCAATTGCCAATCGCGCCAAAGACTAAACAAATGATAAGATGTGACTGGATTATTTGTAAAGGGTTTTTGCAAACTCATAAATATGCATGAAGGCGACAATAAAAACAGCAAAAACGGCAACAACAACAACAGTGAATATTTCATGTTGTCCATTGGCAAGTTTTATTTGCAATAATTAACATGCATATGTTGTTTTTATTCACTTTTTTTTGCTAATTCTAATCACTTTAATGCCAATCATTTTCGTTGCCATTTCGCTCTGTAACATATTGCCAGTTTTGCACACTTTGATAATGAAAAATCGTAATAATGATTTGTTTATGAATGTCATAATGTTGTAACAAAAATGTTTTTATTACGTTTCGCCTGGTCGCAGAACTCACCCGCAGACCCCATGATTCGTCTGGATCTGCTCTTCACCGCCACACAACCATTTTAGAAAATGTTTATTATTTTTTTTATAGCTTTGCCACCCATGGATATTTTTTTGGTGGGACATGCGGCAGAGACTCGATCACCTAAATTTGTATAACCTTATTCTGATTTTTTAGACGATTTTGACAAAAAGTGGTCCTCATAAAAAATTGCTTTAGGGTTCCCTTTACATTCAGCACCAAATTATTTTTTCTGTCTAACTTAATTGCATCTAATTCATGCAGACTTTTAGCTGTTCTGACTTTATTTCATGCACAGGAGTTTTTTTTTCTGAAATTAAGGCAGTTGCACCTAATCGTTCCATTTCAAGTGTTCCCACTATTCTTGGCCTTCATTGTTCCACATCTATGCATTTTACGATTATTAAATATTGTCTGCATAAAATCACATAACCCACTCGGACTGACGGTGGGGCGCATCATTAAAAGATGACTTCATAAAATTGAATAACTGAAGAAATACTTTGATCGGCCCCGTTAAGTATTTTTGCATTGACCAAATTATTTTGCTTTCATTTCGGGCTACAGCAAAATATCAAAACAACAATAAAAAATAGCAACAATTGTAAACATATATATGAAAATTTATGAACTCTGGAAAATTATAACAATAATAAACTGAACACTATAAGTGTACTTGGGAACGATGCCGGTGCCGGTGTCGATTCCTGCCAATGATGATGTCTTGTGGGGTGTGTAGCGAAAGAAAACACATTGCATTTTTCCAAAAAAAACACACAGACACATCATTGTTACATACACTATTGAAACAAAAAAATCTCTTGATTCGAAAAAAAAGAATTTTTGAAAATCTTATTCAATACACTTTTCTTTATAGGTTTCCTTTTGGGTACACCGCAAACATGTTCCGTCTTTATATTAAAGAAAATTTTCTTAAAAATAATGAAGTTTTTCTTTACTACAAAGAAATTTTTCTTTATTTCAAAAAAAAAATTTCTCTAATACAAAGAAATTTTTATGAAATGTTTCTTTGGAATAAAGAAAACATTCCTTAAAATAAGGAAAAAATTATCTCTTGGAATGAAGGAAATGTTCATTAAAACAAATACAAAGTACTCCTATGTCAGCCAAAGAAACCTTGTCTTTATCTTAAAGAACACTTTCCTTATTCCAATGAAACTGTTTTCCATTCCTAAGAAGCGTTTTTTTTTTCGAATATAAAATATATTTTTGTAAAGTAATGAGGAAGTTTCTTTGGAATAAAGACAAAATACATAATAAAAGATAAAAAAATAAAGACAATGTTTCTCAGCGAAAGAAACTCTGCCATTATTTTATAGAACATTTCCTTCATTTCAATAGAAACTGTTCTTAATTTGAAAGAAATGTTTCTTTGGAATAAAGAAAATGTTCTTGAAAGTAAGGAAAAAGTTTTATGAAATAAGGGAATTTTCATATCTGAGAAACTTTTTTGGCTGAGAAACTTTGTCTTTATTTTTAAGGGAATTTTCAATTCTGAGAAACTTTTTTTTGGCTGAAAAACTTTGTCTTTATTTTGAAGTAATATTTCTTTGTAATAAAGAAAATACACTTTAAAATAAGGATACATTGCATTGGGATGGAAGACATTTTCTTTAAAATAAAGACCATGTTTCTCAGCCAAAGAAGATTTGTCTTTATTTTAAAGAACATTCTCTTTATTTCAAAGAAACTGTACTTTGTTTTTAAGAAATATTTCTTTGGAAATATTCTTTAAGTTAAAGAAGATGTTTCTTTGGAATGAAGGAAGTGTTCTTTACTGAGAATATTTATTTATCGAACACTTTCTGTACTCCAAAGAAACTGTGCTTTATTTTTACTAAAAATAAAAAAAAACACTTTGAAATAAATAAGTACAGTTTGTTTGGAATAAATAAAATATTCTTTAAACTAAAAAAAAAGGTTTGGCTTTGTTTATAAGCCAAAGACTCTTTGTCTTTATTTTAAAGAACATTTTCTTTATTCCAAAGAAACTGTACTTATTTATTTTAAAGTTTTTTTCTTTATTTTCAAGAAATATTTTTTTCGAATAATGCAAATTTTCTTTAAACTAATGAAAAGGAGGAGGAAGACTGAACTTTGTATTTATTCCAAAGAAACTTTTCTTTTTCAAGAAATATTTCTGTGGAATAAACAAAATATTCTTGAATTAAGGGTGGGCCATTTAAAATTTGAACTACAAATTACTTTGATTTGTGATTTGAGCCCTTTGGATTATTTTCTGTGGGGTACATTAAGGATAAATGTTACGCAAAGCATCTAGAGACAATTGAAGCGTTGAAACATGAAATCGAAGTTGCTATTTAAGAGATTCGACCCGAAACAACCAAAAAAGTACCGAAAAATTAGGTTGATCGGATGAAGTACTGTCTAGCCAGTCGTGGTAGTCATATGAATGATATTGTGTTATATTATAAAATGACAAAGTTCAACCTTTCCATTAAAACCAGAAATTTTAAAAATTATCAGTACTTTTTTCATAGCCGATTCAAATTTAAAATTATTAATTTCCCATCCTGTATATGGACAACGTTTTTCAGCCAAAATAATTTTTATTTTAAAGGACATTTCCTGCATTCCCCAGAAACGTCTTCCTTATTTTAAACAATATTTTCTTTATTTCGAAGAAACAATTCTTAAAAATATAGAAATAACTCTTTGATGTAAATAAAAATTGCAATAATATAAAGGCAAAAATTCCTTGGTTGAGAAAAATTTTCTTTATTTCAAATAAAATTTATCTTCGATCTTACCAAAGAATCGTTATCATTATTTTAAAGAACATGTCATGCATTCCCCAGAAACTTCTTCCTTTTTTTTAAGAATATATTCTTTATATCAAAGAAATAATTCTGTTGAAGTGTCAACAGCTGATCTTTAACAGCAGCGCCCCCCAGGTGTTCTACTTCGCATGCAACAACGGTTGAAAATAAAAAATCTGTGATGGTAACGCCGTCACAGTGACATATTGGTAGCCAGTTGTAAACTCACCCGCAAAACATACGGCTCACGGCCAAACTAAAATCAATCATAAAAAATAAATTTTGTGTTTTACTTTTTTAACTCCCGCCACTCTGGCGCTGAGTTAAACATGGTCCTTCGAACCGGATTTGATCCAGTAATTTTTGTGCGCGTTCCACTCTCCTGCGATCCGCCTGGTCTCCGTCGCTACACCATTGTTTCATCACGTGAAACAAGGCTTCAGACTTTCCCATAAAAAAACAAAATTATAAAATAAAAGCAACGTTTCTTTGGCTAAGAGACATTGTTTTTTAAAACAATGTCCTTTATTTTATAGAATTTTTTTTAGTTTAAAGAATGAGGGGAAATTTTGTTCGAAATAAATACGTTTCTCAGCCAACGAAACATTGTCTTTATTTTAAAGAAATTTTACTTTATTTCTAAGAGATCTTTCTTTAATATTTTTTTAAATATATTTTAAAATAAGGATCAATTTTCTTTGGAATGCATGAAGTGTTCTTTAAAATGTAGACAACGATTCTTTGGCTGATAAGCTTTGTCCTTATTTTGAAGAATATTTTCTTTATTCCAAAGAAACTTTTCTTTATTATTAAGAACATTTCCTGCATTCTACAGAAACTTCTTCCTCATTTAAAAAAATATTTCCTTTTTTCCAAAGAAGGATTTTTAAAAAAAGAAAAGCAATATCTCTTTAATATTAAAAAAAATCTTTAATATAAAGACACATTTGCTTTGGCTTAGAATTGTCTACATTTTATAGAAAATGTCATTCATACCTTAGAAACTTCTTTAGCTGAAAGAAATTTTAGTTTAAAGTAAAGACAATCGGGCTTGTTCTGTAATCACGCGATTTGATATCACGGTGATTTCAAAACACCATCGATTTTAAAATCATTATTTGCGTTCGGAAATAGTACGATTTATTGTTTAAAGTAAACAACAATCAATTTAAAACAACTATACCAAAATCGAACGATTTCCGAACTCTCCAATAGTGATCTTAAAATCGGTGATAATACTAAACCACCGTGATATCAAATCGCGTGATTTCAGAACAGGCCCGAATGTATCTCAGCCAAATGTTTTTGACCTCATTTCTTAAAAATACAGAAAGAACTCTTTGAAATAATGAAAAAAATCTTTTAAATAAAGACGAAAAAAATCTGTTTTATTTCAAAGCACATTTCCTTTATTTCAAAGAATCTGTGCTTTATTTTTAAGAAAATTCTTTGGAATAAAGAAGTGATCTTTAATATGAGACAAATGTTTGTTTGGCTTAATAAATATTAGAATTTCTTTGAATAAAATAAGTTCTTTTTAGCGAATACAATTTGTTCAGTGTACATGAGTTGAAAAGCAATCTTTTTCTTCTTTTTTTTAAGAACAGCGCCATTCTGCATAATGCGTATGTGTTTTTTTATGGATGTCAATTGCTGCGGTTTTTTTCTTGTTGCTTGGAAGCCAAGAAAACGTCTTCAGTCAAATAATAATGATATCATATCGATATAATAAATTGAATTCGAAAGCTTTTAGAATAATGGAGGAAATTCTTAAACAAAAAGTAAAAAAATTCTTAAAATTAAAAGAAAGTGACATTGATTTTGAAGCGAAGACAACAACTACAGACAATAAAATAAGAACATTGCCCATTAAGACATCTTATTGGACAATTTTAAGACATGAACTAAACTAAATAATATTTAATAAATAAAAAGAAAATTTCCAGCAATAAACTGTGCTTCTGAGTTAGTAAGGAGAAATTATGTATACATAATTTGCTTAGTTGCATTTACCAAGTTTCTCAAATGTTGACAAAAATAAAACTAAAAAAGGCTGCTTCCTTAGTAAGGGTGAGTGAGGGCGAAATGTAGTAAGATTTGCTTTTGCCAAGCTTACTTTGCCTTACGTTCTTCAACACAAATTCAATATTTAAATTTATTATGTTTTTTTTTTGTCATTTTTTCTAGAGCCTGGCTTTAATTGATTCGTCCTTTCTTTTCAGAGGGTTTGCCTTTTGTGCCGCACATGTGCTATGTGGGAGAGAAAGTCTATAAACCATCAGTGGGTTCCTGTTTCTTCTATGAGGAAGTGAAGCAGTGCTGTTGTTCATCGCTTTTAGCCAGAGAATGTAAGTATTGATTTAATTATGTTAAAACATATGTTTTTAAAAGATATATGAACAGACAGAAGGACGGATATTGTTAAAGTTCACCGAAATTTATTCGGGGTCGATCGGTATAATCAATTATGGGTCTATATTTTCTCTTCACCTTGATAATTTACTTAATTTTAAATAATATTCAAAACGATAATTTACTTAATTTTAATTACTATTGAGGAAATTGTCTCTATTGTTATTATGAATTGAACTTTTTTTAAGGATTAGGTCGCCTTTGGCTCAAATCTTTTATTTTATGCCAGTTTTCCCTTTCTGCGTATGCATACAATTTTGAAATATGTCCTTCGCCCCTAATGAGTTCTTAAAATTAAATTTTATTTTGTATTTATATAAAACATAATTATCTCTGACATAGTTATTTCAATGCCAAAAATGAAAGGATAACTAAAGCTATTTTGGAACACAGATATTTGCTCTTATCTTTAACAAGTACTGTCTAAATGTCTAAGAGGCATTAAGAGAACACTCAAAAATATGTTTGAACAAAAGTCTTGTCTTCCTCCATAAAGTATGCTTTGATTTAATAAACAATTTGAAAAGCCTCTAACGTATGTGACATATGGAAAATTATAATGAAAAAGAGGGTTTTTATGAGCAACGATTGGTTTGTACGTAGATTTTATGCAATGCTAAAAATTGAAAAAATGAAATAAATATTATTATTTTAAAATTTGTATGTCTATATGAAAAATGAAAATTCTGATTAAGAAAAATTTTAAAACTTTTCTGCATAATTTCTCTTCCGCTTTCATCTCATTTAAGGATTTCTTTCGAATTTAATTTGTTTATAGTAATTATTAACATTTTCTACAATTTATGGCTTCTTATGTCCGAACAACGCATTGATTTCACACCGAATTCTGTTTTGTTTGCATAGAATTTTTATAACACAATATATAGTGGTTATTGTTGTTTTTTTTTATATTAAAGAATTTCTCTATTAAGGTGTTGTGTTGTTGTTGGAGGTCTGGTGTTAAAATGTTGTTATAGATGTTGTTATGTGAGAAACAGCAGAAATTCTCTTTGGTTAATCATGCATTTAAATATTAACGATGTATAATTTACAACATTCTCATTAGTTATGGGGGTGTTTTTTTTTTTTGGTGGCGGGCTATATATTTAAATGTTATATGTACTAATAAAACAAAAATATATGTATATGTGATGGATAAGAATGTTTATTAGACTGGTTCGAAAAGAAGAAAATAAAATTTTATTTTTTAAAATATTTTTTTTTTGGAAATTTGTAGTATTTTTGTAAATTAGTATTTTTTAAATGAATTTTCAAAGTAATGTACAATAAAAATAATTTTTTTTAATTTATGCATAATAAACACCCAGGGAAAATTTATAGTTTACTATGATTCTGATGACTATAAGTTGTCTTTGCGTGTACATAATGAATTTAAATGCACCGTTTGTAATTCTTAATTAGGATTTTTTTTATACCCTCCACCATAGGATGAGGGGTATACTCATTTTGTCACACCGTTTGTAACACCTCTAAATATTGATCTGAGACCCCATAAAGTATATATATTCTTAATCGTCGTAAAATTCTAGGACGATTTAGCCATGTCCGTCTGTCCGTCCGTCCGTCTGTGGTAATCACGCTACAGTCCGCAATAATAGAGCTAGGTTGATCAAATTTAGTATAAATATTTCTTATAGTTGCAGGTTGTTTGGGATTGCGAATGGGCCATATCGGTCAATGTTTTGTTATAGCCCCCATATATAGCATCTAACTTGCTGTGATTCCTACAGTTCTCATCTACTATATTTTTTGTTTTTTGGTGTTATTTTCTTTAGGTTTGAGTTATTTTGTGAGGTCACATGCTATCCATGGTGGAGGGTATATAAGATTCGGCATGGCCGAACTTAACGCTTTTACTTGTTATTTTTTATAGACTATTTCATTTAGACTAGTTTTAATCCGATCCAGTCTAATGTCTGGATATATTTACTATTCGGTTTTATGAATGAACGCAGTCTATAAGATGTAGAAATTGAGTCTTTAGCAAACTGAAAGATACAACTGATGATGCTATAAATCGATCATGTACAGAATTTATTGTTTAATAAATTTAATTTTCTTATGGGATTATAAAATGTTGTTAATAACAAAGAAACTACTACTACTTTGATATATTCCAGCGAAAAAATATTACGTGCTTGTTCGAAATAAATACAACGTTTCTCAGCCAACGAAACATTGTCTTTATTTTAAAGAAATTTTACTTTACTTCTAAGAGATCTTTCTTTAATATTTTTTTTAAATATATTTTAAAACAAAGGATCAATTTTCTTTGGAATGCAGGAAGTGTTCTTTAAAATGTAGACAACGATTCTTTGGCTGATCAACTTTGTCCTTATTTTGAAGAACATTTTCTTTATTCCAAAGAAACTTTTCTTTATTATTAAGAACATTTCCTGCATTCTACAGAAACTTCTTCCTTATTTTAAGAAATATTTTCTTTTTTCCAAAGAAGCATTTTTAAAAAAATTAAAAGCAATATCTCTTTAGAATTAAAAAAAATCTTTTATATAAAGACAAATTTTCTTTGGCTTAGAATTGTCTACATTTTATAGAAAATGCTATTTGTAGTATTTTTGTAAATTGGTATTTTTTAAATGAATTTTCAAAGTAATGTACAATAAAAATATTTTTTTTTAATTTTTACATAATAAACACCCAGGGAAAATTTATAGTCTACTATGATTGTGATGACTATAAGTTGTCTTTGCGTGTACATAATGCATTTAAATGCACCGTTTGTAATTCTTAATTAGAATTTTTTATTTTTTAGACTATTTAATTTAGACTAGTTTTAATCCGATCCAGTCTAATGTCTGCAGATATTTACTATTCGGTTTTATGAATGAACGCAATCTATAAGATATAGAAATTGAGTCTTTTGCAAACTGATGATGCTATAAATCATGTAAAGAATTTATTGTATAATAAATTTAATTTTCTTATGGGATTATAAAATGTTGTTAATAACAAAGAAACTACAAATATACTTTGATATATTCCAGCGAAAAAATATTACGGGCTTTGATTTTAAAATGTTTCTCAGAAAAAATTAAAAAAACATATGTAAAACAGAAGAATATAAATAGTAGGTTAATTTTCATGTTTTAAAAAAATTATTTACAAATAAATTTTGCATCAAAAAATTAAATGCATTTTTAAAATGCAATCGGGTCTTCTATTAAAAAATATTTACTAATGAAATAATTGATCCAAGATTTTGCGACTTCAATTATTACTACCTTGACACCCAATTAGCAATATTTTAGCTCTCGTTAAGAGCTATCTTTTTGCCATTGACCGATTCCCGATCCGACGTACCGGAATCATCGGTCCATATTTTTTTCAAAAATGATCCCGGTGAGAATGTAACCGTCAATGGCGACCGTTATCGTGCCATGATAACCGACTATTTGATGTCTGAAATTGAAGCTCGTGATCTCGGCGACATTTGGTTTCAACAAGACGGCGCCACATCCCACACATCGCGTCAATCAATGGATTTATTGAGAGAACACTTTGGTGAGCAGATAATTTCACGTTTTGGGCCGGCCACCAAGATCGTGTGATATCACACCGTTAGACTTTTTCCTGTGGGGATATGTAAAGTCTAAAGTTTATGCGGACAAACCCGCTTCGATTCAGGCCTTGGAGCAAAATATCACGCGTGTCATTCGCCAGTTACCAGTCGAAATGCTCGAACGAGTCATTCGAAATTGGACTCAACGGATGGACCATCTGAGACGTACATTTGATAGACATAATCTTCAAAAAATAAATGCCAAAGAATGTTCTTTCAAATGATAATAAACATTCCCCACTGAATTCGAATTTTCGGTGTTTTTTTTCTTTAAAAAGTAGGGAACCTCGAAATGGATCACGCTTTACTAGAAGGCAATCGTAGTTTTTTTAGATTTTATTAAAAAATATTTACAAAAAAATCGTTTATTAAGCAAAATATGTACTAAAATATAATAGTAAATTTAATTAATATATCGATACCTCCATTCTAAACTATGCTAAGTGCAAAATGTAGTTTTTCTGGAGAAGCGATGAAAGTTGGATGAATTTGTTAATTTTTCCTTTATAATTAAAATCGAATGACCTGTACTGTTTTGTGAATAACTTTTGATTGGGTTGACGCATATGCACCAAATTTTGACTGAATATAATTTGGAATATTTATAAATTAGAAATGCAATCTCCCTACAAACATGCTCTGTGGACTTAGCATGTTTTAGAATGGATGTATCGATATAAGCACTAAAAGGCAATCTCAGGTTTTATTAAAAAATATATATATCGCAAGTTACCAGTCGAAATGCTCGAACGAGTCATCGAAAATTGGACTCAACTCTGAGACGTAGCCGTTTCCAACATATACTCCAAATTTTGACTGAATATAATTTGAAATATTTATAAATTAAAAATACAATCTCCCTAAAAACATGCTATGTCGACTTAGCATGTTTTAGAATGGAGGTGTCGATATAAGCACTAAAAGCCAATCTCAGGTTTTATTAAAAAATATAGTTTCATTAAAAAATATGTACTCAAAGACAATTGTAGGATTTATTTAAACATGTTTACTAAAAGAGAAGTTGTATTAAAAAATGAGTACTAAAAGAATATTTTCAATCGTACAATTTTTCAAAAATATTTACAATTGTACATTTTATTAAAAAATTTGTTCTAAGTTGTATTTAAAAATATTTACCGAAAGACAAGCGTAGGTTTTATTAAGAAATGTATTCTAAAAGACAATCGCAGATTTTATTAAAAGATGTGTACTAAAAGACAATCATAGGTTTTATAAAAAAAAATTGCTAAAAGACAATCGTGGGGTTTATAAACAATGTAGAAAACTACAATCGTAGGGTTTATTAAAAATATATATACAAATTAATAACACTATGCAACAAATGAATACTTTTTGTAAAATACACGGACTTGACAGTATAGGTTCGATTGTACATTATACCTTATAGTATAACCCTATACTCGGTTTGGCGAAATTGGTGACCAATATATTTTTATGGGCGCCCAAAGTTTCTGAAAATCAATGGTCCACTCGAAAAAGGTGTCATCAGCTTGTATCCAACAACTAATTCAGACTTGGTGATACCGCTTAACTATGTTTGGCAATAATGTAGCTAAGAATATGCTGAAGTATCAAACATTTTATGCGAAAAAAATTTTTTCCGGTACTTTTTTTTTAAAAAGTGAAGGAAAAAATATTTTTTTTTTCACTTTTTTCAGCATAACTTCCGGGGACTCGTAATTATACCCTCACCTTCGAGAGGAGGGTATATATCATTTGCTACGAACCAAAAGTGTAACACATCGAAGGATTGACCTAAGACCCTAAGTATGTTCGGCGGATATCCGTTTTGGGTCATTTTAAGTCATTTGAGCAATGTCCGCCCGTCTGTTTGTTTGTCTGTCTGTCTGTCTGTGTGTCTGTCTGCTGGCTGGTGCGCACGATAACTCTCGAAAGGAGTAACCGATTAGCTTCAAATTTGGTATGCGGTAATATTTTTCTCTATCTCCGGCTAAGTTCGAAGATGGGCCATATTGGTCCACTCCTTCTAGTACCTCCACCACAAAGGGTTAACTTTAATGAAATATTAATTCTTTAATACCCTCTATACTACTTACTCGAATGCTCTGAGATTTCACACATAGTATTAATTTGGTAGTCACTAACACGTAAAGAAAAATGGGCGCAGTCGCCGCTCCCTTTTTGGTACCTCCCACACAAATGGACCATTTTGCGCCAACAGATTACTGCTTATGGCTTTAATATCAGTTCATACAAATACTTGAAATTTTGTACAGTGTAATGCTTTTATAGTGCCTAACTTTTATACCAGAGCATAAAAATACTTGAAATTTTGTATAGTGTAATGCTTTTATAGTACCAGGAATCCACTGAAAAGTGGGCGTTATTGGCACGCTCCTCTTGGTGCCTCCCACTCAAATGGACCATTTTGTACCAAAGTTAACATATTTTAATTTTAATACCATTGAGTATAAATACTTGACATTTTGTATGGTGTTATGCTTTTACAGTATCTAGAATCCAGAGAAAAGTGACCGCTATTGACTTAAATTTACGAATATTTTTTTGGGACTCAAGGTGAGGAGATTCATAAGTCGGTTTACCCGACTGAACTTTCTTACTTGTTTTTCACTAACAATGCTTGGCAATATTGTAGCCAACGCAAATCTGAACAACTTTTGTGAACATGTCAATACAATCTGAACGTGTATAGGCACCCTAAATAGCTCAAAAAAAAACACATTGTACCCCAAAAATGTAAGTATTTCACTGTTATGTAATAAACATATATTTTTTTGGTATAGGGTATGTTCATCAACTTTATAGAAAATATTAAGGCCAATATTTTTGTGGAACATTTTAACCCTCTAGCTCCCCCACATAACTGTAATTTTTGGGCGGGTATGAAATGTTCTACAAAAATGTTCGCCATAAAATTTTACTATATGTGTCAGAAAACACCTAAGCTCAAAACTTAACACAAACACCAAAAAAAGGTCAAATTCGTGTTCGTGCAGCAATGTTAGTCGTACGATCTAGTGGTCGAAGCAATAAAGATACCAGTAAAGAGCGTTGTTTACTGGAATTTGACCGTTTTTATGTTAAGATTTGGACTTTGGTGTGTTCCGACACATATAGTAAAATTTTATGGCGAACATTTTTGTAGAACATTTCATCCCCGCCCTCCCCCTTTTAAGGGGTGTTTTTTACGATTTGTTAAAATGGGCCAACATTACAGTTATGTGGGGGGAGCTAGAGGGATAATATGTTCCACAAAAATATTGGCCTTAATATTTTCTATAAAGTTGCTGAACATAACCTATACCACAAAAATATATTTTTGTTACATAACAGTGAAACACTTACATTTGTGGGCAACAATGTGGTTTTTTGAGCTATTTAGGGTGCCTAGACACGTTCAGATTGTATTGATATGTTCACAAAAGCTTTGTTCCTTTACCTACTACAAGTTACTAGTTTTACCACTTTTACCAGTTTTACTCCAAAAAGCGTTCCTTTACTCGAAAAACTAGTAACAATAGTAGACAAATTTAAGAGAGAATTTTCAAAATGCCTTTCTCTTTTACTACTTTTTTACTAGTTTTTACTTGACAAATTTTTCCGAGTAAAAGTAGTAGCTTTCAAAATACATTGAAAGTAATATAACAAAAACTTCAAATAGAAGAAATTTTTCTGTGCTTGCTATTTTTACCAGATTTCCGTTCCCGTACTTTTTCAAAATATGTTTACTCAGAGAGAATTTTGAATTATTTCTCTTTTGCTAGTTTTACTATTAAAAAAGTAAAGGAACAAATCTAAAAGTTGTTCAGATTTGCGTTTGTTAGTGAAAAATTACGAGTCCCCGGAAGTTATGCTGAAAAAAAATATTTTTTTCTTCACTTTTTCAAAAAAAAGTAATGGAAAATTTTTTTTTCGCAAAAAATTTTAAGAAACTTTATTCGGCATATTCTTAGCTACGTTATTGCCAAACATAGTTAAGCGGTATCACCAAGTCTGAATTAGTTGTTGGACAAAAGCTGATGACACCTTTTTCGAGGGGCCCACTGATTTTCAGAAATTTGGAGGCCCATAAAAAAAAATTGGTCACCAATTTTGCCAAACCGAGTATAGGGTTATACTACCCTTTGATAGTATAATCGAACCTATACTGTCAGGTCCTTGTATTTTGTTCACTGTTGTACAGTGTAATGTATCCATAATTTTTTTTTTGTTTTTTCTTTCAAATCTAAAATCGTCCTTGAAATATGCAGTACAATTTAACGTATTTATTTTAACCCTTAGGATATGCTAAAGATTAACCTTGATTTATTTATTATTATATGAAACCACATACCAAAAGAAGGATTAAATGTTTTCCTATTTTTGTAGTAGCTAATCATATACATACATATGTGCCTTGTAGTCACAAAGTCACCTCAATTGCGGGGCAATGGGGATTAAGGTAAAAATCTGCCTTAACATATATGCATTTGTTGTTTCGCAACTTAGTTAAAACGTATGCTTTGTTTTTTCAAAATTTATATTAATCCATAAAATATGTAATGTATCACAACAAATTGTTATTATTGCGGAACTTAAGGAGCAAGAGAAAAATTATTCATAAAAATACAATATTTCCTTAAAAATTGGTTTCTCGAAGAAATTCTGTATAGGCCACTGAGGTATTGTTTGCTGTCCTTCAAAACGCTGTGAAAATTCTTGTACCTTCAACCTTTTGCCAATTTTGTAAAATTAGCTTAAATTACACAAAAAAATCAATATTTGAAAATTCGAAATATGGCATATCCCAAAAGATTATCCCCGTGGACTGTAATCTTTTGATCTACATTTTGACCAACCATCCAATGAACGGACAGACAGACGAAAACATAAACTATGAATAAACAGGAAATGCTTTAAATTGCTTTTTGAAGACTCCACATTTTGACAAAGATTTTATTAAAATACTAGCTGACCCCAGCAGACGTTGTCCTGCCCGTCCCGTTTGGGATGTATTGGTTTGTAATTCATCGAGATTTCATTAAAAAATGCAGACATCCCGAGTTTCAGGAAAAAAATCATCAAAAAAATTTATATTGACCATATGTCCACTGCAGCGCCATCTGCCGGTTAGGGTCATACATACAAACTATTATCAAGACAAACCACACATACATTTTAAATTGCAGTCAAATCGCTCTGGAAATGCGAATTTTGCAAATAACTTGACCAATCCGCAATTTACCTCGGTGAAAACAATTCTAAAACACAAATGACCCCAAACTGAATATATTGTTAAATTTTCAGCCCATTCGCTTTTGTAGTTTCGGAGATCATGCGTTACTAACAAACGTACAAAGGATTTTATATATAAAGATTATAATAATGGGGAACTGAGAAGATTTTTCATACAAATATAATATTTCCTTACATATTGAATTCTGGAGGAAGAAACAATTTCTGTATACATTAGGGCGGGTCGATTTAAAAATCGCCCATTGCTCAGTGAAAATCGTATTCTAGGGATCAAAATAAGAAACTTTGCCGAAGGAACCATACCTCTAAAACGAATTCTGATGTACCGGAAAAAATCCCACTTTGACCCATTTAGAGTGCTCCAATCCAGTCCAAATGTATGACCGACCCCCACTCAGTGAAATGCTCAGTGAAAATCGTATTCTAGGGATCAAAATAAGAAACTTTGCCGAAGGAACCATACCTCTAAAACGAATTCTGATGTCCCGGAAAAAATCCCACTTTGACCCATTTAGAGTGCTCCAATCGAGTCCAGGGGGTGTGCCACTGGCATGGGTGGGTCGGGCCTCCAAAGTTAGTGGGGGTCGGTCATACATTTGGACTCGATTGGAGCACTCTAAATGGGTCAAAGTGGGATTTTTCAAAATTTGCCCCTACCCAAAAGTTCGACCCAAATTCCGGGACATTAGAATTCGTTTTAGAGGTATGGTTCCTTCGGCAAAGTTTCTTATTTTGATCCCTAGAATACGATTTTCACTGAGCAATGGCGACTTTTTTTTGCCTCCCCGAAGAAAATATACAATTTCTATAGGTCAGGGGAGTAAAACTTAAGCCCTTGAACATCTGGTCCATTCTACTCTTTAAAACTAAGTTACATTTTTCAGTTTATCAATCTAGTGGATTATCAATATTAGGGTGAGTTCCATCTTTTATCCATCATCACCTCATTTGAAGAATTTCCTGTTTCAACTTGATATGACATTGAATTATTTTTCATTGAAACATTTTGCACATTTCTCTTAATTTGATTAATTCTAGGTAATTTTTATTTAAAAAATATCAAAGAAATTACCGCTCTATTTTTGAAAAGTGTTAATTAAACAAATGCGATTTTTTCCCAACCTTAACGCCCCAAAATCAACATCAAATCGCGCACAATTGTTACGATCAAAATTTATTTAGTTTTCAATCAAAATTTGAGTTGTATAAATGTTTTTGTTGTTGTTTTTGTTTTTGCAGTTGAAGCACATGCTTTAAATTAACATATGTCGAATATTTCACTTTTTTATGGAGTGTATGTATGTGTTAAGTTCGGTGTTTTTCTATTTTTTTCATTTGTAGGTTTTCGACTTTTTATTTATGTACTTAATTAGATGAGAGGTGTTAAATGGAGCATTAGCGTTAAGCATCGGCAAATAAACTGATTTGAGAAGAAAATGAGAAAAATAAATAAATAAATAATAAATTTCAAATATAACAATGAATAATAGATATTGTTTGGTAATAATAAAAACGAATTATTGGAAGAGTCTTCACAAAGGAATGTGAAGCATTTCCCGTTTTTTTCTTAGTTTATGTTTTCGACTGTCTGTCCCCCCATTCCATAGTTTTTTATTGCTTAAATGCCCGTAATAAATAAATAATATATTTCAAATTTAAAAAAAAATACTTTTTATGGGAAATTTTCGAAAATAACTAAACTACATTTTTTATGCTTTCATTTGTCGGTCCGTCCATCCGAAAGTTTTGTGCCTAAATACCTGTACATTTTTGGAAATAAATTGTTTGTGTAAATAAATAATATTGTCAAATATAACAATTTTAATTTTTATTGCAAATAAATTACTAAAATATGATTTTGTAGTAAAAAAACTTAATAATATAAAATAATATAAAAAATCTTTTCTAAAAGATTTAGTAAAATTTTTGGGATTTTTTTTCTCCATCTGTCTGTCGAAGATTTTTCTACCTAAGGAAAAGACAAAGATTTGTGCTCATCTGTGTATAATAGAAAAAAAATGCACGTTCATTTGTAAAGCAAAAAATAATTTTCCTATTGTGCTAGTAAATCCTGAGGATTTTCCACTATGCGAAATAAGAAAAACACACGTTTTGTTTTAAAATGTACAACATATTTTTTTAGGACACTGGGTTATTTCCGGTTTGAATACACTATGTAATACCAATTTTCGGTCTGGTTTATAAAAATATATTTGTATAGATGTACATATAACGGTGGCTTAATATAACAAGTAAGAAAGTTCAGTCGGGTACACCGACTTATGAATCCCCTCATCTTGAGTCCCATACAAATATTTGTAAATTTATTTTTTTTTCGTTTTAATTAAATTATTATTGGGGATGTAACGAAAGTGACTTTAGCGAATGCGAAACCAAATATTGAAATATATTTCTTGCGAATGCGAAAGCGAATAGTAAAATATGAATTTTTGCGAAAGCGAATGCGAATAATAGTTTGACATTTTAGTACCAGCAAATTTAAGGAACTGAACCGATGCTTTTCCAGGATATTCAAGTATTAAGAATGTTTTCCATATTTTTACCTCCTGTTACAACAAGGACAAACATATTTTTTCAACTGTTTCGAAGAGAAGTGGCAGAGGTTTTCTTTGGTATTAATATCTTCAAATTGTGTGAAGGGAGTAAGGAGATTTAACACTTTTAACAAATGTAAGCGAATACTGAAATATATTTTTGTGAAAACGAATAATCCAAAGATGGTTTTTGCGAATGCGAAAGCGAATGTTTTGCGATGCGAATAATTCGCGTTCGCATATGCGAATGCGAATATTCGTTACATCCCTAATTATTATCAATTTTAATTGCATTTAATAACTTTAAAGTATGTACTGCTATTAAAGTTAAAAGCTGTTTACATTTGGTACAAAACGGTTCATTTGTGTGGGAGGTACCAAAAGGGGCGTGCCAATAACGCCCAATTTTCTCTGGACTCTAGGTACTATAAAAGCATTATATGTACTGTACAAAATTTCAAGTATTTATATGCATTGGTATTAAATATATAAGCAGTTAACTTTTGGTGCAAAATGTTCCATTTGTGTGGGAGGTACCAAAAAGGGAGTGGCCACTTCGCCCATTTTCCTTGACGTGTTAGCGACTAATAAACTTATACTATGTGTGAAATTTCAGAAGATTCGAGTATGTATTAAAGAATAAATATTTCACTAAAAGTTAACCCTTTGTGGGGCTGGTACTAGAAAGAGTGGACCACTATGGCCCATCTTCGAACTTAGCCGGAGATAGAGAAAAATATTACCGCATTTGAAGTCAATCTGTTACTCCTTTCGAGAGGAGTAACAGATTGACAGCAGACAGACAGACGGACGGACATTGCTCAAATGACTTAAAATGACCCAAAATGGATTTCCGCCGAACATATTTAGTGTCTTAGGTCACTTCTTCCCTGTGTTACACTTTTGGTATATACCCTCCTCTCTAAGGTGAGGGGATAAATTGTGCGTATATTGATTTTTGTCAAAATTGCATATTCCTTTTATTCTGGTCGAAAACTGTCAAATGCACCTTAATTTTTTTTAAATTTTCGGGGGCTATAGTTGCAAATAAAGGATTTATAGGTATTGTAAAACCCCAAAAGTCTAGTCAAAGAATTTGTTTGGTTTTTATTCGGGTTTTCGTGCCCCTGTTACGGAAAAACAAAATTGAGATACGTCCATTTTATACCATCACTTTAGTGATACGAGGGTATATATAATTTGCTACGGGCCAAAAGTGTAACACATCGAAGGAGTGACCTAAGACCCTACGTATGTTCGGCGGATATCCGTTTTGGGCCATTTTAAGTCGAATGAGCAATGTCCGTCCGTCCGTCCGTCTGTCTGTCTGTCTGCTGGCTGGTGCGCACGATAACTCTCGAAAGAAGCAACCGATTGACTTCAAATTTGTAGCAATATTTTTTTCTATCTCCGGCTAAGTTCGAGGATGGGCCATATTGGTCCGCTCCTTCTAGTACCTCCCACACAAAGGGTTCAAATGTGGTGACATATTGATTAGTTAATAACTTCTATACAACTTATTCGAATCTTCCGAAAATTCCACCATAATATTAGTTTATTAGTCGCTATCACCTTGAGAAAAATGGGTGAAGTTACCACGTCCCTTTTGGTACCTCCCATACAAATGCACAATTTTGCACTAACAGTTAACAGATCATAACATTATTACAAGTACATAAAAATTCTTTAAATTTTGTACAGTATAATGTTTTTATAGTGCCTATAGACTGGTAAAAAATGGGCAATATTGTACATCCCCTTTTGGTACCTCCCACCCAAATGGACCGTTTTGCATCAAAAGTTAACAGCTTATAACTTGAATACCAGTTCATATAAATACTTGAAATTTGTAACAGTGTAATGCTGTTATAGTACCTACTGTCCTATGAAAAATGGGCGTTATTGCCACGCCCCTTTTGGTACCTCACACACAAAGGTACCATTTTGTACAAAAGCTTAACAGTTTATAGCGTGAGTACCAATGCACGAATTTACTACAGAACGAATTACTACAGAAGTACCTTTAGCCCTGTGGAAAATGGGCGCTATCACCACGCCCCTTTTTATAGGTTCCACACAAAATGACTAAATAATACCAAAATTTAATAGCTCGTAATGTTAATATACATATATACCAGTGCATGCACAGTGCAATTTATTTAAAGAATCTAATGCTTACCGAATAATAGGTGTATTTGTTAAAACCATTCTTCTACCTCCAACACAAGTTAACAGATTAATTCGTGTAATATTATTTATTACATTACTTAGAAAGTGAGGGTATACCTTAGTCGGGTTACCCGAATGAAACTTTCATACTTGTTATATTAAGCCATCGATATATATTTTTCGGCTTCTCAAAATAGACAAAAATATTTTTTTTATTTTTGTAATCGGATGTGAAAATATACCAAAAATTTGAAAAAATTCCTAAAAATATTTTGGCTTCTCAAAATTGACAAACATTTTTTTTATTTTTTCTAATTGGATGTTTTCATGCCCAAAATGTACAAAACATTTGTCAAAATTCTTAAAAATAAGGAAAATTTAAAATTCAACGGATATTTTTTTTGTGAAAATTATGAAAAAAAAATTACAAAAAATCTATGTTTGGAATTCCGCACTATGGCATATATCAGTCGATTCTATTTTCCGAAATAAGTTGTTGTTATATACCTATATATACGTGATTTTGGATTTTAGATGACGATCTGAAATCCAAAATCACGTAACATCAAAAAATTGACCATTTTATGAGTGATACTCAAAATGACGTTACATCGAACAAAGTCATTAAAAAAGCGGAAAGATTCATAAAATTTTATTTAATTTAATTCAGAATGTACGCCACAACTAATTGCGCTAGATTTGTTATTCGATTTCGCCTTAATAGTACGAAATCCCTAAAGTTGGTCAAAAGCTTAAAATTACTTTACTTTGTTTTTGCTTCTCCTGAAAAATCATGAATATGTGGGTTACGTTATTTTGGATTTCAGGTGACGATATATATATATATTTCAGCTTCTCAAATTGACAATTTTTTTTATTTTTTCTAATTGGATGTGTTTATGCCCAAAATGGACAAAACATTTGCCAAAATTCTTAAAAATAAGCAAAATTTAAAATTCAATGGATATTTGTTTGATGTCTTATTAACATTAATTTATCTAAGTGTATGCGGAATTTAAATATTAAATATTTGAATGTTTTTATGCCCAAAAATTACAAAACATTTGCAAAATTCTGAAAAATAAACAACATTTTAAAATTCAATCCATATTTTTTTGTGAAAATTATGCAAAAAAATTTCACAAAAAATAATGTTTGTTCTCAAAATTGACATTGAGAACAAACATTTTTTTTATTTTTTCTAATTGTATGTTTTTACGCCCAAAATGTACAACACAGTTGTCAAAATTCTTAAAAATAAGCAAAATTTTAAAATTCATTGATTATTGTTTTGTGAAAATTATGCAAAAAATTGCACAAAAAATCAATGTTTGGAATTCCGCACTATGGCATATATCAGTCGATTCTATTTTCCGAAATAAATTGTTTGATGTCTTTATAAAATTAATTTATCTAAGTGTATGCGAAATTTAAGGAGCAAAAGCAGATTTTGCTGAAAATCCAATATTTCCTTAAATATTGAATATTTGGATGTTTTTATGCCCAAAATGTACAAAACATTTGCAAAATTCTGAAAAATAAACAAACTGTTAAAATTCAAATATATTTTTTTGTGAAAATTATGCAAAAAATTCACAAAAAATCAATGTTTGTTTATTTGTATATATATATTTTTTTTTATATATACGAGTATTGGCTTCTCAAAATTGACCAATTTTTGTTTTTTAATTTTTCTAATTGGATGTTTTTACGCCCGAAATGTACAAAAAATTTGCCAACATTTTTTTTCATAGTTACTGAAGAGACCGCCATTATCCATTAAAAGTGTTGTGAAAATTGCCGATCAATTGATTTTCGGCAATTTTAGAAAGCGGTTGCACCAAAAATTTACACACAAAAATCTATGTTTGGAATTTTTAAATATTACATATGCCAATCGATCATACTCTGCAAATGAAATCAATTGAGGTAAATTATGACAAAGGTTTCATTAAAAAAATTGACGTTTGAGAAGCAAGAGTTGACTTTCATAAAAAAAACCTTTATTGAGTTCTAAAAGAATCGATCGATTCCAAATTTCGAAAGAAATTTTTTAATGTCCTTTTTATTTTGAAGTCTTGTAAAACAATGTAATTATGGAGAACTTAAGGAGCAAAAGGATATTTTGAATTATATACTAAAATTGAGTTTGATAAGAAGAAATAAATTTTTAATATTAACCTATGATTTTTATTTTTGCCTAAAAAGTTTATAAAAAGTTGCTAAATGGTAAAATAAGAAATGGCTATTTCTTAAAATAAAAATCCAAAATTTTATGGGATTTTGAAATTTTTAAAAAATTAGAACAATGCATTATTGGTTTTTACGAAATTGTTTATTATTTTTAAACGGCTGAACAGATTTTTACAAAGTTTACATCGTTTGAAAGATAACATAACAGGCCATTTTTGTGGATTTTTTTTTGGTGAAAAAATTTTAATTTTATAAAAATTTTGTTTAAAAACCTCGAGCTTGACTATTATTTCCACAATTTTGGATATAAAAAAGGTCGAATAATGACCAAATCATAAAAATTTTGCTTAGAAACTTTAATTTGAAAAAAATTCTCCCCCTTCCCCCGGAGTTATACTCGTCGATTGTAATCTTTTGATGCACTTTTTGGCATAATCTCTTTAAATAAATGTAATTATGAGAAACTAAGGAGCAAATGGAGATTTTAATAAAAATGCTATATTTCCTTAAATATTAACTTCTATATGAAAATATAATTTTCATTCAAAGATCATTTAAAATTTCAGACATATTTTTGAAAATGTGTTAGTTACACTTATGCTTAAAATTGTGCTAAAAATCAAAATTAAATTCTTAGGAACTTTGGCAATAATATTTATTATAAAAATTTTATTTTCTATATATTAACAATTTTGTATTTTTTCTTTTTCTTCTAATTACAGGGCGTCACATATCATCATCGTCCAGCCTGCACAGAAATTCAACAACAATATATTGTAGTTCTAACATACTTCTTATCACATTTCTATATCTATTAATTAGACGATTGCATTACTAAAGCACCCACCTCACCCAACTAGCCAAACTAAAACACTTGAGTTAAGCCTCTATAAAATATACTTAATTGCAAAAAAAAAAAAACAAATTATCATTATACAATATATGCAATTCAAATTAACATTAATTTAGCAGCGCTAAAATCATACATATATATAAATGTTATTTACTAGTCATAGCGACATATACAATGTTTCATTAATTTTTTTTTTGTTGTTTTTTATACATGATTGAAAATTAGCAATATTGTAAGTAAATCTAAAACAAAATGTTATCAAAAAATCTAACCAGAGATGTAAAGGGTATGAAAATGTAAACGGTCGGATTGTTTTGATACACTGAACAAATTTAGTTCCTTAAAAGAAAGAAACGTTTCTTTAATTCAAAAAAAAATTAGTTTGAAAAATAATGTCTTTGAATTGTAGTAAAGTTTTTTTCCCAAAAAATTGTCTTTATTCAAAAGAAATATTTTTTAATTCAAAGTAAAAGTTCTTTGTTAAAAAAACAACAACACAAAAAACTTATTTGTAATATACAGCCATGGTAATAAATATACTACCACAAGTCAATGTTGCTCTAAAAAGTCACCTATGCGCAAAAATGCAACTTTGTTTGTTAATATTTCTTTATTTACCAACAAGATAAATTCCATCGGTTACATTGAACTTTTCAATGATGTCCTTATCTCCTTTTTGGACGATATTTATGAGTCGTCGATTATTTTTCAACAAGATTAAGCCCGAATACATAAAGCTAAAATTGTGTCGGACTGGTTTAACACCAAAAATATACCACTGCAGCGATGACCTGCGTTAAGTATAGATCTAAATCCGATCGAAAACGTCCTGGGGAATATGGCAAATCAAATTTATGACAATTGGCGGCAATTCTCCAATCTAGGAGACCTCCGAGCAGCGATAAATAAAACTTGGAGTGGAATACCCACATCACTGCTTACAAACTTAATTTATTGCATATCATAATGACTTAAAGAAGTAATTATGGTGTCTGGCGCTAATACTCATTATAAAACAAATTATGTTTTCTAAAAAAAATGTATTGTTTCAAAATTGTTTAGTCTAAATTAATTTGGAAGTATATATTTTACCAATGAAGTACTTTTCATTTTTCTTTTAAAATTCGGATACTTTTAATAAATTGAAATGTCAACACATGTTTTGGTTAACAAATCATTTAAGAACAATCTTCCAATAAAAAGTTTTTCCAAAATATAAAAACACAATTGCATCGTCCTTTTTTTATGTGGAAGTATAATTATTACCATGGGTGTAGAAATGTTTCACTTTTTCCAAAGAAGTTTGTCTTCCAAAGACAAATTTCTTTACTCCAAAGAAAAATTTCATTGAAAAGTAATTTCTTTGTTAAAGAACTAAACATTTCTTTGGATAATTTGGCAGAGCAACAACCAAAGAATAGTTTCTTTATTTTTTTTCAAAGAAATTTGTCTTTATTCCAATGAAAAGTTTCATTAATGCAAAGAAAAAATAAATTATTTCTTTGTTAAAAACATTTTTTTAATATGGAAATATTTCACTTTTTCCAAAAACAATTTATTTATTCCAAAGAAAAGTTTCTTTAAGGCAAAGACACATTTCTTCACTCCGAAGAAAAATTTCTTTGCAAAGAAACAAACATTTCTTTGGTTTTGGTAGAATAAAAACCAAAGAAAAGTTTATTTGTTTCAAAAAATTTGTCTTTATATCAATGAAAAGTTTCTTTAATTCAAAAGAAAAATTACTTTGAAAAATCACTTATTTTATTAAGAAAATGTACACTGAAAAACATTTTTTTAATTAAAAAACTTTTTAAAAAAGTTTTTAAAAAAAGTTTTCCATAAAAAAAGTATTCCATAGACAAATTTCTTTACTCCAAAGAAAAATTTCTTTGAAAAATAATTTCCATGTTAAAGAATTAAACATTTCTTTAGATTTGGCAAAGCAACAAACAAGGAAAAATGTCTTTTATTTTAAAGAAATGTGTCTTTATTCCAATGAAAAGATCCTTTAATTCACAGAAATATTACTTGAAAGATAATTTTTATTAAGAAAAAGCACATTGAAAAATTTTTTTAATTAAAAAACTTTTTAAAACATTTTTTAAAGAAAGGTTTCTTTATTTTAAAGACAAATTTCTTTACCCCAAAGAAAAATTTCTTTGAAAAATATTTTTTTGTTTAAATAAATAAACATTTTTTTGGATTTGGCAAAGCAACGACCAAGTAAATTTGTTTTTTTTTCAAAGAAATTTGTCTTTCTTCTTTAATTTAAAGACAAATTACGGTGAAAAAATTTTTTTTTAACAAAAATTACAATGAAAAATAATTGTTTTATCTACAAAACATATTTTTAATATGGAAATGTTTCTCTTTTTCCAAGGAAATTTCTCTTTTTCCAATGAAGTTTGTCTTTTTCCAAAGAAAAGATAATTTATTCAAAAGACACTTTCCTTTACTCAACAGAAAATTTTCTTTGAAAAATAATTTCTTTGGATTTGGCAGAGCAACAACCAAAGATAAGTTTATTTTTCAAAAAAATGTGTCTTTATTCCCACGAAAATTTTCTTTAATTCAAAGAAAAATTCCACTGAAAAATCATATATTTTGTTAAGACAAAGTAAATTGAAAAATATTTTTTTAATTAAAAAAAAAATGTTTAAGAAAAATTTCTTTATTCCTAAGACAAGTTTCTTTACGCCAAAGAATTTTTTTTTTTGAAAAATAATTTCTTTGTTAAAGGAATAAATATTTCTTTGGATTTGGCAGAGCAACAGCCAATGAAAAGATTCTTTATTTTTTCAAAGAATTTTGTCTTCATTCCAATGAAATATTTCTTTAATCCAAAGACAAATTACTTTGAAAAATATTTTTTTATTAAGAAAAATAATTTGTTTTTATATAAAAAAATCTTTTTAAAATGGAAATGTTGCTTTTTTCAAAAGAAATGCTTCTTTTTTTAAGAAAAGATTCTTCATTATAAAGACAAGTTTCTTTATACCAAAGAAAAATTTATTTTAAAAGTAATTTACTTGTTTAAATAAATAAATTTTTCTTTGGATTTGGCAAAGCAACAACCAAAGAAATGTTTCTTTATTTTTTTCCACAGAAATTAGTCTTTAATCCAATGAAACGTTTCTTTATTTTGTTTCAAAGAAATTTGTTAAAAAAATGGCTTTAATTCAAAGAAATATACTTTGAAAAATAATTTCTTTGTAATATAGAAATGATTCTCTTTTTCCAAGGAAATTTGTTTTTTTTTTTAAGAAAAGTTTCTTTATTACAAAGACAAATTTCTTTACTCCAAGGAAAATTTCTTTGAAAAATATTTTTTTTAAAGTAATAAACATTTCTTTGTATTTGCCAGAGCAACAACCAAAGAAAAGTTTAATTCTTTTTTCCAAAGAAATATGTTTTTATTCCAAAGAAAATTTTTCTTTAAACCAAAGAAAAATTAGATTGAAAAATATTTGTTTATTAAAAAATTTTGGTTAAAAAGGAAATGTTTCCGCTTTTTTAAAGATTTTTTTCTTTTTTCCAAAGACAAGTTTCCTTATTCCAAATTTCTATGTTAAAAAATATACATTGCTTTTGATTTGGCAGAGTAAGAATCAAGAACAAGTTGTTTGTTAAAGAACTAAACATTTCTTTTGATTTGACAGAGCAACAATTAATCTTGTGCACTCTAATTTTTTTCTTAAAATTAAAGAAGAACTTTTTTTCATTTCATGAATGATTCTTCATAAATCCTTGGTCTAATGAAACTCTAAGAAAGCATGAAGGTACTTCAATGAAAAATAATTCTTAGTTTTTATGAAAAAAATTGTTTGCCGTGTACATTGAACCATATATCGACCTTACGTATATTGTGTATTGTAATAATGTATTATTGTAATTTTTTATTATTAATCGATTCCTCAGCTGTGTCCATATATATGTATATGTAGGTATAATTGTAACATTTTGTTTTTTTCTTTATTTGTTTTTTAATTGTAGTTCCCATGTTTAATTCACAAATCAAAATTATAATTATTTGAAAATCAAAACAAAATAAAAAAAATAATAAAAAAACATATAATTTAAATAAAACTTAAAACATCAATATAATTGATGGCTATAACAAAAAAACCAACAAATTAATGTAGTATCTGTATTCAAATATATGTTATAAGTTAATTATTTAAATTTTAATTTTATTTGTAACCACTTCTCTATAAACGAATTGTACAAATTAACTAACGAAGAAATCAGAAAAATAATAACAATAAAATCTGACAAAATACTCGTATTTTTTGAACAATTGAATAAACACAATATACGAAATGTACTCAGTTTCTGATGAATTGAATGTCAGTAAATGTATAATTAAACTTGAAATAATAAATAAAAGTGATAATTATTTACAAACTATATATTACTACGGTATGTTATTTTATTTAAAAATATTTTAGGATAATATATATAGAGGGGTAATAGGTATGAAAGAAATCTCAAAATCGTAATCTACGCCAAATATCCTTTAATTTGGTTTGTGGGCCCAAAAATCAGCTTACCGGGAGGGTGCTTGAATTTTTTCCCGTCATATTTGTAATATATAGAGAATTTCCTATCATTTTAGGGGTCACACGTTTTATGGACCTAAAACTAATTTTGAAGACCCCATGGCCCATTTGGGTGGGGCTTGAACATTTTCCCGTCATATTTGTAATCTACGCCGAATTTCCTTTCATTTGAGGCGTCGCACAGTATATGAACTGAAATCTTATTCTCAAGACCCCCGCGGAACCTCCAAATCTTATAATTATATAAGTTATTTCCAGTTTTTTGAAATTCCAAAAATAGATTTTAAAATTTTACCAAAAGTTCTTGGATTTTTATAACATTTGGTCATATGATAGAGGACCTCTCGCTGATGTGAAAACCACTCTCATTTCCTTCCAGAGCCTAATAATTCGTGAACAAGTGCCTTTCATATAAAACTGTTATACCGACTTAGTGGAATAGAGCCTCAAATGATACCTTCAATGAAAGGTCTAAACGCCTACTTAATGCTTGGCACAATGCATGGCTCATACTAATGTCTTAAAGATCTACATTTACTACCGTTATTGAACATTTTATAATTTCATTAAACTATTATTTGTTTCCAAAAGAAGTTATTCAAAAATATCTGTAGGTATTAAGTAGTCGTTTTGAACTCTCGTTTGAGGTATCATTTGTTGCGTTATTTGTATATGTTTAGAAGTTATATGCATTTTAAAGAGTTTGTAACCTCAAAACCATTGGAGATATCACCACATCTCATACCTTAAACGAAAGCTTGCAGTCTATTTAAAATCCTGTACTGTATGCGTTTCATACATATCTGTTCATTTTTCTCTTAACTTGTCCATACGAGCCATGTTTTAACACATTTTGGACCAAAATGTACCTCAAACGATTTCTTTCGGTGAGTGCGATAGATTGGTATATGAATCAGTTTGAAATTCCAAACTTCAATTTTTAATGTCCTTTTTGAGATAAGGGTTGTTAGCCTTTGCATTTTGACGAAAATCTATGGATTGTGGATTTTGATGATATTCTGGGATATGATAGAGGACGTTGCACTGATCAACAGACACCATCCATTTTTTTCCAGAATCTAATATTTCGTGAAAAATTCACTTTTTTATAAAACAATTTGTACCGATTTTAAAATGTCAATATCTTCTAAACTAACTGGAGTATAGCTTCAAGTTATACCTTAATCGAAAGACCTGAACGCCTACTTAAAAATACAATAATATTTGAATAAACATACAAATTTGTGTTTGTTTCATTATAATAATCTAATAACTTCTTGCCAAAGTATTAGCCGAATGCTCTATTACACATCACATATACGTTCAGACCTTTCTTTTGCAGTGTCGTTTGTCCCAAAACTCCTGTTAGTTTAGAATTTATGGGTGTTTTAAAATCGGTATAACACTTTTAATATAAATGAGAGTTTTTCACAAAACGTTAGTTTCTGAAAGAAAATGAGAGGCATTTGCAAATCAGCGCAACGTCCTCTATCATATGCCGGAATAACATGAAAATCCACGACCTATGGGTAAAAAATTGTAAAATCGATTTTTTGAATTTCTAAAAACTGCGAATGACTTATAAAACTAAAATTTTTAGAGGAATTGAAGTAGACGTTTCAATTCCTTAAAGCATACATTTAGGGGCCACAATTTGTTTAGTGCAATTAAAGTAGACGTTTTGGGCTTTCATTAAAGTTATCACCTGTACCGATATCTCTACTGACTTAGATGTTACAGCCATTTTAAAGTCAACAAAATTCTGCGCCTAAAAGTATGCCTCACTGACTCACAAAAATTATGCCGAGTTTGAAAAGCCTGTAACTTCTAAATTGTTTGTGATATCGTCAATGGCGATACCTTAAATGAAAGCTTGAAACGTCTACTTCAATTCCTCCAAAACTTATAATTATGTATATAAGTTATTTCCCGTTTTTTGAAATTTGAAAAATGGATTTTAAAATTTTACCAAATGTTCTTGGATTTTTATAACATTTTGTCATATGATAGAGGACCTCTTGCTGATGTGAAAACCACTTTCATTTCCTTCGAGAGCCTAATACTTAGTGAACAAGTGCCTTTTATATAAAACTGTTATACCGATTTTCAAACAACTGTAACTTCCACACTTAGTGGAATAGAGCCTCAAATGATACCTTCAATGAAAGGTCTAAACGTCTACTTAATGCTTGGCACAATACATGACTCATACTAATGTCTTAAAGATCTAAATCCACTACCGTTATTGAAAATTTTATAAAACTTTTATTTCTTTGCAAAAGAATTTATTAGAAAATAGCTGTAGGTATTAAGTACACGTTTTGAACTCTCGTTTGAGGTATCAATTGGTGCGTTACTTGTATTTGTTAAGAAGTTATTGGCATTTTAAAGTGTGTGTTCACGAAAAATTATACAGATTTTAAAGAGCTTGTAACCTTAAAACCGTTTGAGATGTCACCAATTGCAATTTTTCACTAAGTATAAGGCTCTCGAAGGAAATGAAAGTGGTTTGCACATCAGCGAGAGGTCCTCTATCATATGCCAAAATGTTATGAAAATCCAAGAACTTTTAGTACAATTTAATAATCTTTTTAAGGTATCAAGCCTTCGTTTAAGGTATCACTTGTGACGATATCTCAACTATAATTTTATAAGTGTGTCAGTGAAGCACACTTTTAGGCGAAACAGGTTTCTCAATTTAAAATGGTTGTAACTTTTAAATCAATAAAGACATCGGAACCGATTATACCTTAAATGACGGCCTGAAACGTCCACTTTAACTAAACAACAAACATTTTGGCGCCTAAAGGTATGTTTCACGAAATTATGAAGAGAATGTTACCTATTGTAAAAACCCTTTAACATCCAAACAAATTGAGTTATCGTCATATGTGAAAGCCTGAAACGTCTACTTCAATTCCTCCAAAAATTTTAATTGTGGTTCCTTTGGCTACATTTTATTAGGCCACCAGTCACCAGTAAGCGTTTAAAATTAATTTATATATTTTTTATTCTTACATTCCTTAAGTTCCGTTTAAGTAAAAATTCTCAAGCATCAGCTTTTATAGTTATAAATTTTGTAAATAAAAATGTATTTGAAAAATATATGTTTATATTTGTACAACTTACAAAGTTCTTATATATAAAAAATAAAATAAAAGAAAATAGAAAATATAAGAAATGTATTTCTAAACAAGAACAATACAATAATAAAATGTACACAAATAAAAATAATGACTTGGGTTTGATTGATTTGCTTTCATTATTTGGGGTTGTGGAAATTTAAATAAAAATACATTTAAACAAAAAAAAAATAAATAACAAAAATTTGAAAATATTATTTATGATTTGTTTGGTATAAAAATGGCCAATTCCATATTAAAAAAAAAAACAGAACATAAAAGGGAAATAGTTTGCATTAAACATAAAAATATGTTTGCTTCAAAACAAAAAAAAATTCAAAAATAATCACTTAAACTTTAATAAAATAAATACAGAAAAAATAATACATATGAGCAGTAAAATTAAAATATGGCAAATATTTCTTTGTTTTTAGATTAGCTGGAAAAACGAATGCTATCATAAAAAATGGCGTGCAAGTAATGTCAGCTATTAAAATGACCATTTATGATTTTGTAATACTAAAACTATGTATTAATTAGTATAATTGATTAAATACTATTGAGTTTGTAACCTATAAATATGTGAAAATATATGATATATCATGTACAAAAATACCAATAGTTTGTTCATTTGTTTATTGATCGATCTTCCTCTGTTGCTCTCTCTATCGCTATCTCACAGACTCGTACGTCCCTTGGAGAAGGCCTTGCTCAAAGTATTCACACACGACATGACATCCTCGTAATCTTGTGACCATTCGCGTAAACTTTTTTCCAATGTCTGCAGACGATTTGTGCCCAAACGTAAACCCCCAAACTTTACAGCTGCCATACAGCTGCAGGTTAATATCTTGAAACATTGTTTTCGTGCTGCATTATGCGTAGGATTATCCCAATTTGGAGTCGCTCTGACACATTGCCAGGCCATGAACACATAGTCGAGCAGGGCATCCCAATGACCGGAATCATGCAATTGTTTGGTGTGATGAGAGATTCGTTTTTTGAATTCATTCAGATGAAGAGCAGCTCGTGTGAATGCTGTACTGTCTGTTTTCTTGCAGAGACGTGAGGTAGGCAAAGATTTGAAAATCATGCGTTTGGCATGTAGGAGATCCTGCTCCAATTTTCTGGAAAAGAGAAGTATTTATTAAACTATTGTGCTAATAAAAAAGAAGTATGTATGTATGATTCCTTGATAAGACTGTGAATCGGGGATTCTCAGTTGTTTTGGGACTTTTGTGTGGGAGATATATCAAAACATGGACCTACGACGACGGCCGTAGGTGTGGTATCAATGGGGGCGATATCAAAAATGCCCCGATATTGCACATTTTGAATCCCAATCGTGTGTAGATTCGAGGCAGAAGGTTAGTTAGCTAAGCGTTTTTCGAAAACACTACTAGAAAACCACTAACACTAATTATTTCTGATATCGACAGTAATACACAAACTTGTATAACAACTTGAAATATGTCTTTTTCGGAAAAAGATCGAGAGAAGGGCAAAAATATTTTTCACGGAATATTCTCACGAAGAAAAAAACTAAAAATGTAGTAGGTAATACCACGTGGAAATGGACAAAGAGGGAGACAATTCTGAATACATTGGTTAATTGGTTACAAAGTTTGGGAAATCAAAAAGGTTGATCATTTCGGGTGAGGGTTAGAAAGTTATGAGATTTCCCAAGTCACTAGGTTGGTTAGTTAGCTATACGATTTCGAATTCACTACTAAAAAAACCAAACGAAACTAATTCTTTCTGTGATCAAGAGGGGTAAAGGAATGTTTTTACGAGGAGAAATAGACAACAGGGAGACTATTGGCAAAAAGCCAAGAGGAATTCAAAATATTTTCACGAGGATTATTTTGTTTAAGGAACAAATTAAATTTCTAAAGGTTAAGTGGAATGGAAGTATCCATATATCGATACTAATTTAAAACCTAAGCCTTATTTTTGAATACCCACAGTATAGATAAAAAGTCTTTACTAATCACATAATTTTTGTAAAACGTTTTCGTAAATCTAAACCTAAAGCTCAATTAATTTGCGGAATCTATAAGCCACAAAGAGTCAGTAGTTCATCATGTACCACATAAAAGCACGGAAAGTGTTCGTACTAAAATATTTCATGGCTGCCCTCTATAGATTGTATGAATTCTGCAGTTGCGGCGTAAACGAACAAAAGCGTTTACAATAAAGCGTCTAATTTTTTTCAAACACATTACATTATTTCCTTTCTATTTTGTCCTTAGTTGTTCTCAAATTTTCTACCACAAAATAATATATGTAAATATATTGATACCGATACCTCCATTCCAAAATAAACAAGTAGTTTTTCAGGAGAGGCGAACGAAATTGTACGAAATTTATATGGAATTCCTTTATAATGCAAATCGCATGATTTTTATTGTTTTGCGCATAACTTTTGATGGGGTTAATTTGACTGAATAGGTATGTATTTAGAATATAAAAAAAGTAATGCCTTAAATTTTTCCAAGTCGACTTAGAATACTGTTGAATGAGGTTATCGATATTTATATATGTACATATGTATATTACAAACAAATTCAACTTACTCTACATCCGGCATTGGTAGTTTTGATCTTAGCTCCGCTTCGGCCTTTGCATCTCCCGCCACTTTACCCACTATCAAATCGATTAGTTGTTGCTGTGACAACCCTAGCAAGATTGCTGGCAATGGTATTTCATCGTTTGTTTGTGCCATCGGTCGTTCTTCATCCCCCAAACGTAATTTTTTCGCTACCGGTGATCCTGGCCATAATTGTTGTTTGGCCGGAATTTTATTGGGTGAATTCATGGCGGACAGTATCGGTTCTGGTGGTGTGCTCCCCATAGACAAACGCTTTCGTGGTGAACTTCTCAGAATCATATTTGTGTTTAATGGCATTTTGGTAGGGGTACGTTGGAATGGATTGCGTATGGCGGGATTTACTGAGGCGGCCGCTTGTTCGGGAGTCCAATCGGTCAAAGGTCGTCTTCGTCCTCTTTGGCGTATAATTAATTCATCGGGTGATGGAATTAATCCTTCATAATCTTGAGCCAAGGCCACATTTGTGGTGTTATCCATTAAAGAGGACGCAAAGATGGACGCAGGTATGGGATCATTTGGTCTATTGGTTGGTGTCGTTGCAACTCTCAAAGCTTCCAACCGATCAGCCAATGCTATTCTAGAATTTTGTGGTGTAGTCATGACTACTTTCCTTGTAGTAGCTAAGAATTTTCTTTTATGTATAATCTTTCAAAGAAAACTTAATATTTTTCTCAGGACCTCTTTTCACTCCTTGTCGTGGCGTAATGAACGTGAGATGTGTGTGGTATCCGCGTCAATTTCTTATCTAATACTGCGTAATTTAAAATCTTATTTCGAACGATGTTTGATCTAGCGTCTGTTGTCTAGCATTTGCGTCTTGCAATTACAGCTGGTACAGTCAGTTTTGTTGTTGTTGTGTGTTTTCCTTTGTCCTGGCTCGCTTTATGGTGGAAATTTTACAATTTTCCTCCTTATCCTTTTTTCTTCCTTTGATCGATCTTTTGTTCCTTCTTTGTGTGTTGTTTCTCACCTGCCTCTTCTTTTTCTTGTATTCCGTATTATGTTTGTTTTCATGTTGTTGTTGTTAGAAAAGAGCGCCGTCGACAGCAGGGTTGCCAGAACTGGGGTTTTGACCCCAATACTGGGGTTCAGTCAATGCAAATTGGGATAAAAAAATATAATTTGGGGGTGGGGTTTTTGTTAGGGGTTTTTTGTAAATTTTGTTGGGGTTTCTTGGGGTTTATTTGATGCAATATAAAGATTTTCTTAATCTTGTATGATATTTATCCAAGAATGAGCTCGAAGTCTATCTATTATGGTTTTTTATGTGTTTCTTTTTATATTCATTCAATATTTCGTCTTTCGTCGAAAGACATCATCAGGATCAGAAAATATAACTGCGAAAAACCTTAAAAATATCCGTAGAAAATTAGTATGGACTCCCTTCGTTGTTGTCTGTTGTATCGCATGACAACACGAAACATTTTCATTTTTTAAACCATTTTTTAACGAGTATTTTCTAAAATGATTTTACCAAATCTAAACTTCGTATTAAAAATAGTACGAGACTTTGCACTATTAGGTATAAATTTCCATCAAATGAAAATCTGAAAAATTAGCTATAATTTCTATATTCTGACCTCCTGTCACCACAAAAAGATACGTGAAGTGGTTAAGAAGATATGACAATTTTAACAAATGGTATTTTTAAAAAAATCCTGAGATCTGTGCCATAAAAACGACAACATATTTCTAAAAACTAAAAAACGCAAAAAATCGTCCACAGTAGAGGAATATTTAAAGTTTATTAAAATCAAGAGTAATTTTTAAAATGTTTGTCTGCAGCTTTTAATATATTTGACTTGTTTTCAACGAAAATAGTTTTATGTGGGGTTAAGTTGGGGATTTTCTTGTGATTATTTGGGGACAACAGCAATTTTTTTCTGGCATCCCTGGTCGACAGAATAAGCATTGGCTTGGAAACGCAGAGTTGCATTAACTCACCACTCAACAAAGTTACAGTAACTCACCATTCGTTCGAGACTTAAATACAACTCTGTGTAGGCGGAAGATGCCACTTTCCAACACTGTTCTAACAATTAACAGCTGTTCTTTTCTTAGTGGATTTGGTGTGCGTGAGTTTCCCCAATTTTTTGTCATTGTCAAAAGTAGAAGCAGTCAAACGATTAGATTAAATAGATTTATTACCAATTGATACAAAATATGGATAAACTCAAGTACATCATAAAGGCTTATGAAACATGGGTTTCGAAGAATCCAGATACGGTCGGCGATTTCGAAACTACAGCAAAATGGGCGTCCTACTTTGTCGCAGGTTTGTTGGTTTCTAAAGATTTCATACTTATTTATGTGTTCTAGTACTTAATTAATTGCGCGATTTCTCGCTTTATTTGCAGGCCGCATTACAGACTCATCGGTAGCCACGGAACTGGTTTATTCCCTTTCGAATTTGCTAGTTTTATACAATGATCGTATTATAGCCAAAAAATCGGCAGACACCAATGAGTCGTCGCTGTCAGTTTCAAATGGTGGTTTTTGTTACCGTCTAAAGGTCATATTAACCACACTTGAATATTGTGAGGTTTTCATTGAAATTTCGGCCAAAAGAGTGTTCGGCCCCAAAGGAAAATGGATCTTTATTGCTCTTTTGCAATGTTTAAAGGCTACCGGGCGTTATTTCATTTTGAAACATTCAACAGAACGTATCATAACGTCACCGGCTTTACCTTTACTGAATAGGAAAAAGTTGACTAAAAAACAAAATGCCGATGCGCCAAAAATCAGTCAAATGGCTGCCGTGGAAGATGAACACAGTGTCACCTTCAAACTAAAGAGATCCGGGCGTGTAATGCGTAAAGTAGAAGGCGCCCCACCACTACAATATCGTTCCTTCAAATTGAACGAAGAAGTTATTACCATCCAAAAACAGCTAAATCCACATCCCAAGAGTTTGCTACAAGCTGAATATCTTTACATAGCCAAACCTCTGATACACTTGGCCGCCATGGGCTTATTTGGTGAAAAGTCATGGAAACAATTTAGCGTATCTCTTGCCGTTGACTTGGCCAGCATCAAACTTTACCACAAACATCGTGAGCTAATGTCAAAAGACCAACAACGGATACTGTCACATCGTTGTCTCAATTTATGCATGTACTTGATGAGGTCACCCTTCTATGAGAAGTTCACTCAATCTCGTCTGGAGACTTTGCTGAATTTGCTGGGCAAAGTACCTGTCGCCAAGATGGTAGCAGGACCCCTGAGAGATTATATACCGCACTGGCAGTCAATGTATTTCTATATTTGGTCTACATAAATTTGATTCCAATTTATTTGAGAACATAAAATGAAAATTCCTTTATATTGATATATTTAGGTACTAAGTATAAATTAGATTAATGATTATTTTAAATTAAACTAAATTAATTTAGGGATAGGTATAAAGGGTATTCTGGTTTTTCTTGTTTATCTATAGATTTAACATTTCGATCGACTCTTTTTTGGACCATCGTTATAATAAAGACAAACGATTTTTTTTACAAAATTTATAACAAAATTCTAACATTATTTTTTCTTTTTAATATGGTGGTTAAAAAGTAGAAAAATTACGACTTGACGAAATTGTCTAAAAAATTCTTTGGTGTTTTAAGAATTGGAATTGGCTATATAAATATTTCTTAAAATAAAGCTGTAAATAATTCAAACCTTGAATAGATTTATAAATGTAGGCAAAAAATGCTTACAAAAATGTATATTGTTAATAAATTACATATTTTTGGTTTACATATTTTCCTCTTGTGATGGTTTTTAATCTTTGGGTCGGAATCAGAAACATTTCTAAATAATTAGACAAATTTTGGACGGAGGAGGGATATTTAACAATATTTTATTAACCGAAAAATCTTTAGATATCGTAATCTTAATTCTTAAAAGGCGCAAAACATCGAAATCGCATTTTGCCGGATAGAAAATACCGTAATTCGAATATAAAATGTAATTTCGATAAAAAAAACACGTTACGTTTATTCAGAACTAAGGAAACGATATAGAATGCGTTTGTTAGTAGGGAACAATATCGTAAATTAGCAACAACAGAGATAATATCTGTGGTAACAAGGCATAACACCATAACTCGAGTTATGCTCAAACTGAGTTATTAATGCCACAATGTTCCCCATCTTCGATTACATATTGTGACACATTTTGGTGATGATCCCTCGTTCAGTTATCTATATAAGGCAGTATATCTCACTGTGCCACTACATTACAAATGGATTATTATATCGATACAAACCTTTAAAGTTCTCTCCTGAAAAGTTTTTAAAACAGACATATGCTGTTATGCCTTGTGACCACAGATATGTATTACCACATGTTCGTTCATCTAGCCGAGTCAATAATAAAAAAGGTGGTTACGACAAAATTTATCTATGAAATATAATTGTATATTTTCTCTATTTTTTTATCAGATAGACTCAATTTTTACTGGCACCCAGTTGTACCTGCGACTTTATTTAAGCTCTTTTGAAATCCCGACGTAGAATCATGCTCGTTTAGACGGTGAGTCTTTAGTTTCAGCAACCAGGGGACAAAACTAAATTTTGTATTCGTTCACTCACATTTATTTTATTTCATAAAAGGTAAATAAATGCCAATTTGTCATTTGTTTTTTCATTTCGTACAACATTTTCTTCTATTTTCCTCAAGGTTCTCCACACCCTTCCACGTGTAAATTGGGTCATTCATTTTTGTGCGAAAATTTCTTATCTTTTACACTTTTAAGAACATTTGTTATCAATCAAATTTTCTTAAAGAAAGTTATTGTCAACTACCGAAGAATTCTTTAAGAAAATTAATTGTCTCTCAAATTTTCTAAAGAAAATTAATTATCCGTCAAATTTTCTCGAAGAAGAACATTATTCGTTACATTTTCTCTAAAAAAATATAATTCTAATTCCAATTTTCTCCAAGAAAATTTATTATTTGTTAAATTTTCTATAGGAAAACTAATAATCCGTCAAATTTGATTCAGTTATTCTCCAATTACATATATTAAAAAAAACAATGAGTAAAATTTTCTATCAAAAATTAGTATCTGTCAAATTTTCTTTAAGAAAATTAATATCCGTTAAATTTTCTCTGAGAAAATTTATATCCGTTAAATTTCCTCTAAGAAATTTTATTATCTGTCGAATTTTCTTAAAAAAATTAATTATCCATTAATTTTTTTCTAAGAAAATGCATTGTCCGCCAAATTTTCTCTATGAACATGAATTATCTGCCAATTTTTCTGAGAAAATGACTTATCCTTTAGAAAATACATTAATCGTTCAATTGTCTCCTATAAAATGCATTATCCGTAAAATTTTCTAATAGATTTAATTATCCGACAAATATTCTGTAAGAAAATTAATTATTCGTAAAATTTTCTCAAGAAAATTGATTTTTTTTCTTGAGAAAATTATTTATCCGCCAAATTTTTGTTATGAAAATGTCAGTAATTCTCTAAGAAATATTATAAACCGTGAATTTTTCAAATAAAATAACTGAATCTGTGTTTTTCTGGAATGACTGTCGGACAATTTCAAATTCTGGATCTCGAAATATACATACTTATGTATATAGCTAATCATTATCTTTGGATTCATATATGGCACTACAGGTATTTCCAAAATTGTTGGTGTTTTTTCCACACTATGCTGTCGACTAGAGCCCGACCGAATGTTCGGCTTCGGCTACGGCTACGGCCAAAACTCGACATTCGGCCACAAAATCAGCCGAAGTTGGCCGAAGACCGATGTTTTGTTCAAAAAGTACAAAAAAATAGAATTATATGACTTTTTAAAGAAAATTCTATTATGGAAATCTTCATAGAAGTGTACAGAAGTGAACAATACTACAAAAATAATTTGAGAAAGGACACCAAAGGAAGGAAGGACTCCAAAGGTAGAAGGACAAAGAAAAATATAACTCAGTTCCTCACCTAAAAGCTCTCCAACTAGTGAAACATTCTTGTAAAAGTAGTACGAATAGATAATAACGAGCCACTGAGTCCAAGAATCATTAAAATTGCTTAATACTGTAAATCGAGATGTTTCAAAAATTTGGAAATGGTGGCAGAAAAGTACTTGTACCCAAGTGTGCTAGAAAGCAGTTGTTTATTCTGCTGGGCAGCTGTATTCAAATTAAGGAAATAGTATACAAGGTCTTAATGCAGAAAAAATACTTTTTTTGTCGTTATAATATTAAGGTTTTAAATTTTATGTGCTAAGTAAATTAATACATAAGCAGTAGACATAAACTGATTAAAAACACAATTTTTGGTGCAAAGTAAACAATTCTTTAACAAATATAAAACATTCGGCTTCGGCTACGGCTTCGGCCGAAGGTTGTAAATTTAGCCGAAGTTCGGCTACGGCTTCGGCTTCGGCCTTAAAATCCGACTTCGGTCGGGCTCTACTGTCGACATATAGTATCAAATGAGCTTATAAATTGAATGCACTACAGAACGTACCTTATGTTCAGTCGAAAATTGAAACCTAAAAATGTATTCTTTATTTTATTTTAATATTGTTTCCAGGTCAGAACGACAAAAATAGTATACCCGCCCTTTGGACAAAGTGGATGTAACGTAACCTAGTGATATTTGAAGGTTTTCTGATCGAAGTGAAAGAATACACTTTTGGAAATGGGTTCGATTACTTTTTTATGCAGTAAAATAAAAAACACTGGAAAATGGTTTTAATTAAGTTTTTATCCAAAACTATATGTATTTTGTTGTATATTTTTTACAGATCTTTTTCTTATTTCTTGGTTGATGTTTTCTTTCTGAGTTGTTGTTTTTTTTACTTACAACTAAAGTTGTTTTGTAAATATAAGAGTGAACAGTTGTGTTTTTTATATTGTAAGTATCTTAAAGAAATGTTAATATATTTCACTGAAGAAATTAATATAAAAAAGTAAAGTTAAAAAAGTACGATTTTTTCTTGCATGCGGAGCAATGGGCGAGAAATGTTGTAAAATAGACGGAAGAAATAAAACTTCAGCTTAAACTATGGCCTGAATTAAACTACAAATTGATTTAATAGTTTCTTTACGAGTTTTTTTCTTTGTTGTTGTGTAACACCAATAAACAAAAACATAGGAATTATTTAAAACTAAAAACAAAAAAATTACTTCAATGAAATCTGTGTTATCCGACTTTTTATTTGTGTCTAAAACTTCAGATTAAAACCCGGACCCATGGCCAGCTGACGTTGCTCAATACCCGAGTTGAGAACAAATCCCGTGTTGGCGGAGGATTTCTTGTTACCTGTGATAATTCCAGAAATTATTTTACTGCCACTGCCGCCGCCGCCACCGGCCACATCATCGCGTCCCAATTGTTTGAATTGAGAACCACCACTGGGTGGTTTTGGCGAGGAGGCCATGGCTTTGCGGGCCCCCAATTCACTTTTGGCCGGCCAGGTGGGAAACATGGAGGGATCGATGGGTACGGGTAGCTCTTTAAAGTATTGATGCTTCAAAGCCCCATCTGCTGTCAATCTCTGCTTGGGATTATAGGTGAGCAGACCCTGCAACAGCTCTATGCCCATTTCGCTGGTTTTATCGGCAAAATGTTTGCGTAAACTGGATACCGGATAGTCGGCAAATTGAGAGTTTTGACTAAGCATGTTTTTAACTGCGGGTAATTCATTGTAACCGGGCCAGATCTTTTCATTGGGCGTGCCCAGCTCCTGGAAGAGGTAAAAGTTCAATTTCAATTATTGAAATTATTATTGAAGCCGTTCTTAGATCTTACCTTAAAAATTTTATTTAACTCATCCACCTCCGTTTTACCGGGAAATATTGGATTCATTTGTAGAAACTCAGCAAATATACAACCCACCGACCATATATCTATGGGTGTGGAATATTCTGCCGAACATAAAAGCAATTCTGGTGCTCTATACCATAAGGTAACCACTAGGGAGGTGTACTTCTTCAGGGGCGAACCATATTCTCGGGCCAAACCAAAATCGCCCACCTTTAAAATGCCTTTGTGTGAAAGCAGAAGATTTGAGGTCTTCAAATCTCGGTGCAAAATCCAATTGTCATGCAAATGTCCCACCGCTCGCAGCAGCTGCTGCGTTAGACACTTAACTTCGCCGGGGAAGAATGATTGTTTTTTCGCCTTCATGGTCTCCATTAAAGATTTCAGATCGTGTTCTACATAATCCATAACAATGAAAATCTTATCCATGTTGGAGCCCACGACAATCTCTCGCACTGTCACAATATTAGGATGTTGACCTTTGAGAAGAGTGTTGATTTCACGCAGTGAGGTTATGGGGAAGCCTTCCTTTTCCTTTTCCATTTTTAAACGTTTAAGGGCTACTATTTCATTGGTGCGCTTATCTTTGGCTCGGTATACGACGCCATAGGTACCCTCTTCTATGCGATTTAGACACTGAAACTCTTCGACCGAACGACAACCCTGTATACCGGGATAGTAATTGGGCAAAGGGTTGCCTTTGTCATCCAAAACGGGCAGCTCACCTTGATCATCGAGTTTTTTGCGGTCACCGTCGCTTTGTTCGGTTTTATCTTTGTTTTCCCTTTCTTCACGATTCGAATTCGCTTTCATATCACGTTCCTCGGATCGGGAACGTGAACGGGATCTCCGCGAATGTGATCTACTGCGACTGCGAGATGTTCGTGAAAGCGATGAACGCGAACTGTGGGACCGGGAGCCTGGCGATCTCGAGCGTGATCTTGAACGACTGTGCTCTGATGAGGCAGAACTAGAACGAGAACCGGATCTGGAGCTACCATAGGATTTAGAACGTGATCGGGATCTTGAACGTGGCGTACGTGATGTATCGCGGGGCGTCCGAGAACGCGAACGCCGTGAATCAGTGCTGGGTGAGAGGGAAATTGTTTCCGATCGGGTTGTGTGTTTTTCATCTTTAGCGCCAACCTCGTCGTCTTCACCCACATCTTCACCGTCGGTGTATTTAGATTTGCCCAATTTCTTTTTCTTTCCTCTCTTTTGTTTTGTATCCTCCGGTGATTTGGAAAGTTCTCCTATGGACAAAGGACTATCCGTCTCCGAAATCTCACCCTCACTTCCTTGCGCTTTGTGTTTCTTTTTATTTTTTGTTTTCGATTTGTTATAATCACTGCGATCTGACTGATAATCATCCGTTTCACCATCCTCCTCATCACTGTCCTGCGAATCATCAGAAGAATCTGATTCGGAATCTTCTTCATCGTCGTCGTCATCGTTGTCTTGACCACGTTTTCCTGAGACTTCTTTGGATTTTTTCAAACGTTTTCGATTGGATTTCTCTTCACTTTCATTGTGTTTGCGTTTGATTACATGTAGACTGGCGGTAACACTGGCCGCAACAGCGGTGGGACTCAAAGCATCCACAATAGTGGTGGAACCACGTTCCCGTATCAATTCACGGCGTGCTTCCAATTCTTTACGTGCTATATCGCGGCGTTTATCCTTTTCCTGTTCGGCAGCAAGAATTTTGGCTCGTCTGGCTACCAATTCGGGATCTTCTGGGCTACGATTTTTATCTTTATCCCCTATAGGATTGGCAGCGGTTTCCGCAGCGCTCTCCTCCCCTTCCTCCCCTTCCTCGACGTCTTCAACGTCCTGCTCCACATAACGTTTATTATGTTTGTCTTTGTGACGCTTGTGCTTTTTACGCCTTCGTTGGTGTTCTGCTTCGGAATTGTCCTCCACATATTCCATATCGTTATTTTCCCTATCTTTTCTTCGGGCCTTATGACGTTCTGATTTCAAAGCCTTGCTTTCTCTTTCCTCGTAGAGACGTTCAGGGCGCTCATAAACCTCATCCACTTCCATGACATCATCCTTAACGTACTTGTGACGTTTGCTCAATAATCGCGAACGTAAATCTTGCTCCAAACTTTCGGGGTCTTTGGGCTGGTCGTAGTATTTGCGTTGGTCATAATGTTTATGGCTGCCCGCCAGGGCGCGGGCGTTTTCATAGGCCTGCTGATGGTGACGTTGTTGCTGGTGATAGTCGGTGGGTGTTTGATGGTGATGATGATGATAATCCTGGCGGCGATGATCGTAATATTCCTGGTGAGTTCTATGTTGCTGGTGCATGTGATATTGGTGGTATTGATGTTCGGGATGGCCATGATGGTAGTTGCCACCGCCCCCACCAACATCTTGCTGGTGATATATACCACCTCCAACACCACCGACGCCACGTGATCTTGAATTGTTCTCTCCCACTACTCCTCCACCGCCGCCACCACCCAAGTGATCGTAGTTTTTGTGATAACGTTTATCATTGTTGCTTAAATACTCCTCACGTTCATAAACTCGTTTTATGTCTTTTCTATCCATATCACTACGCCGCTCTTGCCTTTCATCTCGTTCTCGATAATCTTTTTCCTTGTCACGTACCGCCCCCTCCGAATAGCGCTCCCTTTCTTTGTGCCTTCGTTCTTTGGAATGTTTTTTATCTTTAGATCTCTCTTTGCGTCTCGAACCCGTAGAGTCTCTTACAACTTGTGCCTGGGGAGGTTTTATATCCAAAGAATCTGTGTCGTGCTCCTCGTCTCCACTATAAAAATAATGAAAAATAAAATCGAACATATTTTTTCGTTGTATTTGGCATAGGACAAAAATAAAAAAAAGATAAAAATAAATATTATTAATATTTTGTAAAAAAAAAAGAATAAAATTCAAAAAACCACACTTTTGTTCTCGAGTAGATCCATAGATCCAACGCCTTGGTTATTTCACTCTCTTTTGTCTGGCTGTTGTCTGGTTTTTATCAACTTTGTCTGCCAGAGTTGTCCCACCCACCAGTCGCAGGACGAGGTGTGTAATTACAGCTCACCAGCGCCAGCCAGCCACCACAGACACACAGTGTGTACTCTTATGCTTGAGTGTGTGGATGTTCATAACACAATATGCTTGTGTGTCCTTGATCTAAGCTTCACAATGGCCAAGAAGAGTTATTTGGGTTTTGTTGTTTGATGAAATTCGTAAGAATTCAAATAATTTTTGATGTTAATTTGTTTTTGTTATTATTGTTTATTTGGTTTTGTTATTTACCAGAAATGCTAATTTACTTTCTTACTTGTTGATGGCTGCATGCTTTGCTTGGAATTGTATTTTGGTCTACATAAAGAGAAGGGAAGAAAACGGAAAAAAGGAATCGGTGAATTAGAAGAGTGGCCAAATTTAACACTAGTTTTGAAGGAAATATACGTATGTTAGAAAAAAGGTGTGGTGATTTAAATTATTTTGATTTGTGACTAGGATATTCTCCGGACTCAAGACAGTTTTTGCCTCTATAATGCTATTATGGAACGCTTATCAAAACGGTATACTAACATTCTAATTGAGGCTAACGAAAAGTTTTTAGCCCCCACGTTAACCAATACAATTACTTGACAGAAATGTTGCTTCTATAGTGATTTCCTGAGTGCTACTTTCAGGAATAGCTTCTTTAGAACGAACATTAATAAAACACTATTAATTCATTAATATTTGCTCATGGTCTACAAATCGACGTGTTCTGCCGTTAGCTTATTGAAATTAAAAGTAAAGACAACTGAAGAGACAGACACCCTAAGACTAAGTTAAAAAAAATATCTCGTTTGCTCGGCGTTTGTATGTGACTGAGAAGTATTTTCGAATGCAATCTGCGAATTCCTTTATTGTTATTGATATTTGATTTTTATTTTTATTGTTATTAAGTTCTGATGAAAGTTTGGTTAATTATACCCTCACATTAGTGGGGAGTAATATATCATTTGCTATGGGCCAAAAGTGTAACACATTGAAAGATGGATCTAAGAACCTACGAATGTTCGGCGGAAATCCGTCACATTTGAGTCATGTCCGTCCTTCCGTATATCTGTCTGTCTGGTGCGAACGATAACTCACGAAAGGAGTAACGGATTGACTTCAAATTTGGTATATGATAACATTTTTCAATCTCAGGCTATGTGGTCCACTCCTTCTAGTGCCCCCATCACAAAGAGTTAAATATTTGTGAAATATTCATTCTCTACTACATATGTCAAACCTCTGTAATCCACTTCTATATTACATATCCCAAAGTCCTCTGTAATTCCACACATAGTAATAGATAATTTTTTTTTGCTAATTATTTAATACTTAAGTATTTTTCCTATTCCCTTGTAAATACTAGCATTTTGATCTATTGGTGCAAATATTTATCTTTTTGTATTTTCATTTTTGTTTTTTTTTTTCAATTTGATTTACTACGGGCTGGACTTTTTTTTTCTTCTTTTTCTTCTGGGGGGCCAAAGGATAGGTTGTTTTTGCACTTATTGTAATTTTTTGTAAATTTAGGTTTTGTTTTGAACTCAGGTTATTTTGGAATAATGTAATATAATTAATTGGCCATATTGGCTTCTTATTACTGTATTGGATTCAATAAATAAATAAATAAATAAATTACTAATTACTTTAATAACAGTGCATATAAATACATGCAATTTTGTCCAGTGTAATGCCATTATTGCCACGTGCTTTTGTTGCCTCCCAAACAAAATGACCAAATGAAAAGTATGTATCTTAACTATTTTTATTACTAACCAGTAAGGAAAGTCAGACGGGGCCGACATTATAATCATGCCCTTCACCTCCCTAACAATGCGAAAAGGACATTGCGATAATAATTTGGAATAAGTGGTAAAATACTTAGATCAACCTTCTCATCAAGGCTTATTCCAAGAAGGAGTTGAAGATGGTGATCATAATAAACTAGATCTGAAGCGATAACCTTAGGATTAGATTTAAATTTATTTATTTGTTATACCAGGCACAACAAGATTATATCTTATAAGTGTTAGTGCTGGTTTCATGAATGTATAGGTAACAGGTTTGATAATTCTTATTTCTATTTTACTAAAAGACATAACATTACATTTATTTAAATAGATTAAAAAGCTAATTTTTGAATGTATTGGCATTGCTTATGCATTGTATGTTGTGCGGGAGTTTGTTCCAGAGACGTATACAGGGTATAAAGAAGTTTCTTTCAGATACTACAGAGTCATATCTCGATAGAATTAGTAACATTCCTCTATTTGAACGAGCAAATGTTATGCGACTAAACATGTATTTAGGCTCCTCTGTATATGTGATCTTGTGTATAAGAGTCAAATATTTGACACTTAACAGATTATTAAAGGATATATTAAAAATTTTATTCGAGAATTCTGATATATCTTCAGACCGTTTTTTTTTAAAAAAGTATCTGGCTATATCATTATAGGCTACATTTAATTTTCTTTTATTTTCAGCAGAACAGTTTGCAAAGACTTCGCATCCGTAAAGAAGAGTAGGTATCAGATAAGATTTTGCTAACAGCATTTTTATCTGGAACGATGTAGAATGTCGGACTGCCCATAGATTTCTTAACATACTATGGACCTTACCAAGAAACGTCATTCGGATACAAAATACAGCGCTTACATGTGAAATCGGGGGTAACTAATAAATGGGGGCTATATCTAAATCTGAACCGATTTTCCTCAACTTTAGTATTATGTCTAAATGTATCAAGATACTTCTTTGTATCAATTTTTATTCAGATCGGTTAAAAGACGTTACTAATACAGTGCGAACTTGCCGAATAGGAGGTACATATATATGGGAGCTATATGTAAATCTGAACTAATTTTGACCAATTTCAATAGGAATCGTCCTTGAGCCAAAAAGAGCACTGTGTAAAGTTTGTCACAAAGATACATCTACAGGCGGACATGGTTACATCGACCCAGGAAGTGATTTCAAGCCGATTGGTATTAAAAACGATGGGTCTGTCTATCTCTTCTTCTTTTTGGGTGTTACAAACAAAAGCACAAACTCATAAATCCCTGGACCACAGAGCGGTGTAGGTTATAGAAACTTACGTTGTTTTTTAGTTAGTACTTTTTCTCAGCTGTGCCTTATGTGAATTAAATATTTTATTTTACCTTATCTTTAAATCATGTGATCTCAGTGAATTGAATTAATCTAGTTCACAGAATATATTTTATTTTCAATAACATCGAGGGCCATTATAAATAAGAAAATAAACTCACATCCATTTACATACAATTTAACTTTCTTTATCACTAAGCTCGGTTATTTTGCTTTGTGTTAATGGGGACAAAAAATTAATATCTTGTAATTTATGTATCGTTCTTTTGAATGAAACAAGTATTCCAAAGTCGTCCACTTCATAATTAGCATCGTATATGGTTACAAATTACTTCTTAAGGTGTAATAAATTTAAAATTTTTTTTTTAATAAATTATCTTATATAACTAATTATGCGGGGATTATTTTTTTACCCTCAAAAATTACAAAAAGTATAAAAATCTTAAAAATAGACAAACCTAACCTATTCTTTGCTTTGCCTTTTGGCGTGTCAATTGTCTTAATGTGAATTTTTAGTTAAATCGCTTTCTGGCTGGGGGCCTTCCATTGCATTAGTGTTTTTATGATTTTTTATATTAATGTTATTTAATTTAAAATTAAAAATAGTTTTAAGTAAAAGCTTTATATGTAATTTTTAATGTTAATGTTTTAATGTCTAAGTTATATTTTTTATATTGTAAAACTTATTAAACGAAGTTGCCTTCGGGAATGCTGTCAAATTGGCCTTCTTGGCTTGTGCATTGCCAAAAATAATGAATAATAAGATATGTCATCCCGGAGCGAGTACGTTGTCAGTTACGAACGAATAGAAATTTCAACGAGTTTTTTCAAAGAGAGGTTTTCCGCGGATTTCGGCCCGATTTTCCCGAATTTTTTGTAATTGTCACATTTAAAAAGTTAATATTAATTGATAAGTGCAAAAAAAAGTTCTAACTATGTTCGCGGAAAAGTGTTTTTTCGCGTGTGACATTTCATTCCTATTCGTTCGTAACTGATTGATTTTGACGTTTCTGGCTGACGGCACATCTGTATAATTTAAGGTCTGTGTACGGCACGGCACATCTGTATAATTTAAGGTCCGTGTGCATTGCAACGTATGAATAAATTAAATGAAATGAAATTATGCAAGATAGGGAATTATAAAGAAACATCAAAAGAAAAGGAATGGGAATAGAAATTGGAATTGAAACTACTCACAAGGTCTATGAAACATAACCACTTTTGAAAAATCGATAAATTTATAGCACGGAATTAAGGACAAAAAAAAGAAACGAAATTGTTGATAACAAAAACACCCATTGATAAAACCAACTTGTTACAAGTTTCAATTTGGAAATTGGTAAAATTGGTTTACCAGTGGTTGGGATTATACAAATTTTCAGCCCGATCAGTTGAAATTTTTGGTCTCTGTGGCGTTAAGAAGTCAAATCGGAGAGATGCTATTATATATGGTGGTTATATTAAAAAAATGGAGCGATATTGCCAATTTCAATCCCAGCATACCTGCATATATAAGAAGTATATGTACCAAATTTCAGCCACCTGGCTCAAGTATTAAAGATTGTGGCGTGCTTACAACAGACGGATAGACAGACATGGCTAAATCGTCATAGAATTTTACGATGATTATAATATATATGTATATTCTTTATGGGGTGTCATATCAATATTTAGTTGTGTTACAAACGGAATGACAAAATGAATATACCCCCATCCAATGGTAGAGGGTATAAATATGGCTAACAATATCCGTCCGTCCGTCTGTCTTCTGCACGATAACTCTCGAAAGAAGTAAGCGATTGACTTCAAATTTTTTATGCAGTAATATTTTTCTCCATCTCAGGCTAAATTCGAAGATGGGCCATATTGGTCCACTCCTTCTAGTACCTCCCCTGAAAGGGTTAACATTTAGTGAAATGTTGAGTATTTACTTATACAGGGTTTTCCGACAAGAGGTGTTATTTTGAATCACATTTGACAAGTAGAAACTACGCCATTACTAAAAATGGAACGATACACGATCATCGAACGATACAAAACGATCGAACAAAAAACGATACGAACGATACAAAATCAAAATTGTCGCATCTGGGGCTCGGAAAACCCAAGAGTTATTGTTGAGAAGCCTCTACATCCTCAACGTGTGACTGTTTGTTGCGGTATATGGTCCGGCGGGGTCAGTGGACCTTACTTTTTCGAAAATGAGGTTGGATCAACAGTTACGGTGAATGGATTGCGCTATCGAGAGATGATTAATGATTTTGTATGGTCGGAGTTGGATGGTATTGATCTGGACAACGTTTACATTTAACAAGACGGCGCTACGAGCCACACAAGCAACGAAACCATTGCTCTGTTACGGGAAAAGTTTCCGGACCGTGTTATCTCTCGAAGAGGTGATCACAAATGGCCACCGAAAGATAAGGTCTACGCCAACAGCCCAGCGTCGATTCAAGACCTCAAAGATAGAATTCGTGAGGCTATCGAGGACATAGGGCAGACACTTTGCGATTTGGTTATGGAAAATTTCATGAAAAGGAAAGGTTCTCTAAGCGTGGTCGTGGTGGCCATTTGGCTGATGTTGTTTTTCATTATTAACGGCATACCTTCCTCTTTATTATGAAATAAACATCCGATCATTTATCTCAAAAAATTGCATTTTTCTTTGAATACCAAAATAACACCTCTTGTTGGAAAACCCTTTAATAACTTCTATACTACTTATTCAAATCTTCTGGAATTCCACACATAGTATTAGTTCATTCGCGGCTATCAACTCGAGAAAATTAGGTGAAGATGCCACGCCCCTTTTGGTACCTCCCACACAAATGGACCATTTTGCACCAAAAGTTAACTGCCAGTTTTAATAACAGTTCATACAAATGCTTCAAATTGTGTGTACAGGGTAATGCTCTTATAGTACATAGAGTCCAGTGAAAAGAGGGCGTTATTGGCACGTCCCACAATGGGAAAAAGGGGTAAATACGCGCGCATAGCAGTATTTTTGTTATCTTACGACTATACCGTTAGAGATAGAGTCCTACGGTTGGATCATCTTCAATCCATGTTAACCCATCTACCCTCGTCCGCTCAGTACCGTTCGTAATTATTATTCGTAAAAGTTATTTTTTTGGACCAAGAACGTCGGTTCATAGATAGATATAGCTCCCGCACAAGTAAAAAAGTTCAGTCGGGAAAACCGACTTACAAATCCCCTCATTATTTTTTTTTTAAATAAATTCTTATCAATTTATATTGCATTTAATAGAAATAGAACATTTGTGTGGGAGGTACCAAAAGGGGCGTGCCAATCATGCCCACTTTTTAATGGACTATAGATAATCTAAAAACATTACACTGTACAAAATTTCTAGTCTTGGTGTGTATTGGTATTAAAGTTATAAACTGTTAACTGTTGGTGCAAAATGGTAAATTTGTATGGGAGGTACCAAAAGGGGAGTGGCCATTTCGCCCATTTTTCACTGGACTGTAGGTACCATAAAAACATTACACTGCACAACATTTCAAGTATTTGTATGGACTGTGATATTAAAGTTATTAGCAGTTTACATTTTGTACAAAATGTTCCCTTTTGTGTGGGAGGTACCGAAAGGGGTGGGAGCACTTCGCACATTTTTCTCAAGCGACAGATAAAATATTAATATGTGTGGAATTACAGAAGATTCGGATAAGTAGTATAGAAGTATCAGAGAATCAATACTTCACTAAATTTTAACCCTTTGTGTACCAATATGGCCCATCTTCGAACTTAGCCTGAGATTGACAAAAATATTATTACATACCAAATTTGAAGTCAATCGGTTACTCCTTTCGAGTGTTATCGTGCGCTCCAGCCAGACAGGCAGACAGACGGACATTGCTCAAATATTAAAATGACCTAAAACGGATTTCCGCCGAACATTCTTGGGGTCTTAGGTCACTCCTTCGATGTGTTACACTTTTGGCTCGTAGCAAATGATATATACCCTCCTATCTAAGGTGAGGGGATAAAAACACATATTTTAAGTAGGAACATCTGCCATAATCGCAAGAAGTCGCAGGTAAACTAGGTAACGTTGGATTCATCACTAAGTCACCTCTCTTCTCTATGTCATATGGTAGTGATCCCACGTGATCCAAAAAAGTTGTATTCCATTTACTGTGGATAATTTGTTTGAATAACATAAAAAATTGGATTTTTACTTTACGGTAAAAATACGTCTAATACGCAAAAATTAAGATGAATATAACCTTATTATGTGTTGCAAGTCCTGTCGCATTTCTCCAACAAACGCGAATTCTACAAGTATTTTATCATCGAAATGTCATTTGCATTTAGTAGTAAAAAAGGCAAACTTTGAATGGTCATAACCTGGAGATAATTTCATAAAATTTGAAGGTATTTTCATAAAATGTTATGCACAATAAAATACCGTTCCTAAAAAGTTGATTTTTGAAAGTTGTTTTCAAAGTCCTATGCGCGCAAACTTCGTCATATTTTCCCATCTTGGGTCGCTTTTGATAAGTACCGCCAACACAAATGGACAATTTTGCACCGAAATTTAATACCACCTCATACAAATACTTGAAATTTTGTACAGTGTATGTAATGTTTTTATAGTACCTACTGACCAGTGAAAAATGGGCATCATTGGCACGCTCCCTTTTAGGCTTATCAGCTTATAACTTTAATACGAGTACATACTTTAAAGCTATTAAATGCAATTCAATTTGATAATAATTTAATTAAAACAAGAGCGCCCCAGTAGGTGAGTTGGTAACGTACTAGCCTATGAGTTTGGGGGTCGTGGGTTCGATTCCCACCAGAGGCTCTGGTCTGGCAAAAATTTAGCCATATGGTCTTTGTAACCCGGCCTTTCCCTGGACCTTATAATTAGAATATAAATTTACTTTGTATTGTAATTCATATAAATAAATAAATAAATAATTAAAACAACAAAATAAAAAAAATTATGAATAGTATTTGGGACTGATGTTGAGGGGATTTGTAAGTCGGTTTACTTGACAGTACTTTCTCACTTGTTTACCACAGCATGGTAACATTTTTGCTAATTATATCTCTAAAATTATTGATAATTTATATGGCTTTTGATATACATATCATATTTTTAATGGTAATTGAAGGAATTACTTAATTTCCTTCTCGGATATATTCCATGTTTGCACAAGCCTTCTACCTTAATTGTCTCCGAAATCTTTATGCTTTTTGATTACCTAGCAAACGATGTTTTAAAAAATACGAGGGATTCTCATTAATATTAATGATATGGTACTGTTTTAAAAATTGGGAGGATTCTTATAAATATTAATGGTATGGTACTCTTTTGAATTTCGGTCGAAAGAAATGTCTCCGTCCCAATGTATATGTTTAATAATTCCCCTTCCACATAACACATTGGCGTTTGGAGTATGAATTTTGTTACATGTAATCCAAATATGACTTTTATGTCAGAGAACAAATATTCGTGTCAGTGTACTCAACCCGCCATTAACACAGCTGCGGAGCAGGTTTTCGCAGTCGATTTGGAAATACATAACACAGTTCTCAAGCTAAAATGTGGTTTCTTTAAATAGACTCTAGTTCCCGCGATAAACCGCGATATGCAAAAACAGAGATATTGTACCACATATTTTAGCATAACTTAAGAATCATTTATCCGAATTTGTTCAGGAAAGTTGTAAAGATTCCAAAAGTTGATATTTTATAAATATACATCCATAATTCTGCGTAAATGAAATAATCAATAGTCTCAAAATTACCGGACCACCTACCGCACACTGTGCTCATTGATAGATTTTTCCAGACAAGTTTTTAAATTTCAGCACTTTTTCTAGCATCTAACTTATTATGGCATTATTGCTAGATTTTTTCCAGACAATTTTTTAAAAATATGTCAGCACTTTTTCTGGCATCTAACTTATTATGGCAATTGTTCATATATGTGTGATGTTCATTCCACTTGGAAAAATGGTTTCATTTGCATTCTAAATTATCATTTCGGTTCATTAAATATGTACATAATATAAAATGCACTTCATTTGAATAAAATACATGTATGTACATTGCAAATATCTTTTTACATACTTTGACAATCTAAACAAGCAAGCATAATTCACTGTTTAGCACAAAGCTCTACATCAATCTATTATTTCGCTTTGGTTCCCTTGCAGACTCTGCGATTTGGAACATGTAAGATCTAAATCTATTGATTATTGATGTCAATTAACCACACAGTTTTGATGCATCAGCACAAATTATATTATTATAAGCACACTATTATTATCTTTATTGTCTGTTGGTGGCAAACCATAACATATGAGTCATTTACTACCAGTTTATTTGTATATTGTACAGACATCGCTCCTGTTCAATCAATAGGGTAACAACTCAAAATTTAAAAAAATTCAGTAGAGGCCAAAAACTGTTACCGTCAATATTAACGATGGATAAAGAAATATGTCATTGCACGAAAATATATTTTTAATTGTACTTAATGAAATTTTAATATTAACGGAAATTAATATTAGCGAAAACAATTTTAGGCCTATACATTTTTTTTTTAATTTCGCGTTGTTATTCTTTTGTTGAACAGGTGCGATATATACGTTTGGTGGTTAATGACCCAAAAAAAGAATACAATATCTTATGTTCGGTTCATGTTTTAACTGATAACTATTAGAAAAATAATAGTTATCAGTTGTGTAAATAGTTTATAATATTTTTGTTTATTAACTTCATGTTCCGTTTTTAGTTTAGACAGACCAATGATGTCATGGATTTATGACTGGAGCCATAAACTTCCCATGATTGATGTGAGTTTAGATATTTTTTAGGAACTAGCAGCACCAGCAGATCTCATGTACGAGTATGTACGAGTAATGGCTATTTAATTTCTGGAAAAGGTGATCTGAACAAAATGTTTCTGTATATGTATATATATAATTAGTTTTATAAATACCTTCCAAGGTTAAAGTATTAATATTGTGAGTTTGAAATGTTTTCGTATTTTTTAACAAAGTTTGCAAAACAAAAATCAGTAAGGAAAGACAAATGTCGGACGGGTCCGACTATATAACACCCTCCACAAGTATTTGCCTAGCAATACACCAAACCATTATTACTTGGTATTTCAAAAAAAATCGTTTTCTAGGGCGCCAAGAAGTATAATCAGAACTAACTATAATCAGAAAGTGACCTGAACAAAATGTTTCTATATATGTATATATATAATTAGTTTTTAAATTGCCCCTCTTTTAATAGAGATCGTCCGTGTCCAAAATATGACCTTGTATCAATTTTCGTAAAGATCAGTAAATATTTGAGACCTGCACTTTGATCACAAGAATACTAAATCGACTCAAAAAGTCGATTTTCTTTTTATGCGATACAAACAAATGTACATAGTTATAATACGCTGTACAACGGAGTGATGTCGGGTATAAATAATTACGCTTTACCATAGTTTTTTTAATGAAGCTGAAGAAATGAATTATTTTTTTTTCCTTTGCTTTAGTATTGCCTAATGTTGATAGTACATATAATCACATAATCTGTCCTAAAAGCACCCGGAATTTGTTATTTAAAAAGCCCCACTTAGGGCCTGTTCTTGTAACTTATTTTTTGTCACTTCGCACGTCTATTGGCAAGCGAATGAAATTTTTGGTTTTTGCACACTTTGTTTTGATTGTAAACAAAGAAGCTTTCAATTATCGCCAACATTTTGGTTCTTATAAGACAACAACGAACGAAATGAAATGTCAAATTAGACGATCAGAAAAATTCATTCGTGTCGGTTATGTTTACCGCCCTTTTGAATGATAAAGTGAAAATTGTTGGATAAATGAATAAAAAATGTATAAATGAACCAAACAAAATAAACATGTATCTTTTGCTGAAGTATCCACCAAAATTTCAAAAAATGTCTTTTTATTAGTTTGTATAAAATGTTTTGAAATTTCACAACCACACTGTTGCTTTTTGCATTTTTTCGTAATACCTTAAATTAGGTGACCCAAACAATTGTTTATTATACCTATCGACCTAGAATATCTTTCTGAATAGGTTTGGTTTTGTCCGTCCGTCTGTTTAGCAAGAACTTCCTTTTTAACTAAAGGACTTACTAAAATGGGTGCAGAAGGTTTTCGATTTAGATATAGCCCCTATATATACATAAATGATCTATCAAACAAACAATTGTGTTTGTTTTCGGTTTTTTAATTATTTCTCATCGTCTAGAAACAGCTGTTGCAACTTTTACAGCTGTTAGATAGGGTTGCCCCCGTTCTGATATTTTCGTGTGGAAAAAGCTTTAAGAAATGTCAATAACAACATGAAGGTAATATTGGTATTTGACAGGAAGACGATGAAGAAAAGAGCTTTCTTACCCAAACGATAAGTGACAATGAACCAAATTAAAAACATGATCGCTTGGGTGAGAATAAGAAGAAGAAAATTATTGCTTGGGTAGCTATCGCACGTCTGCGTTTTGTTACATTTAGCTGAACAGGCTGTTATAGAGATTGTCAACAATATTTATGTCGCTTAGTTGGCATACTCATACTCGTCTTCTTTACAGACTCTGAGATTGAGCGATATTGTCAGGCCATTTCATGTGAGTTTGGCGATCAACCACCTTATTCAAATGATATATGGATCCGGATGACTTATTTCCTTCCCAAACCCAAATTGGCACTTTGAAGCACACGTTTTCTGTGAAAATATAAAAGCAAATTAGTGGCGAGAGCTAAAGATGATTCCAGAAAATGGATGCATAGAATAACCCAAATTCGTCATGTTGAATCCGTCGGTTTTTACCGCTTTTCTATAAGTGTCAAGTTGCTTTCGCAATTAGTTTATAATAATGTGAAGAAAAGTTATGTTGTACGAAAAACTTTTTGAAGTATTATGCTCGAAATGGACACTTTAAAAAAGAATAATTTGAACAAGTACTTGGGTAAACTAATTCGAACATTATTTATCGAAAATTAACCCTCGTTTTGGATATATTCGCCGACAATCTTTTGCTGGGATATCAAATATGTTATATAATCAGGACTGAAATTTAGAGCAAAGGCTACGACGTTCCGCATTCACTTCTGAAAACAAAATAAAAAAATGTTTGGGGTAAACGCGATAACTACCACTACAAATTTTCTTGTGACTCGGTCAATAATAGAGGGGAAGCCCATTTGACAATTTCCGTTTGATTTGCTAAAATAGATAGGCTTTTTATTTATCCGTGGATTTTCATGGACTCAATTTACTTATCTCCGAAACGACATAATTTTTAACAGTATTTTAGAAAATTTCATTTGAAAATGAGATTTTACACAGTTTTCAATTTATTTATTATTTGCTTTAAAATATTGGCAGGAAATTTAATTTCGTCGACATATCTTTAACGTATCTCCGAAGCTACGTTAAACTCTCTCTGCCGAATTTCGTACTGATCGGATATAAAACACGGTTTCTACAGCGCTTACATTTCAAATCGGGTGAAACATATATATGAGGGTCATTCATGTAATAAGAAAGTTCTCTCTGTCGAATTTCGTACTGATCGGATATACAGTGCTTACATGTCAAATCGGGTGTAACATGGCTAAATCTATAGCTAAATCTGAACTGATTTTGACTAATTCAATAGGGATTGTCATTGGGCCAAAAAAGAGCACTGTGCTAAATTTCATCACAATCGGACCATAAATACGACCTGCACTTTGATTACGATACATCTACAGACGGACGGACGGACATGGTTAAATAGTTTCAGGAAGTGATTCCAAGTCGATCGGTATAATAAACGTAGGGGGGGTATCTCTTCTCATTCTGGCTGTTACAAACAAATGCACAAACTCATAATACCCTGGAACACAGTGATGTGTAGGGTATAATGAGATTTTACATTTGTTTGTACAACTCAGATTTTCCATTCTAAATTGACTAAATTTCAAATTGGAATTCAGATTTTCTATGTGGAATTGACTAAACGGAACTTGAAATTGAGATTTTCCATTTGAAATTGTTGTTGTAACAGGTCTTTTGTTCCAACTGTTTTTCTTTATGGAAGATATTGTGAATAGATAATATGTTGCGTGAGATGTGTTGATGTGTGGGATGATGGTGTTGTGTGGTATTATTAGGTGATGTGGGATTGTGTGAGTTGTAGGAAGTTTGCCGCTTCTACCGGATTGACCCAAAGGTCATGAGGACGCAGGTTTGTGGGTTTGCTGGGGCATGCAAACAGGTGTGCTGTGGGCTTTGTCGGCAGCTTGGGCATTGGTCTTCAGTGCCCGGGATTATTCTATCTCTATAAGAGTTTAGAATAGTGCTCCATCCAGATCTGAGTTGAGTTAAGGTGGTTCTTGTTGATCTTGGCAAAAGAAACAGTTGGTTGATACAGCTGTCGCTGAGTTGGCGATTCTTGGTCGAGTATGACTCGAGTCGTTCGGAACAGAGATCCGATCGCCGAGGGAGCGATTTGAAATTGTATAAACTTCAATTGAAATAGGGCAAAGGCCACCAGATCCCCACAGGACTGGGACACATACAAGGAAGAATCCAAACGGTACAAAAAAGAGTTGAGAAAGGCTGAGAATAAATCCTGGATAGATTTCTGTAGTGGCGTAGAAAGCTCATCCGAAGTCTCAAGGTTGCAGAAAATTTTAGCCTCAAAATTTTGTACTATTGGGTACATCAAGACAGATGATACTTGGACTACGTCCAGTGAGGAATCGATGAGAGCCATTGAATACTTCAGTAGGGAATTCCCTTGAATTGCAGCCATCAGAGGTTGCCAACGAGATTGAAACCGAATCTAGAATTCTTTAGGCTATCAAAAGCTAAACCTTTTAAGTCGCTAGGACCAGACAAAGTCTCGCCGGCGGAGCTACAGTCAGTGACTGATACAATTCTAAGAAAGAGGAGATTCGTTAACTTCTATACAGACGATTCCAAACTCAATAATCAATAAATAAATATAAATATTTTCTCTGATAGTCAGGCTGCTATGAAGTCCCTGGAACCTATATTCCAGTCCAATATTCACCTGATGTGGGTGCCGGGTCACAGGGACATACCAGGAAATGAAAGGCAGATGAACTTGCAAGACTAGAAACTACCCAACACACTCCTGGGGACCTGGAACATTAGGGCATGCCTCTAGCGACCTGCAAGCTCCCTGGTTACTAGTCAGGAACAGCATACATTTCAGGCTGATGTGGCCCGGCCTAGACCCAAAACCCACCAAAGCACTGCTTTGGTTGTCGAGAACGGACGTCTCACTTATCGTGTACGTCATGACAGACCACTGTCTTATTGGGCGGCTCGAAGAGATATTGAAGGGGTTACATAATGACTTTTGCAGAAGCTGTGAAGACGAAGAGGAGGAGGAATCAATAGAACACCTTCTGTGCCTGTGCCCCGCTCTCTCTAGAAGGCGGCATACAAACTTTGGCTCTTATTTCTTTGAGGAGTTAGCTAACTTGGCTAATGTTGGAAACCGCCAACATTTGAGCTTTTTAAAGCAATCAAATTGGTTTAACGGAGGGGCTAGGGATTGTGTTTTCCCCTACGTCCCTGTGGTAACACAATGGACTGTATAGTCCAAGTGAGTCTATTTTACAGGCTGCTACTCTTAACCTAACCTAATTGAAATTTAGATTACCCATTTGGAATTGACTAATTGTCGTTTGGACTTCAGATAGCTCACCTGGTACAGCACCCACAAAAACATCTGATTGCCGAAGACAAGAGAGAAGCCAAAAAAGCAATAACACCAAGACGACTCTCCCATAAATTATTAACCAAACAAAATGTTAACAAACAGCCGAACAATATGAGAATGATAGGGACAAATAGCATAAGGTTCCTGCAATAATCAAATATGTATGTGCCATCTTTGTATCAACTTAGCATGCTTTTGAATGTAGGTATCGATATATCCTACATTACACCTAAACAGATTATTTTAAATCAAAACCTAAATCATGTATGATGGCTGTAGAGCATTTTGTGTCCATACTATAATACAAAACTAGTACTTAATACATGGCGGTGTTCGGTGCATATTATTTGAAACCATTCAATTTGTAAAATATTTCATTTCATTCATCATAAAATTATATGTATATAAAGCACATACGTTTCAAATATGACAAATTTAAATTTGTCATATTTGAAACTTGAATTCAATCGGGGTAACTTGACAAATTGTGCTTATTTTAATGTTAAAGCGATGTAGGAAATGCACAGACAACTATGTAAAACTGATTTTATAGTACATTTGCGTATGCTTCCTACAATAAATTCTAAAAAGCCTTTATGTAGATGTAAATGTGGGGTTAGAAAGATACGTATTAATTACCTTAATCCACAGGTTAAACAAATTATATATGTATGCAGTAATATTTGATGTTAACTATTAAATTACCTTAATAACGCTAGCAACACACACACTGATGTCCTTTAAAAAAGAAATGATAAATAACGAAAGCGTTAACAAGGATATTGTATATATATTACTTTTAACACAACACTTACCTTGACCCAAATATTCATAAAATTAATCCAATGTAAAAACTACACCCCCGCCAGAACAGAATGAAAGAAATACATCCATCGTAATGGTGTGCAGTTTAAAAGATGCAGTCCGCAACACAATTCCAAAGCAAATGTACACGCGCCGCCATCAACTGTAGCTGTAGGTAGACAAAAGTAAATCAACATCACGCAGCGGCAAACAACCGGAAGAAAAATCCAAAACGTTTCAGTTTTCAGGGTTTTTTCTGACGCTTGAAAAGAGTTTTTTGATTGTTTGTTTTTTTTTTCTTTGTTTGAGTGGGTTAAATTTGAAATACAAAAATTGTTTATGGAAAAAGAATAACTTTTGAGAAGAGAGATAATAAAAAAATTAGAAATATTTATGTTTTTTCTTCAAAATTTTAAAATTACCAACAAATCAAAGATTTTATGTTTTTTTTTGGTAGAGATGAAGGATTGATGGATGGTCAGAGTAGAAGAAGGCGATAATAACAATAAGTGGTGTGTTGATATTATTACCGAGAACAACTGACTTTGTTGTGGGGTGGTTGTTGATGCAGTTTGGTAATTACTTGGGCTGTTTATTTCGCTGTTAAGTGATCACTTTTCAATTCCTCTTACCAAATCAGTTACGGTATAATAGTAGAGAAAGGAAAGCTGGTTGCATGGTTGCATGATGGTATTATCCTTTTATTGATGTAAGCTTTAGATCTGGAAGCTCTCTTTTAAGGAACATTTTGAGCTTTATTTTTGTTAAGACTTTCAGCAGTCTGCTTTAGTTGATCCATATAGCATTTCATTTTCAACCACATGAGCCTTGTACCCACTATTTCATCATATGCCATCGCATTTGACATTTCTGTCATAACACCATTTGCAGCAATATAGCAGCGTTTTTACTAGCCTTTTTGCTTGTATTAGTTATTGTAGCTTATTTTGGTTGGTAGGAGCCATTGTTGTTTTGTTGCATTTTGGTTTTTAGGTCTTTTTTCGTTGTTTGTGAACTTGTGAGTTTTTCTTTTTTTAGGTTTTATAAAAAATTGATAGTTTAGGAAATGTTTTTTGTTTAAATATGTTACGTGGCCATCGCGCGCATCGGTCATTGGACAAGTACACACTTTTTGGCCTATTTACAATGAAAAAATGCAAGTAAATTAAACATGTTTTGCTCATACTTTATCTATATAGTTTATAACAAATGTATGGTATTTTGAATTTGTCTTATAAAAACAAAATATTATAATACTTTTATTAAAACAAAAATGAAAAGTAAAATTATCAAACTAAATTAATTACAGAAATTCCTGTATTGTTGAGAGAGGATCAGTTATGGATGGGATGAATGGATAGGGATGGACGGAACTGGTATGGAGGAAATGTTAAAAAAGAATAAGTATTATAATAGATTTTTCTTTATTCATTTAACAGGCACAATGTTATTAAGATCATCAGGAGGATAAATTTCTTGCTATTTTTATACATTACAACTTTGTTCCTTGCTTTGATCCGAAATTTTTTAAATATTGTTAAGCTATACGCAATGTAGAACATGGGCTATTTTCATGTGAATCCAGTTAAAATGAATACATATACCTATACAGTCGACATCAAATATTATTAGCGAAAAAATCGGTTTATGTGAAAGATGAATATTTAGTTTAATCTTTTATGAATTTTTCTGGCTATTCTGAGAACGTTTGAAAAATGTTGGAAAGATTTTGTTCTTACGGACTAAAGATTAAAAGTAAAATAATATATAATTAACATTAATTATTGCCTTTCGGCTATTGGAAGTTTGTTGAGTTGAACATCGACTGTATATTTGTGTACAGATTTCAATTAATTTCACTTGTTTCCAAATACGAACCACTTTCTAAAAAACTAAATATAAATAAAAGAATTTTCAGTAAATAAAAACAAAAACATTTTGTCCGAACTAAGCAACCTTTTCGCCTCGGTACTATACTGTGCTTTCGTACTTTTATATCGCTTTAAACATTTTGAAAAAATATTTTAATATGAATCAGTTCTAACTAATAATTGAAAAAAAAGGATTAACCCAGAATTTTATTCTTCTAAAATGGCCGGTCTGGGAAAAGTTAATATATGCATTAGGGCGGGTTGATTTTTTTTTAAAAATCGTATAGCAAAATCTTAAACTACATACAATTCTAAGAAACTTCTCCGAAGAAACCATGTATCTAAAATAAAATCCAAATCCGCGCCTCTCGACTTGAAAATTTATATGCCCGCCTTTGTCAAAAAAAAATAAATGTTAGAAAAATATCTTTTTCCAAAAAGAAATCGAATTTTCTGAATAAAATTGTTTAGTAGGGTAGTTCTTTTGCACTTTATATCGTTTCTACTCTCAAAATTTTTTTCATTAAATATAATATCACCCAAGTAAAAAATAATTAAAAAAATTATAAAATGATTTGTCCATTTTGTGTGGGAGGTACCAAAAGGGGCGCGGCAACTTCGCCCATTTTCCACTGGATTGTAGGTACTATGAAACCATTACACTGTACAAAATTTCAAGTCTTTTTGTGCATAGGTATTTAAGTTATAAGCTGTTAACTTTTGGAGCAAAATGGTCCATTTGTGTGGAAGGTACCAAAAGGGGCGAGGTAACTTCGCTTATTTTTCTTGAGGTAATAGTGACTAATAATATAATATTATGTGTTGAATTTCAGAGGATTCAAATGAGTAGTATAGAAGATATTAAATAATCAATAATTCACTTAATATTAACACTTTGTGGGGGAGGTACTAGAAGGGGTGGGCCAATATGGCCCATCTTCGAACTTCGCCGGAGATAGAAAAAAATATTACCACATACCAAATTCGAAGTCAATTGGTTACTTCTTTCGAGAGTTATCGTGCGCACCAGCTATCAGACAGACAGACAGACGGATGGACATTGCTCATTCGACTTAAAACGACCTAAACCGGATATCCGCCAAACATACTTAAAATCTTATGTCACTCCTTCGATGTGTTACACTTTTGGCCCGTAGCAAATGATATATACCCTCGTATCACTAAAGTGAGTGTATAATAAAACATAATATATTTCATAAAAAGAAAATAATTTAAGCGAAAGAAGAGGAAAAAAATTTTCAAGTCGAGAGGCGCGGATTAAGATTTTGATTTTATACCCAGGGTTTCTTTAGAGAATTTTCTTAGAATTTAATGCAGATTACGTTTTTGCTATACGATTTTTTCATCCATACAAATCAACCCGCCCTAATATGCATATTCTTTTAAGGAATAAAGACGTTTTAAATAGGTCTTTAATCTCTTATATTTGAAGATTTTTTATATCGAAGCAATTCAAAGCTAACTTTTTAACCAACATTTTGGGTAAAATATAGGGCAACCTATTCAAATTTATAAGACCGTGTAAACTTAAGATATAACAAAAATTTTCAAAGAACAGACGAATAAAACCAAATGTTACCAAATACCAGATACATGTACAACAACAATTTATGATTTATTCTGTCAATGCATCAGTATTAACAAATATGATATGAATATTTTTAAAAGTATATCCGAAGACGATACAAAGAAATTTATAACCATATATGGCCAACGGCTCGGTTTTATATTGAATAATAATAAATAAAAAAATAAAATAAATGGAAATATCCAGTTCTTGTGATCAAGATGTACTTCTAGATAGATAATAGATCGGATTGAACTAATTCGATTTTTTTATACACTATACCAAAAGCTAAACCAATATTCGTAAAAAAATGTAAAAATCTAAATATGATCATGGCCATCAAGAACATCCTTAAAAGTGGGAAATATTTATTTATTTATATTAATTTGCAATACAATGTAGATTTATATTCGAATTTTACGCTCCAGGGAAAGCCGGGAGAAAAAGACCATGTTGCTTGCTATATTTTGTAGCGACAGACCTGAGCCTCTGGTGGGAATCAAACCCACGACCCCCAAACTCATAGGTGAGCACGCTACCAACTCACCCACTGGGGCGCTAGGTGAAAAATATGCGCATACATAAATTCGGCTCATATTGGTACAAAATTAAAATTTTTTGAGAAAACATAAATATTAGTTTCTAAATACGCCTTAGATGGGGGCTGTACCAAAACATGGACCGATGTGACATCGGATGGGACCTCTATATGGTGGCTACTGCAAAACATGGACCGATGTGCCCTATTTTTACTAGGGATATTTAGGTCCAATGTTAAGTATAAATTCATAAATTTCAGCCAGATCAGTTGAAAAGTGTGTTCTCTAGAGTGTCAAGAAGTGACATCGGTGGAGAAATTTAAATGAGGGCTATACCAAAACATGAACAGATGTGGCCTATTTTTACTAGGGACAATTAGGTGTAATTAAAAGTATATTTTCTTAAATTTCAGCCAGATCAATTGAAAAATGTGTTCCCTAGAGAATCAAGAAGTGACATCGATGGGGACCTTTATATGCGGGCGATTGCAAAACATGGACCGATGTGCCCTATGTTTACTATGGACAAGTAGGTCCAATATAAAGTGTAAACTCTTAAATTTCAGCCAAATCAATTGACAAATTTGCTCTTTCGAAGTAAATTCTTAATTTAGTGTAAATTCTTAAATTTCTGGCAGATCAGTAGAAAAATGTGTTTTTCAATATTGATCTCCTTGGTCTAAGAAATGTCTTTGCAACCTGCACTTTGACCCCATTTGACAAACAGACATAGTGACATACATTGCTAAATCGACTAAAAAGGTGATTCTATGCCGATCGGTATATTAAACTATGGGTATATCTTTGTTTTTATGCGTTACAAACAAATGCGCGAAGTTATTATGCCCTGTTCTACAGTGTGGTCTCTGTTGTAATTAAAAACAAAAAGTTGACTTCGAGCAACAGTAATTACATTCGGCGCGGAAGATTTTTGACTCCAAATACATACACCCATGGTAATAATTATACTTCCACATAAAAAAGGACGATGCAATTGTGTTTTTATATTGTGGAAAAACTTTTTGTTGGAAGATTGTTCTTTAATGATTTGTTAACCAAAACATGTGTTGACATTTCAATTTATTAAAAGTATCCAAATTTTAAAAGAAAAATGAAAAGTACTTCATTGGTAAAATATATACTTCCAAATTAATTTAGACTAAACAATTTTGAAACAATACATTTTTTTAGAAAACATAATTTGTCTTATAATGAGTATTAGCGCCAGACACCATAATTACTTCTTTAAGTCATTATGATATGCAATAAATTAAGTTTGTAAGCAGTGATGTGGGTATTCCACTCCAAGTTTTATTTATCGCTGCTCGGAGGTCTCCTAGATTGGAGAATTGCCGCCAATTGTCATAAATTTGATTTGCCATATTCCCCAGGACGTTTTCGATCGGATTTAGATCTATACTTAACGCAGGTCATCGCAGCAGTGGTATATTTTTGGTGGTAAACCAGTCCGTCACAATTTTAGCTTTATGTATTCGGGCTTAATCTTGTTGAAAAATAATCGACGACTCATAAATATCGTCCAAAAAGGAGATAAGGACATCATTCAAAAGTTCAATGTAACCGATGGAATTTATCTTGTAGGTAAATAAAGAAACATTAACAAACAAAGTTGAATTTTTGCGCATAGGTGACTTTTTAGAGCAACATTGACTTGTGGTAGTATATTTATTACCATGGCTGTATACAAAAAACAAGTAAGAAAGTTTCAGTCGTGTAAACCGACTAAGATAAACCCTCACTTTGTGAGTAATATAATATGGAATATTACACGAATTAATCTGTCAATTTATGTGGGAGGTACTAGAAGGGGTTTATCAAAAGCACTTATTTTTCGCTGGATAGTAGATACTTTTAATACATTGCACTGTGCTGAATTATAAGCTTTTATGTGCCCTAGTACATTTAAGCTATGAGCTATTCAACTTTGTTATAATTTAACAATTTTGTGTGGGAGGTACAAAAAGAGGGCGTGGTGGTTACACCCATTTTTCATAGGACTATAGGTACTTTACAAGCGCTATTGTACAAAATGTTGTAGTACTTTCGTGCATTGGTACTCACGCAAAAGCTTTTAACTTTTTGTACGAAGTGGTACATTTATGTGGGAGGTACCAAATAGGGCGTGACAATAACGCCCATTTTTCGCTGTACTGTAGCCACTATAATTTTTATCAACTATGTTTATGCACTGGTATTGATGTTATAAGCTGTTAACTTTTTGTAAAACTGGTCCCTTTGTGTGGGAGGTACCAAAAGGGGCGGGCCACTTCACCCGTTTTTCTCATGTTGATGGCGATTTAGCTTGGCTAAATCATTAATAAGATATATCAAACAATTGCAAAGTCCTTAACTTCCAGATTGGTTAATACTCATGATTTCATTACTCCACGTTTTACCCTCATCATGTTGACAAAAATATGTACAAAGAATATGTACACATTGTAGCGGTCGGTAGACAAAGTAAATCAACATCACGCGCAAAAAGTTTCTGTTTTCAGCGGTTTTTTCTGACTCAATGAAAATGGGTCTAATGTTTTTATATCCCTAACATGATGATACACTCCAATAGCTAAAAATTGCAACTGATTTGAGAACAATTTCACTGTTTTTAAAAATTTTTATTCTAGAGCATTCCAACGCAAGTATGGAACATATGGCGCAAAGCTTTTTCCACCCCCCTACAATATACAATATCCATCTATGTAGATTCTCAACTCATCTGAAGCTACAAATTATTTACCTACATCGGATTAACATTAAAACTAGCAGCCTGAAATTTTATTAAGAGTTGAATCGCGATATTTTATAGCAAAAGTATATACCTAATAATCTATGTACATAGGCATAAATATTTAATGATTCATCACCTAATTTTATTGAATTCGATTTAAAATTTTGTTAAATTTGTCAATTAAACGTTAACTAAAAATAAAAATGTGTCACAAAACATTTTCCAGGCCGAAAAATGTATGTATATTTTTCCAATGCGATATTATGTCGTAGATTTCGAAAGTCTCAGCATCTTGAAAATATAACATATTGTATGTATGTATGTCAGTGATACGTGCCCGACCTAGCTAGGAAATGCACAAAAGACTCGCATATATCTGATCCTTTTTAAAGGCAAAAGAAACAAACCAGGACAACTTATTACTCATAATTTTTTCTTTGAAAGTGGGCTATCAAAATGTGAGCATACAGAAGTACATACACACAGCTGTAGCCGTATGTATGTGGCGGGCTTCTTTAGAACATCTAAGCGAAGAAACGGGAGGAAGTATCATTATCTGTTGACTTTTGCTCTGACAAAGGCAATGTACCGATACTGAATAATGTTAGATTATTATGTGGAACTGGAACTATGTTGTGTGATTTACCTATCTTGCAGGCGCTTGCACGATAAAATAGGCGCTTGAGCGATAAAAATTGTTGCATTTCCATTTTTTTCTTTTGTTTTGGTTGTTTTTTGCAAGTTCTGTATCTACACAACAACAACACACACAGACGCACATACAGGAGGACAATGTGTTTTTTCGTGCGCCTCTTTCATTCATTCTTAGCCAACACACACATTCAATTACATACATATGCATCATATACAGAGTATAGATATAGACATATCAACGGAAAAAAAGTATTGGGTTATGAGTACTCACCTAAACATATGGGCATCCGTTGGACTACGTAATTGGCCATCCTCGCTGCCCGACATAATTTAATCCTTTCTTATATCGTTGTAAAATTTTGGAATTTCCCCAAAAAAATGTATATGTATATTCCACAAGCTTCTGCTCACAAAGAGTGTTTCACAATGGATAGCAATTGAAATTCAATTGAAGGGGTACTTGTGCTTCGTCGTCGTCAGCGTCACCCGACCTTCACAGCATAGTGTACAATTCACGACGATGGATTTTTATTAATTTTGATGTTAAATCTTTTAACTTTATGGATTTAACAGCGATTAAATCTTCACTTGATGTTTAATTCTCTTAGATGATATTTAATTTTTTGATATTTGTAAGACGACCCTTCTTTTCTCGCCGTAAACGTTTTGGGTGATAGATTACAAAGCCGATGAATTGTTTGAGAGATGCCGACGTCGAATGGTGGTTTTGTGAACTGTCGACGGCTCGTCGTCACCTATTGTGAATGGGATGAGTGGCCCTTTGAGGGTATCTCTTAAATACACTGAGGGAAAAAAGACGTTGCAAAATAAACACCGTTTGGTACCAATTTATAAACGTAACGTGCATGAAAAATCGCCACCGATTCGTTCATTAATTATCAACGAAACGGGGGTGATTTTTTGACCGGCGTTGCGTTATGTATTGTCGCCGTAAGATTGATGATTATTTGTTCGGCTTTGTGTTGTTCATTGGATTTGTTATTGTCTGTTCTTGGAAGAAGAAACCACGAGGATTTATAAAGACGTGAAAAATGAAAATTATTGACGAAGAAATAGAATTTAATGACCTGTTTGATATTGTGGATGATTCTCTGGGCTATGGAATGAGAAAGATAAGGTAATTGCAAAATCCAGTGACATGTTCCTATTGCAGAAATTTCTAGAATCAATAGAAATGTTGTCGGTCTACGAATATTTAACAACCTAGGCTTATAAAAATTTCAATTTGAAAAGTTAATAATGAGTGTGTATGTTTTTTATAGAGCGCAGGAATTAAATTTTGCAGTACATTAAGGCGAATGATACGAAGGAGACTGCCACCATTAGGGTTACGAGCTGAATTCCGAGAAAAAACAGAGGTAATACTGTGTTGCTGCACATTCGAATGTGTTTTGTTTAGACGTGATTTGCTTAGTGATAAATATGCAAATTTACAATTATATGTTCCCGCTGGAGTTGTCAGTCTCCTAACGGGCGCGTCCCCAGGTGGCGGATAGGGGGAGGGGGATGGACACACTGTTTCATCTCAACTAGGGATGCCTCAGGGAGGGTGGATTTTTTCTATCCTTACTGAGGCGCCCCTGGGGGGGATGGAACAGTGTGTACACCACCTTAGGGAATATTGCATTCCCCGCGGACCAAAACTGACTATGGGGGTGTTTCCCCTAAAACAAAAAAACAATATGGAAAGTAGGAAATGTGTAAATAAAGTTACGGTGCAGGGAGTAATAACCCCAGTACCGGCGGCAATTGTTGATGTGCTCCCTAGTCACGTGCCGTCGTTATCCCAAGATAGCGAGCCAAAAAATTTTTCAATGTCTCCTACAGGTGTGGCTGCCTTGGCACCTGTAGTCGTAGTAAGTGAAACAAGCGCAACCAATCCTCCTACAGGTGTGGGTGCCTTGGCGCCTGTAGTCGCAGACAATGCAACAAGCGCACATACAGCCATTGGCAAAAATACGGAGAAGGAAGAGGAGGAACCACGGGAGAGTATTAACTGGACCCAGCCTTCTAGTACAGGTAGAGAATCCGATTCCGACTCCGACTCAAACGAACACGTTAACATTACTGTTTTAGCTAACTCCAAAGACGTCGAGGTCAGCAAGATGGTAGAAGAAGTCAACGCGTGCATGGCACAGCTCACGACAAAAAAGAAGAAGCTATCAGGGGCACAACGACGAAAGTTGAAGAAGATGAACCGAAGCAGCAAACAGGCCATAGTGCAGGATGCTCCAAAGGAGCTATCTGAAACTCCATCCACCTCTGCGGAGGCAGGAAAGAGGATCAGATCTCCAGAAGAGCAGAACACTGCGAAACCGCCGAAGAAGAAAAAGAGCTCCCTGCTTTCAAGTAAATTGGAGAGAACAAGTCAAGCCCCTCACGAAGGAGACTCCAGTCTGTATCCTGGTGGAGAGGGCGGCGACAAAGTCGATCCAACTACAAAGGAAGCGAGCGCAACCACGGAACCCTCCGGAAAGCATAGTACATCCAAAAAGATGACACGATCTTTACGGAAGAGGAAGTTGGTTGATGAAAAAGGTAAGAAGCCACCATCTTATGCCAAAGTAGCCAGAAAGCAATATAGAGACGAGATCTGCTACGCAGTGATCGACATCAACAGAGCATCCGGCAAAATCCCCACTGACCAACACAACAACGTTGAAGACTTGGTGAATAATAAAATTGTGGAGCACGCTCTCAACTCCGACGTCGGGCCCCCAATTCAAATAATGAGCAGCGAGTTCAAAGGGGACACACTGAGGATGAATTTCGCGTCACCAGAATGTATAGAGACCCTCAAAGAGCTTGTGGATAGCATCCCCTCTCCCTGGGAAGGCGCTAAGCTGAAACTGGTAAGGAGGAGGGACATCCCTCAGCTCATAAAAACAACAGTACACGTCAAAGGATGGGGCAGCAATTTCACATCAGAACGCATGCTCAAACTCTTTGGCCAGCAAAACAAGGGACTGGACGTGAAGAGGTGGGAAGTCTTCCACAGAGAGAATGACCGTGATGGCACTCTCCTTGTGGTGGGTTTGGATCGGCTCTCCATGGCCAGCCTGGTCAAGACGAAGGGTATGGCGTTCTATGTGAACAAAGCAGTCTTCTTCAAAATTGGTAAGGCTTTGGTTGGCGCTGAAAACCGGACAACTGAGCCAATAAATAATAAAGGCAGCGATGAAGATAAGCGCTCACTGCAGCCAAAAAATGATGAGGGAGCCGAATCTACAATCACTGACTCCCAAGAAGACCGGTTACTGGAGGACCAATGATTGAAGTCGTCCAGATAAACCTCCATCGGAGCGAGGCGGCAACCAACGCTTTGATGGAAATAATAAATAAAGGTAAGACTCATATTGCTTTAATCCAAGAACCATGGACGATTCGAAACAAGGTTACTGGCTTAAATCACGTTAATTACCAACTGTTTTATGCAAATACAGGAACTAGACCAAGGACTTGTATTATATGTCACAAAAATTTATGTTATCTTTTTTCTCCAGAGTTGTCAACATCGGATGCTACAGTACTGAAACAAGGGAATGGAAGTGTATACCTAGCATCAGTATATCTGCCTTTCGATTCACCGACATTACCACCTACGTCGGAACTACAACGCTTGGTGAGGAAAGTCAAACAAACAGGTAACGAAGTACTAGTAGGTTGCGATGCTAACTCTCACCACGTCGCGTGGGGTAGTACTAACATTAATAAACGGGGCCAGGCCCTAGTAGAATTCTTGAATACTAACGACCTAATAACACTTAACATAGGTAACACGGCTACCTTCGTTAATAGAATAAGGGAAGAAGTATTAGATATAACAATATGTTCAGAAAATCTAATAGACGTGATACAGGAATGGAGGGTCTCTGAAGAACATTCTTTTTCTGATCACCGTTACATAAGGTTTAAGATAGCACGGCCACCGCCGAACCCAATAAGTTTCAGAAATAAGGCCAAAACTAAATGGACAAAATTCGGGAAGCTAATTAGAGAAAGACTAGGGCATGGACTTTTCGAGTGCCTAAGTGTTGAGGATATTGACACTAATGTTGACTACATTACGGATATATTAGTAAGGTCTTTCGAAGACAGCTGTCCGCTTCGAGAAAGGAAATCAGCCCAAGAGAAGCCTTGGATGACCGGGGAGATTCGCAACATTGGGAAAGAGGTCCGTAGACTTTACAATAGGGCACGCCGTAAAAAATCTCCAGTATACTGGGACGACTACCATAGAAGACTCAGAGAATATAACAAAATCACAAGAACAGCAAAACGAAACTCCTGGAAGCTATTCTGCGAACAGGTCGATAGCGTTATAAGGCGTTCACACCAACCCGTTTTGGCTCATTGAGATGTTTTCGAGCCAAAACGAGTTGCTTTCCCCTTATAGAAATGTCAATTGAAACCGTCTCAATCGGCATGTTTTTCTCAATAACATGTCCCAAAACTGCATGTTGAAGTATGTGAACCCCCTTAAGTTGTCAATCGGTCGCACACTGAACATATACATTTCAAATTTTGTCAACAATAATTTACTTTGTACGGCATCGAATAGTTGAATTCTCGTTGTGCATTGATTTGTGAGCACCACATAATTTAACAATGCTTTCTTGGTACTTTCCATGTTTCTTTTTTATATTTTCTGTAAAAGTAGTGTACACAATAAGTTGACATATGCCATTTGAAAACATAATAAATGTCATAATTAAGCAGGCAACATGTGTGAACGGTGAGATGTTTTCCCAAAACAAATGAGCCAAAACGGGTTGGTGTGAACGCCTTATTAACGATGTTTCTAAAATTAAAAAGTTCCTCTCAAAAACCCATACCCAAACCGAAACAATGGTAGACGATATGGACAGAAGAGTGGACTCAACCGAAGAGATGGTAAGACTTTTGATGAACACCCATTTTCCGCAAGGTACGACGGGCCAGACTGAGATACCGAACTACAGTGAAAATGAGGAACAACTAAGTCATATCATTACAGACCATATGGTCAAAGAAGCCGTAAGAAGCTTTTCACCATTTAAGGCACCAGGACCTGATGGAATATTTCCGGCACTACTACAGATGGAGGTGGATTACATATCAACTCATCTAGCCGCCATTTTCACAGCATGTCTAAAATTCGCATACACACCGAAAGCCTGGCAGGAGGCAAGGGTAGTTTTCATACCTAAACCCGGCAAGGCAAGTTATGCAACACCTAAGGCTTATAGACCAATAAGCCTAACATCGTTCTTACTCAAAACCATGGAGCGTATAGTGGATACCATGATTAAAAGTAAGATACCAGGCGAAATGCTAAAATTTAGACAACATGCCTATGTTAAAGGGCGATCGGTGGATACCGCCCTACACGATGTAGTACACAACATAGAAGAATCCTTCAATGGAAAGATGTATACACTTGCGGTATGTATAGACATTGAAGGGGCGTTCAATAATGTACGGACCGACACACTCATCCAATCCTTAGACCAGTTTCAGGTGGACCGGGCTCTCCGAGACTGGATAAGCCACATGCTAAGGAATAGATGGATAAATTGTGGGTCCCACGACATAAAAATAAGAGACAGAGTAGCACAGGGAACACCACAGGGCGGTATTTTATCACCACTCCTGTGGGTCACTACTATAAATAGTCTCCTAAGGATACTAACGGATGAAGGACTTAAACCAGTCTGTTACGCAGATGACGTTATAATACTTCTGAGGGGGAAGAATCCTAATCAACTTTGTAGAAGGGCCGAAACGGCTCTAAAAATTGCATATGACTGGGCTCGACCGAGAGGCCTAAATGTAAACCCAGAAAAGACAGAGATATGTCTGTTCACAAGGAAAACGAAGATTGGTCAGTATGATGACCCGCATTTCCTAAACAAAACAATTCCAGTTTCCAACAGGGTTAAATACTTAGGTGTTATCCTGGACAGGAAACTAAATTGGAAGTGCCACATAGAAGAACGAGCAAACAAGGCTCACATATGCTGGGCACTATGTAGAAGAGCCATTAGCTCAAAATGGGGCCTTAATCCAAGTATGACACAATGGCTCTACAAGAGCGTAATCAGACCTATTTTGACTTACGCATCAGTAGTGTGGTGGACATCAATGAAGAATAAGTGCAACATAATGATATTACAAAAGGTCCAACGAATGTGTTGTCTCGGCATAAGCGGGACAATGAGGACCACATCCAGTAGGGCATTGGAGACGATCTTGAATATCCAACCAATAGAAATACAGATTAGATATGAAGCTGCCCTCACGGCGACGAGGCTCAAAGTGATGGGCGAATGGATCGAAAGCGATCACGTGTCATATCATCAAAAGATAGCTGAGGTAGTGACGGTGGATTTAACTGACATATCATCAGTATCCGACAGAATACCTGAAAGATCAATGGTTGCTGAGTGTGAGACCATGATACCAGACAGACAATCCTGGATTGATGGAACCGTAGTACAGACAACATCTGGAAATTGCTGTTATACAGATGGATCGAAACTAGGGGAGAGAACGGGGCTAGGACTTTACATCGAAGAACCGGAAACCGAACTCTTATTCCGTCTGCCAGACCATAACACAGTCCTGCAGGCGGAAGTCCGAGCAATTACAGAATGTGTGAGCTGGCTTGGGACTAACACAAGACCAACAAAAGTGAATATTTTCACAGATAGCCAAATGGCTATTAGGGCGATAACGTCTAGAACGGTGAGGTCGAGGACCGTTTTAGATTGTAAAATGGCGATTAACGCCTACTTCGAATACGGCACTATATGCATCATATGGGTGCCTGGCCATTGCGGAGTAAGGGGTAACGAGAAAGCAAACGCCTTGGCATCTAGAGCCAGAGACTTGCAAACAACAACATTAGAGAACGCAAAACCCTTCAGAGTTATGCGTTCTGAACTACAAATATGGGCGAAGAACGCCCATATCACGCTATGGAATAGTGAAAACGTTGGGAAGACAACGAAGGTCTTGTGGGGTGACCCAAACGAGGACAAGGCCAAGACCTTACTGAGATTGAGCAAGGTAGAAATTAGTAAGATCATGGGCGTCCTTACAGGACACACATGCTTACAAGCACACCTACATAGGATAGGAGTTGTAGATGACAGTATATGTAGGGCATGCGGGGAGGATGATGAAACGTTGGAGCATTTCCTCTGCCACTGTCCAGCGTTCGCCAACAATAGATCACGTTTCTTAGGAAATGATGCTATACCAGACTTGACCCAACTTAGGGGCGTAGACTGGAAGAAAATTAAGGACTATGTCGACAGTACAGAGTTCCTAAAATAGCTTACCGACCTTTCTAAAAAATAACAATTAGAGCGCACAACAGGCCGAATACTGGCTTACGTGTATGTCCAAGGACATGAGGTGGAATTTCACCGCCTCCTCTTCTCAACCTAACCTAACCTAACCTACAATTATATGTTTGTTGTGTTAACGTTTTATTTACTTATAAAATTAATAAATGTATTGAAACGCTAATGCTGTTTAAATAGTTTTAAATTGGGAGTGGGTAGGGGGTGGGAGATTTAGAATGGAAAGTTATCCCAGCGCGTGCTTTATTCGTCCTCAGCAAGTGCTTTAGTCGTCCCCCACACGTTCTATAGTTGTCCCCAACACTTGATTTAAATTATCCCCAGTTGGTATTCATTTTGCAACGAAGCGTTGATTTTTGATGCTTTATTCATGCACCGCCTTGCTTAAATTCGTAACATACGGGTTGCTTCATTATCATAAACGAATTTGCAAAGATTAAGCACGTATGTGCTTGGTTTTTCGCTGGGTGTACCAGTGAATGCGTCCGACGCCTGTCAATCTCGATTTCAAATGTATTTATATACACTACAGCTACTCCGCAAATACGATTTTCGATTTCAAATGTATTTAAACTACCCCCAAAATACGTATCTGGGGCAGCTGAAGTACATTAAAATACATTTAAAAGTACAAGTTTCACAGACGCTGACGAAGCGACACCCTGAGAATTAAAACTTAATTACGAGTAAAGTCGTGCGGTGTCTGTCAGATGTGTTTTCGAAGCAAGTGCCGATTCACACAAGGTAAATGTAGTTGCAGCCTATGAACTTCCGATTAGTCCTGATTCACAAGAGGCAATTTTGGCCAAGCAAGTATCAAAGTTTGTAGGAGAGGCAGGCGGAAAGAGCTTTCTGCGTCCTCAACATTCATATTTTCCTGAAGCAGACTCCCAATATTGCAATAAAAATTATATCCGCCCATACGGCCCAATAAAAGGGGGCCCAGGTACACATAATCTAAATTATGCTAGATATTATTATTAAGCTAAAATAATATACAAAAACAACTTTTCTAAAGGCCCCAGTGACATCCAAAGAAAAGTATTTCATTTACAAACAGAAATTACTTATTTTTGGATGCGGCTTCAATTTTTTTCTTTTGTATTATACTTTATAAAGACTAAACATTTCCCATTTATATAAAAATGAGGGATTTTGGGGAAAAATCAAACAAAAATACATACTGTGCATTTATTTCCTAAATTTACTGTATGCCATTTTATGTCAAAATAACATTAAAAATAACAAAATAGTGTCCACCTTTTTTACCTTTTAACCCAGAATATAAATGAAAATTTCCTTAAAGGGGATTTATATTTGACTATCTCCTTCACGCGTTAATCTCTGGGTAACGCCAACGATAGCAATAACTGAGCCGTAGGACCCACCTTTATTGGGCTCTACTGGATCTATATTTTTTTATTCAATATTTGAGTTTAAAATCGAATTCCATGACTTGGGGCCCAAACTTTATTGGGCCTCAGTGGCCTCCTGGACCCATTTTTTATATTTTTTAGACACTTTTTGACATTTTCACCATTTTATTGGACCCTAGGGGACTACTATATCCACTTTATTATTTTTATTGTGTATAATACAGATTTGTGACCCAGGTCCCTCATTCCCTTTCGATTGATTATAATATTGTCGGGGACCGGGGCCATTTATTGAGTCCTGAGGGCACTATGGGTCCTTTCCAAAATTGACCCCATTCTCGAATTCCTAGTCATTTAGAAGGGTTGTCAAAAACATTTTTTACGATGCCCTCTTTAAATTCGCTTTTGCCAAAGGTCCAATTTTCCTCGGATTTCCATTTTTTGATGTTTTAACAGGCCTGAAGAATCTTTACCTCCTCAACCAAAAAAAAGGTACAGTAAGATGCTCATCAGCCTGAACTTTCAAAATCTATCAGTTAGTCCTGATTCACACTCGGCATTTTTTCGAAGCAAGTGTCAAAGTTTGTAGGAGAGAGAGGCATGCGGAAAGAGCTAAGTCGTGCTACACACGAGGCATTTTTTCCAAGCAAGTGTCAGAGTTTGTACTTACGAAAAGAAAACAAATTTTCAGACGCAAAAAATAATTTCCCAAATTTATGGTAGAAATTTTTAAATATAAGGAGATTTGTTCCTTTACTTTTTTAATAGTAAAACTAGCAAAAGGAAATAATTCAAAATTCTCTCTGAGTAAACATGTTTTAAAAAAGAACGGGAACGAAAATCTGGTAAAAATAGCAAGCACAGAAAAATGTATTCTATTTGAATTGTCTGCAATATTACTTTCAATGTATTTTGAAAGCTACTACTTTTACTCGGAAAAAATTGTCGAGTAAAAACAAGTAAAAAAGTAGTAAAAGAGAAAGACAATTTGAAAGTTCTCTCTTAAATTTGTATACTATTTTTACTAGTTTTTTGAGTAAAGTAACACCTTTTGGAGTAAAACTGGTAAAACTAGTAATTTGTAGTAGGTAAATGAACAAAGCTAGTGTTTTCCATTAGAGACATAACATTCATTTTGCCAGAGCACAATCGAAGAAGATTCGGCGTTTCAAATGATCATGTGGCTTTAGTTCATGGGTCAGTTTGATCTTATAAGGATGAAGGCCAAGCTTTTTGCAAAATACGCCACAGTGTGGTTTGAGAGATGCCCAAATCCTGAGAACGACGTGGAATCGACTGATTTGGCTCATTTTAAACGGATACACTTACGACTGCGATATTTTGGTCGCTTTTCAAATTTAACCACTATAGCACGACGATTATTACGGCCGAAAATTGGAGTAAGCGCTCTTAATTTAATTTTTATAGATTTCCAAACATTGCACGTAAGTGAATTTTCCCATGATGAAAATGTTGACTTCGACTAAAGTTTTGACACTGAAAGATCATTAATAATGTTCGAGAGTGCCTTGATATAAAGATACGAAATTTTTATGTCCCTATTAGAAAACCCGATATATTTGTTTCCGGCATTTTTTATAGTATGCGCGTCGTCTGTTGCATTTAAACGCAGTACGCTCTCCCTCGTATCGAACTTTAGAATAGAGTTTGACAGGCGAAGTGGTCCAGGCGCACTGATTTAAGGCGTATATTGATTAAGAGGAATCAGCTGTTTTATGTTTTTGTTTAAAAACAAAGGTATGTTCGCAAATCCAAATTAACAAAATTTATATAATAATAAAACACAAACTTCTCGAAATAGGAAATTGATTAGCTCATATATCATTTGTGGAAATGCCGCGCAATCTAGATGCCGAGAAAGATAATCCCTGTTTGAAGGTAAGGAAGAGAAAGTGGGGCTTTCAAAAAAGTCCTGTCCATATTGAACATGTTTTTGTAAAGCGTTACCTTTCGTTTACTGTAAAACGTCAAATTTCAAACAACTATAGCTCAAATATATACAGGCATGAAATACGTTATGTACGAACTATTCGCGGGCTTTTCTATAACTCTTTTTTTCACGCCCATCATTAACTTTGGATGATGGACGTAAACGTTTTACAAAAACTAGGTGTAAATCGGAAATATTTTGCAACATTTCCATAGCACTCAATTTATATACATTATTCTTTATTTCAAAGGAACAAGAACTCTCCTATAAATGTCTGAACAAGAATAACTTCGATCGAGAAGCATGTGAAGTTTATTTCGCCAATTATAAAAATTGCAAAGATTTCTGGGTATGTTCTTGTTTTTAATATTGAAACGATAATAATACACAGACGATTCATTTTTTCTAGCACAAAATCCGCTCAGATCGCCGAGCTAAAGGTATATCACCTTATTTGCCACCAGTTGAAGAGCGAGCAGCCATTAAAGCGGAATACATGAAAACCAAACCACAACAACAATGAAGAACTGTAAAATTTTTGTTAATAATTTATATTATAATAATTTAATGTAAATAAATGTTTAACCTTTTTCTATAATTTCCCTACTGCAAATTATGAACCGACTCGGCATTAACTATTTTTAATTTAGGCAGAGCTTCTTCCAACATTGAGCATGTCAACTCAAACTCCATCGATTCCTGGGGATCATTAAGAATTAATAGCTTTAAATTGCACAGGCGATACAGACAGGACAGACCACGAGCCGTGCAACTAGTCCCCGAAATATCCAACACTTCTAGCTTATCACATTGTGAACCCGACCACCGATCCAAACACCAATCATCAAATGTCCGAACGTTATGAAAGGAGGCAAATTTTAAATGCTGAAGCCAGCGAATATTTTCCAAGCCCTCATAGTACAGACGCATATTGTCGCATTTAATGGCAGCCAATTTAAAGTTGGCCTCATAGCGAATTGGTAACTTGAAATTTCCCTCAGCATCAGCTTTCATCCATTGCTGGCCATTGACGAATTTCACTGAACCACCACGATGCAGAATAAAATGAGCAGAAGCCAAATCGGGCCCCAAGATGTCATGACGATCGGGAATAAAATGTTGCATGTGCCGCTCATTCTTTTCTTTCTTTTTTTCCCACATTTCCAGCCATTTTTTGGGATTTAGTTCCAAAGGCTTTTGCATAAGCAATATATAGTCTGATGTTTGTTCGTTATTGGAAAAATATTTCAGCTTTGTTTCCACATCACCGGCTTCCTCGTTAGTTTTGCGCCATTTCAGGGCAGCTTTATCACGGATCAACTCTTCTCGTATCCTTTTTAGCACAGCGGATTCACGGTTTTCGCCAGTTTCTTCTTTGTTGAGACGACACACGGAAATGCATAGAGAACGTGTGGAAGTCTGCCTCCAGGCATGAGGCAATGTTTTTAACATATTTTGTTAATGAGTTTTATACAAAATATGCGAAAAAAGAACCAAGTTTTGTGAAATTGTTACGATAAATTTACAATAGAAGATAACTGTCAAGAACATATGTTTCTCGCTGAGACTGCTACTTAAATACAAGTGAAAGGGTATGACGTTTGTCAAACGTTATATGAAGCGCATGGAATCGCTGTACCCCGTTGTACAGACGTGGAGCGTAGGGCCATAAGAAAGATGGCTTTCACACGAAGCAATTTTTCCCAAGCAAGTGTCACAGTTTGTGGCAGAGAGAGTCAGAGATCTCTTTCCGCCTGCCACTCTCTACTATAAACTTTGGCACTTGCTTGGAAAAAAATGTCTTGTGTGAATCAGGATCAATAACTGCCATTCGCATATATTAAGGTCTAATATCTTTATTTCACTCCAGGTCTTTATCATCCGTATAATTTCGATGTCGTTTGCTTGCCTTGTGTGAATCAGAACTAACGGCTCTAATTTAAAACGAAATAAATTTCCCCGCACTAAAATCTCTATACCAACGTTAATAGCCTGTTTCTCTATGTCGAACGAAAGCGAAGCGAACGAAAAACAGCTGATTTTAGACCTACTAACAGGTATCAGAACGACAAAGCGAATGCAAACATACTGGCTGATGCCAGTTAGTAGGTCTAAAATCAGTTTTTATCGTTCGCATCGCATTCGTTCGACATAGAGAAACAGGGTGTAAATCTTTTTTGACTGACGCTCTACGTTCTGCTTCGTATTTAAGTATCACCCCCTGATGAAAAATAAGAAACTCATTCACTGAACATATTCAATCACTGTTTGTTTTTATTTTTCTGTCACTGAACACACTCAATCATTGTTTTGATTGGGAAATTAATCATTTTACCCAGAAAAAACAAGATGAGCACCATTAACTTTGAAATAAAGCTAAAACGCGAGAATAAAATATTTTATGAAAACGTAAGTACAGCTATGACCCTATGCTCCACATTTCAATATCTACAAGCTGATCCATGATAGGGCTGATTCCTGATGAAGACAACAATATTTAATATTTGGTGCACTTCAGAAGTAATTTCATCCCATTGGGTCAAATACTTATGGTATAGATCATTTAAATCACACTTAAGTGAAATGTCATAACTCGAAATGTGTATATGTATATATAGAAAACAAGCACACACACTCGTACCAAATCCACCTTCTCTATTTTAGGACGTCTTGGTGGGCTGCGTCCAATTTTCATGCCCTTCGGAAGCCAAACATGATGGAATTACGTTGTCCTTAGAGGGAATTGTGAACTTGCAGCTAAGCAATAGCAAATCTGTCGGTCTACTGGATGCCTTTTATAATTCCCTTAAACCCATACCTCTGCTGAACACCACTATCGATTTATCGGCTCCGGGTAAACTTAATGCCGGTGTTTCCGAATTCCATTTCGAATTTCCGTTACAGTGCAACAAAGAGCCTCGAGTTCTTTACGAAACGTATCATGGACTCTTTATCAATATTAACTACCAATTAAAATGTGATGTGAAGCGTAGTTTTCTGGCCAAATCTCTGCAGAAGACTCAACAATTTTGCATACAATATAAACCTTCTGCTGAAGCAATACCGCCAGCCAAAGAAGTCAACTTTAGCATAAGTCCTGAAAGTCTACAAAAGAACTCCAAGGAACGCATAACAATGCCCAGATTTTTGATAACGGGAAAACTGGAAAAGACTGAATTTTGTATAACACAACCCTTGAGGGGAAGTCTGACGGTCCAACACACCGAAGCAGCCATTAAATCTATAGAAATGCAATTGCTGAGAGTCGAGACATGTGGTTGTAAAGAGGGTTATGCTAAAGATGCCACAGAAATTCAAACTATACAAATTGTCGATGGAAATGTTGTTCCCAAATTGGAGATACCCATTTATATGGTGTTACCAAGGCTATTTTCTTGTCCCACTTTGATTACGAAGAATTTTAAAATTGGTAAGTGTTTATTTTGATGAAATCTGGGATTGAAATGAAAAATGGGATTTGAAGGATGTCTGAGTTTTAGTAAAATTTTAATGAGAAAGAAAATATCTTGAAGCTTATCATATATTATATAGAAAATGAGCCCTGGGAGTTTTTATATCTTTATATATAAAATCCTTTGTACGTTTGTTTGTTACGCATGATCTCCGAAACCATACCATTGGAACTCATTATCTATTCTACAGAAAATGAGCTCCAACATCATCTATTCCATAGAAAATGAGCTCCTGGAGATTATCATCTGTACCATAAAGATAAAATAAAGCTATTTTTGGGCTTTCACTTTTTAAACAAACACCATTCTTCTTATTTTTTTTTTTAATTTTATCTCATATTTTTTATATTTTCTTTTTTTCCAGAATTTGAAGTGAATCTCGTGATCGTTTTTAAGGATGAATACATTATCAGTGAAAATTTCCCCATTGTTTTGAAACGTTTAAATGGACCATTGGGTTCCGAAAAAGCTGTGGTACGAGGAATTTGAATTTATGCCAAGAGAAAAATATGTTTTTATACGATTTAAAGAACATTATTCTTAATATACAATATATATATAGAAAATTATAATGTATATACATAATCCGAAATTTATAAAGCAAACACAGATAAAATAAGTTTATTATTAAAATAAAATACATACTCGTATTGATAAAATACACAAATAAGGAAAAATTGCATAAATATTTCGAATTTACAATTACATATTTGCAATTTCTTCTTCTAATTCTAGAAAATTAAGTTCTAAATTATTCTGAGAAACTAAAAAAATTACATATTAATTTTCGTAGATACAGAAGAAAATGTGTTAAACACAACTTACAACATAAGTTAAGAATATTGGATATTACATAATATATATAAATATGTGAATAAAGAAATGGAAACAATATTTTTGGTACTATCCTGAAATCTCGTTTTTATAACCATTAATACATTCTAGTTTTCTTAGTTTTGTACACTCTTACACTTTTTTCAAAAGCAATGATTAATTCATTTAAATGTGCCAGAGATTTCTTTAGAAAACTACATTTTATTGAATACATCGATACCTCCATTCTAAACTATGCTAAGTGCAAAAAGGTAGTTTTGCAAGAGAGGCGATCAAAGTTTGATGCATTTTTAAAATTTGTGTGGAATTCCTTTATAATGCAAACCGAGTGATCTGTACTGTTTGTGAATAACTTTTGATTGGGTTGACAGATAAACACCAAATTTAGACTGAATATAATTTTGAATATTTATAAATTAATTACTAGGTCGACTTTGCATGTTTTAGAATGGAGGTATCGACATTGCAACACAAAAGCCAAAAAGGTTATAATAAATATTGACAAAATATTCCATGAATTAGAAATTTTAACAAAAAATTATGAATTTGAAATTTTGACAAAATTTTCTATAAATAAAAAATTTGAATACAATTTCTTTAAATAAGAAATATTGATAAAATTTTCTACGAATAAGAAATATTGATAAAATGTTCTACGAATAAGAAATTTTTAAAAAAATTATATGAATAGTAAATATTGATAACGTTTTCTGTAGCAATTTAATATTGTAATAATAAGAAATGTTAATTGTCTAAACATCAAATATTTAGACTTAATTTATTTAATGAATTTGGCATTAAAAAGTCTATGTACTACGTATTTAAAACTATTTCATGAATTTCATAGTTTTAATATCACTGAAAATTAAATTACTGATTACTTTAATTATTGTACTTGAATTATTGTGAATATCAAAAACTAAAATTTATCTTAAAGATAATGTTTAAAATCTTCGTGGCAGGTCAGAAAAGCCACACTCGTTCACTTTTTCGACACCTTTAGATTGGTGAGCATTCGCAACCTTCCCAATAAAATAATAATCATCCAAACCTAAACATTTGTCTTATACTCCTCTTATTTACATATCTGCAAATTCATTGCTCATAATTTCTCGCATTTCGAGAAATTATTCATAGAATGTTAAACGTCATTCTCTCCACTTCATCGACACCTTTAGATTGATTGAAGGCTCCCTCTAAATCCCCGCTATCCACATCTCAGTTGGAACGAAATACAGTCCACTTAATTCTCTTCGAATTGGTGACGTTACTGCCCTCCAGCCCTCCAGTCCTCCGTCGCATTCAGCAGCAATCATCACCACTCATTTTATTCATGGTCCATCCGAGGAGAGAAAACACGAATCAGCGGAGATCAAGATCCAGATCTCGCGACAATAGAGAGAGAAGAAGGTAAAACATATGTAATCCAAACCAGACAAAGTAGTTGCGAAGTAACAGCGGTAAGAACACATTCTCTGATAAATCGTTTGAAGTAAAAAGTGTGATAAAAATAGTAGATGCAAAATAATAAAAAAATTACATAAATCCGCAGATTAAATTAAACGTGTTTCGTCCGTGTTTAAATAAAATTAAAGTACTAATTAAAGTTCTAATTTGCCGCCATCCGTTTTCAAAAAGGGTTAAATCTTAAAATTAAATCGTCACATAAAGTTGCTATTTAAAGCCCGTTTTCAAAAAGTGTAAAAAGCTATTTATAAACATCACAAAAAATTACTATTAAAGTCGAAATTTTCGCCAAAATTTAAAATTAAAATTTTGAAAAAGTATTACGTCATTAATAAACCCCTAAAAATGGTGTTCTAACAAATTAAAAGCAACAAAAGAGTTTACACCAACAACAAAATTGTGTAAAGCAAATATTGTAAATTTCGTTTTATTTGCACAAAGTTGAAAACGCAGTTAGTGAAACAGAGGAAAAAGTAAAACCAAAAAATAGCGGTCCACAATTCCCCTTCCCATCACATACTTCTTCCAATCAACTTTACAAAAGTTTCATTCCCGTCTTCACAAATTACATTCTTCACTTCACATTTCTCGTCTTTTCTACCATACCTCACCCTTCCCTGTACATCGTACGAATTCCTTTGATATTCATATTCATTCACAGTTGTTTTACTAAACTTCAAAACGCAAAACGAGTTTTAAAAGAGTGTTGAAACGTTCAAGATAAAAGAGAAGAAATACAGAGAGTACCAGGCGCTCAATTCAATATCAGATATACATCACTCACAATTATAACAGACACAAACACAGTGATAAATGACTCCAATTGTTTTTGAAGAGATTTGGTATGGTGAGTGTTTTTTCAATTCTCTTACTACATATTCTACTGTGTGCTCTTCGTAATACTTAAACATCTACAGTGTACAATAAAATCCCAGTTGGATCATAGTTAATTGAAAGTTCCATAAAGTTATTATACTTAACAAGAAAACGATGGCAAATTAAGACATTTATACATGCAATTCGGTTTCCGGTAAACATAATTAAATTGATCATATGCCTATAAGGAACAACATCGGAGCAAAGAAAAATTTTATCAAAATCCGCATCCATATATCTTAAAGGTACATAGAAATAGTACATTATATATTTATTCGCTTTTTCTCATCACTATACGAGTAAACAATATACTCCATATCGAAATACGCAATATTATTATGCAATGTCAACAGGAATTGGTATCTGGTAATCATGTTAACCATATTTGCACATACATAACGATTTAATATTTGGAAATTAATGCTTTTGGAAATGGAAAGTTAATCAAAATATATATATATATATATGCATTGAATATATACAAATACGATAAAGGTGTATCTACGAGGTATTGTAAATAAGACAAATAAAAACTTGGCAGTCTACACTCGAAGAAAAAAGCCAATCGAGCATAACCACAGCACACGCAAAAAGTTGTGTAACTTAAAAAGATAATCAACAATTCTAATAAAAAACCCATGAGAAATATATTCAGCGAAAATTTACTGGGATAGCACATCATCAGCACATTTCGATAATAATGAATTTTAAATTAAAAATTTGGATTAATATGGCTCATTTTATATTGGATTCTAAATTATAGTTTTAATTGCAAAACTTAACAATTATTATTTATTACTTTGAGCGTATCATGGATTTAAAGATTTATAAGAAGTAGAGTAAAACAATACAATTTGTTACTGAACGTACTTATTTCAAAATCTAAAACAGTGAAAGAAAGTCACGTGTATAAAAACCACATCTATTGGTAATTAACTACGAACGGAATTTATGTTTTTTTTCCAATATTTACAACTTTAATAGTGTGTATAATTTCGGGTAATTCAATTTAGAGGATAAATCCAAGTAAACGTTTGCAATTGTCATCTACAGAGTAGACAATCCACAAGATCATATACCGATAAGGATTGGATTATCGTTTAAATTTCTACACTGCTATTAACTTCTTACAAATATCATTTTGGTTACCAATACATATTTACTACGACAATTTTACTGATTTCAGTTGAGAAATCCAACTAAACATTTTACAATTGTTTAAAAACAATTGTAATATACTAAATAGAAAATCAGTCCACAGGATAGAATGCCGGTAAGGATTAGATAATCGTTTAAATAGCTACACTAAAATTAACTCATAATATGCAAAAGGTTTACAATTAACCTCAAAACTTCCAAAGGGTTTACAATTAACCTAAAACCTATGGCTCCCAGCAGCACATAGTATCGTATAACTTATCATCCTCACTTCTATAAAAAGTTTACAATTAACTTTCATTTGCACTTGCCAGCGGACAAAATATTTGTTCCGATCGAATCAACACATTTGTACTTCATTGTCTGAATTTATAACTATATTCGACAAAATTGCTGTTGTTACTCAATTTAAAAATAAAAAACGAAATTAAAGCCACAAACCTATCATTTCGTACGATCCACCAGATCAACCGCTATCTAAATTTAGAATCTGGTTTCAGAGAAATTCTTTATTGTTTCCTTTATCACATTATCTCCGGAAGAAAATGCCTGAAGATTCCAATTCAACAACAGGCGATTCTGTTGTCAAAACCTCTCCTATCCACGACAAATTCCTCTTTGACTGCGATCACATCATCAGTTTTTGCACATCTTTTGAGAAATGTGATATTACGGACCAGACAGACTCTCTACTCGAAGTTAAATTAGATGATTTGGAAAACAGATGGAAAAAATTACAAATAGATTACGAAAATTTAGTTCTATCTCCCGAATCATCTAATACTAAAGACTTCAAAGAAAATGCCAAAATTAATTTCAATGTTTGTTCTGAGGCGTATTACGAAACACGTTCTCAAATTTTAGATATTCTGAGAATATCAAGAGGTACAAATTCTCGACCCTCTACGGCAAGACATAGTCTGCTCCCTACCGACCTCTCCCAGAACCATTCTAATACGCAAGGAACAGACAACTCTAACGTTTGTATTAAAGTCCCGCCGTGTGATACAGAGGTATTCAAAGGAAGTTACGAAGAATGGCCATCCTTTCGTGACATGTTCACGGCCGTCTACGTGAATCATACGAAACTCACACGTGCCCAAAAACTCTATCATTTGAGGAATAAAACAAAGGGCAGCGCGGGCGCAATTGTAAAAAGATACACTCTTTGCGATGAAAATTTTGAGCTCGCATGGAACGCCTTAAAAACAAGATATGAGAACAAGCGTGTTCTTGTAGACAACCAACTAAAAATATTGTTCAATATTCCCGTAGCAACTGGGGAAAGTAGTGAATCTCTACAAAAGATTCACTCCTCAGTAAAAGATTGTTTATGCATCCTGAGATCACTGGATGTTAAAGTCGATTACTGGGATCCAATATTGATATATTTGATATCAACCAAGTTACCAGATGAAACAATTTCTCTGTGGGAGCAATCACTTAAATCCCATCGAGAGCTACCAAGTTGGTCCCAAATGGATGAGTTTCTTACGAACCGATTCGAGGTCGTAGAACGAATATCCAGTTTTAAATCTACAAGAGATCGCCGTAACACCCTCACAGGAAGCTCATCCCAACATTCAAATAAAATACAAACGTACACATCCCAAGAAAAGCTAGATTCTTCATGCCCATTATGTGAAGCAAATCATAGCATACGAATTTGTCCAGAATTTCGAAGATTCTCTCCCCAAGAGCGAATAGATTTCGTATTTCAACATAAAATATGCAATAACTGTCTATCTCCAGCTCACATAAAAACAAAATGTAAAAGTAGAAACACTTGCCTCTCTTGTAAGAAACAGCATCACACCTTATTACATTTAGAGCAAACATCGGTTCCAATTACGGAAACTAAACGTTCCAGAACCATGTCATCATCAGGGAAACCTTATGCAACAAACAATAATTCTACATTCCAGGCCAACATTTCGACCCCTTCAACTTCAAAAGAAGCTTATGCTCAAATCCAGGCAAACTTCTCCTCCAACAACGAAACAATACTACTTCGTACAGCCTTGGTTCAAATTGAACATAATAGTGAGCTCTTTACTATCAGGGCACTTATTGACCCAGGCTCCCAAAGGACTTTCCTTTCGGAGAAAGTCAGGAATATTTTAAGAATCCCTTATAGAAAATCATGTTTTGAGATTGTCGGTATTGGAGGAAAAACTCAAAAGGCTGACAAGGAATGTGATTTTGTGCTTAATTCTCAGAAGCACAATGTTCGGTGTATGATTAACGCTATAATTCTACCAAAAGTCACCAAACGATTACCCTCTATCTCTTTTGAGATCCCAAATTCTCCAGAGCTACAAGATCTTGATTTGGCAGATCCCAATTTCAATAAATCTTCCAACATTGATCTGATACTCGGCAATGATTCTGAACGTTTTATCAACATTGAGGGAATCAAAAAGAATATTTGTGGTCAAGCTTCTGCTTATAACACTATATTCGGCTGGGTTCTCAGTGGACCAATGGCAAGTGAGACAGTACATGCGTTCACTACCAATGTTATTCCATCTAAAACCGATATACTTAGCCAAAATCTTCGCAAATTCTGGGAAATAGAAGAAGTGCCGTCTCTTCCACCCACTTCTGATTCAGACAAGTTTTGTGAAGAATTTTATTCGAAAACAACCGAACGTCAGTCAGATGGCAGATATGTCGTAAGACTCCCTTTTAAAGAGGACTACCCTGAATCTGTATTCCTTGACTCTTCACGTTTTATTGCTCTTGGACAATATACAAGAATGAATAAATCTTTATCCAAAGATCCAGAGCTTAAAAAGGAATACAATTCAGTCCTTAATGAATATATCGCTTTACAACACATGGAGGAAACTTCATCCCAAGAGATATGTTATAAAGGTAAAGTTCTCTCATTTTACCTCCCACATCACGCGGTAATACGCCCTGAACACAAATCCACAAAAGTAAGGGTTGTATTTAATGCGTCCCGTAAAACTAAGTCTGAATTTTCACTGAATGATGTACTTTATACGGGTCCCACACTCCAAACTGAGTTGATATCTACAATCCTCAACTGGAGAAAATATAAGTACGTTTATAGTGGAGACATACAAAAAATGTACCGTCAAATTATGGTACATCCCACGGATAGAGCATACCAAAGGATTTTATTCCAAAAGGATCCCTCGGGCCCAATAAAGGACTTTCAATTGAATACTGTTACCTTTGGAGTAAATTGCGCACCCTTTTTGGCTATACGGACGTTATTACAACTTGCTTCGGACTCAGAAAAGCAATTCCCTCAAGTAGCTAAGATTTTGCGTAAAGAAACATATGTCGACGATATTTTGTCAGGAGGGTATTCGATTGAAGAGACCATAGAGTCTAGAAATAATCTCATATCGGTGCTCAAGTCGGCAGGATTCCCACTTAAGAAAATTACTGCCAATGATACCCGATTACTTGCCCAGTTAGCCCCGGAGGATTTATACGATTTAAATTTGTTAAAGTTTTGTGAGACCAGCTCTACAAAAACATTGGGAATAAAATGGAATGCCTTAAATGACACATTTTCCTACTCTCCCATTAACATGCAAGGCCAAACACCTGTAACGAAACGCCAAGTTCTATCATCCGTAGCCCAACTCTTTGATCCAGCAGGTTGGCTCGCCCCTATCATTATAAAGGCAAAAGTACTTATGCAGCAACTTTGGTTAGAAGGTTGTAACTGGGATGAAGCAATCAGTACTGATTCGCTTTACATCTGGAATAATTTGCTATCAGATTTGTCGCACCTTGAGGACATATCAATACCTCGATGGATCCAACATATGCCCACTGATCTCATCGAAATTCATGGCTTTTGTGATGCTTCTAAGACAGCGTACTGTGCGGGTATATATGTACGTTGTCAGACATCGAACTCAAACGTTTTCTCGAATTTACTAATGGCGAAAAGTAAAGTTGCACCCATTAAGACTGTGTCATTGCCCAAATTGGAACTCAACGGTGCTTTACTTCTAGCAAAACTTAGCAAATATGTCATGGATGTTTTCAATCTCAATGTTTGCTCTATAACTTTATGGACAGATGCGTCAATTGTACTTGGCTGGCTTTCCAAACCACCAATGTCATGGGAAACTTATGTTGCAAATCGCACATCCCAAATTCACACCCTTGCTCCAAGTGCAAAGTGGAGATATGTGCCCACACATGACAATCCAGCCGATCTTGGTACTCGTGGATGTAAACCACAAGACCTAGTCTGCAATCCATTGTGGTGGAATGGACCATCTTGGCTCACAACCCCCGAAGAAAATTGGCCAAAGAAAAATCCTTTGGCTCCAAATATTGTTCCCGAAAAACATATTGTGGAAACTTTGCATAGCAGCACGCAGGAGAATGATATATTACATAGATTCTCTTCATATAACAGAGCCTTGCGAGTCCTATCGTACGTTTTTCGATTTTTCTATAATACCAACAGCCGATTTCAAAATACTCACCGATTTCAAGCTATAGATCTTAAGTACAATGAGATACAATTCGTTAAGATTCGACTTATATCTCTCTCACAGCAACAAATTTATGAAATCGAATACAATGACCTTTTGAATTCAAAACCCATTTCTCATAAAAGCCCTTTGTCTCCATTGAATCCATTCTTAGATTCTGATAAAATTATGCGAGTAAATGGCAGACTTTCAGACTCATTTCTCCCGTATAAGGAACGATATCCGATAATACTACCTGGTAATTCAAGACTCTGTCATCTCTACTTACTACACTTGCACACAATTTTACTTCACGCAGAATGTAACCAAATGTGTAGGTTTGTACAAACCGAGTTCCATATATCGCGCCTTAAACCCAGGGTAAAAAGTATTATCCACAAATGTAAAGTGTGCATTATACACAAACAGAAACCTAGTACCCAGATTATGGCTCCCCTACCGCCTGAGCGATGTACGTTTCAGCCACCGTTTCATACAACTGGCGTGGACTTTGCTGGTCCATTTGAACTCAAAAGCTCAACTTTACGTAGATCTCCATTAATCAAAGGTTACGTCTGTGTATTTGTGTGCTATGTAACAAAAGCAATTCATTTAGAAGCGTGCTCTGACTTATCAGCTGCAGCCTTTGAAGCCGCATTCGCTCGCTTCGTTGGAAGGCGGGGGCTCCCTCATCGGATAGTTTCTGATAATGGGCGTAACTTTATTGGAGCCAGCAGGAACTTATTAAGAGAATTTTCTCATTTTTTAAAATCTGCTTCCGAAGATATTTCCCAAAAATACGCTATCCATGGGTTTGAATGGAAGTTCATACCACCCCACGCACCACACATGGGCGGCCTTTGGGAAGCTGCAGTTAAAAGTTTCAAGACTCATTTCAAGAAAATCGCTGGAGCTCATAAATTCACTTTCGAGCAGTTCACAACCTTAATAACTCGAATTGAAGGTGTTTTGAACTCGCGTCCCATTTCTGCAATGTCCGAAGATTCCGAGGACTTGAAAGCTTTGACCCCAGGTCACTTCTTAAAGGGATCGCCTTTATTGTCATTTCCGGAACCAATTTCATCGGATATTTCCCTTATAAATCGATGGTTAAAACTAAAAGCACTTCACCACCAATTCTCAATAAGGTGGAAGGAAGACTATCTCAAGACTCTACATAAGCGGTATAAGTGGAAAACACCTACTCCTAATTTAAAAATAGATGACTTGGTAGTTGTTATAGATGATCTACTTCCTCCAAGCGAGTGGCGCTTGGGCAGAATAAATAAAACGTATCTTGGCTCAGACAACCGTGTCCGTGTAGCTGATGTGCGTACTGCTGCAGGAATCATCAATCGGCCAATAACTAAACTTTGCTATTTGCCTTTCTATAACACACAGAGTTCCGATTAAGCTTGCCAACTTGTTCCCAACATTTCAGCTCGATACATACACATATATTGCACATTCGCCACTTTGGTGAGGAATGTCCTTTAAACTAATCCTGTTCTGCGTATTTTATGTTTCCAGATCACCCCCAAGATTTCAATCGCATAAGTCTGACGTCTATAAATGCTGAATGTGCAACCGATTTCACGCACTCAAAATATGCCCAAAATTTTTGAAGATGAGTCCGAAGGAACGAAACATAATGGTGCTAAAGGAGTCGTATTGTGTTAATTGCCTCGCCCGAAGTCATCGATTTCGTGACTGTCAATCAGAAAACATGTGCCGAAAATGTAGTAGGCCTCACCACACTTTACTACATCCAATATATCCAGAAATACCAAAAGCCACTCGGAATCATCAGCCACCTAGAAACTCCATCAACAACAGCAACAATGGAAACAGCAATAATAGGGATAACCACAACAACAAGAGCAACAAGCGCAGCAAGAGCATCAACAGCCGCAAAATCAACAATAAGAACAATAGTAACAAACCTGATGAAGCCAATATCAACAACACCAATAGTAATGGAACTACCGCTCCAAACCAACTCATTCTATCAGAGGCCATTCGCGCACTGGCCTCAGTGCTTTGTTCAACCAACCAATGATCATCACCTGTCCCGGCGGCATGTCTAAACATCAAATATTTAGACTTAATTTATTTAATGAATTTGGCATTAAAAAGTCTATGTACTACGTATTTAAAACTATTTCATGAATTTCATAGTTTTAATATCACTGAAAATTAAATTACTGATTACTTTAATTATTGTACTTGAATTATTGTGAATATCAAAAACTAAAATTTATCTTAAAGATAATGTTTAAAATCTTCGTGGCAGGTCAGAAAAGCCACACTCGTTCACTTTTTCGACACCTTTAGATTGGTGAGCATTCGCAACCTTCCCAATAAAATAATAATCATCCAAACCTAAACATTTGTCTTATACTCCTCTTATTTACATATCTGCAAATTCATTGCTCATAATTTCTCGCATTTCGAGAAATTATTCATAGAATGTTAAACGTCATTCTCTCCACTTCATCGACACCTTTAGATTGATTGAAGGCTCCCTCTAAATCCCCGCTATCCACATCTCAGTTGGAACGAAATACAGTCCACTTAGTTCTCTTCGAATTGGTGACGTTACTGCCCTCCAGCCCTCCAGTCCTCCGTCGCATTCAGCAGCAATCATCACCACTCATTTTATTCATTAATGAAATTTTGAACCATAAATATAAAATGTTAACAAGATTTTCTATAAATACAAAATTTTAACAAAAGTCCCCATTAATTCGAAATTTTGACAAGATCTTATATAAATAAGAAATTTTGGAAATATTTCACATAAGTAATAAATATTAGCAAGATTTCCTTTAAATAAAAATTTTGATAAATTTATTTATAAATAAATTTTTATATATTTTTTAAAAATAAGAAATTTTTGCCAATATTTTTATATATAACATTTTTTTTACCAAAATTTGTATAAATAAGAACTATTTAAGAGACATTCTTTATATATAGATATTTTTGTTCCAAATTTCCTATAAATAAGAAAAATCTGACTAGATTTGGTATAATTAAAAAATTCTTGAAAATAGGAGACATACATATATCTTTTTTTTAATTTAAAATTTTATCCATGTTTCCTACAAATTCCAAATTTTGACAAAAATTACTTAAATAAGAAATATTTCCTTAGATAATCAAATAATTATCAATTTTTTATAGCAAATTAATAAGAAGTTTTTTGCCAAGTTTTTTATAAATAAGAAATTTACCAAATTTTTTATAAATAAGAAATTTGGCGAGGTTTTCTTCAATAAAGAAATTTTAACCAATTTTCTGCAATAATATTGACAATAGTTCCTATAATTAAAAACATTTCATAAAGATTCCTGAAAATAAGACAAATTGACAAATTTTGCATAAATAAGAAATTTTTACAATATTTCCAACAAATAATAAATTTTATAAATTTGAGAAATCAGGTTTCTATAAATATGAAATTTTGACAAATATATCTTAAATACAAAATTTTGATAAAATTCCCTTCAGAAAATAAACAAATCTAACTTTAAATGAGAAATTTCGACAAGTTCTCATTAAATGCGAAATTTTGGCGGGATTTCTTGTCAAAAATTTAAATATAAAAATTTAAATACAAAATTTTAACAAAATTCCCTATGAATAAGAAATTTAAACATTATTTCCCCTAAAGAAATTTCAACATAATTCCATACATACGAAAAAAATTGACAAGATCTCATATAAATAAGAATTTTTAAAAATATTTCACATTTTGTTGTTGTTGTTAGATGCTCTATAACTGTTTATATATACTGTGAAAGTTAGGAGAAAATTGTTTACCCGGTTGTTTACTACTCTTTCTATTGTTTTCTGTTTTATTTTATAATTTAGTCATTTTATGTCTTTAGATATTTAAGATTTTTTGAGTAGTTACATATTGTTGTTTTTTGTAACTGTAAAATGCCATATAGGCTCGGTTACTATGATGGAAAAAAAAAATAAATAAATAAGAAATATTAGCAAGATTTCCTTTAACTAAAAAATTTGACAAAGTTTTTAACAAATTTTTTATAAATAATGTTTTGTTTAATTTTTAAAAAATTTTTATAAATACGACATTTTTACTAGGTTTTCTTCAAAAAAGAAAAGTTTACCCAAATTCCTATAAATAAGAAAAAGTTTGACGAGATTTCCTATAATTAAAAATGTTAATAAAGTTTCCTGAATATAATAATATTGGCAAAATTTTCTTAAATAAGAAATTATGACAAAATTTCCTATAAATAAGAAATTATGACAAAATTTCCTGAAAAAGGAATAAAAACAAAATTTCCTATAAATATGAAATTTTAACAAATTTTCTATAAATAAGAGATTTCGACAAAATTTTCTATAAATAAGAAGTTTTGACTATATTTCCTATAAATACGAAAACTTGACAACATTACCTATAAATAAGAACTTCTACAATAAAATTGTTTAACAAAATTTGTATAAATAAGAAATTTTGATAAAACTAATAAAATATGAAATTCTGGCAAAATTAAATTAAATGTTTAACAACATTTTTATAAATAAGAAATTTTGATAGAACAAAATTTCCTATTAATAAAACAATTTCCAAATAAGCAATTTTGACAATGTTTCCTATAAACAAGAAAATTTGATAAAATTTCCTATAAATAAAGAAATTTGACAAAATTTCTTATAAATTAGAAATTTTGACGTTTCCTAAAAATAAGAAATTTTGAAACAAAATTTCCTATAAATAAGAAATGTTGACAAAATTTTCTACAAAGAGAAATTTTGTGAAAATTTGCTATAAATTAGAAATTTTGACAACGTATATCCTATACATATAAATAAGAAATTTTGAAAAATTTCCTATAAGTAAGAAATGTTTAAAAAATTTCCTATAAATAGAAATGTTGAATAAATTTCTTATAAGATATTTTAAGAACATATCCATAAATAAGAAATTTTGAGAAAATTTGCTATAAATAAGAAATTTTGACAAATTTCATATAAATAAGAAATTCTCACAAAATTTCATATAAATAACAAGATTTTTCATAAATAAGAATTTTCTTTAAAAAAAATAAATATTAAAACAATCTATAATAAATGTGTATAAATATGAAATTTTAACGAAATTATCAATAAATATGAAATAATAACGACATTTCCAACAACTAACGAATTGAATAACATTTCATATAATTAAAAATTGTTAAAAAAATTATAAATTTTGACAACAATTTCTTATAATAAGTTCATTTTGATAAAAATTCTCTATATATAACACATTTTTTTTCATAAAATTTCTCTTAAATAAAAATCTTTAAAAAATTTCCTATTATTAAGAAATTTCTACATTTTCTAATGTTGTAAAATTTTCTTATGAAATATAAGTTCAAAGTGAATTCCTTTTTATAAGAAATGTTAAGAATAAAAACATATGAGAAATTTTGACTGAATTTCCAATAAATTAAAATTGCTTTGCTCAATTTTCAATAAATAAAATTTTTTTTAACTATATTTTCTATAAATAGCAAATTTTGTCAAAATTTTCCTATAAATAAAAGACAATTTTTGTAATAAGTTTTTGAACAAATTGCCTATGTATAAGAAATGCTTTCAAATTTAATATAATTTAGAAATTCAGACAAAATTTCATTTCATTTCATTTCATTTTATTTATTAACATCAATACAAAGTAAGCCAATTGGCCAATTATACATGTATTGTAAGTTTAAATAAATTTACTAGAAATAAGGAAAAATTTGTTATAATTAAAAGTTAAAAGAATGAATAAATATTTTATGAATATACATTTTTCACAAAATTTCCTATAAATAAGAAATTTTCACAAAATTTCCTATAAATAAGAAATTTTCACAAAATTTCCTATAAATAAGAAATTTTTATAAAATTTCCTATAAATAAGAAATTTTTATAAAATTTCCTATAATCATAACTTTAGCCAAAATTAGCTATAAATAATAAATTTTCATAAAGTTTGATATAAAAACAAGATTTTTCATCAATAAGAAATTTCTTTAAAAAAAATGAAATATTAAAACAATCTTGTTTTTTTTGTTTAAAATTTTCTACATTTTCTAATGTTGCAAAATTTCCTATGAAATATAAGATCAAAGTGAATTTCCTTTTAATAAGAAATGTTAAGAATAAAAAAATTTCCTATAAATGAGAAATTTTGACTGAATTTCCAATAAATTAAAAATGTTTTACTAAATTTGTAACAATATTTTCTATAAATAGCAAATTTTGTCAAAATTTTCCTATAAATAAAAGACAATTTTTGTAATAAGCTTTTGAACAAATTGCCTATATACAGGTTTTCCAATAGGGATGATATGATTTTGAAGTGACGTTTCGGCCATTTGTAATATGTCATGCTCTCTCATTTGTCTTTCATTGTTTTCAGTAGTGTTTAAAATTTCATCAAGGAGAGATATACGAGGTATGTTCAAAAAATATCGCGAAGTTTTAATTTCCGCGTGTATTTGATTTTTGATATTTTTGTAGCGTTATGTTGGTACTCATGTCCCTTACTTATGCTGACAAGGTTGGCCCTTTTGAATGTTTAGTTAATTTTTGACAGCTGTTGTGCTTGGATGTGTTTTAACTTGTCTTCTATTTTTATCTATTTCAGAAAATGGATCAAAGAATCTGCATCAAATTTTGTGTGAAAAACAAAATAAAGTGCGCTGAGGCATTCCGAATGTTGACTGTGGCATATGGCATATGTAAAGATTTTTACTAAAGGGAAATTTTGTAAAAAAAAATTTTATATATGGGAAGTTTTGACAAAATATTTTAAACTTTTCATATTTCTTATTTACAAAAAATTCTGTCTAAATTTCTTACTTATAGGATATGTTGTCAAAATTTCTTATATAGTGGAAATTCTGTCAAAATTTCTGCACAATATTGCCAAAATTTCTTATTTTAAGAAATGATCTGTCATTTGTTTTTCATTGTTTTCAGTAGTGTTTACAATTTCATCATGGAGAGATATACGCAAGACCAACGTTTACAAATTATTCAGTTTTATTATCAAAATAATGGTTCTCCAATTTTTTTTCGTGCGCTAAGTCCATTTTTTTAAATCCCAAAAGACACTTTCCAGTCGACCTACGACCTCGACAATATTTTAGCTCTCGTTAAGAGCTAACTTTTGACAACCCTGTATAAGAAATGCTTTCAAATTTAATATATAGTTTAGGAATTCGGACAAAATTTACAAGAAATAAGAAAAAAAAATTGTTATAATTAAACGAATGACTAAATATTTTGTGATTAGAAAATTTTTCACAAAATTTTCTATAAATAAGAAATTTTTATTTTTTTTATTTTTTTTCCTATAATAACAACTTTTGACAAAAGTGACTATAAATACTAATTTTTCTTAAAATTTGATATAAATAACAAGAAATTTCATAAATAAGAATTTTCTTTGAAAAAATGAAATATTAAAACAATCTATAATAAATGTGTATGAATATGAAATTTTAACAAAATTACCAAAGGTGGAAAAACGGTTGCAATGTACAAAGATAGTCATGACAATATTACGAGATATATGCACAGTGATGTCAACTATTTGCGGAGCAAAAGCGTAATAACAATTTTAAAAAGCGTAAAAGGCGTAAAATTCCAGACAAAAAGCGTAAAAATGCACTAAACTATTTTTTTTTTCATTTGCAATAAAAAAGTTTAATTTTACATTAAAAATGTTAAAATAAAAATAATTATCAATTTTTAATCAATGTCCCTAATTAAAATGATACTCCCAAACTTTTTGGTTTTTTTGGCACTTAGATTCATACATTTTTTTCTCTGCTAAATTGCATAAAGACTTGCTGGACAATAAGGAATCACTAGCAGATTCGATTTATCCCTATAATAATTCGAATCTGCTAGTGATTCTGAGTCTGAACGTTGTCTTTGAAGACGATTTTCCAGTTATCGATATCTCCAAAGCGGGCTACGCGTACTAAACTGTGTCTGCGTGACTGGGTTCGGCCGGGGTTAAAGATTTCTCCTTCTGATGTATGTCCAACGAAGTAAAACCATAATTTTTCGGCAAAAACCCTTTCGTTTATAATTTTGTATGGTATTAAAAAGCCATTTATTTTACTTTTTGTAAGTCTAAATTTCAATTAAATTTAAACTGCAGAAGTGATAACAACAATATTCAAATCAGAGAGACAAATTAAGTGCATATAAATATGTTCTATGATTCGATCTGACAAATATACGAAAAGAGTCAAAAGCACCAACAAAAAACATGAAAAGCGTGCACCTAGTGCTTTTTTTTCGTTTGGCACTAAGAGAACACTTTTGGCGTATTGGGGGTCTGAAAAGCACTAAATCTGGTGCGAAAAGCACTAAGTTGGCATCCCTGTATATGCACATATAAACGACTTACAAGAGATCCAACGTCAGGCTTGCAGAGTAAAAACAACTCATTAGTAGAAAAATTATTCAATAAGAATATTATTAACTTGACGGATAAAAACAAATTGACCTCTAAAACAGCAACGGCACCTAGAACATACGGTCTGCCAAAAATTCATAAAGATGGCACATCTTTGCGACCAATTTGCTCATCGATAAATTCTCCGGCTTATGGACTCTCAAAATACATAGTAAATATTTTAAAAAACTTGACGAAGGACTCCCAGTATAATGTGAAGGACGCAACAGAATTTAAATCAAGAATCAACAATATGCCTATAGAATATGACGAAATTTTAATCTCCTTCGATGTAGTATCATTATTCCCTAGCATACCAGTAAACCTAGCTATAAAAACTATAAAGGACAAATGGAACAAAATTGAACAATACGAGTATACAAATATTCCAATGGATTTGTTTATAGATATTTTGACATTTTGTATAAAGGACACGAGATATTTCATTTATGACGATAAAGTGTACGAGCAACGAAAAGGACTACCAATGGGATCACCAGCATCTCCGATCATCGCAGACATCATCATGGAGGAATTATTAGACGCTTCAATATCAAAACTGACGCTCAAACCAGGAATATTGACCAAATATGTAGATGACATATTCTGTATTGTTAAGAGAACGAATAAAAATTAACACGGCTACAAATTTCATCAGCAGAGTCCTAAACATCAGTGACGAAGCATATCACAAAGATAATGAAGACAAGATACGACACATATTAAGAATTAACGATTTTCCCAAAAACACTACTGACGACTTAATAAGACACGTGAAGGAGAAATCAACAAAAATAATGGAAACACAAGAAGAAATGGCGAAAATATACAAGACCTCAACATACATCGCAGGGTTTTCAGAAAGATTCTGCAAATCCAATATTTACAATAAGGACAAGTATCAACTAGCACTTAAAACAAACAATACAGTAAATAACTTTTTCAGTAGGACAAAATCGAAAATTAAAAAAGAGGACAAATCGAACTTAGTACATAAGATAAAATGTAATGGGGACAAGACCAACATATGCCAAAAGGTATATGTTGGCACAACAAAAACTAAATTAAAGACTAGAATTTCAGGACATAAATTTGACCATAAAGCAACTTATAAACCTTTGGAGCAAAAAACAGCTCTAGCAGCACATTGTACTCTGACGGGACATGAGCCAAATTTCAAGGACGTTGACATATTGACACAGGAGAACAATTACAAGAAAAGATATACTCTGGAAATGCTACACATAATTAATGTACCTACTGACGTAAGAATGAACTATAAGACTGACACTGACCACTGTGCACAAATTTATCGTAACTTAGTAGAAAAATACAAACCTAGAAATGAAATAGTTAGTTGAAACAATGCTGTGTTAGCAACAAGTCGTTTGTTTTGTTTAAATGTAAATATCGTGATATATTTTTGTAATTTTTCTTTAACTGTTCTTTGTTATTTTTTAAGTGAAAATCCCTGAAGATGATCGTCGAAGGCGATCGAAATATCGGAAATAAATAAAAATAAAACTTATTAAAAACAACACCACCAGTTTTTAGTTTTTAATTTATATATGACCTCGAGCCAGACAAAACTTTCAAAAATTAGAAAATAAAAGGTCAACAATGCAAAAACCAAACATTTCTTATAATTAATAACAATTTCTTATAGTTATATAGTTCTTCTTATAATAAGTTCATTTTGACAAAAATTCCCTATACATAAGAAATTGATCTTTATAAAATTAATAAGAAGTTTTGCTTATATTTTTTACTAGTTGGACCCGGTCCACTTCGTTGCCCCATATTTCCGATCCCGCCAGCAGAACTGCAGTGGAACAAACACACAAACAGACAGACAAACAAACGATTTGCCACGCCCACATTTTCCCCGCCCACTATTTGCAATTTTTTTTTTCCAAAACCATCTCAGACCAAATAGCTTTCAAACAAAAGAAAACATTTTAAAATCGGTCCAGTGGTTTAAGCGTCTATAAAACACATACATACATACAAACATTTTTCCATTTGTATACCCTACACCACACTGTGGTACAGGGTATTATAAGTTTGTTTCACGGCAGATGTTTATAACACCTTAAAATAACACAGATAGACCCACCTTAAAGTATACCGATCGACTCAGAATCACTAGCTGAGTCGATTTAACGATGTCCGTCCGTCCGTCCGTCCGTCCATGTAAAATTATTCGTCGACTACAGGTCGCAATTTCACTCCGATCGTTCTGAAATTTTGCAGTTTAGAGTATTTCGCGGCTGTTAAGATCGCTATTGAATTTGGTTGAAATCGGTTCAGATTTAGCTCCCATATATCTTTCGTCCGATTTGGCCCTTTAGTCCTATAGAAGCTGTATTTTACATCCGATCGTTTTGAAATTTAGAATGGTAGAGTTTCTTGATCCATGAACCAAGATTGCCGAATTTGAAAAAAATCGGTTCAGATTTAGATATAGCTCCCATATATATCATTCGTCCGATTTGGTCCTTTAGTCCTATAGAAGCTGTATTTTACATCCGATCGTTTTGAAATTTAGAATGGTAGAGTTTCTTGATCCATGAACCAACATTGCCGAATTTGAAAAAAATCGGTTAAGATTTAGCTATAGCTCCCATATATGTATATGTTTCGTCCGATTTGGCCCTTTAGTCCTATAGAAGCTATATATTTTACATCCGATCGTTTTGAAATTTAGAATGGTAGAGTTTCTTGATCCATGGACCAACATTGCCGAATTTGAAGAAAATCGGTGCAGATTTAGATATAGCTCCCATATATATCTTTCGTCCGATTTGGCCCTTTAGTCCTATAAAATCTGTATTTTACACCCAATCGTGTTGAAATTTAGAATGGTAGAGTTTCTTGATCCATGAACCAACATTGCCGAATTTGAAGAAAATCGGTTAAGATTTAGCTATAGCTCCCATATATATGTTTCGTCCGATTTGGCCCTTTAGTCCTATAGAAGCTGTATTTTACACCCAATCGTGTTGAAATTTAGAATGGTAGAGTTTCTTGATCCATGAACCAACATTGCCGAATTTGAAGAAAATCGGTTAAGATTTAGCTATAGCTCCCATATATATGTTTCGTCCGATTTGGCCCTTTAGTCCTATAGAAGCTGTATTTTACATCCGATCGTTTTGAAATTTAGAATGGTAGAGTTTCTTGATCCATGAACCAACATTGCCGAATTTGAAGAAAATCGGTTAAGATTTAGCTATAGCTCCCATATATATGTTTCGTCCGATTTGGCCCTTTAGTCCTATAAAATCTGTATTTTACACCCAATCGTGTTGAAATTTAGAATGGTAGAGTTTCTTGATCCATGAACCAACATTGCCGAATTTGAAGAAAATCGGTTAAGATTTAGCTATAGCTCCCATATATATGTTTCATCCGATTTGGCTCTTTAGATCCAATCGTTTTTATACCCTACACCACACTGTGGTACAGGGTATTATTTAAGTATAAAATGTCCCAAAAGTAAATTTATGTAAACAATTTATACATGAATTACAAAATGTATATATCAGAGTTATTCAATATTACGAGAGTGGTGTAGGGTATTATATAGTCGGCACCGCCCGACTTTAGCCTTTCCTTACTTTCCTTACATATAGATAGATAAACAAAAAATTTTGACTATATAAAAGAAGCGATTTTTCACCAAAAATTAATACAAATAAGAAATTTTCTGATGAAAATATGTCAAAAAATGATCAATTAGAAACGTGTTAAAAAATTTTTTGTTCGCAAAAATGGTTAGGCAAAAAAACTGTGACCCATTTAATATAGGCCTTAGGGTATCACTATTTTAGCTTAGTCAAATAGCTAAAGCCCTATGATATTCATCTATAAGATGTTCCATGCTGTAGTCAGTGCCATAAATATTTAAATACCAAATAAAACATTTCAGATTTGGGTTAACTACTCATAATTGGAGTAGTTCATCCATCCCCCCCCCCCTAAAAGCAGATGACAATACCATTTTTTTAGTTGAAAATTTGTGCTTTTTTTACGGAAGCGGAAAATTGTTTGCCTAACAATTCATAGCCTTTGTTTTTGTGAGTCCAACACGAAAAAACAAAAAGTTCATTCCCACGCTCTGGTTAAAGTTTATATACAGTTTGAAATGGTCACTTTTGGCTGTGGCTGGATTGTGATGAAGTTCATGTTTTTTTTATTACACCTCCTCCACCTGTTCCATTTAATGGAACTCATCTAGTTACCTAGTCTTTATTTGCTGATGTTGTTAGAAAAAGGATGTTCGTTCTCCCTATACGAATGAATACCTTTGCCGTCAGCAACCAAGGATTCAAACTATGTATAAAAACTATATATACACACACACACGTTACTTCATAGCACTTACACGAGTCTGATATTGTCACAATTTTATTAGCTTTATCTGCCACAGTACCCACTCTTCCTGATTGCAGGAGGACGAAGTTGATGACTTTTTCCCGTCATTAAGTGGAATATGTTTGACAACGTGATTTTGCATAAATTCAACTAAAAACGAAGTACATAATTTGCATTTCTTGGTCGTCGTTTTTGCTTTATCCTTTTGATAGGGATAGAATAACAAATCAAGGGATACATAGAAAACAACAAATTGCTATCAAATTAGTTTGTACTATTACCAACTAAAAATTACAATGAAAAAAATAAGATAAATATAAGGAAACACTTTTTTTATTTAGCCACCTTTAGCAAGAGGCTACATACATACATACGTGATTTGATGCATATTTTATCCCATTCTTATCGAAGATAAATCTTTGACCCTAGTTTTTATTTTTAGCAAATCTTGTCAAAAATTCTTTTTTAAAGGAAATTTTTCAAAATTTCTGAATTAGGAAATTTTATTATTTAAAGAAAATTTTATTAGAATTTCTTAATTATAGGAAATTTTCGCAAATATCTTTCTTTTATTTTTAGAAAATCTTCTTAGTATATTTTAATTATAGAAAATCTAGAAAAAAATCCTATTATAGGAATTTTGCTTCAATTTTCTTAATTACAGCAACTGTAGTCAATTTTTTTTATTTAAAGGAAATTTTGTGAATATATTTTATTTGTAGGAAATTTTATCAAACTTTCTTTCTTATTTTTGAAATTATTTTCGTGGTTCTTATTTATAGGTAATCTTATCAAAATTTCTTATTTATACGGCATATTATCAAAATTTCCTACTTGTAAAAAAATTGTTTGCATTTCGTATTTGTAGAAAATTTTGTCTAAATTTCTTGTTGATAAGAAATGCTCCTAACATTAAGTATTTATAGGAAATTTTGTAAACATTTCTTTTTTTAAAGAAAACTTTGGCTTAGTTTTTTATTTATCAGTATATATTCTTATTAGAAGCAATTTTATCCAAATTTCTTCTTCATAGGTTTTTTGTCAAAATATCTTTCCTATGTGAAATCTTATCAACATTTTTTTTTTGTCAAAACCACGAACTTTAATGAAAGGTTGTCAAAATTTGTAGACATTTTTATATAAAATTTCTACATTATTTAAAGAAAATTTTATTAGAATTTCTTAATTATAGGAAATTTCTGCAAATATCTTTCTTTTATTTTTAGAAAATCTTCTTAACATATTTTAATTATAGAAAATCCAGAAAAAAATCGTATTATAGGAATTTTGCTACAATTTTCTTAATTACAGCAACTGTAGTAAAATTTTTTTATTTAAAGTAAATTTTGTAAATATATTCTATTTGTAGGAAATTTTATCAAACTTTCTTTCTTATTTTTGGAATTTTTTTTCGTGGTTCTTATTTATAGGTAAACTTATTAAAATTTCTTATTTATACGGATTATTATCAAAATTTCCTATTTGTAAAAAAATTGTCTGCATTTCGTATTTGTAGAAAATTTTGTCTAAATTTCTTGTTGATAAGAATACTCCTCCTAACATTGAGTATTTATAGGAAATCTTGTAAACTTTCCTATTTTTATAGAAAACTTTGCCTTAGTTTTTTATTTATTGGTATACGAGTATATTTTAATTAGAGGCAATTTTATCAAAATTTCTTATTTATAGGAATTTTGTCAAAATATATTTCCTATGTGAAATCTTATCAAAATCTTTTTTTTTTATCTAAATTACGTACTTTAAGGAAACGTTGTCAAAATTAATCTTGTCAAAATCGTATTTATAGAAAATTTTCTAAAATTTTCTTAATTACAGAAAATTTAGTACAATTTTTTATTTAAAGGAAATTTTGTAAATATATTCTATTTGTAGGAAATTTTATCAAACTTTCTTTCTTATTTTTGGAATTTTTTTCGTGGTTCTTATTTCTAGGTAATCTTATCAAAATTTCTTATTTATACGGCATATTATCAAAATTTCCTATTTGTAAAAAAAGTTTTTGCATTTCGTATTTGTAGAAAATTTTGTCTAAATTTCTTGTTGATAAGAATACTCCTCCTAACATTGAGTATTTATAGGAAATCTTGTAAACATTTCTTTTTTTAAAGAAAACTTTGGCTTAGTTTTTTATTTATCAGTATATATTCTTATTAGAAGCAATTTTATCCAAATTTCTTCTTCATAGGTTTTTTGTCAAAATATCTTGCCTATGTGAAATCTTATCAACATTTTTTTTTTGTCAAAACCACGAACTTTAATGAAAGGTTGTCAAAATTTGTAGACATTTTTATATAAAATTTCTACATTATTTAAAGAAAATTTTATTAGAATTTCTTAATTATAGGAAATTTCCGCAAATATCTTCTTTTATTTTTAGAAAATCTTCTTAGCATATTTTAATTATAGAAAATCTAGAAAAAAAATCGTATTATAGGAATTTTGCTTCAATTTTCTTAATTACAGCAACTGTAGTCAAATTTTTTTATTTAAAGGAAATTTTGTGAATATATTTTATTTGTAGGAAATTTTATCAAACTTTCTTTCTTATTTTTACAATTTTTTTTCGTGGTTCTTATTTATAGGTAATCTTATCAAAATTTCTTATTTATACGGCATATTATCAAAATTTCCTATTTGTAAAAAAAATTTTTGCATTTCGTATTTGTAGAAAATTTTGTCTAAATTTCTAGTTGATAAGAAATCCTCCTAACATTAAGTATTTATAGGAAATCTTGTAAACTTTTCTATTTTTTATAGAAAACTTTGGCTTAGTTTTTTATTTATCAGTAAATATTCTTATTAGAAGCAATTTTATCCAAATTTCTTCTTCATAGGTTTTTTGTCAAAATATCTATCCTATGTGAAATCTTATCAACATTTTTTTTTGTCAAAATTACGTACCTTAATAAACGTTGTCAAAATTTGTAGACATTTTTATATAAAATTTATACATTATTTAAAGAAAATTTTATTAGAATTTCTTAATTATAGGAAATTTCCGCAAATATCTTCTTTTATTTTTAGAAAATCTTCTTAGCATATTTTAATTATAGAAAATCTAGAAAAAAAATCGTATTATAGGAATTTTGCTTCAATTTTCTTAATTACAGCAACTGTAGTCAAATTTTTTTATTTAAAGGAAATTTTGTGAATATATTTTATTTGTAGGAAATTTTATCAAACTTTCTTTCTTATTTTTACAATTTTTTTTCGTGGTTCTTATTTATAGGTAATCTTATCAAAATTTCTTATTTATACGGCATATTATCAAAATTTCCTATTTGTAAAAAAATTTTTTGCATTTCGTATTTGTAGAAAATTTTGTCTAAATTTCTTGTTGATAAGAAATCCTCCTAACATTAAGTATTTATAGGAAATCTTGTAAACTTTTCTATTTTTTATAGAAAACTTTGGCTTAGTTTTTTATTTATCAGTAAATATTCTTATTAGAAGCAATTTTATCCAAATTTCTTCTTCATAGGTTTTTTGTCAAAATATCTATCCTATGTGAAATCTTATCAACATTTTTTTTTGTCAAAATTACGTACCTTAATAAACGTTGTCAAAATTTGTAGACATTTTTATATAAAATTTATACATTATTTAAAGAAAATTTTATTAGAATTTCTTAATTATAGGAAATTTCCGCAAATATCTTCTTATATTTTTAGAAAATCTTCTTAGCATATTTTAATTATAGAAAATCTAGAAAAAAAATCGTATTATAGGAATTTTGCTTCAATTTTCTTAATTACAGCAACTGTAGTCAAATTTTTTTATTTAAAGGAAATTTTGTGAATATATTTTATTTGTAGGAAATTTTATCAAACTTTCTTTCTTATTTTTACAATTTTTTTTCGTGGTTCTTATTTATAGGTAATCTTATCAAAATTTCTTATTTATACGGCATATTATCAAAATTTCCTATTTGTAAAAAAATTTTTTGCATTTCGTATTTGTAGAAAATTTTGTCTAAATTTCTTGTTGATAAGAAATCCTCCTAACATTAAGTATTTATAGGAAATCTTGTAAACTTTTCTATTTTTTATAGAAAACTTTGGCTTAGTTTTTTATTTATCAGTAAATATTCTTATTAGAAGCAATTTTATCCAAATTTCTTCTTCATAGGTTTTTTGTCAAAATATCTATCCTATGTGAAATCTTATCAACATTTTTTTTTGTCAAAATTACGTACCTTAATAAACGTTGTCAAAATTTGTAGAGATTTTTATATAAAATTTCTACATTATTTAAAGAAAATTTTATTAGAATTTCTTAATTATAGGAAATTTCTGCAAATATCTTTCTTTTATTTTTAGAAAATCTTCTTAGCATATTTTAATTATAGAAAATCTAGAAAAAAATCGTATTATAGGCATTTTGCTAAAATTTTCTTAATTACAGAAACTGTAGTCAAATTTTTTTATTTAAAGGAAATTTTGTAAATATATTCTATTTGTAGGAAATTTTATCAAACTTTCTTTCTTATTTTTGGAATTTTTTTTCGTGGTTCTTATTTATAGGTAAACTTATTAAAAATTCTTATTTATACGGATTATTATCAAAATTTCCTATTTGTAAAAAACTTGTCTGCATTTCGTATTTGTAGAAAATTTTGTCTAAATTTCTTGTTGATAAGAATACTCCTCCTAACATTGAGTATTTATAGGAAATCTTGTAAACATTCCTATTTTTATAGAAAACGTTGGCTTAGTTTTTTATTTATAGATATATATTCTTATTAGAGGCAATTTTATCAAAATTTCTTCTTCATAGGATTTTTTGTCAAAATATCTTTTCTATATGAAATCTTATCAAAATCTCTCTTTTTTGTCAAAACCACGAACTTTAATGAAACGTTGTCAAAATTTGTAGACATTTTTATATAAAATTTATACATTATTTAAAGAAAATTTTATTAGAATTTCTTAATTATAGGAAATTTCCGCAAAATATCTTTCTTTTATTTTTAGAAAATCTTCTTAACATATTTTAATTATAGAAAATCTAGAAAAAAAATCGTATTTATAGAAAATTTGCCAAATTTTCGTAATTACAGAAACTGTATTCAAATTTTTTTATTTAAAGGAAATTTTGTGAATATATTTTATTTGTAGGAAATTTTATAAAACTCTCTTTCTTATTTTTGGAATTTTTTTCGTGGTTCTTATTTATAGGTAATCTTATCAAAATTTCTTATTTGTACGGATTATTATCAAAATTTCCTATTTGTAAAAAAATTGTCTGCATTTCGTATTTGTAGAAAATTTTGTCTAAGTTTCTTGTTGATAAGAAATCCTCCTAACATTAAGTATTTATAGGAAATCTTGTAAACATTTCTTTCTTTAAAGAAAACTTTGGCTTAGTTTTTTTATTTATCAGTATATATTCTTATTAGAAGCAATTTTATCCAAATTTCTTCTTCATAGGTTTTTTGTCAAAATATCTTTCCTATGTGAAATCTTATCAACATTTTTTTTTGTCAAAATTACTTACTTTATTGAAACGTTGTCAAAATTTGTAGACATTTTTATATAAAATTTCTACATTATTTAAAGAAAATTTTATTAGAATTTCTTAATTATAGGAAATTTCTGCAAATATCTTTCTTTTATTTTTAGAAAATCTTCTTAGCATATTTTAATTATAGAAAATCTAGAAAAAAATCGTATTATAGGAATTTTGCTTCAATTTTCTTAATTACAGCAACTGTAGTCACATTTTTTTATTTAAAGGAAATTTTGTGAATATATTTTATTTGTAGGAAATTTTATGAAACTTTCTTATTTTTGGATTTTTTTTCGTGGTTCTTATTTATAGGTAATCTTATCAAAATTTCTTATTTATACGGATTATTATCAAAATTTCCTATTTGTAAAAAAATTGTCTGCATTTCGTATTGGTAGACAATTTTGTCTAAATTTCTTGTTGATAAGAATACTCCTCCTAACATTGAGCATTTATAGGAAATCTTGTAAACATTTCTTTTTTTATAGAAAGCTTTGGCTTAGTTTTTTATTTATTGGTATACGAGTTTATTCTTATTAGAAGCAATTTTATCCTAATTTCTTCTTCATAGGTTTTTTGTCAAAATATCTTTCCTATGTGAAATCTTATCAACATTTTTTTTAATTGTCAAAATTACGTACTTTAATGAAACGTTGTCAAAATTTGTAGAAATTTTTATATAAAAACTTTTTATTTATAGGAATTTTTTTTTCAAAATTTCTATTTATAGAAAATGTTATCAAAATTCCTTAATCAAAGGAAATCTTGTAAATGTTATCAAAATTCCTTAATTAAAGGAAATCTTGTAAACTTTTCTTATTAACAGTTTATTTCTTGTTTATAGCAAAACTTGTCAAACTTTCTTATCTGAAGGAAATCGTATCAAAATTTCTTAATTAAGGACATTTTATCAAAATTTTACATTTTATAGGAAATCTGATTTCTTAAATTGATAACATTTTTTTGTATGAAATGTTGTAAAAGTTTTCAATTAAGGAAAATTTTTAACAATATTTTTTATTTTCAGGAATCATTGTATAGGAAATGTTGTCAACATTTTTTATTTATAGGATTTTTTTTTCAAAATTTCTCATTTAAAGGTAATCTTATCAACATTTATTAATTATAATCTTGTCAAAATGTCTTATTTATAGAATATAATAAATCAATTCCTATTTCAATAGTTTTTATATAAAGGTATTCTAGTCAAATATTTCTTAATTTAGGAAAATTTTTCAAATATTTCATTATAGGAAATCTTGTCAATATTTTCTTATGTGAAGGAAATATGGTGAAAATGTATTTACTGAAGAATGTGTTGTTTAAATCGCTTACTTATATATATTTTGTTAACACTGGGTTATATATAAAAAAATAGGTGACAATTTTTTATTTATATTTTTTTTTTTCAAAATTTAATATTTATGAAAATGTTTGTCAATATGTTTTATTTAAAGAAAATCGTGCTAATATTTCTTATTTTTTATATCTAGTAATTTTATTTTTTGTTTGTCATGTATCAGCTAAAGAACAGCAACCAATCTTCCGGTTGTATTTTCCAAAATACATTCCGGTTGTATTTTCCAAAATACATTCTAAATTTGGGAAATTATTCGGATAACCAATAAAAGATTATTTATTAATATTTTTTTCTGTTGTAGTAACCAATTATTCGTTGATAAAATTCTTAATTTAAGAAAATGTAGTCAATATTTCTTATTTTCAGGAAAAGTTAATGAATTATAACTTTTAATTATAGGAAATCTTGTCAACAGATTTTATTTATAGAAATTTGGTAAATATAAAAAAAATCCTTAAATGAAGAATACCTCGTTTAAATTTCTCATTCAAAATTTTTTTATTATTTCTAAGAAATTTTGTCAAAATGTCTTATTTATAGGAAACATTTTCAAAATTTCTAATGGTGATTTCGATTCTGAAAAAAAATGTTGCCCCGTCGACGCGAAATTCCGAAAAATATTTTCCATTTTTAAGTGGAACTGATGTAGGCCCTCGAATTAAACTTAGCTTCAGTTTCGAAATTCCAAAATGTGGTATAAAAGTCCAGTTTTCGGGAAAAGAAATCGCCATAAGAAAATTTTATCAATATATCTTATATTCATTAAACATTATCATGGTTCTTATTTATAGGAAATTGGGTACAAGTTTCTTTATTGAAGAATACCTTGTCAATTTTTTTATTTATAGAAACTTTGTTAAAGATGTCAACATTATTTTTATTTATAAGATATCATGCTAATATTTCTTACTTCTGAGAACCAATTTCAAAATTTGTTATTTATATGAGAACTTGTCCAAATAACTTATTATGCAGGAAATGTTGTTAAAATTTCGTAATTATTGGACATCTTGTAAAAATTTCTTATTTATTAGAAACAACATTTCATATTAATAAGAAAATTTGGCAAATTTTTATTTAAAGGAATCTTTATGAAAATTTATTAATTATAGGACATTTAAAAATGTTGGAAAATGTCTCTTGTTTATTGGAAATCTTCTCAACTTTTCTTATTTGTAGGAAAAACTGTCAACATTTCGATTTATCAGAAATCATGTCAAAATGTCCTTTTTATAAGAATTTTAGTCAAAATTTCTTTTTAGGCGAAATATTGTTAAAATTTCTTATTCATAGGAAATTTTGTTAAAATTTCGTATTTGTACTAAATCTCAACATATGTCAAAACTCCTTTTTTTATAAGAAACATTGTCAAAATTTCTTAATTAATGGGAATATCGTCAACATTTCTTATTATTAGAAAATTAAATTGCTATAGCAAATGTTATCAATATTTACTATTCATATAATTTTTTTACTATTAATCTCATCAAATTGTTTAAAAATGTCTTATTATAAATTAATCTTATCAGAATTTCGTATTTATGGAAGTCTTGTAAACATTTCTCACTGATAGGAAATCAAATTTCTGATATTTGATAACATTTTATTTGTAAGAAATTTTATAAAAAATTCCTAATTAGCAAAATTTTGTCAATATTTCTTATATTCAGGAAACTTTATTAAAATTTTTTAATTATAGAAAATCTTGTCAACATTTTTTATTTATAGGAAATTTTCTCAAAATTTCTTATTTATAGGAAATTTTCTCAAAATTTCTTATTTATAGGAAATTTTCTCAAAATTTCTTATTTATAGGAAATTTTCTCAAAATTTCTTATTTATAGGAAATTTTCTCAAAATTTCTTATTTATAGGAAATTTTGTCAAAATTTCTTGTTTATAGGAAATTTTGTCAAAATTTCTTGTTAATAGGAAATTTTGTCAAAATTTCTTGTTAATAGGAAATTTTCTCAAAATTTCTTATTTATAGGAAATTTTCTCAAAATTTCTTATTTATACGGAATTTTCTCAAAATTTCTTATTTATAGGAAAGTTTCTCAGAATTTCTTATTTATACGAAATTTTCTCAAAATTTTTTATTTATAGGAAATTTTCTCAAAATTTCTTTTTTATAGGAAATTTTGTCAAAATTTCTTATTTATAGGAAAATTTGTCAAAATTTCTTATTTATAGGAAATTTTGTCAAAATTTCTTATTTATAGGAAATTTTGTCAAAATTTCTTAGTCATAGGAAGTTTTGTCAAAATTTCTTATTTATAGGAAATTTTCTTATTTATAGGAAATTTTCTTAAAATTTCTTATTTATAGGAAATTTTGTCAAAATTTCTTATTTATAGGAAATCTTATCAACATTTCTTATTAATAGGAAATCTTATCAAAATTTCTTATTTATACGAAATTTTCTCAAAATTTCTTATTTATAGGAAATTTTCTCAAAATTTCTTATTTATAGGAAATTTTCTCAAAATTTCTTATTTATAGGAAATTTTGTCAAAATTTCTTATTTATAGGAAATTTTGTCAAAATTTCTTATTTATGGGAAAGTTTGTCAAAAGTTCTTATTTATAGAAAATTTTGTCAAAATTTCTTATTTATAGGAAATTTTCTCAAAATTTCTTTTATGTAGGAAATTTTGTCAAATTTTCTTATTTATAGGAAATTTTGTCAAAATTTCTTATTTATAGGAAATTTTGTCAAAATTTCTTAGTCATAGGAAGTTTTGTCAAAATTTCTTATTTATAGGAAATTTTCTCAAAATTTCTTATTTATAGGAAATTTTCTCAAAATTTCTTATTTATAGGAAATTTTCTCAAAATTTCTTATTTATAGGAAATTTTGTCAACATTTCCTATTCATAGGAAATCTTATCAAAATTTCTTATTTATAGGAAATTTTCTCAAAATTTCTTATTTATACGAAATTGTCTCAAAAATTTCTTAATAGGAAATTTTGTCAAAATTTCTTATTTAATTATGGGAAATTTTGTCAAAATTTCCCATAATTAAAGGAAATTTTGTCAAAATTTCTTATTTATAGGAAATCTTGTCAAAATTTCTTATTTATAGGAAATCTTGTAAAAATTTCTTATTTATAGGAAATTTTGTCAAAATTTCTTATTTATATGAAAGTTTCTCAAAATTTCTTTTTTATGGGAGTTTCTCAAAATTTCTTATTTACAGAAAATTTTGTCAAAATTTCTTATTTATAGGAAATATTGTCAATATTTCTTAGAAAATAATATATTTAGAAAATTAAATTGCTTTAGCAAATGTTATCAATATCAACTTTTACTATTCATATATATTTATCCCATATATCATTTGCTACGAGCCAAAAGTGTAACACATCGAAGGAGTGACCTAAGACCCCAAGTATGTTCTGCGGATATCCCTTTCGGGTAATTTTAAGTCATTTGAGCAATGTCCGTCCGTCCGTCTGTCTGTCTGTGTGTCTGTCTGCTGGCTGGTTTGACTTCAAATTTGGTATGCGGTAATATTTTGCTCTATCTCCGGGTAGGTTCGAAGATGGGCCATATTGGTCCACTCCTTCTAGTACCTCCCCCACAAAGGGTTAACATTTAGTGAAATATTGATTCCTCAATAACTTCTATACTACTTACTCGAATCTTCTGAAATTCCACACATAGTAATAGTTTACATATTTGTCGTTTACACCTCAAAAAAATGGGTTAAGTTGTCGCGCCCCTATTGGTACCTCCCACACAAAGGTACCATTTTGCACCAAAAGTATACCGCTTATAACTTTAATACCTGTACATAAAAATACTTGATATTTTCTACGGTGTAATGTTTTTACAGTGTCTACATTCCGGTAAAAAATCGACATTATTGTACGGCCCCTTTTGGTACCCCCCACACAAATGGACCGTTTTGCACCAAAAATCAAGTGCTTATAACGTTAATACCTATGCATACAAATACGTGAAATTTTGTACAGTGTAATTCTTTTATATTGTCTACAGTTCAGTGAAATATGGGCCCCTTTTGGTATCTCACACACAAATGAAACATTCTGCACAGCTTATAACTTTAATACCAGTACATTAAAGTTATTAAATGCAATATAAGTTGATAACAATTTAATTAAAACAAAAAATAAATAAATTTAAGGAAATTTTTTTGAGACTCAAGGTGAGGGGATTTATAAGTCGGTTTACCCGACTGAACTTTCTTACCTGTTTTTTAAATGACTTATAATCCGTCTTATCAAATTTTTTAATAAAAATTTTATTATAAATCTTATCAAAATTTCGTATTTATGGAATTTTTGTCAACATTTCTCATTGATAGGAAATCACATCTCTGAAATTGTATAAACAATTTTGTATGTAAGAAAATGTTCTACCAATTTCTTATTTACTGGAACTATTGTCGACATTTATAATTCATTATTTTCAAAAATTTAATATTTCTGGAAAATTTTGTCATAATTCCAATTATTCGTATCAAATTTCAATATTTCTTATTTATATCAAATTTCTTTATAATTTATTTTTTATATAATTTTAAATTTATTAGTGTAGGTGAGTTGGTAGCGTGCTCGCCAATAAGTTTGGAGGTCGTGGGTTCGATTCCCCCCAGACGCTCTGGTCTGTCGCTGCAAAATCTAGCCACATGGTCTTTGTAACCCGGCGGCTCCCTGGACCGTACAGATTAGTATATTAATTTACTTTGTATAGTAATTCTTATAAAAAAAAAATAAATCTTTATATAAATGATATTCAGCAGGAAGACGAACTCTTTCTCGGCAGAATTTATTTGAAATTCCACAGTGCCCATTTTCACTGCATTAAATGCAAACATATTTAAACACTCCGCGTTTAAGGCTTTCCATTTCAGCTAACTCAACAACCATTAGTGGTATATTATTTTAGCGAAGCCAACATACAGACATATTATTTTTATCAACACACACTCACACACACACATACACGTTGAGGTCACGTTCTGTTTTACAGTCACTGTCTAATAACATATTATTTTACTAGATGATATTATAGTTTTTACCTATACCTTAAGGGCAAATTTGCACACATAAACACGAGTGAGCTTGGTCACTGAAGGGACGAACTGTGTACTCACGTCCACGTACGTATGAGTGGGCTTAAAAAATAAAATCAAACTTTTCAACTGCAGTGCATCAGTTCGTCCAACTGTCCGTCCGTCCGTGGGGGGATTGTCGGTGTGTGTCTGTGCTAAATTTTCTAAATACGGCCAAATTACACAACGAGCAAATAAACATGAGTGAGCGAGCATGTGTGAACATGTTTTCTATGTGGAGCATAGTTGAGTCTGCCTCAGTGTGTGAGTCGCCCGTTGTGCCATTCCGCAGTAGCGGGTTTTTCCTCTCCATTTTATTTTTATAAATGTATAATGAACGATGGAGGGCTGGCATAAGCCGGTAAGCCATTAGGGCCAACCACCACAGCAGCTTAACATCAATTAAGCCACGTGCGGACATGTACTGTATAGTACGAGTGAGTATGTACCATGCCCATGTGCATGCAGACGTTTGCACTGGCATTCGGTACTCATTGGGAGACCACAAGAAATCCAAAATAACTTTAAATTCTCTCTCTCTCTCCAACAAAAATGAATTTTATTTCCGAAACGTGTGAATTTCAGCAAAAGCTTTTTTTTCCCGAAAGAAGAACTTTTTAAAATAGAAGATAATTACGTGCTAGAGAATGTGCAAAAAGTTGAGAAGCTGTTCACAACAGTTAAAAGGAGTAAGGAGTCAGTCAGTCGGTCGCTTCGATCCACTCTCGTCTTCATTTTAATGTAATTTTGACACAAAAGTTAAAACCAAATGAAAATCGTGAGAGCATTAAATGTTGGAATTTTTTGTACATATCTCGTGGGAGAAAAACGTAAATTAAAAATTTAATTTATAGAGGGAGGAGTACCTAATACGTGTGGTGATCATTGTAGGATAATTGACAAAAAAAAACATTTCCCTCGAAATGTAAACAAATTTTCTCATAAATAGGAAATTTTAACAAGATTTTTTATAAATACATATATTTTTTTTAAGATATTCTATAAATAAAAAATTTCGGTAAGATTACCTATAAATAAGAAATTTCGAAAAATTTCCTATAAATAATAAATTTCTAAAAATTTGCTATAAATAAGAAATTTTGAAAAATTTTCCTATAAATAAGAAATTTCAAAAAAATTCCTATAATTATTTTGACAAAATTCCCTATATAAATACGAAATGTTGACAAATTTTCCTACATAAAAATTAAGTATTGACAAAATTGTCTATATATATTTGAAATTTTAACAAAATTTCCTAGAAATAAATATGAAATTTTGACAAAATTTCCTAGAAATAAATATGAAATTTTGAAAAAATTTCCTAGAAATAAATATGAAATTTTGACAAAATTTCCTATAAATAAATACGAAATTTTGACAAATTTCCTATATTAATTTGAAATTTTGACAAAATTTCCTAGAAATAAATATGAAATTTTGACAAAAAAGTTTAATATGAAATTTTGACAAAATTTCCTATAAATAAATATGAAATTTTGACAAAATTTCCTATAAATAAATATGAAATTTTGACAAAATTTCCTATAAATAAATATGAAATTTTGACAAAATTTCCTATAAATAAATATGAAATTTTGACAAAATTTCCTATAAATAAATATGAAATTTTGACAAATTTTCCTATAAATAAATATGAAATTTTGAGAAAATTTGCTATAAATAAATATGAAATTTTGACAAAATTTCCTTAAATAAATATGAAATTTTGAAATTTTGACAAAATTTCCTATAAATAAATATGAAATTTTGACAAAATTTCCTATAAATAAATATGAAATTTTGACAAAATTTCCTATAAATAAATATGAAATTTTGACAAAATTTATGAAATTTTGACAAACTTTCCTATAAATAAATATGAAATTTTGACAAAATTTCCTAGAAATAAATATGAAATTTTGACAAAATTTCCTATAAATAAATACGAAATTTTGACAAAATTTCCTAGAAATAACAATATTTCATATATAAATACGAAATTAAATAAATACGAAAAATTTTCCTATAAATAAATGTGAAATTTTGACAAAATTTGCTATAAATAAATTTTGACAAAAATTTCTATAAATAAATATGACATTTTGACAAATTTTACGAATTTTATAGGATTTTGTATTTATATAGGAAATACGAAATTTTGACATAATTTCCTATATAAATACGAAATTTTGACATAATTTCCTATATAAATACGAAATTTTAACAAAATTTCCTATATAAATACGAAATTTTGACAACATTTCCTATATAAATACGAAATTTTGACAAAATTTCCTATATAAATACAAAATTTTGACAAAATTTCCTATATAAATACGAAATTTTGACAAAATTTCCTATATAAATACGAAATTTTGACAAAATTTCCTATATAAATACAAAATTTTGACAACATTTCCTATATAAATACAAAATTTTGACAAAATTTCCTATATAAATACAAAATTTTGACAAAATTTCCTAAATAAATACGAAATTTTGACAAAATTTCCTATATAAATACGAAATTTTGACAAGATTTCCTATATAAATACGAAATTTTGACAAAATTTCCTATATAAATACGAAATTTTGACAAAATTTCCTATATAAATACGAAATTTTGACAAAATTTCCTATATAAATACGAAATTTTGACAAAATTTCCTATATAAATACGAAATTTTGATAAAATTTCCTATATAAATACGAAATTTTGACAAAATTTCCTATATAAATACGAAATTTAGACAAAATTTCCTATATATATACGAAATTTTGACATAATTTCCTATATAAATACGAAATTTTGACATAATTTCCTATATAAATACGAAATTTTGACAAAATTTCCTATATAAATACGAAATTTTGACAAAATTTCCTATATAATTACGAAATTTTGACAAAATTTCCTATATAAATACAAAATTTTGACAAAATTTCCTATATAAATACAAAATTTTGACAAAATTTCCTATATAAATACGAAATTTTGATAAAATTTCCTATATAAATACGAAATTTTGACAAAATTTCCTATATAAATACGAAATTTAGACAAAATTTCCTATATAAATACGAAATTTTGACATAATTTCCTATATAAATACGAAATTTTGACAAAATTTCCTATATAATTACGAAATTTTGACAAAATTTCCTAAATAAATACGAAATTTTGACAAAATTTCCTAAATAAATACGAAATTTTGACAAAATTTCCTAAATAAATACAAAATTTTGACAAAATTTCCTATATAAATACAAAATTTTGACAAAATTTCCTATATAAATACGAAATTTTGACAAAATTTCCTATATAAATACGAAATTTTGACAAAATTTCCTATATAAATACAAAATTTTGACAAAATTTCCTATATAAATACAAAATTTTGACAAAATTTCCTATATAAATACAAAATTTTGACAAAATTTCCTAAATAAATACGAAATTTTGACAAAATTTCCTATATAAATACGAAATTTTGACAAGATTTCCTATATAAATACGAAATTTTTACAAAATTTCCTATATAAATACGAAATTTTGACAAAATTTCCTATATAAATACGAAATTTTGACAAAATTTCCTATATAAATACGAAATTTTGACAAAATTTCCTATATAAATACGAAATTTTGACAAAATTTCCTATATAAATACGAAATTTTGACAAAATTTCCTATATAAATACGAAATTTTGATAAAATTTCCTATATAAATACGAAATTTTGACAAAATTTCCTATATAAATACGAAATTTAGACAAAATTTCCTATATATATACGAAATTTTGACATAATTTCCTATATAAATACGAAATTTTGACATAATTTCCTATATAAATACGAAATTTTGACAAAATTTCCTATATAAATACGAAATTTTGACAAAATTTCCTATATAATTACGAAATTTTGACAAAATTTCCTATATAAATACAAAATTTTGACAAAATTTCCTATATAAATACAAAATTTTGACAAAATTTCCTATATAAATACGAAATTTTGATAAAATTTCCTATATAAATACGAAATTTTGACAAAATTTCCTATATAAATACGAAATTTAGACAAAATTTCCTATATAAATACGAAATTTTGACATAATTTCCTATATAAATACGAAATTTTGACAAAATTTCCTATATAATTACGAAATTTTGACAAAATTTCCTAAATAAATACGAAATTTTGACAAAATTTCCTATATAAATACGAAATTTTGATAAAATTTCCTATATAAATACGAAATTTTGACAAAATTTCCTATATAAATACGAAATTTAGACAAAATTTCCTATATAAATACGAAATTTTGACATAATTTCCTATATAAATACGAAATTTTGACAAAATTTCCTATATAATTACGAAATTTTGACAAAATTTCCTAAATAAATACGAAATTTTGACAAAATTTCCTATATAAATACGAAATTTTGACAAAATTTCCTATATAAATACGAAATTTTGACAAAATTTCCTATATAAATACGAAATTTTGACAAAATTTCCTATATAAATACGAAATTTTGACAAAATTTCCTATATAAAATACGACATTTTGACATAATTTCCTATATAAATACGAAATTTTGACAAAATTTCCTATATAAAATACGACATTTTGACATAATTTCCTATATAAATACGAAATTTTTACAAAATTTCCTATATAAATACGAAATTTTGACAAAATTTCCTATATAAATACGAAATTTTGACAAAATTTCCTATATAAATACGAAATTTTGACAAAATTTCCTATATAAATACGAAATTTTGACAAAATTTCCTATATAAATAAGAAATTTTGACAAAATTTCCTATATAAATACGAAATTTTGACAAAATTTCCTATATAAATACGAAATTTTGACAAAATTTCCTATATAAATACGAAATTTTGACAAAATTTCCTATATAAATACGAAATTTTGACAAAATTTCCTATATAAATACGAAATTTTGACAAAATTTCCTATATAAATACGAAATTTTGACAAAATTTCCTATATAAATACGAAATTTTGACAAAATTTCCTATATAAATACGAAATTTTGACAAAATTTCCTATATAAATACGAAATTTTGACAAAATTTCCTATATAAATACGAAATTTTGACAAAATTTCCTATATAAATACGAAATTTTGACAAAATTTCCTATATAAATACGAAATTTTGACAAAATTTCCTATATAAATACGAAATTTTGACAAAATTTCCTATATAAATACGAAATTTTGACAAAATTTCCTATATAAATACGAAATTTTGACAAAATTTCCTATATAAATACGAAATTTTGACAAAATTTCCTATATAAATACGAAATTTTGACAAAATTTCCTATATAAATACGAAATTTTGACAAAATTTCCTATATAAAATACGACATTTTGACATAATTTCCTATATAAATACGAAATTTTGACAAAATTTCCTATATAAATACGAAATTTTGACAAAATTTTCTATATAAATACGAAATATTGACAAAATTTCCTATATAAATACAAAATTTCCTATATCAATATGAATTTCGGAAATGTTGTCAAAATTTTGACAAAATTTCCTAGAAATAAATATGAAATTTTGACAAAATTTCCTAGAAATAAATATGAAATTTTGACAAAATTTCCTATAAATAAATATGAAATTTTGACAAAATTTCCTAGAAATAAATATGAAATTTTGACAACATTTCCTAGAAATAAATATGAAATTTTGACAAAAATTCGTATAAATAAATATAAAATCTTGACAAAATTTCCTATAAAAAATATGAAATTTTGACAATATTCCTATAAATAAATATGAAATTTTGACAAAATTTCCTATAATTAAATATGAAGTTTTGAAAAAATTTCCTATAAATAAATATGGAATTTTGACAAAATTTCCTTTAAATAAATATGAAATTTTGAAAAATTACCAATAAATAAATATGAAATTTTGACAAAATGTCCTATAAGTAAATATGAAATTTTGACAAAATTTCCTATAAATAAATATGAAATTTTGACAAAATTTCCTATAAATAAATTTTGACAAAAATTTCTATAAATAAATATGAAATTTTGACAAAAATTCCTATAAATTAATATGAAATTTTGACAAAATTTCCTATAAATAAATATGAATTTTTGACAAAGTTTCCAATAAATAAATACGAAAAATTTTCCTATAAATAAATATGAAATTTTGACAAAATTTCCTATATGAATACGAAATTTTGACAAAATTTCCTATATAAATACGAAATTTCCTATATAAATACGAAATTTTTACAAAAGTTCCTATATAAATACGAAATTTTGAAAAAATTTCCTATATAAATACGAAATATTGACAAAATTTCCTATATAAATACAAAATTTCCTATATCAATATGAATTTCGGAAATGTTGTCAAAATGTTGGTTTATAGGACATCTTGTTAAATGGTCTTGTTTATAGGAAATTCTGTTCGTATTTTACAGAACATTTTGTCCAAATTTCTTGGTTATACAAAATTTTGTTTTTTTTTTATTTTAAACGAAATTTCGTTATAATTTTCTGTTTATAGGAAAATTTGTCAACATTTCTTGTTTATTAAAAATATTTTGAAAGATTTATAGGAATATTGTGAAATTGTGGAAATAAAGGGAAACATTGCTAACATTTCTTTTTCAACGGATTCTTTTCATTATTTTCATATTTATTACAGGAAACTTAATTAAAAACATTATTTGTCAACATTTTTGTTTTATTATAATCATTCTGACAACATTTCTTATTTATAGAAAATTTTATCAAAATTACTTATTTATAGAAAATTTTATTAAATTTTCATATTTATATGACATTTTGCGAAAAATATCCTCTTTGAAAAAATATAAACTTTTTCATAATAAAATACTTGCATATCATAGTTTATATTCGAGTTGCTTTAATTTCGCTTTGCTTGACAAAAAAATGGAATTAATGCCTTGGGAAACAAGAACCCCAAGGAAAAGGATAAATAGAAAAAAGCAGCATTTACAATTATCCAACCAACCACTTTGCTGTGATCATAAAATAGCAACTCAGACTTCTGCTTCTTCGGACTAGTTTTTGCTGATGCTGCAATCCTAGCTGCAGACATGGTAATAATTATGAACTATATTGTATAGTATAGTTATATCCGTTTCCGGTGCTAAATATGCAACAAGAAGGAGCCGGAGAAAATACGAGCACATACATTCATGCAATCATAAATACTTCCGTCGTAATGGAACAACATAAAGCAGAAGAGAAATAAGGTCCAAGGAAGGCAACAACGGTATGGGCAAAACATGAAAAGGACATATTACACATTCACTGCTATATATGTAGGAGTATGTATGTGTGTGTCATGGTTCAGTTGAGGCAGACATGACGCTTTACAACCGTAAACTGTTTGTGGCCTAAAGGAGTTCCTCCTTCAGGGAGGACATAATGAAAAGCAAAAAAACTAAAACAAGTAAAAAAACACAAGAAACCCAGCAGCAAACACCCGGAAAATGAACTACAGGAACAGCTACAAACAAGGACGATGAGGACGACGAATGAGTGAATGAACAAAAACCCAGCCAAGATATGAATATGAACGGATGTTCCCCTTTGCAACCAGGTGACGTACTCAAACCTGTTCTTCAACCGTTAAGAAACAAAGTACCTCCGGAATATAGTCTCGACACAATGGAAGAACAACATTCAAGCGTAAAAGGATTACTCAATGGTTGAGAGGATGCAATAGGAGCAAAGGGACTAGCATTGCAGACAAGAACATGTTTGTGGCCATGAGGTGACAATTGCTATTGGAAAATTCTATTTAGGTATGCTTCAGTTAAGGGACAGTCTGTTATTAAATGGACATATCAGTGAGCTGGTATTTAATGAATGATTGAAAATGTTTACAATTACAGACCAAATATAACTTTGAGCTACTGTGCTAAACTTTTTAGGAATGATGAAGATTTTAACTCATTGAAAAATATTTAATTTTTGTGATAGATTACCCCAAAGGTAGCTGCTTTTTAATTAGTATGCCTTATACGCCCTATGGTACACGAAATAATATCAATCATTCGCAACGGTGGCACAAGCGATGTAAGGAAGACCGGCTCTTGTATAGAGGAAGACCTCAGTAGTCGACTGTAGTATACAGGAAGACCACTGAGTGTGAGACCTCAGAGGTCCACTCTAGTATAGAGTGAGACCTCAGAGGTCGACTCTAGCATAGAGGAAGCCCTCATAGGTCGACTCTAGCATAGAGTGAGACCTCAGAGGTCGACTCTAGCATAGAGGAAGCCCTCAGAGGTCGACTCTAATATAGATGAGGACCTCAGAGGTCGACTCTATTATATAGTAAGACCTCAAAGGTCGACTCTGGTATAAAAGAAGACCACGGAGGTTGACTCTAGTGTAGAGGAAGACCACAGAGCTCGACTCAGGTATATAGGAGTATCTCAGAGGTAGACTGTAGTATAGAGAAATATTTCATAGGTCGACTCTAGTACAGAGGAAGACCTCAGAGGTTGACTCTAGTACCGAGGAAGACCTCAGAGGTTGACTCTAGTATAGAGCAAGAGCTCAGAGGTCGACTCTCGTTTAGGGTAAGACCTCACAGGTTGTCTCTAGTATAGAGCAAGAGCTCAGAGGTCGACTCTAGTATAGAGAAAGACCTCAGATGTCGACTCTAGTATAGATGAGGACCTCAGAGATCGACTCTAGTATAGAGTGAGACCTCAGAGGTCGACTCTAGTATAGAGTGAAACCTCAGAGGTCGACTTTAGTACAGAGAGAGACCTTAGAGGTTGACTTTAGTATAGAGTGAGACCTTAGAGGTTGACTCCAGTATAGAGCAAGAGTTCAACGGTCGACTCTCGTTTAGAGTAAGAGCTCAGAGGTCGACTCTAGTATAGAGTTAGACCTCAGAGGTCGACTCTAGTATAGAGGAAGACCTCAGAGGTCGACTCTAGTATAGAGGAAGACCTCAGAGGTCGACTCTAGTATAGAGGAAGACCTCAGAGGTCGACTCTAGTATAGAGGAAGACCTCAGAGGTCGACTCTAGTACAGAGGAAGACATCAGAGGTCGACTCTAGTACAGAGGAAGACATCAGAGGTCGACTCTAGTATAGAGGAATACCTCAGAGGTCGACTCTAGTATAGAGGAATACCTCAGAGGTCGACTCTAGTATAGAGGAAGACCTCAAAGGTCGACTCTGATAAAGAGAAAGACCTCAGAGGTCGACTCTAGTATAGAGGAAGACCTCAGAGGTCGACTCTAGTATAGAGGAAGACCTCAGAGGTCGACTCTAGTATAGAGGGAGACCTCAGAGGTTGACTCTAGTATAGAGGAAGACCACAGTGGTCGACTCTAGTATAGAGGAAAAACTCAGAGGTGGACTCTAGTATAGAGGAAAAACTCAAAGGTCGACTCTTGTATATAGGAAGATCTCAGAGGTCGACTCTTGTATAGAGAAAGACCTCAGAGGTCGACTCTAGTATAGAGGAAGACCTCAGAGGTCGAATCTAGTATAGAGGAAGACCTCAGAGGTCGAATCTAGTATATAGGAAAAACTCAAAGGTCGACTCTAGTATAGAGGAAGACCTCAGAGGTCGACTCTAGTATAGAGGAAGACGTCAGAGGTCGACTCTAGTATAGAGGAAGACCTCAGAGGTCGACTCTAGTATAGAGGAAGACCTCAGAGGTCGACTCTAGTATAGAGGAAGACCTCAGAGGTCGACTCTAGTATAGAGGAAGACATCAGAGGTCGACTCTAGTATAGAGGATTACCTCAGAGGTCGACTCTAGTATAGAGGAAGCCTTTAGTGGTCGACTCTAGAATAGAGCAAGACCTCAGAGGTCGAAAATGGTTTAGATGAAGACCTCAGGGATCGACTCTAGTTTAGAGGAAGACCCCAAGAGATATACGAGGAACAGCAGTGAACCAAATATGATCTATGTTAAGGCTATCACGTATCTTTAACCTAATGTTATCCTCTTCAAACCACCCTATAATCACTGATCTCTTCCCTCTTCCCTTAAACTGTTGGCTGCTGTCCAGAAGCAATACATATAGCTCATACTTTTCTCCCTCAGTTTTTGTTTAAATTCCGAAATACTGTGTACCACAATGCACTTAAGGACTCTCATACTCTGCCCGAGTGCTAGTCCAGTTCTCCAAGCTGTCATAGCCTTTTACCTTCTTACTCCGGATGTAGCGTATCCACATCCATATCATTTCTGTTGTAAACTTCACTAACAACTCTTCAGAGAAACAAGAGAAAAGAGACAGATAAATATCCACTTAATATGCTGTTACTGGTGCTGCTGCTGCCTAGATGGACAACTTATTCCACTTCTGGTAAGTTTTCATTTCAGGATAATGTGAGAGGGTGTACCTGTGTGTAAATGTATGTGTCTCTAGCATAATTAATGGTTTAAGTTACGAGCACGTATGTATAAGGACTTCCGGCATACAATGCACACACACACATGCTCATACGGATATGTGATACATTCGGTACGGAAGGAAGCTTACATCTACATGTACGAGTATACCCGTACATAAGTGCATTTACCTGACGCTGGTGCTGGATGCATGTTTGGAAGTACTGAACATGTAGGACTATGGTTCCAGATGTACGAGTAGGTAAACGAATAGTGGTTAAAATGGACGGACAAAAATGTCTTTATGCAATCGGAGATTTTTCATCCATACAATGTTAAAATTAGTAGATACTAATATCTGAGGATATGTCATCGGTACCTTATTTGAAGTTATACATTACATGAGCGAGTGGAGAAGTATGAAGGTGTTTGTCGTCCTGGTGAAAAATTAGAAATTTCTTTCCAAAACTTTGAAGGTTACATATCGTTGAACAAGGCTCCTAAAACAAAAAGGACGAAAACTTGTGAACACTATTTTTTGTTGAAAAATTCGAAATTTCTTTACAAAACTTTAAACGGTCATATCTCGCTAAACAAGGCTCCTAGGGCAAAAAGGGTAAATCAATTAACTTTAAAAAGAGAATCAAATATACGATTTTCCCAGTAGATTCTGCACATTTGGATGCATTTACTAGATCATCAAAAAATAAAACTGTTTCCAGATGCTTTTAATTGCATTTGGCTCTTTTATCGCAACGTTTTCATGTTTGCATTTTAACAGAATGTCTAATAGAGTGGAACGAAATAAAATTGAAATATATAGAATTTAAAATGTAATTGATGAAAAATGGCTAAAATGCCTGAATATAGCTCTTAAGTTGAGGCAGTAGTGTCAACAAATTTATAGAATTTTTCGTAAAAACAAAAAAAAAGAAAGTGTATTGGGCCTAATCATAGATGGAATCAACACCGATAGAGGAGAAGTTGTAGGAAAGGGGAAGGAGGAAAGAAACTGAAGAGGCTTCCTGGAAGGATATAAAAGCTGACTATATCGAATTGTAAACCAAATAAGGGCCATTTTTCGTTTGAATGGTTCTTGGCAAACGAACTAAATCTGCCTCCCAGTCCAAAAAAAGCTGGAAACCGAAACTTGGAATAAGCATAGAGTATGTAAAGGTTGGGGTGAAGATTAAGGGAAGTTCATAATTAAACTCAAGAAAATCATTCAAAGGGTCTTCCTCTTTACTTCGAAGTGTGCGGAAGAAAACGAATTTGTAGTAAATCCTAAAAGTTGGGTTCTCTTCAGCAGAACGTACAAAAAAACTGCTGCAGAACCCATATCTTTAGGCGGCACCGAAATTCTCTTTTCTGGCTGTACAAAAATATATTTATATCTAATCTAATCTAATCTAATCTAATCTAATCTAATCTAATCTAATCTAATCTAATCTAATCTAATCTAATCTAATCTAATCTAATCTAATCTAATCTAATCTAATCTAATCTAATCTAATCTAATCTAATCTAATCTAATCTAATCTAATCTAATCTAATCTAATCTAATCTAATCTAATCTAATCTAATCTAATCTAATCTAATCTAATCTAATCTAATCTAATCTAATCTAATCTAATCTAATCTAATCTAATCTAATCTAATCTAATCTAATCTAATCTAATCTAATCTAATCTAATCTAATCTAATCTAATCTAATCTAATCTAATCTAATCTAATCTAATCTAATCTAATCTAATCTAATCTAATCTAATCTAATCTAATCTAATCTAATCTAATCTAATCTAATCTAATCTAATCTAATCTAATCTAATCTAATCTAATCTAATCTAATCTAATCTAATCTAATCTAATCTAATCTAATCTAATCTAATCTAATCTAATCTAATCTAATCTAATCTAATCTAATCTAATCTAATCTAATCTAATCTAATCTAATCTAATCTAATCTAATCTAATCTAATCTAATCTAATCTAATCTAATCTAATCTAATCTAATCTAATCTAATCTAATCTAATCTAATCTAATCTAATCTAATCTAATCTAATCTAATCTAATCTAATCTAATCTAATCTAATCTAATCTAATCTAATCTAATCTAATCTAATCTAATCTAATCTAATCTAATCTAATCTAATCTAATCTAATCTAATCTAATCTAATCTAATCTAATCTAATCTAATCTAATCTAATCTAATCTAATCTAATCTAATCTAATCTAATCTAATCTAATCTAATCTAATCTAATCTAATCTAATCTAATCTAATCTAATCTAATCTAATCTAATCTAATCTAATCTAATCTAATCTAATCTAATCTAATCTAATCTAATCTAATCTAATCTAATCTAATCTAATCTAATCTAATCTAATCTAATCTAATCTAATCTAATCTAATCTAATCTAATCTAATCTAATCTAATCTAATCTAAACAAAGCCTAAGCAAAACCTAACCGGAACCTGAACAAAACGTAACCAAAACCTAACCATAACCTAATCAAAACCTAACCAAAGCCTAACAAAAACCTAAACAAAACTAACCAAAACCTAACCAAGACCTAACCGAAACCTAACCAAAACATAACCAAACATAATCAAAACCTAACCAAAACCTAACCGAAACGAAACCCAAACATAACGTAACCAAAACTTAACCAAAACCTATCAAAAAATCTAACAAAAACCTAATCGAACCCTAACCGATTTTTTTTATCAAAAAACCTAACCTTACCTAATCTCGACCGACTTTACTGTATACAAGTTAGTCACTCTCCTTCCCACTGTACTCCTTCTGGCGTTGTTGCCATTGCTTCCATATGCTGCGTGTGTTCCATGTTGGGCTGCCTTTAGCAGCTAGACATGTGGAAATAGTAACACCCCCATCTATTGGAGTCATGACTCTGGCTGGTTGGTTGGTTGGCTACTGATGGTGGTTATGGTGCTGCTCATTGGGTCAATGGGTTACCATTGACTTAAATTGGTATTGTAGTACAAGTTGGTGCACTTAAACAAAAAAAAAAAGAAAAAACACTAACCAAACAAATACACTTAAATGCTTTAGAACAAAACACAAGTGAAAAAAAGCAAATGCAACACACACAAAAAAACACAACTACTGCAGGCTTTTGAGCGTGGCAACACCACACCAACAACTACTTTGACTGGAGAAAAACAACAAAGCCTGAGAACAGCCTGCAGTTGTTATCCGAGAGAGTACGAGTATAGTAATAGTATTTACTAATGATTGTTATTGTACGAGTACGTATGCGCGTGTGTGTGTGTAGTAGAAACTGTTTTGTTGCAATTTGAGGTTGTTGTTTTTTTAAGTGTCCTTCCGCAAACGCCAACGTCCGCTGGCATCGTCGTTGTTATTGTGATGTTGCCGACGTCATTGTTGCCATAGTTGTTGTTTGTTTAGCATTACATTTAATTGGCATCTATGGCAGAACGCAGTATGAGAGTGAGTAGTAGGGAGTCCGTGTGTGTGTGAGAGAATGAGTGTCATTTAGCGGTGGTTCATGTCAGTGTGCTTCGGCTTTCGACTTTGTTTTGTATTTTTTTTTTTTACTTTTCAGAGAGCTTTTTCCGCTCTTTCAATTGAGTTTTTATGGCTGTTGGTAGTTAGTGGGACAGGTTGGTTGGTTGGTTGGTTGGTTGTTATTGTTGTCCTTTGTTGTTTGGCTGTTTTTAAAAAGTGCCAACAATCATTGTTACTAAATTAAGTGCAATTGTGTTTTAGTGCAAGGCAGCCAATCTGTGTATGTGCGGTCCGAGTATGTGTGAACGCCAAGTGAATACAAGTGTTATGTGTAGGTGTTTTACTTCCGTATCCATGTCTCTGAATGTGTGTGTGTGTGTGCATGCGTTCGTGTTGAAAGGTGGTATAATTTGAAAACAAAACCGGAAGTACTCGTATACACTTAAAACTTATGCTCGTTGCCATTTACCATTTCAGTTTGTATTGTTTGCTTTTGTTAAGTGGCAAATAAATACATACTCGCTCGTACATATGTATGTACACGTATATACGAACATTAAGAGTGGTTGATGAAATTGGTTCTTTACAAAGTTTCGTATAGTTTGAGAAAAAATAACAAAAAAAAACATTTTTGTTTAAAATTTAAATTGAATTGACAAAAGGATGAGACTCGAGGAAGGCTATTCTTACAGTGGAATTTTTAAATTTGTACATGGACAATAGGATGAAATCCAAGAAAAGCTTATAAAGGGTGCTTAAATTGTAAGGGCCGATGTTGAATGTGAACCACACCTAAACGTCACGTTTTTTTCTGCATTTCATTTGACATTTCTCAATTTCAGATTAACTCAATTTGAACCATGGAAAGATACACAATTGAGCAGAGCGTTAAAGTTTTTTAAGCCATTTACGAAAATGGGTGTTCAAATCAAAATTCATTTCGTGATGTTTTTTTGATCAGCATAATCGACCCAAATGTGTCCACAATCGGGAGAATTGTGCGCAAATTTCAGCAAACCGGGTCTGTAGGAGATGTGAAAACACCCAGTTCGTTTGGTGCGGCTTATGGGCTGGCGACGTCATCGGGCCATACTTCTTCGAAATGAGGCCGGTCAGGCAGTTACTGTGAATGGTGTTCGCTATCGTGAGATGATAACGAACCTTTTATGGCCCGAATTGGAAAATATGGATGTGAACAATATGTGGTTTCAACAGGACGGTGCCACTTGCCACACAGCTAACGAAACAATGGCTCTTTTGCGCAACAAATTCAATGGCCGTGTTATCTCACGTCGTGGCGATGTCAATTGGCCGCCAAGATCATGTGATTTGACACCGTTGGACTTCTTTCTTTGGGGTTATTTGAAAGAAAATTTGTACGTCGATAAGCCAGCAACAATTCAAGAGCTAAAGGATGCGATAATTCGGCACATTAACGGCATAGAACCTCAATTATGCCTCAGCGTCATCGAAAATTTCGACCATCGTATGGAGGCGGCCATTTCGCCGATAATTTGTTCCATACATAATTGAACCATACCACTATTATCGTAATAAAAAGAAATGACAATAATTTCCTAAATAACACTATGCAACAAAAAAACATTTTTTTTGTGTCCTAGACCTAAAAATTATTTTTTTTGTATAGATTGCGGCATACTTTTATATAATATCAACATTTTTTTATGGATAAATTTTTTATTAAAAATGCTAAGGTACCCTTAGTATTTGCACTTTAATTTTTGAAGTATATGCCTGATCACGTCGACTTATACGTTAAATTGAAGCTATAAATGTGGGCTACCAATTTTGGAAATATCTCTTTCACTTTGAAACAGTGGTTTAGTAACAGTCATTAAACAAATTGGAAAAAGTAGACTTTTTCCAAAAAAATAAAAAAATCCTGGGACGAAAAAACAAACATAAACCAGTAAGGAAAGGCTAAAGTCGGGCGGGGCCGTCTATATAATACCCTACACCACTCTCGAAATATTGAATAACTCTGATATATAAATTTTGTAATTCATGTATAAATTGTTTACATAAATTTACTTTTGGGACATTTTATACTTAAATAATACCCTGTACCACAGTGTGGTGTAGGGTATAAAAACGATTGGATCTATAGAGCCAAATCGGACGAAACATATATATGGGAGCTATAGCTAAATCTTTACCGATTTTCTTCAAATTCAACAATGTTGGTTCATTGATCAAGAAACTCTACCATTCTAAATTTCAAAACGATTGGATGTAAAATACAGCTTCTACAGGACTAAAGAGCAAAATCGGACGAAACATATATATGGGAGCTATATCTAAATCTGAACCGATTTTCTTCAAATTCAGTAGTGTTGGTTTATGGATCAAGAAACTCTACCATTCTAAATTTCAAAACGATTGGATGTAAAATACAGCTTCTACAGGACTAAAGAGCAAAATCGGACGAAACATATATATGGGAGCTATAGCTAAATCTTAACCGATTTTCTTCAAATTCGGCAATGTTGGTTCATGGATCAAGAAACTCTACCATTCTAAATTTCGAAAGGATTGGGTGTAAAATACAGCTTCTATAGGACTAAAGGGCCAAATCGGACGAAATATATATATGGGAGCTATATCTAAATCTGAACCGATTTCAACCAAATTCAATAGCGATCTTAACAGCTGCGAAATACTCTAAACTGCAAAATTTCAGAACGATCGGAGTGAAATTGCGACCTGTACTCGACGAACAACTTTACATGGACAGACAGACGGACGGACGGACGGACGGACAGACATGGTTAAATCGACTCAGCTAGTGATTCTGAGTCGATCGGTATACTTTAAGGTATACAAATCTTTATACCCTACACCACACTGTGGTACAGGGTATTATAAGTTTGTTTCACGGCAGATGTTTGTAACACCTGAAAATAACACAGCTAGACCCACCTTAAAGTATACCGATCGACTCAGAATCACTAGCTGAGTCGATTTAACCATGTCTGTCCGTCCGTCCGTCTGTCCATGTAAAGTTGTTCGTCGACTACAGGTCGTAATTTCACTCCGATCGTTCTGAAATTTTGCAGTTTAGAGTATTTTGCAGCTGTTAGGATCGCTATTGAATTTGGTTGAAATCGGTTCAGATTTAGATATAGCTCCCATATATATGTTTCGTCCGATTTTGCTCTTTAGTACTGTAGAAGCTGTATTTTACATCAAATCATTTCGAAATTTAGACTGGTAGAGTTTCTTGATCCATGAACCAACACTACCGAATTTGAAGAAAATCGGTTAAGATTTAGCTATAGCTCCCATATATATGTTTCGTCCGATTTGGCCCTTTAGTCCTATAAAAGCTGTATTTTACATCCAATCGCTTTGAAATTTAGAGTGGTAGAGTTTCTTGATCCATGAACCAACATTGCCGAATTTGAAGAAAATCGGTTAAGAGTTAGCTATAGCTGCCATATATATGTTTCGTCCGATTTTGCTCTTTAGATCCAATCGTTTTTATACCCTACACCACACTGTGGTACAGGGTATTATTTAAGTATAAAATGTCCCAAAAGTAAATTTATGTAAACAATTAGTCCTGAAGAAGCTGCATTTTACATCCAATCATTTTCAAATTTAGAATGGTAGGGTTTCTTGATCCATGAACCAACATTGCCGAATTTGAAGAAAATCGGTTAAGATTTAGCTATAGCCCCCATATATATGTTTCATCCGATTTGGCTCTTTAGATCCAATCGTTTTTATACCCTACACCACACTGTGGTACAGGGTATTATTTAAGTATAAAATGTCCCAAAAGTAAATTTATGTAAACAATTTATACATGAATTACAAAATTTATATATCAGAGTTATTCAATATTACGAGAGTGTTGTAGGGTATTATATAGTCGGCCCCGCCCGACTTTAGCCTTTCCATACTGTTTTTTTTAATTTCTGTTTAAATAGCGATTTTATTTGTTACTTTTATTTATATTATGTCCACTTGAGTTTATTTACATGTACACGTTTCATTAGAAATAATTGTGAGTTCTTTGTTGACGTTTGTAGATTTCGGAATAGGTTTCTCTAATGAGGAAACAAATTTAATCACCCCATCATTCTTTCATCCCAGTGCCCTTGGTAACGCCGCTCGATGGACTTTACACATGTGGGAATACATAAAGCGAAAAATAAGTTAGAAGAATACATATGTATATATGTGTTATATACATAAATATAGAAAAATAGATTTCTTACCAATTATTTCATAATTTTTTAACAAATCATTAATCATTGTTTCATATTGCGGGCTTTTATTGGATACAAAGAAATTTGAAACCACAAGCTTAAACGACCTCCATGCTGCAATTTCATCCGACGTCAAAAATGATTCAAAATTGAATGCTCCTTCCTACTCCAATCTGTTTACTTAGACAAAAATAGCAGTCCATATCGTGAATGAATGGTTGTCTCCAAATCATAGGCATTCCAAATTGCACGTGGTGTCTAAAATTAAAACGTTTCATTCCACAAAACATTGTAATACATTAATTGTAAAGTTCTTACCTCATACTTCCACTAGTCCATCGAGTAAGATTTACATGGCACGAATTACACAAAATACTAGGTGTCCACGGTTCGTTCATATTTTTAACTTGTATACCAAAATATTGCACATATATATTTCTTCTATTATTTTACTAAACGCACGTCGATTTTTTTTAATTACATATTTTCCGCAGATGTAGCAGAAATTGCCGGGATCAAATACACATTGAAAAGTTCTTTGCCTTTTACTCATACTTCGAAATATAATTTTATAATATTTTTCAGAAAATCGACTTATCTCTTTAAGGCGCCGAATTACACTTATTTACTAATAAGAAATTTCATTTATAAATTCCGGGTTTAAGGTGCATACGTTGCAGTACCTGTAGCTGATATATAGTTTGCTTCGAACGTAGAAACCCAATATTTTCAAGACTGCCGCGTACTACTTTGTATTGCGTACGTATAATTTTACTACCTGTATATACGACTGGGATGTCCATGCCCCTAAAAGTCGTAACTGAATGGAAATCTCATAAATAAAAAAACACAAATATTGTTGAATGACCCTCTATCTGAGCGGATCTCATCCAATATAGCTGTCACATTGCATATAATGTTTTATGGAGGGTTGCGAACGGCCATAAAACCTCGTCCTCTCTATAATTTTATAATGTCTGACATCAATCCTCATAAAATAAAAAGCAAGTGCAATGTCTCGTATATGACTCTCTCACATATGGCGAATTCAATATAAGCAAAAACATCATTTAAAAACGGAAAAATATGGAACAAGATTTTTTTGAAATTTCCCTAACATTTACAAAATGGCTCTTAACATTTACATCTATCCATAGACAGACATTTTTTTCAAATAGACAGTGTTTGCTTCGTTAGCATGCTGGCTTTTTAAAAATGTGATAAAATAATTTTTTCGACTTTTTTCCTATTTTGTATAATTTTTTTTTGTACCAGGAAAGTGTTTAAAAAAAAAAAAATTATTTTTTTTATCATATTTTTAACGACTGTTACTAAACCAAGGATTCTATGTGAAAGTGATATTTGCAGCATATGTAGCCCTCATAATTCCCTTTAATTTAACGCATAACAAGGCTCAATCAGACTTATACTTGATGAATTATGGTACTAAATGTACTTTCCATGAAAGTTGGAATTAAAAAAAAAAATGTTTAAAAAAAAAATTTCAAATTCAAAATTTTTTAATATTTTTTTCGTGTTTGTGACACCAAAATACACCAAAAACTGTTATACACATCCCTTGGACAACATTTTTGTTGCATAGTGTAATTTGTGTTTTATTCAAAATCAACATCGGCCCTTAAAATTTAACCATCCTTACTTGCAATGACATTTTTAAATTTCGAAACTATTCGTGGACATAAGAAGAGTAATTTTCAGTTAGAAAATAAACCCTCAGGAAATAAAAATAAATAAGAAAATCCCAGTCGTGTAAATCGACCGGAGTATACCGCCACTATCAGAGAAATATTATATGTAATTTATTGTCTTGTAGCGGAAATGCTAGAATGGTGAGCAAATTTAGACCATTTTTTGCTAGACTATTGTTATTGCTATAATTATCCAAAATACCGAATATGTTGAAATGAAATGTTTGATATAAAACTATTTACAAAAAAATGAAAGCACGAAATTAAACACACAATAGGGTGCTTAATTAAGGAGCGTGGACTCATAATGTTCTAGAAATAATTTTTAAAATAAAGTAAATAAATTGGCAAGAAAGAAATTCCAAATTGCTACCTTTTTTCACTAGAGTAGTTTTTTGGACAAATATTTAAAATTATTTCCGAAAAATTGATTACAAATGTTTCATCTCTTCCCTTTTAGTTCTAGAGCTTTAGCAAGTTGACGCTTTGGAAAAAATAAAAAAAAACTTGAGGTAGTAATTCTTAATTTTTGGCAATTGAAAGTAATTAATGCGTTATTTTTTAATTTCCAATAGATCTACTAAAAAGTTGAAATTTCCTGATTATTCTTTTGCTCTAGAATCCGTTTAAATTTCTGGACAGAGGCATAAAACCTTTGATCAAAAAGGCAATCCAAATGTTTCTGCTTTTTGCTCTAACTTATATAAAAAGTTAAGAATTTTTGACCCAAAAATGGTGCTCACGAAATTGTTTGCTTTTGTCCAAGAGCCTATTTTTTCTAACGTGATATAAACAGATGGTAGGACGAATTTTCGTCCATTCTACTGTATGAGTTTAATTCAAGGAGGAAAAGACAGTTTAAAGTTTTGTAGAATATTTTAAAATTGTTGAACACAAATTGTTGACATATTTTCTCGGCTTTTTGCCCTAGACGTCTTATATAACGAGTTATGGCCGTTAAAAGAAAAAAACTTCGAAGTGTTGGCTAGAAAAAATATTTGACTACGAGGAGATATGGCCATTTAAAGTTTGGAAAGAAATTTCGAAGTTTTGACCTAAAATAGTGATTAGGAATTTTCATTCTATTGGAGCCTAATTTAAGGAATTTGACCGAAGATAGTGATCACGTCCTCTTTGTCCGAGTAGCCTTATTTTAAGAGGGGTGACCGGTCAAAGACTTGGAATGATATTTCGAATTTACGCTCTTTTTGCGTAAATTATGCAGATAATGACGGTTTAAAGTTGGAAAATAAATGCAGAATTTTGGCCAAAAAATAGTGATCACTAATTATCATCCTTTTTGTCCTAGGGCTTAATTTAGCGAGATAATGACGGTTTAAAGTTGGAAAATAAATGCAGAATTTTGCCCAAAAAATAGTGATCACTAATTATCGTCCTTTTTGTCCTAAGGCTTAATTTAGCGAGATATGACCCTTTAAAGTTCTGGAAAGAAATTTCGAATTTTTTAAAGAAAAAATTTTGATTACAAATTTTCATCCTAGGAGCCTTATTAAGGATATAAGTTACGAAAATAAATGCCCATCACGAATTTTCGTCTAGGAGTCTTATTTAACGAGATATGACCATTTAAAGTTTTTGAATGAGTGATCGCGAATTTTCGTCCTATTAGTCCAATAAGTCTTATTTAACGAAATTCGACCGCTTAAAGTTTTGGGAAGAATGGTGATCACGAATTTTAATCTCTTTTTTCCTTAGGAGTCGTATATAAAGATTATCTAACCGTTAAAAGTTTTGGAAATAAATTTAAAATTTTTCACCAAATATAGTGTTCATGAATATTCTTCCTTTTTGCCCCATTAAAACTTATTTCAGAAGATATGACTGTTGTATTTCAAATTTTCGCCAACAAATAGTGATCTCGAATTTAAGTCCTTTTTGTGTTAGGAGCCTCATTTACCAAGATCCGCCCGTTTAAAATTTTGGAAATTAATTTTCGAGTTATGTCCTTTTTGGTCCTTTAGCCCTTTTTAAAGTTCTGGAAAGAAATTTCGAATTTTTTCATCCAAAAAAAGTGATCCAGAATCTTGACCTTTTTGCCATAGGGGCTTTATTTTCGTTGATATGACTGCTTAAAGTTTGGAAAGATATTTAAACATTTTCAGCAAAAATTAGTGATCCCTAATTGTTGTGCACCTTTTGTTCCTAGTAGCCTTATTTAAAGACATATCACCGTTTTGGAAAGAAACAGAATTTATCACAAAAAAATACTAATACAAGATTTCAAAATTTTTGGAAAGAAATTTCGTATTCTTGGCCGCAAAATAGTCATCCCTAATTGTTGTCTTCTTTGCTCTAGTACCCTTATTTAAGAAATTTCGTATTCTTGGCCACAAAATAGTCATCCCCAATTGTTGTCTTCTTTGCTCTAGGAACCTTATTTAAGGAGATATGATCGTTTACAATTGTGATAAGCCTTACATACGATGTGATACGCATTTTCGTCCTAGGACCCATATTTACAAGATACAAGAAATTTCGAATTGTTCACCAAAAAATAGTTTTCTCGAGTTTTCGTCCTTTTTGACCTAAGAGCCTTATTTATGGATATATGACCGTTTAAAGTTTTGGAAACAAATTTAAAATCAAGAATTTTCGTCCTCTTGTTTAAAGGATTTAAAATTTTTAACCAGAAATGTGATTAAAAATGTTTGTAGCTTTTTCACTAATTTTTGGCCAAAATTTTGAATTTCCTTAGCAAAACTTAAAATGCAAATATCTCGTTAAATAAGCCCTGTAGAAGGAAAAGGGCGAAATTTTGTTATCACTAATTTTTGGGCAAAACTTAAAATGCAAATATCTCGTTAAATAAGCCCCGTTTTGGCCAAAATTTAGAATTTTCTTAGCAAAACTTAAAGAGCAAATATCTCGTTAATTAAGCCCCGTAGAAGGAAAAGGGCGAAATTTTGTTATCACTAATTTTTGGCCAAAATTTAGCAAAACTTAAAATGCAAATATCTCGTTAAATAAGCTCCGTAGAAGAAAAAGGGTGAAATTTTGTTATCAATAATTTTTGGCCAAAATTTTGAATTTCCCTAGCAAAACTTAAAATGCAAATATCTCGTTAAATAAGCCCCGTAGAAGGAATAGGGCGAAATTTTGTTATCACTAATTTATGGCTAAAATTTTGTAGAGGACAAAATTTGCATATGAACTAATGTTAAAGTTGATATGCAAATTTTGTTCTCTCTGTTCTAGAGGATTATTTTGAGGATATATAGGCTTGTAAAGTTCTGGAAAAAAATCAAAGCCGATATGATTTCTATAGTTAGGAACTTTACCTTAGGAAGGTAAGTATATTCATTTGTAGGTATATTCATTTTGTCACTCCGTTTGTAACACCTCTAAATATTGATCTGAGACCCCACAAAGTATATATATTCTTAATCGTTGTAAAATTCTAAGACGATTTAGCCATGTCCGTCTGTGGTAATCACGCTACAGTCCGCAATAATAGAGCTAGGTTGATCAAATTTGGTACAAATACTTCTTGAGACCCCATAAAGTATATATATTACTAATCGTCTTAAAATTCTAAGACGATTTAGCCATGTCCGTCCGTTCGTCGGTCTGTGGTAATCACGCTACAGTCCACAAAACCGGGGCTAGGTTGATCAAATTTGGTACAAATACTTCTTGTAGTTGCAGGTTGTTTGGGATTGCAAATGGGCCATATCGGTCAATGTTTTGATATAGCTTCCATATATAGCATCTTACTTATTGTGATTCCTACTATTCTCATCTACTATATACTACATTTTGTATACCCTATACCATAGGAGGGGGGGGGGGGTGTGTATATTCATTTTGTCACTCCGTTTGCAACACCTCTAAATATTGATCTGAGACCCCATAAAGTATATATATTACTAATCGTCTTAAAATTCTAAGACGATTTAGCAATGTTCGTCTGTCCGTCCGTCCGTCCATCTGTTGTAATCACGCTACAATCTATAATACTTGAGCTAGGTGGCTGAAATTTGTTATAGATACTTCTTATAGCTACAGGTAACTTGGGATTGAAAATGGGCGATATCGGTCCATATTTATATATAGCTCCCATATATAGCATCCAACTTGCTGTAATTCCTACTGTTCATTTACTATATTTTATTTGTGTTTTTCGGTGTTATTTTCTTTAGGTTTCAGTTATTTTGTGAGGTCACATGCTATCCATGGGGGAGGGTATATACACGGAGAAAAAAACAGGAAACAAAATATGTTTGATATACTTTGTACTTTGTAAATATACTTTGGTGCAAATATTTTATATTTACATACCGGAAAAAAAGTTTGAATATCTCTCTTATAAATGTTATTTTTGCGGAGTTTTGGTGCAAATTATCTTTAAAAACTATGAAATATTTAAATCGGCTACAGAATTTTTTTCCTACCTATAGGAAAAAAGTAATTTTTCCCAAATATAATATGTTTCCAGAAAATATACTACAGAAGCTATTTTTTTTCTTAGGGTAAGATTCGGCATGGCCGAACTTAACGCTTTTACTTGTTTATATTAATATCGTTCATGCAACCCATGGAATAAATATTAAAGGACACTTTTAATAAACATTGTAATTGATACAAGACAATGTTCGAGATACAAGTATAATTGTATTTTCTAATAACATTCAATTCGCATTAGAGTTGTTCAGGTTTAAAGACTCTTTAATTTATTTTCTCAAAACTTAGCTGTCTTAAAACTTGATTGTTTGTTGTTATAATTATACATAATTCTACATATACCCAATATTAGTTGCATGGCTTCCAATGTAATTAGGCTAATTGTAGAGATTTGAACAGCATAGTTGAGGTACGAGTAATACATACTATGTTATGAATTTGTTGATATTAATTCAAAGAACTTTAGCTACAAACAGCTCCAAACGATTTGACGTCGTGACATGGTTACACTTACCTGGCGTTTGTGCCATTTGTGGTGTGGAGTGCTTAGCTTAAATTTGCTCAACAAATTAAAAATCCTTGGGAATAAATTTACATTTCTTTTTTTGCACAAAAAGCTTTGGCAATTGTAATCTGAATTTTTGCCCGGGTCCAAAGTGTGGGTAAACACGAACAAAGGGAGGCATACAAATTATTTGCGGAAATACCCAAACACAAAACCGAAAGTAGAGAAATCACCAAAGAAATTAAACATTCGAATTTGGTTGGGAGGTCGTGGATGTGAGGGGGTGGGGGCTGAACCGCTAATTTCCACAAACACGAAACAATCTTGAATTCCGACACAAGCACGACGTAACATTAGAATAAACGCCAACCCCTCAGGCTCTGGTGCGTTTAGATTATATAATTATCCAACCACTTATGTGGGCGGACGGGGTTGGAGGGACAGCGGGGAATCTGTAACTCGGTGTATGTGTATGGGGTCGTTTTATAACCTCAAGGTTCTCGTGTTTTCGGTTTGGAAAATTGCACAACAGTTGCTAACTTATGGTTGGTACCAAAAGGTCAAATGTTTGATGTAATTAGCTTGCAAATACTACACCCGACTCTGTACACATTTCCCCCTCCCCAGTTCCCTCCTCATTTTGTTCCTTTGTTCTGGTCTACAATATATATGAAGGTAACATATTTTGTTAGCGAATACAAGTGCATTTACTGCGAGTATTGTGAGTAATTGTAAACATTTTTAGAGTAATTTTGGCGGAGGGTACAGGAGGAGAGGGGAACTGTAACTAAAATTACACCTAAAAACCCTAGCAGATTGTAATGAACTGTTTAGTGAAATAAACCCAATTACCTACTCATAGTTATAATGAACAAAACTAAAATAAACAAAATAATAGATTTACCCTAAATTTTAGAAAAGATATAAAAACAATGAAAATTGGCTTAGTTTTAGAAATTTAAAGAAAGAATAATTTGAAAAATAATAAAAAACCAGTAAGGAAAGGCAGAAAGTCGGGCGGGGCCGACTATATAATACCCTACACCTCCCTAACAATGCGATAAGGATCATTGCCATAATAATTTGGAATAATTGGTAAATGGGTAGAAACATATTATCTAATTCTGAAACGATAATCGCTAAATTAAGCAATATTCGTTCCTAAAGTGAGAAACATCTTTCTGGAAAATTTTAATGATCGGAAGTAAAATACAACTTCTATAGCGGTTTGATACCAAATCAGGAGGAACATATATATGGAGGTTAAATATATAAATCTTTACCGATTTTCCCAGAATACTCATTCATGTAAATAGACCTCTTTCTGTAGAATTTCGTACTGATCGGATATAAAATACAGTCTCTACAGCGCTTACATGTCAAATCGGGGGTAACATATATATGGGGGCTATATCTAAATCTGAACCGATTTCCCTCAAATTTGGCAGTGTTAATTCACGTAATGAGAAACCTCTTTCTGCCAATTTTTTTACTGATCGGATATAAAATACAGTTTCTACAGCGCTTAAATGTCAAATCGGGGGTAACATATATATGGGGGCTATATCGAAATCTGAACCGATTTCCCTCAAATTTGGCAGTGTTAATTCACGTAATGAGAAACCTCTTTCTGCCAATTTTTTTACTGATCAGATATAAAATAAAGTTTTTACAGCGTTTGCATGTCAAATCGGGGGTAACATATATATGGGGGCTATATCTAAATCTGAACCGATTTTCTCCGAATTTGGCAGTATTCCTTCATGTAATAAGAAACCTCTTTTTGCCGAATTTCACACTGATCGGTTATAAAATAAATATTTTACGGCGCTTACATGTAAAATCGGGGATAACGTATATATGGGGGCTACATCTAAATCTGAACCGATTTCTTCCAAATTTAACAGTGTTCATTAATATAATAAGAGACCTCTTTCTGCTGAATTTCATACTGATCGGATATTAAATAATGTTTTTACAGCGCTTACATGTCAAATCGGGGCTAACATATATATGGGGGCTATATCCAAATCTGAGCCGATTTTAACCAAATTAAATAGGGATCGTCCTTGGGCCAAAAAAAAGATATGTGTAAAGTTTCGTCAAGATCGGGCCATAATTGCGACCTGTACTTTGATTACAAGAATACATCTACAGACAGACGGACAGACAGACAGACGGACAGACAGACGGACAGACAGACGGACAGACAGACGGACAGACAGACGGACAGACAGACGGACAGACAGACAGACGGACAGACAGACAGACGGACAGACAGACGGACAGACAGACGGACAGACAGACGGACAGACAGACGGACACAGCTAAATCGACTCAGAAAGTGATTACAAGTCGATCGGTATAATAAACAATGGATCTATCTCTTCTCCTTTTGGGTGTTACAAACAAATGCACATATTCATAATACCCTGTACCACAGTGTGGTGTAGGATATAAAAAGTTCATCAGTGCCTTAAAAATATCAAAGATGTTCTGTTCCGTTTTATACGTATACGTATTTTTTAAAATTTTACTAACATATATTTTATGATTTGTGGACATTTTTGCGATTTTTAAGGCGCTAGGTGAATTTTTTTTGGATAGATTTGTTCCGCATTTTTTCTCCTATTCAATATCAACAACTTTGCTTCAGATATAAAAGAGATATTCCGTACGGTATACCGAGAAAAAATATAGAAAAGGTGCTAAAAATCCACCTTGAGCAAAAAAAAAACCAGTAAGGAAAGGCAGAAAGTCGGGCGGGGCCGACTATATAATACCCTACCTCCCTAACAATGCGATAAGGGTTATTGCGATAATAATTTGGAATAATTGGTAAATGGGTAAGAACATATATATGCGGATATATCTAATTCTGAACCGGTAATCGCTAAATTTAGCAATATTCGTTCCTAAATTGAGAAACATCTTTCTGGAGAATTTTGTAATGATCGGAAGTAAAGTACAAATTCTATAGCGCTTTGTAACCAAATCAGGAGGAACATATATATGGAGGTTATATATAAATCTGAACCGATTTTCCCAGAATACTCATTCATGTAAATAGACCTCTTTCTGTAGAATTTCGTACTGATCGGATATAAAATACAGTCTCTACAGCGCTTACATGTCAAATCGGTGGTAACATATATATGGGGGATATATCTAAATCTGAACCGATTTTCTCCGATTTTGGCAGTATTCCTTCGAGTAATAAGAAACCTCTTTCTGCCGAATTTCGCACTGATCGTATATAAAATACAGTTTCTACAGCGCTTACATGTCAAATCGGGGGTAACATATATATGTGGGCTATATCTAAATCTCAACCGATTCCCCTCAAATTTGGCAGTATTAATTCATGTAATAAGAAACCTCTTTCTGCCGAATTCCGTACTGATCGGATTAAAAATACACTTTTTACAGCGCTTACATGTAAAATCGGGGGTAACATATATATGGGGGCTATATCTAAATCTGAACCGATTTTCTCCGAATTTGGCAGTATTCCTTCATGTAATAAGAAACCTCTTTTTGCCGAATTTCACACTGATCGGTTATAAAATAATTTTTTTACGGCGCTTACATGTAAAATCGGGGATAACGTATATATGGGGGCTACATCTAAATCTGAACCGATTTCTTCCAAATTTAACAGTGTTCATTAATATAATAAGAGACCTCTTTCTGCTGAATTTCATACTGATCGGATATAAAATAATGTTTTTACAGCGCTTACATGTCAAATCGGGGCTAACATATATATGGGGGCTATATGCAAATCTGAGCCGATTTTAACCAAATTAAATAGGGATCGTCCTTGGGCCAAAAAAAAGATATGTGTAAAGTTTCGTCAAGATCGGGCCATAATTGCGACCTGTACTTTGATTACAAGAATACATCTACAGACAGACGGACAGACAGACAGACGGACAGACAGACGGACAGACAGACGGACAGACAGACGGACAGACAGACGGACAGACAGACAGACGGACAGACAGACAGACGGACAGACGGACAGACAGACGGACAGACAGACAGACAGACGGACAGACAGACAGACGGACAGACAGACGGACAGACAGACGAACAGACAGACGGACAGACAGACGGACACAGCTAAATCGACTCAGAAAGTGATTACAAGTCGATCGGTATAATAAACAATGGATCTATCTCTTCTCCTTTTGGGTGTTACAAACAAATGCACAAAGTCATAATACCCTGTACCACAGTGTGGTGTAGGGTATAAAAAGTTCATCAGTGCCTTAAAAATATCAAAGATGTTCTGTTCCGTTTTATACGTATACGTATTTTTTAAAATTTTACTAACAGATATTTTATGATTTGTGGACATTTTTGCGATTTTTAAGGCGCTGGGTGAACTTTTTTTGGATAGATTTGTTCCGCATTTTTTCTCCTATTCAATATCAACAACTTTGCTTCAGACATAAAAGAGATATTCCGTACGGTATACCGAGAAAAAATATAGAAAAAGTGCTAAAAATCCACCTTGAGAAAAAAAAAAAACCAGTAAGGAATGGCAGAAAGTCGGGCGGGGCCGACTATATAATACCCTACACCTCCGTAACAATGCGATAAGGGTTATTGCGATAATAATTTGGAATAATTGGTAAATGGGTAAGAACATATATATGCGGATATATCTAATTCTGAACCGGTAATCGCTAAATTTAGCAATATTCGTTCCTAAATTGAGAAACATCTTTCTGGAGAATTTTGTAATGATCGGAAGTAAAGTACAACTTCTATAGCGCTTTGTAACCAAATCAGGAGGAACATATATATGGAGCTTATATATAAATCTGAATCGATTTTCCCTGAATACTCATTGATGTAAAATAGAAACCTCCTTCTATCGAATTTCGTACTGATCGGATATAAAATACAGTCTCTACAGCGCTTGAATGTCAAATCGGTGCTAACATATATATGCGGGCTATATCTAAATCTGAACCGATTTTCTCCAAAGTTGGCAGTATTCCTTCGTGTAATAAGAAACCTCTTTCTGCCGAATTTCGCTGTGATCGGATATAAAATACAGTTTCTACAGCTATTGAATTTCAAATCGGGGGTAACATATATATGGGGGCTATATCTAAATCTGAACCGATTTTCTCCGAATTTGGCAGTATTCCTTCATGTAATAAAAAACCTCTCTGTGCCGAATTTCGTACTGATTGGATATAAAATACAGTTTCTACAGCGCTTACATGTCAAATCGGGTGCAACATATATATGGGGGCTATATATAAATCTGAATTGATTTCCCCCAAATTTTGTATTGTATCTAAGTGTATTACGAGACTACTCTCTGTGAATTTTTGTTCAAATCGGTTACAAAATGTTGCTTATACAGTGCATATATGCCAAATCGGAGGTATATATATATGGGAGCTATATGTAAATCTGAACCGATTTTAACCAAATAGGGATCGTCCTTGGGCCTAAAAAAAGATATGTGCAAAGTTTCGTTGAGATCGGACCATAATTGCGACCTGTACTTTGATTACAAGAATACGTCTACAGACGGACAGACAGACAGACGGACAGACAGACGGACAGACAGACGGACAGACAGACGGACATAGCTAAATCGACTCAGAAAGTGATTACAAGTCGATCAGTATAATAAACAATGGGTCTATCTCTTCTCCTTTTGGGTGTTACAAACAAATGCACAAAGTCATAATACCCTGTACCACAGTGTGGTGTAGGGTATAAAAATAATTCGTATGGCCATTAAATTACACCATGCAACAAATGAACACTTTTTGAAAAATACACGGACTTGACAGTATAGGTTCGATTATGCTATCAAAGGGTAGTACAGGGTTTTCCAACAAGGGGTGTTATTTTGAATCACCCGGTATTTCGGTAGCTGTCACTTTTGATGCTTTATTCTTTGACATTTGACAAGTAGAAACTACGCCATTACTAAAAATGGAACGATACACGATTCAACAACGCATTGAAATGATTAAAATTCGAAAAATCAAAATCATCGAAAAATCATCTTGACTGATGAAGCCCATTTCCATCTCGGTGGCTACGTCAAGAAACAAACAAAATTGTCGCATCTGGGGCTCGGAAAACCCAAGAGTTATTGTTGAGAAGCCTCTCCATCCTCAACATGTGACTGTTTGGTGTGGTTTATGGTCCGGCGGGGTCATTGGACCTTACTTTTTCGAAAATGAGGTTGGATCAACAGTTACGGTGAATAGATTGCGCTATCGAGAGATGATTAATGATTTTTTATGGTCGGAGTTGGATGGTATTGATCTGGACAACGTTTACATTCAACAAGACGGTGCTACGTGCCACACAAGCAACAAAACCATTGCTCTGTTACGGGAAAAGTTTCCGGACTTTTGTCTTTTCTCTCCAAGAGGTGATCACAATTGGCCACCGAGATCTTGTGATTTAACACCTTGTGACTTCTTCCTTTGGGGCCACGAGAAAGATAAGGTCTACGCCAATAGCCCAGCGTCGATTCAAGACCTCAAAGATATAAATCGTGAGGCTATCGATGACATAGGGCAGCCACTTTGCGATTTGTTTATGGAAAATTTCATGAAGAGGAAAGGTCCTGTAAGCGTGGTCGTGGTGGCCATTTGGCTGATGTTGTTTTTCATTATTAACGGTATATCTTCCTCTTTATTATGAAATAAACATCCGATCATTTATCTCATTAAAATTGCATTTTTCTTTGAATATCAAAATAACACCTCTTGGTGGAAAACCCTTTATGACCCTATACTCGGTTTGGCGAAATTGGTGACCAATTTTTTTTATGGGCCTCCAAAGTTCCAGAAAATTAGTGGGCCCCTCGAAAAAGGTGTAATCAGCTTTTGTCCAACAACTGATTCAGACTTAGCGATACTGCTTAAGTATATTTGGCAATAATGTAGCTAAGAATATGCTGAACAAAGTTTCTAAAAATATTTTGGGAAAAAAAAAATTTCCGGTACTTTTTTTTTGAAAAAGTGAAGCAATAAAATATTTTTTTGACTTTTTTCAGCATAACTCTCCTAACTATGCTTGGCAAAATTGTAGCCAACGTAAATCTGAATAACTTTTGTGAACATATCAATACAATCTAAACGTGTCTAGGCACCCTAAAAAGCTCAAAAAACCACATTGTACCCCAAAAATTTTGGTATTTCACCCTATGCCAAAAAAATGTATTTTTGTTACATAATAGTGAAGTACTACACGCTGAAAAAAAATCGCTTCTGTAGTATATTGTCCCAAACATATTCGGCTTGAAATATGTATATGTTTAGAGTACACTCCAAATATATAATATTTGACACACATGAATATTATATGTTTGGGAGAATATTGTTCTAAACAAAAATATGTTCCCATTCTAATATTTTTTTATTTGGAACTAGTATTTCCGAAATAAAGATTAATTTGTATTTAATTATTTTGGCAATGTATCAATGCCTTGATTTAAAGACAAGTTTTCTGTTTTTCAGGTGCTCAAAGATAATTTTTTTTTATAAATTTTAAATGTTTTTAAAATTTAATTAAAACTTAAATCGTATAATCTTTTGTGAATATAAATTGCATTGAGGGATTGACAAAAAGTGATGAATTGGAATATTTATAAATTAAGACATTGTTAGCTATAAAGTTTAAAACGAAAACTGGGAAAACCTAACTAAAATTCGAAAAAATCAGCAAAGTTTTAAAAATTTTTTTTAAATAAAATATGTTTGGAAAACTTCTTAAACAATAACTTTGTTTGTGGGTACACACATATTTTATTTGTGAAAGTCAGTTAGCAAATATATTATGTTCTAATATATTAATATATGCGTTTTAAACAAAATTTCTTGATTTTCAAATAAAATTTATTTGTTAATAAATGTATAGTATTTGAAAAAATCGCTTCCAAATATATTTTCTTTCAATTCAAACATATCAAAAATGACGATTTTCCCCCGTGTAACATTTTTGCGGTACAATGTGGTTTTTTGAGCTATTTATGATGGCTTGGACACGTTCAGATGGTAGTGATATCTTCACAAAAGTTGTTCAAATTTACGTTGGCTACAATTTTGCCAATCATTGTTAGTGCAAAATTACGAGTCCCTGGAAGTTATGCTGAAAAAAGTGAAAAAAAAAATATTTTTTTCCTTCACTTTTCCCAAAAAATTTTAAGAAAATTTGTTCAGCATATTCCTACCTACATTATTGCCAACTATGTATAGTTAAGCGGTATCACCAAGTCTGAATTAGTTGTTGGACAAAAGCTGATGACACCTGTTTCGAGGGGCCCACTGATTTTCAGAAACTTTGGAGTCCCATAAAGGAAATTGGTCACCAATTTCGCCAAACCGAGTATAGAGTTATACTACCCTTTGATAGTAGAATCGAACCTATACTGTCAAGTCCGTGTGTTTTTTTTTCACTGTTGTACAGTGTTATTAATTGAGCCAACTTGACTAAACGAATGATGCAGAAGTTCTTATTTTTGGGGCTATTTTCACGTCCAATTCTCAGAATTTAGTGCCAAAATCATGTGAAGTACTGGGAAAGAACAAGTAATTTGATTCTCCTGAGCATTTCGTTTTTTGAGACGCGCTGTTATTCCAGAAAATCACAGCCGGCTTTTCAAAGGCCGGATAAATTTAAATCTGAAATAAAAGAGCCGTTAAATTTCAATCTGAAATAAAATCCCAAAAGTGTTTCATAGAAATTCGCCTTTCCCAATATGGGTACACAGGAAAAATGTTATCAAGAAATTCAAGATTGGGGTTAAGGACGCTATATATCCAACATTGGGGTACATCGAGTAACTCAAATATTGAAATATTGCAGAGGTACCAGTCTAAAACTCTAAGATTATTGGTCAATGCTCCTTGGTTCGTTAGCAATAAAACTATACATAATGATTTAAAAATTCCTACAATAAGAGAAGAAATCAAAAGATATTCTAATAACTACCTCAATAGACTAAGTCTACATCCAAATGTATTAGCCATTACTTTGTTAGATGATAGTGATGAAACAAGAAGACTGAAAAGAAACCACATCCTTGATCTCCTTTTTATATACATTTTATTGTAATTTTAATTATTGTTTAAATTAAACTAAAAATAATGTATCAATTTGAATCACGTTTATGATCAACTGATCTTAAACTCTCTGTCGTTATCTAGTATTTGTAAAAATGTGCTTAATATTTATATTGTAAATAGATTGCAAATAAAGAAAATAATAAAAAAAGAAGGACGCTATAAATTTCAATCTGAAATAAAATCCCAAAAGTGTTTCATAGAAATTCCCCTTTCCCAATATAATGAGGGTATGCAGGAAAAATGTTATCATGAAATTCTAGATTGGGTTTAAAGACGTACTACAAGTGTACAAAATTTACTTATTTTAGAGATTAAGGACGTTTTTGGTGCCATTCTTTAGTTTTATAACCAAATTTTTTTCGGTGTATAAAAAGTTCGTAATTTGGGGCCATTCCTTAATTTTATGACAAAATTTTTTTCGCTGTATAATAAGTTCTTAATCAACTGTAATATTCATATCAGTATGTCAGAAGTACCGTGGGTAGTATAAATGATTTAGATTCGAATTTATATTACTCATTCGCACACAGCATTCTTTGTTTAACAGTTTTTTCGCCTTTTCTTCCTTCTTTTGAGAGCCGCAAAACTATCAATTTGAAGTAACAAATAAAATCTCATACGTTTTTCATGTAAATGACTCTTTCAATAAATTGTTATTTTTTTGTTGTCGGTAATCAGCCTAACCTTTAAACTATTCATTTTTATTTGTGTTTTGGCCATATGCCAGACATTACCGTACCATTACACAGAAATATCGCTGTCCGGGTGGGGTCATCAGTGGAGCAATAAAACCACTCACAAACAATTTCAATTTCCGTAATGTGCCAGCGACTGCTTAGAAAGTGTGTGTGTGTGTCTGTGACTCAGGCCCACCGGAAGGAATGTATGCAAATGTTGAGCCGCCGCCACCACCACCACCTTAATGTTGCTTAATGACTGTTGGCAACAAAAGGGAATGTGTGTGTGTGTGTGTGTGTCTTTGAGTGTGGTGCAATGAAAAGCATTTCCATTTTTACAAAATTTTAACTAAGCATTGCGATAAATATGCACACAAATGTTGCTGAGAGCGAGAGCGGATGCAATGCATTGAAATTTGTCTGCGTGTTAGTGGAGTGCAGTGTGAAAAAGTGGTGGCGGTTGTTAGTTGTGGTTGGAGGTTCGTACCTTCAGCTATCAGCCATTAAACACTATGTGGGCTAAAAGTTTAGGAGGTCTTGTTTTCGTATGCAGTGGCATACGAGGGCAACCATAATACACTACGCAACAAAAAAATAAATTTTTGTGTCCTAGACCTAAAAATTATTTTTTTATATAGATTGTGGCATACTGTTATATAAAATCAAAACCAAAAATTTTTTTATGCATACATTTTTTTTTGAAAAATTTTTTTTATTAAAAATGCTATTATCGTCAAAGGTACCCTTAGTATTTGCACTATAATTTTTGGAGTATATTTTTGGAGTATGCCCGATCAGGTCGACTTATGCGTTAAATTAAAGCTAGTAATGTGGGCTACCAATTTTGGAAATATATCTTTCACTTAGAAATAGTGGTTTAGTAACAGTCATTAAACAACTTGGAAAAAGTAGATTTCTTTAAAAAAAAAAAAAAAATCCTCGGACAAAAAAAAAACATAAAAAATAGAAAAAAATCGAAAAAAAATATTTTATTTTTTTAAAGTATGCATCCTAGTGAAGAAAATAGTGCCTATAAAATAAAAAATAAAATAAAAATCTATGGATAAATGTAGAAATTATAGACCTTTTGGTAGAGGTAAGAGAATTTCACAAAATCTTTATACCCTACACCACACTGTGGTACAGGGTATTATAAGTTTGTTTCACGGCAGATGTTTGTAACACCTTAAAATAACACAGCTAGACCCACCTTAAAGTATACCGATCGACTCAGAATCACTAGCTGAGTCGATTTAACGATGTCCGTCCGTCCGTCCGTCCATGTAAAGTTGTTCGTCGACTACAGGTCGCAATTTCACTCCGATCGTTCTGAAATTTTGCAGTTTAGAGTATTTCGCGGCTGTTAAGATCGCTATTGAATTTCGTTGAAATCGGTTCAGATTTAGATATAGCTCCCATATATATCTTTCGTCCGATTTGACCCTTTAGTCCTACCTACAGAAGCTGTATTTTACATCCAATCGTTTTGAAATTTAGAATGGTAGAGTTTCTTGATCCATGAACCAACACTGCCGAATTTGAAGAAAATCGGTTAAGATTTAGCTATAGCTCCCATATATATGTTTCGTTCGATTTTTCTCTTTAGTCCTGAAGAAGCTGTATTTTACATCCAATAGTTTTGAAATTTAGAATGGTAGAGTTTCTTGATTCATGAACCAACATTGCCGAATTTGAAGAAAATCGGTAAAGATTTAGCTATAGCTCCCATATATATGTTTCATCCGATTTGGCTCTTTAGATCCAATCGTTTTTATACCCTACACCACACTGTGGTACAGGGTATTATTTAAGTATAAAATGTCCCAAAAGTAAATTTATGTAAACAATTTATACATGAATTACAAAATTTATATATCAGAGTTATTCAATATTACGAGAGTGGTGTAGGGTATTATATATTCGGCCCCGCCCGACTTTAGCCTTTCCTTACTGTTTTTTTTTAATTTCTGTTTAAACAGCGATTTTATTTATTACTTTTATTTATGTTATGTATCTTTGAGTTTATTTACATGAACAAGTTTCATTAGAAGTAATTGTGAGTTCTTTGTTGACGTTTGAAGATTTCGGAATCGGTTTCTCTAATGAGGAACCAAATATAGTCTCCCCTCATTCTTTCATCCCAGTGCCCTTGGTAACGCCGCTCGATGGACTTCATTTCTTGGTGAAACCTTTCGCCATGTTCGTCACTTACGTCGCCAAGATTCTAGGGGAAAAATTTTTAAATGAGTATGAAAGAAATTCATTTTTAGGGACATATTTACACCTGTTGGAGTACATAAAGCGAAAAATAAGTTGGAAGAATACAGACATATGTGTTATATACATAAATATGCAAAAATATATTTCTAACCAATTTTTTCATAATTTTTTAAACAAATCATTAATCATTGTTTCATATTGCGGGCTTTTATTGGATCCAAGGAAATTTGAAACTACAAGCTTAAACGACCTACATGCTGCAATTTCATCCGACGTCAAATATGATTCGAAATTTACATCTGTCATCAGTTTCCTTATTCTAGGCCCATCAAAAACGCCTTCTTCGATTTTTTGAAAAGAAAGACTTTTAAATAAACTTTTTAAATATGAGAGTGAATTGCCATCTTTCCTTAAGGCTTTTACAACATTTTTAAAGAGCCACAGCTTAATATGCAGTAGTGGCAAAATAATGTTTTCTTTTTTGACGTGAGGTGTGTATTTTATGTTGTTTTCAACCAATGTAATGTCTTTTCTTGTTGGCCATTTCTTTCTTCTGTAATGATCTTCACGAGCTCGGCTATCCCAGAGGCATAAAAAATAGCAAAAGTTTGTATATCCGCCTTGCATTCCACATAACATCCCAACTACTTTTAAATCGCAACAAATTTTCCAGTCATGTTGTTCATATTTTATGTATTTTATCAATTTAGCCATTGTTTCGTATGATTCCTTAGTGTTGACGGCATGAGCAATGGGAATCGACGGTTTCTGATTTCCGTTGTGTAAAAGTACTGCTTTCAAACTTTCTTTACTGCTGCCAACAAATAACCGCCATTCCTTTGAATTGTATGTTTGATTAAGTTCCTCGAACAATCCGGGAATGTCCTTGCAAAAGCATCTGTTATCCACAGTTGTATAAAATTGTTTGTAAGGTATATCACGGACTCTATAATATGATATGTTAACATCTGGGGCCAAAATATTGTATTGTTTCATCCTAGATGCAAGTAGTTCTGCCTTATTTTTGATCAGTTCCAAATCTCTCACTAGATCAATGAGTTGAAACTGAGTTAAAAGCGATGACTTCTGACTTAAACTTGAATCGCTCAGAGTTGAGTACTCAGTTGAACTTGATGTTGTTTCCGTTATTAGGCTGTTAGCTATACTTGGACACTTCCTACGCAAATCTATTAACTTAGACAAAAATAGCAGTCCGTATCGTGAATGAATGGTTGTCGCCAAATCATTGGCATTCCAAATTCCACGTGAAGTCTAAAATTAAAACGTTTTATTCCACAAAACATTTTAATACATTAATTGCAAAGTACTTACCTCATACTTCCACTAGTCCATCGAGTAAGATTTACATGGCACGAATTACACAAAATACTAGGTGTCCACGGCTCGTTCATACTCGTATACCAAAATATTGCACATATATTTCTTCTATTATTTTACTAAACGCACGTTGATTTTTTTTAATAAAATATATTTGACGACAGATGTAGCAGAAATTGTCGGGATCATTTACACATTGAAAAGTTCTTTGCCGTTTACTCATACTTCGAAATATAACTTTGTAATATTTTTCAGAAAATCGACTTATCTCTTTAAGGCGCTGGATTACACTAATTTATTAATAAGTAATTTCATTCATAAATTCCGGGTTTAAGGTTCATAAGTTGCAGTACCTGTAGCTGACATATAGTTTGCTTCGAAAGTAGACACCCAATATTTTCAAGACTGCCGCGTACTACTTTGTATTGCGTACATATAATTTTACTACCTGTATATACGACGGGGATGTCCATGCCCCTAAAAGGCGTAACTGAATGGAAACCTCATAAATAAACAACCACAAATATTGTTGAATGACCCTCTATCTGAGCGGATCTCATCCAACATAGCTCTCACATTGCATATCATGTTTTGTGGAGGGTTACGAACGGCCATAAAACCTCGTCCTCTCTATAATTTTATAATGTCTGACATCATCTCTCTCACATATGGCGAATTCAATATAAGCAAAAAAATTATTTAACCAGTAAGGAAAGGCTAAAGTCGGGCGGGGCCCACTATATAATACCCTACACCACTCTCGTAATATTGAATAACTCTGATATATAAATTTTGTAATTCATGTATAAATTGTTTACATAAATTTACTGTTCACGTACGCAGCATTGTCTCAACTTCCCGAGCCTGATCAATACCGGTTGCGTATTGACATCACTGGAATCCCCTCTACACCTCTCTTCGGAGACCTAATTCGCTTAATACGGATGTGTAGAGTGCGGATTGCCTATGGGTGGTGGTTGTTGTGTGGCTGCCTTGCTCATCTTCGGGTCTTTCTCTCTCTCTCTCTCTATTCGCAAAATCTATGGTAGTCGAACACTTGTAACGAGCCTCTGCGTTCACCACTCGTTGTTTCGCTCTACGCTCGCGCACACAGGCCTTGTCGCCAACCACTTACACGGTAATAAATCCTTGTTTATTTGAAAATACCCCAAATAAAGATCCCCCACTATTTATATTTAAAACTAAAATTCGTTTGTTTTTATTTATTTATTTCTTTACCACACGAACCCCCCTTTAGCACCCCTACACCAACATTTTGGTCGTATCGAGCCGGATTGGAATTAGCATCGTTAATCGTGTGGTTTTTTTTCGTTTTGAAGGGATTCGTCGGCATACGGACATCACACACCCCCCATCACTATCATCGCAATAACTTCATCACCATCCTAATCATCGTCATCTTCATCATCAGGTACGTAAACTCAGTTAAAAAGTGAGCACCGCGTTTTCGTTTTTGTTTTTCAATAACAAGTACAAGAAAATAAAATAAATTGTTTTTCTGTGATACTGGTCGTTTTCGAAACACCCTACCGAGCGTGTCGTTTAAAATACAGTCCACTATCGTTTGAATTTATCGCCACTTCGTTAGTATATACGGTGTTCGTATAGTGTTATAAATAAAAATAATTAATTTTCGTTGCAAATCAATCGATTTATTCGTCGGAATTCGATTGGGTATTGGCAAATTGTTTCTAACAATTCTATACACTGTGTATATCGTCCTTTTATTCAGAGGTGTTGCTTTGTTTTCTCCCTTTTTCATTTTTCTCTTCGTTCAATCGCCACTGCTTTGGTTGAGATTACAGCAACAACGTCGTTGCAGTAATCATCTAAGCGCCAATTTGAAGCATCGGTCAATAACCGAAGTATGTAAGAACACCACCAATTGCATTTCGTTTATTTGTTTACCACCGATCATATACGTACACACGTACATTCACACATAACACCATCGATCGGTTGACGTTTATTCTCGCTCCATTCGCTCCTTCTTTTACTGCTTTGTTGTGAGTATTATTGAACAGCTGACGTGATTCCTACCGTGTGGTTCTGATTGTGAATATTTTTAAACAGCTGACTAATATTGTGATTGTCATTGTGAATAGTTTGGATCGGCTGACTGTGGTACTGTGGCTCACGGGTAAAGATCGCGAAAAAACAAAAATATTATTTTTGAAGTGTATAATTTCGGTGATAATTGTTGTTTGTTGTACTACTAGTTAGTACATTATTCGGCACTATTTGACTCCGTGCACCCTACAGCCCGTTTTGCTGACACATACACGTAACAGAACATTGTATTTATTTTTTTGATTGGAAAAAAATATATTTGAAATTTTGTTTGCTATTTGAACGTGTTGTTTTTGCATTTTAATTTTCTAAGTCGCGATTCGGCAGTAGTGCACCCTACACTCGGTCAACTCGTCACACATAAGTTTTAAAAAAATATTCTTTTGGACTTTCTCAGAAATTTTTGATTGTGCGCAAATTTACTTTTGTTGTTTGCTATTTTGGAGCGTTTGGTCATTTTGATTCGATTTCGTTTTCCTCTTCCCATTTCATAGATTTTTTTGAAAAATTTACAACCATTTCATTTTAAGGGCCTTCGCGACACGTTTGAATTTTCAATTTCGTGTGGTATTCTGAAATTGGTTTAACATTTCTTGGGAATTTTAATTAGTTAACTTTTTACTTATCTTCTTCAAAATGCCGCTTACCCCCCTTGATTTTTTCATCAGCGCTTCGGAGGCTGTATTGAAATTTGATTCGTCTTTCCGTATTCTGAAGGAAGAAGACCTCGATGTTTATGATCTTGAGGTTCGTAGTACAGAGTTAGATAATATGTGGTCTACAACTCGAGAAATGTTTCAGAAATGTCTGGACTATTTGCAATCATCTCCTGACGCGGGGAAAGATGATATGGACTTGGCGAACACCAAGTACGACGTGTCTTATCAGACGTACATACAATGCCTCGCCGCTATAAAGAGGAAGTTGTCCATGCTCACACGCTCTCGTAGAACGTCCCTGAGTTCGAATAGGAGTGGTTCATTAGTTTCGTTGGCACAACAACCTTTCGGGGACACGCGCATTACTGACCCGGTAAACAATATGAGTTCTTCAACTCACGCGTCTCGTGAAATCGGTATTCAAGTTGATCCTTCGAATAATTTAGATCTGGGAAATAGTACTAGGCATGCGGGCATAATTCAGCCAATTGGTGACGTCATGCATAATATTTCGATTCCGCCTTGTGACACTGACGTTTTTGAGGGCGATTTTCTTTCGTGGCCCACGTTTCGTGATTTATTTACAGCGGTTTATGTGAATAACTCTCGGCTTAGCGATATCGAACGCCTTTGTCATTTGCGTCGGAAAACGTGCGGTGAGGCCAGAGAAATTGTGGAGAAATTTCCCCTCACCCATCGAAGCTTTGATCTAGCTTGGAAAGCTTTGAAGGATACGTATGATAACAAGCGTATCCTGGTGAATAATCACCTCAAGCTTCTATTTGACCTTCCAATATTAGAAAGTGAGACAAGTTCGGGCTTGAAGACTTTGCAGCGTGGTATCAACGGTTGTCTATCGGCAATGGCCGTATATGACATTGTCACGGTCCACTGGGACCCTATATTAGTGTTTCTTTGTATCCAGAGATTGCCAAAGCTCACCCTAACTCTATGGGAACAGAGTATCAGGGATAAGTCGTCGTTATCCTCCTGGCAGGCATTAGATTATTTTCTTACGGAAAGAATTCAAACTCTGGCGTGTCTTCGCGACATCAAGGGCATCGATTCATCAAAAGTCCCTAAGTCTCGAAAAATCAGTACGGATTTTACAAATACGGCGGCTCTAGGAAATTCGAAATCTTCCTACAAAAATTGTTGTAGTTTTTGCCCCAATGAAATCCACCCTCTACTGTCATGTCCTCGGTTCAAGAAGTTTCCCTTCGATAAGAAATTTTCTGAAGTTAAGAAACAAGGTCGTTGTCTCAATTGCTTTTCACGGGGTCATTCCGTTAAAGACTGCTCTAGCACTCATAATTGTAATGTGTGTAATGGAAGGCATCACACCCTCCTACACCGCCGTCATCGTTCTGCCTCTTCAACTGGTTCGTCGTCTAGCTCTACCTCCTCAACTGTCTCGTCGCCTAGCTCAACCCCTATTGTTAGTGGTACCTCTCCTAATCATAATCTAGATAATGTAGCTTCCACTTCAAATGCGGATAATCTCACCGCTATGAATCGCCAGGTATTTCATACCACCCAGGATAGGAATGTGCTCTTGGGGACCGCCACCGTAAATATCATTCACCGGGGTATTACGTACCCTGCTCGAGCTCTCATTGACCCATCTTCCGATACGTCCTTAATTACGGACCGCTTTCGAAAACGATTGGGAATTTCAACGCGTTCTACGAACGCTAGTGTTTCAGGCGTAAACTGTACTCTCCTTGGGAATTCAAGAGAAATTTGCTCTCTTGAAATCTCATCACCTGTAGGTCCATCGCTTGTCTTAGAAACGGTAGCCCTAGTTCTTCCGAACATTTCTGGAAACTTGCCATCACCTTCTGTTGCTACCAACCTTAGATCTCGTCTCCCCAGTCTTCGATTGGCAGATTCATTCGATGACGGTCCTGTAGATTTGCTACTTGGCGCGGATCTTTATCCGCGAATTCTTCTGTGTGAACCACCGCGGATTGTTCTCGAGTCACTACTGGCTCAGAACACAATATTTGGTTACATCCTAACTGGTTCGCTACCACCCGCCTTTCGTGAAATTCATGCTACAAGCACAGCTGTGGACTGGTAGTCGAATTTCGCGTAGGTTTTTGTTTATAACTTGCTAGTCTCAACCTTCGTATGTACTTTTCGTCGCACCATCTATATGAATTCGTTTGGAATATGTTATCATTTCAACCCGACAACAGAATATTGTTGGTCACATTTCTGACATATCATTCGCTTTTTGCAAACGTTTATAACGCGTAAATGTACGATTATAAATGAAATTGGAATTATCCTTAGAATTTGTTGCTCTCGTCTTTATACGAACTCGAATCTTATTTTTTGAAACAATTGAAATCTTGAAGTTTGCATCTAGTTTCTGAATCTATTCAGCTAATAATGATCGCGCCATCATCCTTCACTTTGTCGAAGTTCTTATGAACTCAAACTAATTTTGAAATTGAAATTTATTGAACTCGTCAATATTAATAAATTTGTGAATTCTTAATTTAGCCTTGAAATATGTATTGAATTTTTAAATGCTCACTTGTAACTGAATTTACGTTCCTTATTATGTACTAATTTAATCCTAGTTGTAGATTATTTCCTTTCCTTTATATTACAACATCGTCGGATGTTGCAAGGTGGCCGGCAATGTTCACTTACGCAGCATTGTCTCAACTTCCCGAGCCTGATCAATACCGGTTGCGTATTGACATCACTGGAATCCCCTCTACACCTCTCTTCGGAGACCTAATTCGCTTAATACGGATGTGTAGAGTGCGGATTGCCTATGGGTGGTGGTTGTTGTGTGGCTGCCTTGCTCATCTTCGGGTCTTTCTCTCTCTCTCTCTCTATTCGCAAAATCTATGGTAGTCGAACACTTGTAACGAGCCTCTGCGTTCACCACTCGTTGTTTCGCTCTACGCTCGCGCACACAGGCCTTGTCGCCAACCACTTACACGGTAATAAATCCTTGTTTATTTGAAAATACCCCAAATAAAGATCCCCCACTATTTATATTTAAAACTAAAATTCGTTTGTTTTTATGTATTTATTTTCATTACCACACGAACCCCCCTTTTGCACCCCTACACCAACATTTACTTTTGGGACATTTTATACTTAAATAATACCCTGTACCACAGTGTGGTGTAGGGTATAAAAATGATTGGATCTAAAGAGCCAAATCGGATGAAACATATATATGGGGGCTATAGCTAAATCTTAACCGATTTTCTTCAAATTCGGCAATGATGGTTCATGAATCAAGAAACTCTACCATTCTAAATTTCAAAACGATTGGATGTAAAATATAGCTTCTATAGAACTAAAGGGCCAAATCGGACGAAACATATATATGGGAGCTATAGCTAAAACTTAACCGATTTTCTTAAAATTCGGCAATGTTGGTTCATGGATCAAGAAACTCTACCATTCTAAATCTCAAAACGATTGGATGTAAAATGCAGCTTCTTCAGGACTAAAGAGCACAATAGGACGAAACATATATATGGGAGCTATAGCTAAATCTTAACCGATTACAACCAAATTGAATAGCGATCTTAACAGCTGCGAAATACTCTAAACTGCAAAATTTCAGAACGATCGGAGTGAAATTGCGACCTGTAGTCGACGAACAACTTTACATGGACAGACGGACGGACGGACGGACGGACAGACATGCTTAAATCGACTCAGCTAGTGATTCTGAGTCGATCGGTATACTTTAAGGTGGGTCTAGCTGTGTTATTTTCAGGTGTTACAAACATCTGCCGTGAAACAAACTTATAATACCCTGTACCACAGTGTGTTGTAGGGTATAAAAACGAAAAAATATGAAACGAGATTTTTTTGAATTTCCCTAACATTTAAAAAATGGCTCATAACTTTTACATCTATCCATAGATTGTTGTTCAAATAGACAGTGGTTTCTACTTTAGCATGCTGGCTTTTTAAAAATGTAATAAAATAATTTTTTGCAATTTTTTTTCTATTTTTTATGGTTTTTTTTTGTACAAGGAAAAAGTGTTTAAAAAAAATCATTTTTTTCTCATATTTTTGACGACTGGTACTAAACCAAAGAGTCTACGTGAAAGCGATGTTTGCAGCATAGAGGCATAACACGGCTCAATCAGGCTTATACTTGAAAAATTATCCAAATACTGAATGTACTTTTCATGAAAGTTGGAATTAAAAAAAAAAATTAAAAAAAAATTTAAAAAAAAAATTAAAAAAAAAATTTTTATAAACTTTTTTTTTATATTTTTTCGTGTTTGTGACACCTAGTTGCACCAGAAACTGTTATCCACTTCCCTTGGACAAAAATTTTGTTGCATAGTGATATTTTTCAAATGCACCATTACATATTGCCATTGCCCCGGACATCGATAAGGCAAAGGATTCGTACAGAGACATACACATATACCCATCCAGAAATACATTGAGGAGCTGGATTTTAGATGGGTATACAGAAAGAAAAAAATTAATTACGGTGGCAGGAAATTATTGGAAAATTAACTAAATTATATTTACTACAACCTAATTTTGGCATATAACTTATTTTATTTTGTTTTAAGCAAAATTTAATTTTTAATTCTTTTTTTTTAACAATTTCTTTCCTCTTGGAAATAATTTTTTCTCTACGTGTTCTGTCGGAAGTTACCTAGTAAAATGGCTACGCTAACAGCTGTAATAACAATCCACCTTTAACGTTACCTCACCATTATACAAACACCTACAGACACTCATGCATCGCCACAATGACAAACATTGAGCCGAACAAAAGGACCCTTTGCTTCCGTTAAAGCGGACCATTAAGGAAGTGTTTACTTTGCGTGAATGTTTGTGATGTCTGCGAACACGTTTGTTTTTATGAGTGCATCTCTTGTCCATGTGGTATGTTTTAAAGTTTTCCCATTTTTCTTTTGTAGGCCACAGAGTTTACTGATGATGGCAAATTGAATGTTATAAATAATTTCGTTCGTGGAGATCATTGAGGCACTTTAAATATGAAGGGTTTCCCAACAAGAGGTGTTATTTTGGTATTCAAAGAAAAATGCCATTTTTTGAGATAAATGATCGGATGTTTATTTCATAATGAAGCGGAAGGTATGCCGTTAATAATGGGGAACAACATCAGCCAAATGATGAAATTTTCCATAACCAAATCGCAAAGTGGCTGCCCTATGTCCTCGATAGCCTCACGAATTCTATCTTTGAGGTCTTGAATCGCTGACGCTGGGCTGTTGGCGTAGACCTTATCTTTTACGTGGCCCCAAAGGAAGAAGTCGCAAGGCGTTAAATCACAAGATCTCGGTGGCCAATTGTTATCACCTCTCCGAGAGATAACACGGTCCGGAAACTTTTCCCGTAACAGAGCAAGGGTTTCGTTGCTTGTGTGGCACGTAGTGCCGTCTTGTTGAAAGTAAATGTTGTCCAGATCAATACCATCCATTAATTAATCATCTCTGGATAGCGCAATCCATTCACCGTAACTGTTGATCCAATCTCATTTTCGAAAAAGTAAGGTCCAATGACCTCGCCGGACCATAAACCGCACTAAACAGTCACACTTTGAGGATGGAGAGGCTTCTCAACAGTAACTCTTGGGTTTTCCGAGCCCCAGATGCGACAATTTTGCTTGTTTGTTGACGTAGCGTAGCCACCGAGGTGGAAATGGGCCTCATCAGTCAAGATGATTTGTCGATTTTTCGAATTTTAATAATTTCAATGCGTTGTTGAATCGTGTATCGTTCCATTTGTAGTAATGGCATAGTTTCTACTTGTCAAATGTCAAAGAATAAAAGCTTCAAAAGTGACAGCTACCGAAATACCGGGTTATTCAAAATAACACCTCTTGTTGGAAAACCCTGTACTATTGGCATCAGAAGATATTTGAAAAATTTAAAATACTTTAATTTTTTAAATTATTTAAATTATTCTAAGGATTCTCAACACACTTATTGGAAAAAGGCTTTATTTCGGAGTGCAACTATAACTTTTTTTATACCCTACACCACACTGTGGTACAGGGTATTATGACTTTGTGCATTTGTTTGTAACACCCAAAAGGAGAAGAGATAGACCCATTGTTTATTATACCGATCGACTTGTAATCACTTTCTGAGTCGATTTAGCTATGTCCGTCTGTCTGTCCGTCTGTCTGTCTGTAGACGTATTCTTGTAATCAAAGTACAGCTCGCAATTATGGTCCGATCTCAACGAAACTTTGCACATATCTTTTTTTAGGCCCAAGGACGATCCCGACCGATTGAATTTGGTTAAAATCGGTTCAGATTTACATATAGCTCCCATATATATGTACCTCTGATTTGGCATATATGCACTGTATAAGCAACATTTTGTAACCGATTTGTACAAAAATTGACAGAGAGTAGTCTCGTGATACACTTTGATACAATACAAAATTTGGGGGAAATCGGTTCAGATTTATATATAGCCCCCATATATATGTTGCACCCGATTTGACATGTAAGCGCTGTAGAAACTGTATTTTATATCCAATCAGTACGAAATTCGGCAGAAAGAGGTTTCTTATTACATGAAGGAATACTGCCAAATTCGGAGAAAATCGGTTCAGATTTAGATATAGCCCCCATATATATGTTACCCCCGATTTGAAATTCAATAGCTGTAGAAACTGTATTTTATATCCGATCACAGCGAAATTCGGCAGAAAGAGGTTTCTTATTACACGAAGGAATACTGCCAAATTTCGAGAAAATCGGTTTAGATTTAGATATAGCCCCCATATATATGTTAGCACCGATTTGACATTCAAGCGCTGTAGAGACTGTATTTTATATCCGATCAGTACGAAATTCGACAGAAGGAGGTTTCTATTTTACATCAATGAGTATTCAGGGAAAATCGATTCAGATTTATATATAAGCTCCATATATATGTTCCTCCTGATTTGGTTACAAAGCGCTATAGAAGTTGTACTTTACTTCCGATCATTACAAAATTCTCCAGAAAGATGTTTCTCAATTTAGGAACGAATATTGCTTAATTTAGCGATTATCGGTTCAGAATTAGATATATGTTCTTACCCATTTACCAATTATTCCAAATTATTATCGCAATAACCCTTATCGCATTGTTAGGGAGGTGTAGGGTATTATATAGTCGGCCCCGCCCGACTTTCTGCCTTTCCTTACTGGTTTAAAATGTACACGTCATTAGGACAATACTTCAAACTTTGAAATATTATTTGAGCCATTATTTCATACTTTGAAATTATTTTCAATGACTTTTTATTCAATTAATTTTTGTTTATATCTGGTATTTTGCAACAAGTACATTGGGTTGTATGAGTGATTTCAATTCAAATTGTAATTTATATTACTCATTCGTACTGCCTTCCACAGCTAGTATTATAAATATTACACAGTACAACACATGATTTTGGGACTCAACTCTGAGAATTGGACCTGAAAGTAGCCCAAAAAATTAGAACTGCTGCATCATTCGTTTAGTCCGGTTGGCTCAATTAATAACACTGTGCAACAGTGAAAAAAAGAACACGGACTTGACAGTATAGGTTCGATTCTACTATCAAAGTGTAGTGTAACCCTATACTCGGTTTGGCGAAATTGGTGACCAATTTCTTTTATGGGACTCCAAAGTTTCTGAAAATCAGTGGGCCCCTCGAAAAAGGTGTCATCAATTAATAACACAGCTCAACAAAAAAAAAACTTTTTTTGCTGCGGCACAAGGTTTCGTAGCCAATTTGGGTATATGAGATAATACAGTTTTTAGCCTAAAAGCTGGTTTCTTTAAATTAGTTCTAGTTCTCGCAAAAAATCGCTATTTGCGAAAATAGAGAGGTTGGGACACATATTATAGCATAACTCGAGAACCATTTATCAGGAATTTTTCAAAGAATTCAAAATTAAGTAGCCTTCAGCTTCGTTTAATAAAATTTTTTCATCCGGTTCAGCGGTTTCGACAAAATCTTACAAGATAGTGCTAAAAAATCTAATAATTTTTAAAAATTTTTAATAATTTTTAAATAAACGCGTAATAAAAGCACCGTAAAAAAAGCTCAATTACCCTATGCAACAAAATTTTTGTCCAAGGGATGTGGATAACAGTTTCTGATGCAATTAGGAGTCACAAACACGAACAAAATATTAAAAAAAATTGGTTATGGTAAATTTTTTTTTATGTTTTTTTTAATTTCCAGCTGTCATGGAAAGTACATTCAGTATTTGGACCATCGTTTTTCAAGTATAAGCCTGCTTGAGCCGATTGATGCCTCAAATTAAAGGGAATTATGAGGGCTACATATGCTGTAAATATCGCTTTCATGTAGAATCTTTTGATTAGCAAGAGTCGTCAAAAATATGAGAAGAAAATTTTTTTTTTTAAAAACACTTTTTCCTGTTACAAAAAAAAAAACCATAAAAAATATAAAAAAAAAATCGAAAAAATTATTTTATCACATTTTTAAAAAGCTAGCATGCTAACGAAGAAAACACTGTCTATTTGAAAAAAAATCTATGGATAGATGTAAAACTTATGAGCCATTTTGTAAATGTTAGGGAATTTCAAAAAAATCTTGTTTCATATTTTTTCGTTTCTAAATGATCACCCCTGTTCTGGTACTCACTTCACATTCATCTACTTCACAGGACGCATAGCGAGGTGTCTGGCAACTGCAGAAAGTATTGGCTGCCTAACTTCTGCTTAAATAATGCCTAATATGTGATTTGCCTTCCATGCCATACAGTTTTCAGGCGTCATAGCGACTTTTAGAACACCTCTTTCTTCAGACATTTCACGTGAGATGCTCCAAGTGAGTGCCAGAACATACCGGGATGTTTTTACTTATATTGAATTCGCCATATGTGAGAGAGACATATAAGAGACATTGCACTTGCATTTTATTTTATGAGGATTGATGTCAGACATTATACAATTATAGAGAGGACGAGGTTTTATGGCCGTTCGCAACCCTCCATAAAACATGATATGCAATGTGAGAGCTATATTGGATGAGATCCGCTCAGATAGAGGGTCATTCAACAATATTTGTGGTTTTTTATTTATGAGGTTTCCATTCAGTTACGCCTTTTAGGAGCATGGAAATCCCAGTCGTATATACAGGTAGTAAAATTATGTGTACGCAATACAAAGTAGTACGCGGCAGTCTTGAAAATATTGGGTGTCTACTTTCGAAGCAAACTATATGTCAGCTACAGGTACTGCAACTTATGAACCTTAAACCTGGAATTTATGAATGATATTTATTATTAATAAATTAGTGTAATTCAGCGCCTTAAAGAGATAAGTCGATTTTCTGAAAAATATTACAATGTTATATTTCGAAGTATGAGTAAAAGGCAAAGAACTTTTCAATGTGTAAATGATCTCGACAATTTCTGCTACATCTGCGGAAAATATGTAATTAAAAAAATCGACGTGCGTTTAGTAAAATAATAGAAGAAATATATGTGTAATATTTTGGTATACGAGTTAAAAATATGAACGAACCGTGGACACCTAGTATTTTGTGTAATTCGTGCCATGTAAATCCTACTCGATGGACTAGTGGAAGAATGCGGTAAGTACTTTACTATTAATATATTACAATGTTTTGTGGAATAAAACGTTTTAATTTTAGACTTCACGTGCAATTTGGAATGCCTATGATTTGGAGACAACCATTCATTCACGATACGGACTGCTATTTTTGTCTAAGTTAATAGATTGGAGTAGGAAGTGTCCAAGTATAGCTAACAGCCTAATAGCGGAAACATCATCAAGTTCAATTGAGTACTCAACTCTGAGCGATTCAAGTTTGAGTCAGAAGTCATCGCTTTTAACACAGTTTCAACTCAATGATCTAGTGAGAGATTTGGAACTGACCAAAGATAAGGCAGAACTACTTGCATCTCGGATGAAACAGTACAATATTTTGGCCGCAGATGTTAACATATCATATTATAGAGTCCGTGATATACGTTACAAACAATTTTATACAACTGTGGATAAAAGATGCTTTCGCAAGGACATTCCCGGATTGTTCGAGGAACTTAATCAAACATACAATGCAAAGGAATGGCTGTTATTTGTTGACAGCGGTAAAGAAAGTTTGAAAGCAGTACTTTTGCACAACGGAAATCAGAAACCCTCGATTCCCATTGCTCATGCTGTCAACACTAAGGAATCATACGAAACAATGGCTAAATTGATAAAATACATAAAATATGAACAACATGACTGGAAAATTTGTTGCGATTTAAGGGTAGTTAGGATGTTATGTGGAATGCAAGGCGGATATACAAAATATTGCTGTTTTTATGCCTCTGGGATAGCCGTGCTCGCGAAGATCATTACAGAAGAAAGAAATGGCCAACAAGAAAAGACATTACATTGGGTGAAAACAACATAAAATACACACTCCTCGTCCAAAAAGAAAACATTATTTATTAAGGAAAGATGGCAATTCACTCTTTTATTTAAAAAGTTTATTTAAAATTCTTTCTTTTCAAAAAATCGAAGAAGGCGTTTTTGATGGGTCTAAAATAAGGAATCTGATGAAAGATGTGAATTTCGAATCATATTTGACGTCGGATGAAATTGCAGCATGGAGGTCGTTTAAGTTTGTGGTTTCAAATTTCTTTGGATCCAATAAAAGACCGCAATATGAAACAATGATTAATGATTTGTTGAAAAATTATGAAAAAATTGGTAAGAAATATATTTTTCTATATTTATGTATATTCTTCCAACTTATTTTTCGCTTTATGTATTCCAACAGGTGTAAATATGTCCCTCAAAATGCATTTCTTGCATTCTCATTTAATCTTCTTCCCCAAGAATCTTGGCGACGTAAGTGACGAACATGGCGAAAGGTTTCACCAAGAATTGAAGTCCATCGAGCGGCGTTACCAAGGGCACTGGGATGAAAGAATGAGGGGAGATTATATTTGGTTCCTCATTAGAGAACCCGATTCCGAAATCTACATACGTCAACAAAGAACTCAGAATTACTTCTAATGAAATTTGTTCATGTAAATAAACTCAAATGTACATAATACAAATAAAAGTAATAAATAAAATCGCGATTTAAACAGAAATTAAAAAAAAATATTTTTTTTTGTAATTCTCTTACCTCTACAAAAAGGGCTATAATTTCTACATTTATTCATAGAGTTTTTTCAAATAGGCATTATTTTCTTCGCTAGGATGCAAACTTTTAAAAAATAAAATAAAATATTTTTTTCGATTTTTTTTCTATTTTTGATGTTTTTTTTGTCCCAGGATTTTTTTTTTGTTGAAAGAAATCTACTTTTTTCAATGTTACTAAATTACTGTTTCTAAGTGATAGAGATATTTCCAGCATTGATAGCCCACATTAATAGCTTCAATTTAAGGTATAAGTCAACCTCATCGAGCATATACTCCAAAAATTATAGTGCAAATACTAAGGGTACCTTCGACGATAATAGTATTTTTAATAAAAAATAAAAAAAAAATGTATCCATAAAAAAAATTTTGGTTTTGATTTTATTTAACAGTATGCCATTATCTATAAAAAAAACTACTTTTAGGTCTAGGACACAAAAAATTTTTTTTTTGCATAGTGTTATTTGAGCGATAAATACGAGTATTTGTTAAAAGTTGTTAGCTGTACTTCGAACACAATAATGTTTAGAAAGACGGAAGGACATGACTACTAAATCGACTCAGAAAGTAATACCAAATCAATCAGTATAATGAGACTATCTGTTCTCATTTAAGTTCAAAAATTAATAAATAAAAATTAATTGCTCATAGTCATATTCATCTATTATGTACCAATGTGTAGTGTAGGGTACAAAATTTAATTATGATATAGTGACCAATGTATTGCGAATACGTAATATTAATATTTACATTGTCACGGTTTTGTATAATTTATATTATTTTGCATAAATAAATCATACGTAATGTGGTTCAAAATAAAAGATAAAGGCCCTTATTCATAAACATTTAATGAAGGTTTAAGGAACGTTTTAACACTGCTAAAGCGTTCCTCAAACCTTCTTTAACTTTTTATGAATAAGGCCCAAAATGTTTAACAATTCAGATGTTAAGAGTTACGACCGATTTTTATCTAGAACAGTTTAAAATACAAACTGTGAAATTTCTGTCGGATCATTTAAAACTGTCGACGTGGTTCGTCCTTGAATCGAAAAAGGTTTCACTACAAATTCTGACAACTATAGTTGTGAGCTGCACTTTGTTCACAAGAAAGTGTGGACAGACGGACATGACTAAATTTACTTAGAAAGTGATTGGAAATCGGCATGACGAGACCATCTTTTCTGCTTTATTGTGATCAGTCATATAGATCCAGTATTAAAGTATGCTTAAAAAATTTAATTTAAAACCAGTAAGGAAAGGCTAAAGTCGGGCGGGCCGACTATATAATACCCTACACCACTCTCGTAATATTGAATAATTCTGAAATATAATTTTTTTAGTTCATGTATAAATTGTTTATTCTAAATTTCAAAACGATTGAATATAAAATACAGCTTCTATAGAACTAAAGGGCCAAAGCGGACGAAACATATATATGGGAGCTATTGCTAAATCTTAACCGATTTTCTTCAAATTCGGTAGTGTTGGTTCATGGATCAAGAAACTCTACCATTCTAAATTTCAAAACGATTGGATGTAAAATACAGCTTCTTCAGGACTAAAGAGCAAAATCGGACGAAACATATATATGGGAGCTATAGCTAAATCTTAAACGATTTTCTTCAAATTCGGCAATGTTGGTTCATGGATCAAGAAACTCTACCATTCTAAATTTCAAAACGATTGGATGTAAAATACAGCTTCTTCAGGACTAAAGAGCAAAATCGGATGAAACATATATATGGGAACTATAGCTAAATCTTAAACGATTTTCTTCAAATTCGGTAATGTTGGTTCATGGATCAAGAAACTCTACCATCCTAAATTTCAAAATGATTGGATGTAAAATATAGCTTCTACAGGACTAAAGAGCAAAATCGGACGAAACATATATATGGGAGCTATAGCTAAATCTTAACCGATATTCTTCAAATTCAGTAGTGTTGGTTCATGGATCAAGAAACTCTACCATTCTAAATTTCAAACTGATTGGATGTAAAATACAGCTTCTACAGGACTAAAGAGCAAAATCGGACGAAACATATATATGGGAGCTATAGCTAAATCTTAACCGATGTTCTTCAAATTCGGCAATGTTGGTTCATGGATCAAGAAACTCTACCATTCTAAATTTCAAAATGATTGGATGTAAAATACAGCTTCTACAGGACTAAAGAGCAAAATCGGACGAAACATATATATGGGAGCTATAGCTAAATCTTAACCGATTTTCTTCAAATTCGGCAATATTGGTTCATGGATCAAGAAACTCTACCATTCTAAATTTCAAAACGATTGGATATAAAATACAGCTTCTATAGGACTAAAGGGCCAAATCGGACGAAATATATATATGGGAGCTATATCTGAATCTGAACCGATTTCAAACAAATTCAATAGCGATCTTAATAGCTGCGAAATACTCTAAACTGCAAAATTTCAGAACGATTGGAGTGAAATTGCGACCTGTAGTCGACGAACAACTTTACATGGACAGACGGACGGACGGACGGACAGACATGCTTAAACCGACTCAGATAGTGATTCTGAGTCGATTGGTATACTTTAAGGTGGGTCTAGCTGTGTTATTTTCAGGTGTTACAAACATCTGCCGTGAAACAAACTTATAATACCCTGTACCACAGTGTGGTGTAGGGTATAAAGATTTCATAAATATTTTGCGAATACGTAATATTAATACCTCTTTGGTCACGAGTGCGTATAATTTATATTAATTTTTATAAATAAATCATACGTTGTAGGGTTCAAAATAAAATTGATATTAATAGATAATTCCTAAAATTAATAACTCAATCAGAATGTTAAATAAAATTTGCTTCCATTAGAAAAAGTTAAACATCTTTCAAATTTTTAAAAACATAAAATACATTTTAAATTCAATATTTCTTCACTACGCAACATTTTCATTTATCCTTTTCAACTTGTCCATCCGACTTACTCTGACAAATCCTGTTGTTGACATCTTTTACTCGGCTTGTCTTGCCAGGACAATGGGAAAACAAACAAATGCTCCGAGACAGAGGGAGTAGAGGGATAGAGAGAGAGACAGAGAGACAGAGAAAAACAAACAGCAGCAGGTGCAATGGCAGTAGTAAAGATGCCTTTGTTGTCACCTGCTTTTCAAAATATGTTTTGAAAAAATATTTCTTTCTTTTTCTTGTTTATTTTGAGTTTTGTTTTCCGAAAAAAAATGTTATTTATGTTGCTTTTCTTCTTTTGTTCAGTGTTACCTGAGGTTAATACATGATTTATGTGGTAGCAACTGTATAGTTAAGACGGCTTAGGGGAGGAGAATTAAGGGGGGGGGCAGCGATAGAGAAAGAGTGAGAGAGAGGACACAGGGAAATTTGAAAGGAAATTGCATTTTGAGATATGAATTTGAAGAAAGTGTCAATATGTGATATATGTAATGCAAAAAGAGGGGACAAGAGGAAAGGTGAAGAAATTTTTGATTCTTCGAGATTTCTCTCATTTAAAAGCATTTTTGAATAGGTTTACTTTTAAGATCAGTTAATCTGAATACATTTTTTATTTTTTAAATATTTCTTTTACTTTTTGTAAATATTGTAAAATTACTATAATTTTAAAATTAGTGAATTTAATTTTTATTCAACTCGAAATTAAGTGGATTACGAGAGAGAGGTCAATTGGAAGTTTGAAAGAAGATTGCATTTTGAGAAATGACTTTGAAGAAAGTGTCAATAAGTGATATAATGCAAAAAGGGTTGACAAGAGATTAGTTGAAGAAATTTCAAATTTTTAAGTGTATCTTTAGCTTTTTAAAAATATTTCTGAATAGCTATATTTTTAAGATTAGTTAATTTCATTTTTCAAGTTTTTATTTTTAGATATTTCTTTCTCTTTTTGTAAATATTGTCGAAATACTATAATTTTAAAATTTGGGAATTTTATTTTTTCAATTTTTATTTAACTCAAAATGAAGTAGATTTAGTTTATCTAAAGATTTAAGAAATGCCAATGATAATTTATTATTTCTGTGTTGCAAATGCTTTGCACCACAAATTTGTTTGTGAATTAAATGAAATGAAATTTCCCTTGGGATACACTCTAATTTTAAATTCATATTTTATGTTCTCGGGATAAATATTGAAAAACTAAAAATAATTTCAACAGCATTCTTCAATCACAAGTTCAATTAAATTTATTTTCCTCTAGGAAACCTTATGAAAAATAAAATACCAAAATTCATTACAATTTCTAACACTCACTTTCACTCCATCCACGTGTACCATCCATTTGAAATGGTATACTAACATTTTCAATTTTATTTCCACCATCATAAAATATGAGATTTTAATATTCTGGATATTCTGGCCATATAAATCTTCTAGGATTTCAATAAAAAAAAATCCAAAGCATTGAAACCCATACCATTTGAAAGCCATGTGAAGGCCATTGAAGCGCAACCAAACTCCCACACAGACACACACGTTCTACGAGTACTCCTGTTCCTGGTCCTTTTCATGGAAATCCATAAAAGCACTCATCCATCTCCTCCTCCTTCTCCTGTGACTCAAACATGGTGAGTCACATGTGTGAGAAATGTGCAGTGACCATATGTTTGGGCTGACCAAAAAAGAAAAAATAAAACGGAATCATAGATATTAAATTTCATTTGGAACCTAATGAGATTTTTGTTTTGGCAGTATGAAAAAAGGATACGCAACAGTGCAAATAGATCCCATCACGAACTCCTACACGTACTCGTATACATACTTCCAAATAAATACTAAAAAGCTAATGACCATGAGGACAATAATAATCCATACATAATGATAAAAATGATGATTATGATTGTAATCCACTGATCATAATGGATGGGATCTTATGGAGGAGTCCATACTCGTGTAAGTATAAGAGAAATTCCAAGAGGAATAGGCTTAAGGAAATCTTTCAAGTAGTCATACGGAGAATAATAAATTTGATGCGTATACTTAATGTCATTAATACTGCTGCATATTAATGGACGTATACTTAATACAAAATTTACCATAATGTCGCAATGAATAGATTTTATGGGGATATCCTCAATATTTAGCAGTATATTCATTGACGTATACTTAACATTAATCGAGGAAACTAAAATATAATTATCAGCGATGAAAATCCTTAGTAAAATTCATTGACGTATACTTAATATTAATAGATGAAAAAAATAAAAGCATCGAAAATGAATTGACGTATACTTAATATTAATTGATGAAAAAAATAAAAGCATCGAAAATGAATTGACGTATACTTAATATTAATTGATGGAAATAAAATGTAATTATCAGCCATGAAAATGCTTGGGAAAGTTCATTGACGTACACTTAATATTAATTGATGAAAATATAATAAAATGATCAGCAATGATATAGGTTTTTTTTCAGGACGTATACTTCACATTAATTCATAAAATTAATTATACGCCACAATGATATTGATAGTTATGATTGTAATCCAGTGATACTAATGAAGAGATTTAAAAGTAATATACTCGTATATGCGTTTGCAGAAGTATAATTTCAGGAATAATCAACTAAATATATACTGAGGGAAATATTTCGTTTTTAGTAGCAATTCTACTAAAGAATGGCAAATGCCAACCTCAGAATATGTTCCGTATTCCAATTAAATATTTTAAAAATAAAAATTGAAATTTGTGATTTCTAAATCTCAGTTAAATTTACGAACGACGAGTGTATAATTAAAATAAATATTTATGTATATTTTTAAATATTTATTACTCATATGCAACATGATGGGATATAAAATTGGGAACACAAAGTTAAAGCTTAAAATTTTTAATTTCATATAACACTTTAATATTTTGAATTGTTCAGTTTTCAAAGAACATTTTATAAAATAATTGCATTATTAATAACACTTATACGCATAGGTGGCCGTAATGGAATAAATCATGTTTTACGTAAAATAAAGGTAATTTTATTTTATTTTATTTTTATATATGTAAACTTGTGTCTTGTAATTACTAGTAAATGTGATCGAATAATATATAAAATATTTTAAATTTATTATTTAGAAAATTAATCAAAAATTAAGACCAAAAGTTTTCTCAATTATTTATGAAATTTAGAAAATTAATCAGACATAAATCAAAAAAGAAATGACTAAATGAGAATGAAATGGTCATTATATAAAGCTCAATATGTCTACTTTTATATGACACATTCATATTTGGTATTGACTAGTATTCAACTGATTTAAAAGCAATTTTCTAAGCAAAATGCCTTTTATAACACTTATACGCACCGGTGGCCAAGATGGTATGAATCAAGTTTTACGCAAAATAAAAGTAATATTAATAAAATAAATGCAAAATTCGGTGTTACAAATAAGATTCCAATATGTAAAATATTTTAAATTAATTTTATTTAGAAATTTAATAAATTAATCAAAAATGTAAGGCCAAGAGGTTTCTCAATTATTTACGAAATTTAGAAAATTAATGAAATATAAATCAAGAAAGGAATGACTAAATGAGGATGAAATGGTCACTGTGTAAAGCTTAAAATGTCTAATTTTATATTAGAATTTAATATTTTGAATTGATCAGTTTGCAAAGGATTTAAAGGACATTTAGAAAATTATTTCTTTATTAATAACAATTATACGCATAGGTGGCCCAAGTCAAGTTCTACGTAAAATAAAGGTAATTTTAATATAATAAATGTAAACTTAAGTCTTATAATTACTAGTAAATGTGATCGAATAATATATAAAATATTTTAAAATTATTATTTACAAATTTTATAAATTAATCAAAAATTAAGACCAAGAGGTTTCGCAATTATTTGTGAAATTTAGAAAATTAGTCAAACATAAATCAAGAAAGAAAAGACTAAACGAGAATTAAATAGTCTCAATATAAAGTTTAAACGTCTAAATTGATATGATACATGAATATTTTGAATTTGTCGGTTTTCAACAGATTTAAAGGACTATTTCTAACAAACAGTCTTATTAATAACATTTATACGCATATGTGGCAAAAATGGTGTAAACAAAGTTTTACGTAAAATATTAGTAATCTTAAATGTGATCTGGTAAATGTGATCCAATAATATGTAGAATATTTTTTATAATTTATTTAGGAATTTAATAAATTAATCAAAAATTAAGACCAATAGATTTCTCAGTTATGAAATTTAGAAAATGAATCAAATGTAAATCAGAAAAAGGAATGACTAAATAAGGATGAAATGGTCAATATGGAAAGCTTAAAAAGTCTAATTTTATACGAGGCGTTAATATTTTGAACTGACCAGTTTTCAAAGGATTTAAATGACATTTTCTAAAATAATTTCCTTATTAATAACAATTATACGCATAGGTGGCCAAAATGGAATAAATCAAGTTTTACGTAAAATAAAGGTAATTTTAATAAAATGAATGTAAACTTCTGTCTTATAAATCAGGTTATAAATTCTAGTAAATGTGATCCAATAATATGTAAAACATTTTAAATAAATTATTTAGAAATTTAATAAATTAATCAAAAATTAAGACCATGAGGTTTCTCAATTATTTATGGAATTTAGAAAATTAATCAAAATATAAATCAAGAAAGACAAGACTAAATGAGAATGAAATGGTCACTATGTAAAGCTTAAATGTCTAAATTGATTGATACTAGTAAATGTGATCCAATAATATGTAAAATATTTGATATAAATTATTTAGAAATTGAATAAATTAATCAAAAATTAAGACCAAGAAGTTTCTTGATTATTTATAAAATTTAGAAAATTAATCAAACATAAATCAAGAAAGGATTGACTAAATGAGAATGAAATGGTCACTATGTAAAGCTTAACATGTCTAAATTGATATGACACATTATTTTTTGAATGGGACAGTTTTGAACAGATTTAAAGGACTATTTCTAAAATATTCTGTTTTAATAACACTTATACGCACCGGTGGCCAAGTTGGTATAAATCAAGTTTTACGCAAAATAAAGGTAATTTTCATAAAATAAATGCAAAATTCGGTGTAATAAATAAGATTACAATATGTAAAATATTTTAAATTATTTTTATTTCGAAATTTAATAAAATAATCAAAAATTTAAGGCCAAGAGGTTTCTCAATTATTTACGAAATTTAGAAAATTAATCAAATATAAATCAAGAAAGGAATGACTAAATGAGGATGAAATGGTCAACATGGAAAGCTTAAAATGTCTTATCTTATATGAGACTTTTATATTTCGAATTGGTCAGTTTTCAAAGGATTTAAAGGACATTTTCTAAAATAATTGCTTTATTAATAACAATTATACGCATAGGTGGCCAAGATGGTATAAATCAAGTTTTACGTAAAATAAAGGTAATTTTAATAAAATAAAAGTAAACATGTGTCTTATAAATGCTAGTAAATGTGATCCAATAATATGTAAAATATTGCAAATTTACAAACTTTATTTATTAATCAAAAATTAAAAAAAAGTTTCTCAATTATTTGTGAAATTTAGAAAATTAGCCAAATAAATCAAGAAAAAAATGGCAGAATGAGGATGAAATGTTCACTATGTGAAGTTTCAAATGCCTAATTTTATATGAGACTTTAATATTTTTAAACGGTCATTTTTCAACATATTTAAAAGACATTTTCTAAAAGAACTGTCTAATTAATAACACTTAATAACACGCTTTGGTGGCCAAATTATTTAAATCAAGTTTTACGTAAAACTAAGGTAATTTTACAAAATAAACCTAAACTTGTGCCCTAAAAATCAGATTATAAATGCTAGTAAATTTAATTCAATAATATGCAAAGTATTTTAAATAAATAATTTTGTAATTTAATAAAAAAATTAAGAACAAAATAAATTTAGAAAAGGAGTTCTATATCTGCATGAAATTCTGATAATGAGAAGCCTAAAATGTCTTATTTCATATGTGAATACAATATTTGCTAATGGGTAATTTTTCACATATTTAAAAATAGATTTCTAAAATAACTGCTTAATTGATAACACCTATACGCAAAGGTGTTCAAAATGGTGTAAATAAAGTTTTACGCATACCAAAGTTAATTTTTAGTAAAATAAATGCAATTTCAGTTTTCTAAAGTGTAAAAGTGTCATAATTGGTATAAAAATGGGCTACTATAATATGAAAATGAAATAAATGAAATATCATAAATACAAAAAAAAAATAATGTAAAAGTGCATTTATATTGTATGTCTAGCTATATCAAAGGTTTCTCAATTATTTATGAAATGTAGAAAATTAATCAAAAACAAATTAATAAAGGATTAATTAAATGTGGATGAAATTGCCACAATGTAAAGCTTAAAGTGTGTAATTATATTAGACTTTAATATTTGTAATTGGCAAATTTTCAAAAGATTTAAACGCTATTTTCTAAAATAATTGCCTTATTAATAACACTTATACGCACAGGTGCCCAAAATCGTATAAATCAAGTTTTACACAAAACAGCGGTATTTTTATGTGAAGTAGATGCAAATCATGCCGTCTAAAATAAATAAATAAAAAAATTCTGAATGCAAAACATTGACATTAACTTATTGAAAATTATTGAAATTTAGAAAATTAATCTAAAAAATAAGAAACAAGTAAAAGCGTTAAGTTCGACCATGCCGAATCGTATATACCCTCCACCATGGATTGCATTCAATTCTATTACTGGAAAAATCTTTGGATATGGAGCAAATCATGAAACGATCCTTTTTGTTAAGCAAATTATTAATAACCCAGTAAGGAAAGACAGAAAGTCCGGCGGGCACGACTATAATAGTATACACCTCCCCAATAATGAAATGGGCATTGCGGTAAGAATTTGGCAGTGTTTATACATGTAATAAGAAAACTCTCTCTGCCGATTTTAGTACTAATCGGATATAAAACAATACGCTGTATTATTATTAAAAAATATAATAAACGAAATAAATTAAATATAAAATTGCCTATATTATTTGGGAAATATAGGAAATCCAAATCCAAAATAAATCATGAAAAGGAAACAAAATGTGGATGAAATTGTTATATGGCATTTATTTGCAATCTCAATATTTTCAATTGGTTAATTATTCAAGTATTTATAGGCCATTTGCTAAAAAACTGCCTTATTAATAACACTTATACACACTGATGGCCAAAATGGTATAAATACAATTTTACACAAAATCAAGGTAATTTTTAATACAGTAAATTATTCTTCTGAATTTTAATCTATATTAGAAGTGGTAAAACATCCCATGGGGTCACTGGATGATTTGTGTTTTTTCTGTTGTCTGAACCGAATTAAAGAAAAATAAATTATACTGTTGCAGGCTGGATGTTCTCTTGCTATCTTTTTGCGAATAAATTTGTCTGGTCATATATAACCCTTAAACATTTTCTTGTTCAATTAACCGATGTTAAACCTAATTACAATTTATGAAGACCACAATATACCCTAAAAGTTCAGGGGTCAGCTTTATTACTATTTTCTTCATTCGTCTGATTTACGGCAAAATTACGTGGAAATGTCCTTAAATTGTTTATGTTTTATTTTATCTGGCTCATATTGCGAAATTTTGTGACTTTATTTTATGAGTACGAAAAATGTATACGACTCAACTCTATGTGGAATATTGGCAATAATGGACCAACACGTGTCCTGCCTGCTCTGATGGCATTTAGCCAAAATTATGATTAATATTAATAATAATAGCTGACAACGCCTTCATTTTTTTTTGTTGTTCGTGCAAAGGTGTTTGTTTGTTATCCAGTTGCGATTTATTTATGAACTAAAACGCGTCTATTTCTATGCCAGAAAGGAGGGATGTTTAATAATTTTAAATACATTTTCGACAATAAATATTAAGGGTATCATTATTTAAATATTTCAAATAATAAAATTATTTAAAATTTCAACTGAACGTATTTTTTTGATTAATTTTTTAGGTATTATAGGCTAAAATTTATTTTTTATAAAATATGAATTAAAACAAAGCGATAAAAATCAAGTTTGATATACAGTTAAAGCATTTTCAAATGAAATATATATAAAAAGAAACTGTAAATTAATAACACTCATACGATAAGGTGTCCAAAGCAATAAAAATCAAATTTTAAATAAAATTCTCAAATTAAGTACAACATAAAAAAAAAATTATTAATTAATAACACTCATACGCTTAGGTTTCCAGATTTATAAAAATCAAGTTGTAGATAAAATAAAAGCATTTTCAAATGAAATATATACAAAAGACTATTAATTAATAATACTCATACGCCAAGGTGACCAAAATGGTAAAAATTAAGTTTTACATAAATGTAAAGCACTTTCAAATGAAATATATACAAATTATAGTTGTTAAAGCAGATTCTAAACAGAAGATAGATAGATATAATGAAAACCAAGATTGATTTAAGGTAAATAGTAGAGTAATATATGTTCTAACAATATATAACTTTTGTAAAATGGGGTTTATTTAAAATTCAAGAAATTAACCTACATTTTTATTATAAAATTTTTTGTATTTATGTTTTCAGCAATTTGACTTAGTTATTTTACCAATTATTCGCCCATAACTTTTCATACCACACCTCGTTAGCCATAACTATGTGTTGGGTGAAATTTGTTGCTATAGTTTTTATGTAGACGAGTATATGCTAGTGTACATACAAGTTGTATTGAACTAAAGTGTTTTCTTGCTTCATCAGCCACGTGCTTGGCCTATTCATTGGTCCATTTAGTCCTGAATTCTGTTAAAGTGATTTATGTGTTGGCTGTCGCATCGGAGCATATATATCATATATTGTGTGCTCGTATTTACCATTACCATAATTTATTAACCTGTAGCTTGGTGTTGAAACAGACACTTGCAGATAACAAAAGGCAATATGATCACTTATATTTTATTGATATATGAACATATTTTCTTAAATGCCAATATTCGATAATCTACAAATCAATAACATTACAGAGCAGATAAATTGTATACATAATATAATACAGCTAAGAATGTCTACTTTCATATGGTAGTCCAAAATTTGCAATCGGTTATAATTTATGGGATTTATAGGCTGTTATATAGAATAACCATTTAATTAATAACACTCATACGTTAAGGTGGCCAAAATGAATGAAATATGATTTTTGCATAAAATTTAAATATTTCCAAATGAAATATATGAAAAATAAGGTTTCTAACTAAAATTCAAATAGGAGGGATATACGAGTATATCGATTAAAAATTGGAAAATTATTTGTAACTTGTTTTTACCCTCAGGAGGAGCCTATATATCCTTTGTCACTGCCCAAAAGTGTAACACATCGAAGGAGTGATCTAAGTCCCTAGGTTTGGTTGAATAGAGGAGACGTTTAAAACGTCTCATGTCCATGGACATACACTTAAGGCAGTGATCCGGCCTGTTGTGCGCTCCTTATTTATGATTTTCATACCCCACGGATTACAGAAAATCGGTACTAGACACGTATTTTCTCAGTATTTTCCAGTCATATCCTCTGAGATGAGTCAAGTCTGGCAATACGTCGGAACCGAAATATCGAGATCTTGCATGTGTGAAAGCTGGCAGTCTATCTAAGTCCCTACGTCTTAACATTTCTTGGCAAAAAATCAGGGTTTGTCTTATATCTAATCTACTAAGGTCTGTATCTTAAATCTCATATAAATCAGATATATAACTAGTGCTTTTATTTATCTGGGAACTCATAGGAAACAAACAACTAGGGGTCAAATAATTTTTGTGCATATTTCAAATTTTAGATTTAAACACATGAATATTTAAATGCTGTAGAGTACAGGGTTGCCCATATTCGACGGACCCATGTTTTTTTAAAAAAAATCAAAGAAAAAAATAAAAATTTGGCGGTTGGCAATCTTAATCATTTAATTTGTTCCAAGTAGATTTGTTTACATCAATTTTTGAATATGATATCTCTCAAATAACCGCCTATGGCGTTGATGGCGTATTGTGCCCTTTTTGCAGCATTTTCCATCGTTTTCGCCAACATTTCGGCCGGAATAGCGGCTATTTCTTCACGAATGTTGTCCTTGAGCTCTTCTACGGTCCTTGGCTTGTTAACGTAAACCTTTGACTTCAAATATCCCCACAAGAAGAAATCAGGCGGCGTCAAATCGGGCGAACGCGGTGGCCAGTCCAAATCACCACTTTTCGACATCAAACGGCCCGGAAACAAATTCTTCAGAAAATCGATTGTTATGCGACTTGTGTGCGGTGGAGCGCCGTCTTGTTGAAACCAGAACTGCCTCATACGCTTTCGACGAATAATTGGCATCACAAAATTGGTCATCATGTCGCGATAACGCTCCTGGTTGATGGTAACAGCATGGCCATTTTCGTTTTGGAAGAAAAACGGCCCAATGACCGTTTTCGCACTAACGCCGCACCAAACTGTGACTTTTTCGTCATAAAGAGGCAATTCTTGAATCTCCTGAGGATTTTCAGTGGCGTAAATACGGCAATTTTGCTTATTTACGGTCCCATTCAATGTGAAATGGGCTTCATCGGACATGATAATTTTGTTTTTTGAGTTTTCACAATTGACTTCTTCTGTTGAATGTAAATTTCAACTATTTCAGAGCGCTCGCGTGGCGTGTATTGTTCCATGGTAAAAATCTGCTTGGACTGACGCTTCAAACGCGGTATGTCATTAAGCGATCTGACATCTCTGTCAAAAGTTATGGCGTTGCCAGATGGGTCCGTCGAATATGGGCAACCCTGTACTCAATTCTTAGTAATAGTAATTTGGTTAAAATTGATCAAAGGGCTTTGAAATTAAAAATTAATAAATGATATGAAAATAAAATGGATTACGTTCAAGATTCAAGTCATTTGAGCAATGTCCGTCCGTCCGTCTGTCTGTCTGTTTGACTGGTGAGCAGCATAACTCTGTTTCTTAATTTTTCTCTACAATCGTTTGGAGCCTTTTCATAAATCGCAAGTATTTAATTGTTGGTAATAAAATATATTTTTTTTAATAATTAGCATAATTCAATTGAGAAATAATGCAAATTATGTCTTATAACTAACATATTTCAATATTAGAATTTTGTACATGGCTGCGTATGAATATTATAAATTATGAATATTTTCAATAAAGTGGATATAACTGCCGGCGTTTTGAAGATATTTGAAAATTTCAAATGGGTAAAGAAAAGGAACATTTCAAAGCTTAAAATAAATCTATTAAAAAAAACTCTTTATTTATTATATGTTATAGAATCTTCTTTTTTTATTTTAAATAATTTATTTTTGATTTTGTGATAGAAGTTCTGTTCCATTCAAGAATTGTTATTAGTTTTATTTTCATAAATTTTATTGTTATATGTATTGCAAATATTATTTAAGCGATAGATGTCGAAATTGTTTATTTTTAAAAGGAAAGAAAACATTTGTTTTATTTAGAATTGAGTATTTTCTAAAGTTTGATTAATAAAATATTTTATTAATGACTACATAGTTCATGGTCGATACAATTATAAGCACACTGTGCTTAGTGAACTAGTGGAAGAATGCGGTAAGCACTTTACAATTAATATATTACAATGTTTTGTGGAATAAAACGTTTTAATTTTAGACTTTACGTGCAATTTGGAATGCCTATGATTTGGAGACAACCATTCATTCACTATACGGACTGCTATTTTTGTCTAAGTTAATAGATTTGCGTAGGAAGTGTCCAAGTATAGCTAACAGCCTAATAACGGAAACATCATTAAGTTCAGCTGAGTACTCAACTCTGAGCGATTCAGGTTTAAGTCAGAAGTCATCGCTTTTAACTCAGTTTCAACTCATTGATCTAGTGAGAAATTTTGAACTGACCAAAGATAAGGCAGAACTACTGGCATCTGGGATGAAACAGTACAATATTTTGGTCCCAGCTGTTAACATATCATATTACAGAGTCCGTGATATTGGAACTTAATCAAACATACAATTCAAAGGAATGGCGGTTATTTGGTGACAGCAGTAAAGAAAGTTTGAAAACAGTACTTTTGCACAACGGAAATCAGAAACCGTCGATTCCCATTGCTCATGCTGTCAACACTAAGGAATCATACGAAACAATGGCTAAATTGATAAAATACATAAAATATGAACAACATGACTGGAAAATTTGTTGCGATTTAAAAGTAGTTGGTATGTTATGTGGAATGCACGGCGGATATACAAAAAATAGCTGTTTTTATGCCTCTGGTATAGCCATGCTCGCGAAGATCATTACAGAAGAAAGAAATGGCCAAAAAGAAAAGACATTACATTACATTGGGTGAAAACAACATAAAATACACACCTCTCGTCCAAAAAGAAAGCATTATTTTGCCACCACTGCATATTAAGCTGGGGCTCTTTAAAAATTTTGTAAAAGCCTTAAGGAAAGATGACAATTCACCTTCATATTTAAAAAGTTTATTTAAAAGTCTTTCTTTTCAAAAAATCGAAGAAGGCGTTTTTGATGGGCCTAAAATAAGGAAACTGATGAAAGATGTGAATTTCGTATCATATTTGACGTAGGATGAAATTGCAGCATGTAGGTCGTTTAAGCTTGTAGTTTCATATTTCCTTGGATCCAATAAAAGCCCGCAATATGAAACAATGATTAATGATTTGATAAAAAATTATGAGAAAATTGGTTAGAAATATATTTTTTTTTATATTTATGTATATAACTAGAGCCCGACCGAATGTTAGACTTCGGCTACGGCTACGGCTAAACAGAAATTAGGAAAATAAAAAATAAAATTTTTTCCAAAGGGCATTATTTTCTTCGGTAGAATGCAAACTTTTAAAAAATTAAATAAAATATTTTTTTTAGATTTGTTTTCTATTTTTTATGTTTTTTTTTTGTCCCAGGATTTTTGTTTTTTTTTTTTTGAAAAAAAATCGACTTTTCCCAATTTGTTTAATGACTGTTACTAAACCACTGTTTCTAAGTGAAAGAGATATTTCCAACATAGGTAGCCCACATTAATGGCTTCAAATTTAACGTATAAGTCGACCTGATCGGGCATATACTCCAAAAATTATAGTGCAAAAGCTAAGGGTACCTGCGACGATAATATTATACATAAAAAATTATCCATAAAAAAATATTTAGTTTTGATTTTATATAACAGTATGCCACAATCTATACAAAAAAATAATTTTTAGGTCTAGGAAACAAAAAAAATTTTTTTTGTTGCGTAGTGTGATAAACATTCCCCATTCAATTTGAATTTTCAGCGATTTTTTCTTTAAAAAAGTAGGGAACCTCGAAATGGTTCACCCTATATAACTGCGAGCAATTTAAAGATTTTTGAAATGGGAATTGAAAAATAACATTTTGAGAGTTGAAATCAAAATTTTTATCAGCAATTTATTGAAGGCGTTTTTCCATAAAAAAACCTTATAATATATATGTATTTTTTAAGGGATTTTCTAATTACTATTAAATAATTTATTTTAAGCTTTAGATTTGGTTAATACATGAATTATTAATATAACTATTTTACACATTATTTATAGATATACTAACATTTTTAAAAGCCGTATTTTCGCCTTTATTTTCCATTAAAACGGAATGCAAACGGAATGAATGACCGAAAGCTACAATATATTATGCAATCATTTTCCAAATTTCCGTACAATATTCCATGCTTTTTAAGTCGCAAGAATTTTTACTAAATTTATATTATACATTAACTAAAGACATGCAATCATTTTCCAACTTTTCTGTACAATAATTTCAAGATTTTTGAAATCGTAGAAAGGTAATTTTCGCCTCTAAAACCTGCAACGTAATTGTTTGTAATTCATAATTCCACTGAGACAGAATGGAAATAATGAGTGAAAGCAAAAATATTCCAATATTAAAATTTTGTACATCGGTGCGTATGCCTATTATTATTTATGAGTATTTTTTGAACTGATACTAACGTAGACAATCTTTGCCTCTCTAGTGTGAGGAGATATTTTGATCTTCTCAGGTCATACCTTGGCCAGATTTGTCTAGCTACTCTGCAGGTGACGATTTCTGTCCATCTTTCGTTGGACTGCCTGATTGCCTCTTGCCTAAGCCAAAGCTTGCACACCAATATATGCAAATTCTTCGAGAATTTGTAATGCAGTTCCCCGGGATATCCCTATGCCCAGTCACCCATTTGAGGTGTATATTAAAATGTTCAGCCATCTCGTTAAGAGATCTGCGGCAGTCGAGGGCTGTTTGTGAATTTAGGGATGTTGCCTCCAGAGAATTGATGGCAGCTTGGCTGTCCGAGTAAATGACAACGCCAGTGTTGGTTACTATGTTGCGACTCAGCCACTTCGCCACTTCGCTACTTCCCATATTGCCATTATTTCGGCTTGATAGACACAGCACGTATCTGGTAGTCTGTTCTTCACAGTGTACTCCGAAGCCAACCTTTTCATCAAGCTTCGAACCATCCGTGTAAAAGTGGAGATGGTTTCTATTACCTGGTATTCTGCCAACCCATTCATCTCTGGCGGGAATCATAGTGTTGTAATTTCTCTCGAAGGTGTACACAGTTGATATATAGTCCACTCGGTCGGTTACCATAGCACTACACTTTGATATCCTCATGTGACCGTAGTTCTTGTACATCCACATTGATAGGCAGTTTAATCTTATTGCCGCTCTGGTTGCAACTTCTCTCGCCACAATATTAATCGGCAGCATGTGGAGTAGGGCTTGTAAAGACTCAGTCGCTGTAGTCCTTAAGGCTCCGCTTATGCTCAGGCAGGCCGTTCTCTGAACCTTTATTAGTAGGTTGGTGATGGTTAGTTTGTCAGTTGCCGTCCACCATACCACAATGCCGTATAGCAGTATAGGACGAACTACTGCTATATATATCCAGTGGACGATTTTCGGAGAGAGGTCGCACCGCGAACCTACAGCCTTTTTGCAGGAATATAAGGCGACGTTGGCCTTCCTTACACGTTCCAATACGTTAAGTCTAAATAACAGTTTTCTATCTAGAATTATTACTAAAAATTTTGCACTTTCAGAAAAGACTAGATCTGTTCCATTTATCCGAGGTGGAGGGTCCACATGTGGGACATTATTCATCCTAGTAAAGAGAACCAATTCTGTCTTGTTTGGGTTTACGCCCAAACAGCTGCTTCTGGCTCATCTAGCCAATTTGTTCAGAGCCACCTGTAGAATGTCTCGGAGGACGTTTTCGAATTAGCCACTCACTGCGATTGCCATTGCGACCTTGCAGCCACAACGTTCTAGATCTAGCAGGATTTCATTCACCGCTAGGTTCCAAATTAGTGGAGACAGTACTCCTCCTTGTGGGGTCTCTCTGTTTACAAACCTTGTTAGAGTTGTGGACCCTAGACATGCTGTTATGCGTCTTCTGGTGAGCAGACTTTGAATTAGTCTAATCAAACAAGAGTGAACTTTTAGAAGTGACAGTGCCGCAATTACTGCATCTGAGTGAATGTTGTTAAAAGCCCCTTCTATGTCAAGAAATGCCACCATGGTGAATTCCTTGAAATGCAGGGACGATTCGATAGTGCTCATAAGTTCGTGCAGGGCTGATTCTGTAGACTTGCCCTTATTGTAAGCATGTTGGTTCCCCGACAGGAGTTTTGTATCCAGGTTTTCCCTAATGAAATGATCTAAAAGTCTTTCCAGACCTTTCAATAGGAAGGAAGATAGGATAATTGGTCTGAAGTCTTTTGGCCTAGTGTACCCCGCTTTAGGTATGAATACCACTTTGGTATCCCTCCATCGATTCGGGACGTATGAAAGCCTGATACAGCCTACGTAAATTTTCTCCAGCCAGGGGATAATGTACTTTAACATTTTCTGCATTTCTGCTGGAGGGCTCAAAGCTATTCATAGCCCAGCTTATTCTGGATCTCTCAGTCAAGAAGCTAGCGACGCTCGCAGTCCACTCGCACCCTTGTTGGTCCTGCTGATCCTCGGGTTCTGTTATAGAGTTCCCCGGGAAATGTGTGTCGAGCGACTGCTCGCTGTTTTTGGTCCAGTTATTTGCTTCATCCTGTAAATATCCCACTGTACAGGGTGAAGCAGATAATATCTTCCTCAGCCTAGCGGCGTCGGAGACCTTTTCCACTTCACCACAGAAGGTATACCAAGAGCGCCTTTGCGCCTTTCTAAGCTCCTTCTTATAGATCTTGAGTTGCTCTTTGTAGGCATCCCAATCATTAGCGAACCCAGTAGATTTAGCCTTATTGAATAGCTTGTTGCAGGTCTTTTTCATAGCCGTTAGCTCAGAAGTCCACAATTGGGGTTTAGTTTTTCCCTTGTACCTTGTTTTTAGACAGGCTTCTTCAGGGGAACTATTGAATGATGTGGTGATATGCTCGACCAGATTATCCAGACCGGCTTTTTCATTCGGTTCGTACAGAAGTTTGGAGTTGAGGACTTTCTTGAAATTCTTTTCATACAGGTGCCACCTTGTGTTTCTCACATTTCTGTGGACGGCAGGTTTAGGCGCTTTTTCAGCGAGTTTGAACTCAATATAATGGTGATCTGAGAATGAGTGCTCGTCCAGTACATTCCACCCAATAATTTTGTCTGACAGCCGGTCAGTAGCAAACGTTACGTCTAGTACTTCTTGTCTGTCTTTAATTGTAAATGTGGGTTTATTACCTATGTTACAAATACTTAGGTTGGTAGTTAGAATAAAGTCAAGAAGCGAATCACCCCTATTGTTTATATCGGTACTACCCCAGATAGTATGATGAGCGTTCGTGTCTGCGTCAATAATCAGCTCGAGCTCGTCAGACGTTGCTTCTTCTACTACTTCCCTGAATAGAGCAGTCGGTACAACAGATTCATAAGGCAAGTAGCTGGAGACCACCCAATAAATGCAATTACCGATCTCCAGGCTAGCAGCTGTTTGGTCTTTACCACTTAAATTAGTCAGGAGAAAGATACTTAGATCTTTCCTGGCCAAAATGCAGGTTCTTGGAATGCCTTCACAGTTGGCCACAAGCAGTTTAAAGTTGGGTGTCCTAATACCGTACACCCTTCCTCCCACTACGTAGGGCTCCTGTATCAGGACGATGTCTACTGCGCCTGTGGACAGGCGCAGCAATAGAGCCGCTGAGGCTGCTTTAGCGTGATGGAGGCTAATCTGTAGAATTCTTACCATCATTGGTAATTGACAGATTGACATCCACCCCGACATCGAACTCTTCGTCCGTATCGTCGAGAAGCATGTCCCAGCAGCCTCTCTGTGTCCGAAGTAGAGCTTTTGTCCTCAGAGGAGGACGTTACAGATCTTCTGTTAGAGTTGGAGTCACCAGAAATAATAGGCGTGGGTACCTCCGCACCTCCAGAAAGTGCCACGGTGGACGACTCACCTTCTGCAGTGGGAGCTATATACTGCTTGTATATCTTCAAGACTATAGTCTCGAAGCCATATTGTAGGGTTGCACTCGCACTTTGTATATGGGAGGTGGATTCAGCGTTTAGGATAAGATTGACCTGCCGCTTTTTACCATCCGCCTCACCCACCTTGGTGATTCTCCAATTATGGGCCGGCAGACCAGGATTGGAATCTTTTATTATTTCTAAGATGTCAGCCGGGTTGGAGGGCTCTTCTGTAACCCAGGTGATGGCTCTAGGGTGACTAGGGATGTTGTTTTTGACAACATCCAACTGGGCACCCGGCCACACCTCACCCGCTCGACTCAGAGCAGCCTTATACAGGTCTACTGATCTGGCATCACCGAAATATAAGAGCTTTACTCTCCCGTGATGCCATCCTGCATCGTTGCAGATTGGTGGTTTGCCCGGCATTTCTCTACGGACATCGAGGTAATGAGCCATAATGGCTGATTGTACATGACTCCATTTGTCCTTGAGGATGGATCCATCCTCACTACTTCTGTCTATAACAGCCATCACTAGACTCTCCTTCGCCACTTCATTGAAGGGCTTGGTGAGTGTCCTGTTGATGGTGACATTAGGGCGTCTTGCCTTTTTCGAAAGCAGGGGTTCATCAGGTGATCTGATTTGTTTTACTTTATTAGCCGTTAACACAGCTGAATTTGTGGCTCTTTCAGCCGACTCATTGGCCTTAGAAGCATCTATGACGCCTTTAGCCCAGGTAAGTGACTCTTTTTGTTTTTCGGTAAGAGCCGAAACCTCAACAGCCTCCAACTTCGTCAAAACTCTGAGCGGTACACGATGCTCATTGCGCTTCCGTTTTGACGGTCGGACATGACGTTTTCCCCTCACCGCACCACCTGTTGTGAGTACTTGGGGGAGATTTTCACCATTTTTGGTGTGGTCGGCTTTGGCCAGGACCAACGGACGGACAGTCGGACGATTGGGGAATCGCGCTCCATCGGAACACGAAGGCATCCCCGTCAAGGGAATTTATTTTTATTTTGTCTGTATTAGACCGTAATAGGTACTACGATGTAGGCCTTACGAACTTTGTACAGATTTTTGCTATTGCGTAATAGGTACTCGTAACTATCCGCTATGTGATAAACACGTCCGTTCACTGCGAATGATCAGTATACATTAACTAAAGCTATGCAATCATTTTCCAACTTGTCTGTAGAATATTTGAAGTTTTTTTTAAGTCATAAAATGTTATTTTCACTGAGACAGAATTCATATAATGGCTGAAAGCTTAACTATTCCAGTGTTAAAATGTTGTACTTCGGTGCGTATGACTATTATTATTATTTATGACTATTATAGTACTTTTGACAAAAATGATATAGCGTCTATTGGTTTAAAGATTTTTGAAAAATTCAAATGAAAGTAGACTAATAACATTTTGGGGTATGAAATAAAAACATTAGGCATGAGTCTAATAGAACAAGTAAGCAAGTTTCAGTCCGGTAAACCGACTAATGTATACCCTCACTCTGTGAGTACTGTAATATGAAATATTACACGAATTAATCTGTATGGGAGGTACCAGAGGGGGTTTAACAAATACTCCTATTTTTAGCGTTTATGCACACTGGTACATTTAAGTCATGATCTATTCAATTTTGGTATGATTTGGCTGCTTTGTGTGGAAGGCACCAAAAGGAGCCTGTTGATAACGCCCATTTTTCACAGGGCTATATGTACTTTAAAAATATTACACTGTGCAAAATGTTGTTGTATTTTCATGCATTGGTACTCACGCTATAAGCTCTTAACTTTTTGTATAAAATGGTACATTTGTGTGGGAGGTGCCAAAAGGGGCTTGGCAATAACCACAGTTTTTCACTGGATTGTAGGCACTATAAAAGCATTATACTGTACAAAATTTTAAGTATTTTTATGCACTGGTTTTAAATTTATAAGCTGTTAATTTGTGTACAAAATGGTCCATTTGTGTGGGAGGTACCAAAAGGGACGTGGCATCTTCGACTCTTTTTTACTGGATTGTAGGTACTATAAAACCATTACACTGTACACAATTACAAGTCTTTGTATGCACACGTATTCAAGTTATAAGATGTTAACTTTTGGTGCAAAATAGTACATTTGTGTGGGAGGTACCAAAAAGGGCGTGCCAATTACGCCCACTTTTCATTGGACTATAGGGACTATAAAATCATTACACTGTACAACATTTCAAGTATTTGTATGAAGTGATATTATTGTTATAAGCAGCTAACTTTTGGCCCAAAATGGTCCAAATGTGTAACACATCGAAGGAGTGATCTAAGACCCTAAGTATGTTCGGCGGATATTCGTTTTGGGCCATTTAAAGTCGAATGAGAAATGTCCGTCCGTCCGTCTGTCTGTCTGTGTGCTGGCTGGTGCGCATGATAACTCTCGAAAGCAGTAACCGATTGACTTCAAATTTGGTATACGGTAATATTTTTTTCTATCTCCTGCTAAGTTCGAAGATGGGCCATATTGGTCCACTCCTTCTGGTAGCTCCCACAAAAAGGGTTAACATTTAGTGAAATATTGATTCTTTAATAACTTCTATACTACCGATTTGAATCCTTTATTAGTCACTATTACCGCAAGAAAAATAGTCGAAGTTGTCACGCCCGTTTTGGTACCTTCCACACAAATGAACAATTTTGAACCAAAAGTTACCAGCTTATAACTTTAATTCCAGTGCATACAAAGACTTGAAATTATGTATAGTGTAATGGTTTAAGAGTACCTAAAATACAGTCAAAAATGGGCGTTATTGGCACGCCCCTTTTGGTACCTTCCACACAAATGGACCTTTTTGTACCAAAAGTTAACAGCTTTTAACTTTAATACCAGTGCATACAAATACTTGAAATTTCGTACAGTGTAATGCTTTTATAGTACCAAGAGTCCAGAAAAAAATGGACATTATTGCCACGCCCGTTTTGGTACCTCCCATACAAGTGGACTTTTTTGTACCAAAAATTTAACAGGATATAACTTTAAAAAACATTTAATTAAAAAAAATAAATAAATAAATTTACTAATGTGATTCTAACTAGGATACTCTCCCGGCTTCAAGACCATTTTGGTCTTGAAGCCGTTTCTATATTAATATAGAAACAAAATGGTCTTGAAGCCGGGAGAGTATCCTATCACAAAGATTTGCAGACCGAATAAAAGCAAGCAAGCAATATAAATTTACTAATATTTTTTTGGGACTCAAGGTTTTTATTTTTTACTTGTTTTATATATAAATTATAGCTTATTTTGAGGTATGTTAACCTTTCTGTATTTTAATGCGATACATAACCTGACATCAAATTACATTGTCATAGCGTAATTATCAATTTGTCAGTCAGTCTTTCCAATCAGATTATTGTCCTATGACTCCATAGAAACAGTGTTTACCTAGAAACAGGAGAGTGTCATAGGCTAATGTGGGTTACATTTATGTGAAACCTTTCAACACAAAGCCTCTTATGTTGCGGACCATAAAACGTCTTAATAACTCAGAGAAATGTTCCATAAAATGCGTACATCGAAGCTACGCTCCATCTTCAAATATCCAATTAACAATTCTTTGTGGGTTGACTGATTTGAAGGCCAAAGGATAAATAAGTAGTGTCGGTATAGCATGGCAGGGGTGGGGTTTGGGTGTTGACAACTCCAGTTGTTGTCGCAACCATTGGGAAATGCTTATATTTACTTAACGTACTTACGTTTCTATGCTGTGGTGTTGTGTGGTTCGATGTGTGTTTACCTTTTAACAGGATTTTGTTTACCTGGACCAACAAGACAAACAAGAGAGAATGTAAAGGACATTTACACAGCACACAAACTCAGACTTTCGCATACTTATACACACGCGCGCTCTCTCTCTATCTTTCTCTCACAATAGATAAGCTAACGTAACGAATCGAAATGTAAATTCTAATTCAAACTTTGGTTGCCAAATACCCCTCAGCTTATATGTAGTCCTGTGTGTTCTAGGCCAAATGTCCTCTGTTCAATCTGGTCCTTTTTGTCCGAATTTTTTTTCCAAATGTATATTTGTATCAGTTTCTCAATTTTTTTCTGGAACCCCACCAACAAATATAAACAGCAACATATACTCGTATACCATTTTCAATGTGTGGTATTGGTTGCCAAAAAATAAAAGAAAAAAAAACTTTATTGACAACAAAACCGAATGCATTGAGTTGAGGTTTATCTGGTCTTAAAATGTCAACATTTCTATGCTGATTTCAAACATTTCTATAGGAAATGTTTTTATTTAGATTTAATTTTGTTATTGAAAATGCAAAGGTAATACCAATAGATAAATGTGTCAAAGATATTTTTAGAAAATTTACAGAAATGAATAGGGTTTTAAGAAATTTAATTCAATTATGGCTAATGGAACGAGTTGAATTGGAGGAATTGGAACAAGGCCAAAGAGCTCGAAGGAAATGCAAAGAAAGTAATAAAAAAAAAGGCAATGAAAATTAAATATTTGTAAAGTTTTATGCAATTCTATATTTAATTTTCGGAATGAAGTTTTCGTGTATTTATATGAAATAATAAACGTAAAGCTTACTTTAAGATCCGTAGTAGTCTTTTCAATTAAAAATCTGGAAAAGAAAATGGAAAATTCATTAGTAATGTTCGAAATAGGGATAAATTATAACAATGGACATTGCAGCCTTGACTCTTATAACACTGTACAACAATTTCAAACTTTTTTTCAAAATAACAGGGTTCTGTCAGTGGATTCTGCTGGAGGAGAAAGATCACATCTGAATTCTATATTAGAGGGGGTTACAATTTTCCACCCTTTGCTAGTACGTGCAGAATATCGGTATATAATACTATGTGTTCTGTTCATCTGAGGTGTAGGGTATCTTCAGCTGGGAGCTGGGAGGGAATCTTCAGCTCAGAGCTGGGAGAACCTACATATGCGAGGAATAACAAATTAACCCTTAAAAGGCAATCTTGAATTTGGCCGGTTTTTTTGGTGTTTGTGTTAAGTTTTTGGCTTTGGTGTGTTCTGACATATGTAGTAAAACTTTATGGCCAACATTTTTGTAGAACATTTCAACCACGCCCCACACATTTTTAGGGGAGTTTTTTTACGATTTGTCAAAATATAGGCAAAAATCACGGTTATGGGGGGAAGCTAGAGTGTTAATATATTCCACAAAAATATAGGCCTTAACATTTGCTACAAAGTTGCTGAAGATACCCTACACGTCAGATGAACAGAACACATAGTTTTATATACTGATATTCTACTCGAACAAGCAAAGGGGATACAACTTTAACGCAAATATATCTTTATAGTTTGTAGGATTATAATAATTTGTAATTATGAAAAATCTATTTATTTAAAATCTAAAATCTATTGTAGGATTATAATAACACTGTCCAACAGCATTTTTGGAACAGAATAGCCGACGTATAATTCTGAAAGGGCATGTTGAGTAGATCATTTTTGTAGAATAAACTTCTGGTCCAGCTGGTCTGAGTTTTTTTTTTACAGTGGGTCAAAGTTTTCATTTTTTGGTCGAAGGTGGCATTATACTAAATGAAAAAAATGATATAAGTTAATGTCTGAGATATTTCTTATTGTCAGAGGTACACAGTGGAATTTTATGAGGATCATTTTTGTGGAAGATCTTAACCCTCTAGCTCCCCTCTTAATGGGTCAATTTGGCCCTTTTTTCGAAAAAATTAAAAAAAGTTCTTTCAAAAAGGACATTTAAGGATTAAAATATTCTACGAAAATTTTTGCCGGAAAATTTTAATTGGGGTCGCCAAGGGCACCAAAGTTGTAATTATAGTTTTTTAGGTTTAATTAGCAAAATTACATGCCAACTTATACAAAAAAAATCTATAATGTTAATTTAAAGCCGTGATATCTGTGGAATTATTGGAGCAGAAGAGCGACCCTATAATTCTGAAAGGGCGTTTTGCGTAGATCATTTTCTTAGAATAAACTTACAGTGGGTCAAAGTTTTAATTTTTTGGTCGAAGGTAGCATTATACTAAATGAAAAAAATTATGTAAGTTAATGTCTGAGAATGTCTCTTATTGTCAGAGGTACACAGTGGAATTTTATGAGGATCATTTTTATGGAAGACCTTAACCCTCTAGCTCCCCTCTTAATGGGTCAATTTGGCCCTTTTTTCGAAGAAATTAAAAAAAGTCCTTTCAAAAAGGACATTTAAGGATTAAAATATTCTACGAAAATTTTTGCCGGAAAATTTTAATGGGGGTCGCCAAGGGCACCAAAGTTGTAATTATAGTTTTTTAGGTTTAATTAGCAAAATTACATGCCAACTTATACAAAAAAAAATCTATAATGTTAATTTAAAGCTGTGATATCTGTGGAATTATTGGAGCAGAAGAGCGACCCTATAATTCTGAAAGGGCGTTTTGCGTAGATCATTTTCTTAGAATAAACTTATGGTCCAGCTGGTCTGAGTTTTTTTACAGTGGGTCAAAGTTTCCATTTTTTGGTCGAAGGTAGCATTATACTAAATGAAAAAAATGATATAAGTTAATGTCTGAGAGATTTCTCATTGTCAGAGGTACACATTGCATTTTATGAGGATCTTAACCCTCTAGCTCCCCTCTTATTATACTTTGTAATTATGAAAATTCTATTTAGACCCACTGGCAGCCTAATTATTTTAATATTTTGATTTTGAACATCGTTGCGTATGACTGTTATTATTTATGAGTATTTTTGATAAAATTATGTATATAACTTCGAGCAGTTTAAAGATATTTGAGAATTTCAGTGGAAAAAGAAAAAGATCATTTTAGCGTTTGAAATCAAAGTAATTAGCATCAATCTAATACAGATGTTACTGCTAAAAAAGCTCTTAATGAGTTAATCAATTTTTAAGGATTTTTCTAACTAATATCATATATATTTTGTGAGATTTGTGATTTGTTGAATGCTACAATTTTTAATAAAACAACATCTTACATTATTCCAGGATTATCTAGTTTTTTCTTATTTCCACTTAAATCTACAGTATTGTTTGATAATTTCCAAAGAGGGCAGTCAAAAAACAAATCGGTTCCCCACCAAAACGATATAGAATTTTGTAAGAACTCGTACTTTAGTCTAATAGATTTTGATTTTTTTTTCATGTTTCGCTATTTTGTATTTTTGAGGTGACGATATGTCTATTAGCAATTATCATAATTTCGACTTCAGGGCGTAAGACGTTTTTAATTTATGATATGTGTTGAATATTCCAATATATCCTTCCAAAATTAATGCAAATAACACTATGCAACAAAAAAAAAAAAAAAATTTGTGTCCTAGACCTAAAAAATATTTTTTTGTATAGATTGTGGCATACTGTTATATAAAATCAAAACCAAAAATTATATATGGATAAATTTTTGTTTAAAAATTTTTTTATTAAAAATACTATTATCGTCGAAGGTACCCTTAGTATTTGCACTATAATTTTTATAGTATATGCACGGTCGACTTATAGGTTAAATTGAAGCTATTAATGTGGGCTACCAAAGTTGGAACTATCTCTTTTACTTAGAACCAGTGGTTTAGTAACAGTCATTAAACAAACCGGAAAAAAGTAGCTTTTTAAACAAAAAAAATCCTGGGACAAAAAAACATAAAAATAAAAAAAAAAAATTTGTTTAATTTTTTAAAAGTTTGCATCCTAGCTAAGAAATTAATAATACCTATTTGAAAAAAATCTATGGATAAATGTAGAAATTGTAGCCCTTTTGGTAGAGGTAAGAGAATTTCAAAAAATCGTTTTTATTTTTTTAAATTTCTGTTTAAATAGCGATTTTATTTACATTATGTACATTTGAGTTTGTTTACATGAACAATTTTCATTAGAAGTAATTGTGAGTTCTTTGTTGACGTTTGTAGATTTCGGAATCGATTTCTATAATGAGGAACCAAATATAATCTCCCATCATTCTTTCATCCCAGTGCCCTTGGTAACGCCGCTCGATGGACTTCAGTTCTTGGTGAAACCTTTCGCCATGTTAGTCACTTACGTCGCCAAGCTTCTCGGGAAAAAGTTTAAATGAGAATGCAAGAAGTGAATTTTGAGGGACATATTTACACCTGTTGGAATACATAAAGCGAAAAATAATTTGGAAGAATACATACATATGTGTTATATACATAAATATACAAAAATATATTTCTAACCAATTTTATCATAATTTTTTAACAAATCATTAATCATTGTTTCATAATTGGATCCAAGGAAATTTGAAACTACAAGCTTAACCAACCTCCATGCTGCAATTTCATCCTACGTCAAATATGATTCGAAATTCACATCTTTCATCAGTTTCCTTATTTTAGGCACATCAAAAAAGCCTTCTTCGATTTTTTGAAAAGAAAGACTTTTAAATAAAATTTTTAAATATGAGAGTGAATTGCCATCTTTCCTTAAGGCTTTTACAAAATTTTTAACGAGCCCCAGCTTAATATGCAGTGGTGGCAAAATATCGGCTATCCCAGAGGCATAACATACCAACTACTTTTAAATCGCAACAAACTTTTCAGTCATGTTCATGTTTTATGTATTTTATTAATTTAGCCATTGTTTCGTATGATTCCTTAGTGTTGACAGCATGAGCAATGGGAATCGACGGTTTCTGATTTCCGTTGTGCAAAAGTACTGCTTTCAAACTTTCTTTACTGCTGTCAACAAATAACCGCCAATCCTTTAAATTGTATGTTTGATTAAGTTCCTCGAAAAATCAGGGAATGTTCTTGCAAAAGCATCTGTTATCCACAGTTGTATAAAATTGTTTGTAAGGTATATCACGGACTCTATAATATGATAAGTTAACATATGGGGCTAACATATTGTACTGTTATAGTGAAGTCTAAAATTAAAACGTTTTATTTCACAAAACATTGCAATACAATAATTGTAAAATACTTACCGCATTCTTCCACTAGTCCATCGAATAAGATTTACATGGCACGAATTACACAAAATACTAGGTGTCCACGGTTCGTTCATATTTTTAACTGGTACACCAAAATATTACACATATATTTCTTCTATAATTTTACAAAAACGCACATCGATTTTTGTAATTACATATTTTCCGCAGATGTAGCAGAAATTGTCGGGATCATTTACACATTGAAAAGCAAAGTAGTACGCGGCAGTCTTGAAAATATTGTGTGTCTACTTTCGAAGCAAACTATATGTCAGCTACAGATACTGCAACTTATGTACCTTAAATCCGGAATTTATGAATGAAATTACTTATTAATAAATTAGTGTAATTCAGCGCCTTAAAGAGATAAGTCGATTTCATGAAAAATATTACAAAGTTATACATATTTCGAAGTATGAGTAAAAGGCAAAGAACTTTTCAATGTGTAAATGATCCCGACAATTTCTGCTACATCTGCGGAAAATATGTAATTAAAAAAATCGACGTGCGTTGTTGTAAAATAATAGAAGAAATATATGTGTAATATTTTGGTATACCAGTTAAAAATATGAACGAACCGGGGACACCTAGTATTTTGTGTAATTCGTGCCATGTAAATCTTTTTCGATGGACTAGTGGAAGAATGCGGTAAGTATTTTACAATTATTCTATTACAATGTTTTGTGAAATAAAACGTTTTAATTTTAGACTTCACGTGGAATTTGCAATGCCAATGATTTGGAGACAACTCTGAGCGATTCAATTTTGAGTCAGAAGTCATCGCTTTTAACTCAGTTTCAACTCATTGATCTAGTGAGAGATTTGGAACTGACCAAATATAAGGCAGAACTACTGGCAGCTGGGATGAAACAGTACAATATTTTGGCCCCAGATGTTAACATATCATATTATAGAGTCCGTGATATACCTTAAAAAACAATTTTATACAACTGTGGATAACATATGCTTTTGCAAGGACATTCCCGGATCGTGCGAGGATCTTAATCAAACATACAATTCAAAAGAATGGCGGTTATTTGTAGACAGCAGTAAAGAAAGTTTGAAAGCAGTGCTTTTACACAACGGAAATCAGAAACCGTCGATTCCCATTGCTCATGCTGTCGGCACTAAGGAATTATACGAAACAATGGCTCAATTGATAAAATACATAAAATATGAACAACATGACTGGAAAATTTGTTGCGATTTAAAAGTAGTTGGGATGTTATGTGGAATGCAAGGCGGATATACAAAATATGGCTGTTTTTCATGCCTCTGGGATAGCCGAGCTTGCGAAGATCATTACAGAAGAAAGAAATGGCCAACAAGAAAAGACATTACATTGGGTGAACACAACAAAAAATACACACCTCTCGTCCAAAAAGAAAACATTATTTTGCCACCACTGCATATTAAGCTGGGGCTCGTTAAAAATTTTGTAAAAGCCTTAAGGAAAGATGGCAATTCAATCTCATAATTAAAAAGTTTATTTAAAAGTCTTTCTTTTCAAAAAATCGAAGAAGGAGTTTTTGATGGGCCTAAAATAAGGAAACTGATGAAAGATGTGAAGTTCGAATCATATTTGACGTCGGATGAAATTGCAGCATAGAGGTCGTGTAAGCTTGTAGTTTCAAATTTCCTTGGATCCAATAAAAGCCCGCAATATGAAACAATGATTAATGATTTGTTAAAAAATTATGAAAAAATTGGTAAGAAATATATTTTTCTATATTTATGTATATAACACATATGTATGTATTCTTCCAACTTATTTTTCGCTTTATGTATTCCAACAGGTGTAAATATGTCCCTCAAAATTCATTTCTTGCATTCTCATTTAGATTTTTTGAAATTCTTTTACCTCTACCAAAAAGGCTATTATTTCTACATTTATTCAGAGATTTTTTTCAAAAAGGCATTATTTTCTTCGCTAGGAGGCAAACTTTTAAAAAAATGGAATAAAATATTTTTTCCGTTTTTTTTTCCTATTTTTTATGTTTTTTTTTGTCCCAGGACATTTTTATTTTTTTTTTGGAAAAAAATCTACTTTTTTGTTTAATGACTATTATTAAACCACAGTTTTTAAGTAAAAGAGATATTTCCAACATTTGTAGCCCACATTAATAGCTTTAATTTAACGTATAAGTAGACCTGATCGGGCATATACTCCAAAAATTATAGTGCAAATACTAAGGGCACCTTCGACGATATTAGAATTTTTAATAAAATTTTTTTTAAAAAAAATGTATCCTTGAAAAAAATTTTGGTTTTGATTTTATATAACAGTATGCCACTATAAAAAAAATAATTTTTAGGTCTAGGACACAAACAATTTTTTTTTTGCGTAGTGAAATCAGTGTTCCCCTCGAAAAAGGTGTCATTAGCCTTTGTCCAACAACTAACTCAGACTTGGTGATACCATTTAACTATATGTGGCAATAATGTAGCTAAGAATATGCTGAACAAAGCTTCTCAACATTTTATGGGAAGCAAATTTGTCCAAGAATTTTTTTTTGAAAAAGTGAACGAAAAACATATTTTTTTTTCAGCATAACATCCTGGGACTCGTAATTATGCACTAACAATATGTGGCAAACTTGTAGCCAATGTAACAATATGTGGCAAACTTGTAAATCTGAACAACTTTTGTTTTTCTAGGCATCATAAATAGATCAAAAAACCACATTGTAACTCAAAAATATTAGTATTTCACTATTTTGTAACTCTTAAACAAAAATGTTTTTTTTTTTCTTTTGGTGTAGGATAAGGCCAGGTATGGCCAATATTTTTGTGGAACATATTAACCCTCTAGCTCCCCCTCATAACTGTTTGACTTTTTTTTAGCAAATCGTAAAAGCATCCCTTTGGGGGATTTTTAAGGCGCTGCATGCACTTTTTTCGGGCAAATTCGTATGGCCATTAAATTATTAGTTGACCCAACTTGACTAAACGAACGATGCAAAAGTTCTTATTCTATGGGGCAACTTGCACGTCCAATTCTCAGAGTTGAGTCCCAAAATCATGTGTTGTACTGTGTTATATATATATATTATACACACTTTTTTTATAATAATACACGTTTATTTTCCAAAAACATACTAATCCATAAAATCAAAACCAAAAATTAGGTTAAATTCCAATTTTCATGAATGTTACCTTTAGTAATTTCACTATATTTTTGAAGTATTAATCCGATGGAGCCGGAATATGCATTAAGTTTATTTCTATTGTTAGAAAGCCAGCATCCTAACAATGTCGACTTGAAAAATCTACGGCTAAATGTTAGATTATAACCCTTTTGGTAGAAGTAAGAGAGTTTAAAAAACGTATACCTTTACACCCTCCGGAAAAAATGGGTATTAATGCCAGGTCCTTTTTGGTATCTCCCACACGAAATGGTGAAATCACTCCAAAATTAAATGTTTTATAACTTAAATACCAGTGCATATAAACCTTTATAATTCGGAAAGTATGTCGAGTACGAATATGTCAAGCCCCTTATGATACCCCCACACAAATTACAGATTAATTCTAACACAACTTACCCATAACTTCGGCAACCAAAAACATCTATATGTTATGATATTCTGTTTTTTGGACGACTTTTGATTTGACTATACAGGGTCTCCCATATTCGACGGACCCATCTGGCAACGCCATAACTTTTGACAGAGATGTCAGATCGCTTAATGACATACCGCGTTTGAAGCGTCAGTCCAAGCAGATTTTTACCATGGAACAATACACGCCACGCGAGCGCTCTGAAATAGTTGAAATTTACATTCAACAGAAGAAGTCAAGTCAACGTGCTTTTAAAATATTAAAAAATGTGAGAAGTGCGCCTTCTAAGAACACCATTAAGCGTTTATACGAAAAATTTTCGACTGGTGAGGCTCTTTCTAATCCGAAGAGGCCAAATAAAAGTCGACCAAGGCGATCGGCCGAGAATATCGCTGCCGTACGAGCCAGTGTTGAGAGGTCCCCAAGAACATCCCAAATACGCCGTTCTCAGCAGTTGGGCATGGCTCGGTCCACTTTACAACGGATTATTCGCGTTGATTTGCATTTGTTCCCGTACAAAATTCAATTGACGCAAAGATTGTTGCCTGCGGACAAGCCTCGTCGATTGGAATGGGCCCAACGAGTCCGTGGGTCCGTCGAATATGGGCAACCCTGTAGACTGACCAAGTGATTCCACAGCTCTCATCTCACAACGTGAGGCTATTCCTTAGTCTGTTTACTCTGCTTTTTCATGATCTTGATCTACTTTTTCATAATATCATGAATCTGTGTGTTGTACGCTAGTATTTAATTGTCAACAATCCTTTTAATTTTTCATAAAAATCATACAATAATCCAAATGCTGCAAATTTCCATTTTGGACATCGTTGCGTATGACTACTATTAATTATTAGGTGATTTGAATATAACTTTAGCAACATTAAAATTTTAACATATAATTGGAAATTTGAAATGTGAAAAGCTTAACGAGATTTTGAATTTTAAACGAAAGATTTCTCCCAATAATTGCTATAAAAATGTGCATTTATATAATATATATATATTGTAATTTCCATTTAATTTCAATTTTCTCTAGAGTTAACTTCTCTTCTTAATTTCTTTAAAGTTTAGCTTTTCTTGTAAAATGACCTCATTTAGAAAAATACCAGAATACCATTCTTCTTTGTGTTCCCTGTCCTGGTGACCACATTGAATCCACGACGACATTGTAACAACTTCAGCACCCTTTTTAAGAATCTTTCCTGCTCTTTCTCTATCCCTCTCTAGCATCTGTCATATGACGAACATAATAAACCCAGGACATTATACTTATTATGTGGGGACACACCAAAAACAAAATTATACAAAATAAAAATTTGAAATGAATAAGAGAAAAAGAAAACAAAATGGAAATAGTTTATATCTCATACTTGCCAAGTTCTTCTTTGTTTGTTGCAGCAATGACAACAAGAATATATTTAACAAAGGATGCATTTTTCTTCTTCTTAGAAGCAGAAGAAATACAAGAAACTATGTTAAGAAAACACCACAAACCAACATGCTCCATGATGAAAATGACGATGCGAATGATGATGGTGGTTGGAGGGATGGGAAACGCAAAAAACTACTCCTAAATTTGAAAAGAAATTCAACAACTACAACAACAAAAATAAGTTTTAACACAGAGATGATATCATTGTCAACAATAACCTCTCCGCAAACTTATAAAATATGTTTAGCGAAAAGTGTACGTATGTCTATGTATGGAATGATATTTACATTTGCAGCAAAAAATTCTAACAACAAAAAGGAAAATACATAAAGAGCAAATCTAGTTGGTTCAGGCTCACAAAAGAAGCGCACAGTGCTTTCATAGCGGAAAAACTCACGGAACACAACCCAAAAATCTTAAATCTTATTAAACAGAAAATACTAAAATATTGAATATCTGTTTTTAAGTTGATTTTCTGCTGGAATAAATCGCAATTAAAGCTATCTGTCTATACCACTTTTAAACTACTAAATGACCTTTACATTTTATAATTTGATTTTTTTAAATATCTTAAAAACTCTCGTACTGACATGAGTTTTAATGCATGATGTCTTAAATAACAAGACTCATACGCACCCAAGTACAAAATATAATTTTGTGAAATTTTAATTGTGTAGACAGATTTTTATTCTGTAGTAAGACAATGCTTGTCGATGCAAGAGATATATCAAGAATTCTTAGAAAGGAGAGTTCTTAACTTATATTGTCAGGGATTCAGGTGGGGGCTCTTTATAATAATAGAAAAATATTAAATATAATTTTTTTAACATGTTTTTTGTTGGAAAATTCTCAATTAAAGCTATGCTTCGTTGCAACTATAAATTGATATTCTTCTTTAAATGTTTTGTATATTTTCCAATTTGATATCTTAACAGCTTTAAGAGTTAAATGAGTTTTAGTGCAGTAATCTCTTAAATAATAAGAATCATACGCACCCAAGTACAAAATTTCATTTTATAATATTTTTATTATTAGACAGATTTTCTTCTGTTTTAGGCCATTTCGATGCATTAAACGTATCAAGAAATCTTGAAAGCAACGATTGTTAGGAGGTCGTAATATGAACTCATGTCTTCGGGCAGGAGGTCATAATAATATAAACAAGATATTAGTTTTTATATTGCTTTATTGCGGGAAAATGCGTAATTAGAGCTGTGCTAACGTCCAAACTTTCAATGTGCTTTTTCTTCTTTTAATCATCCCCACATTTTCCATTTTGAATTTTTCATATACCTTAAAAGCGCTCATAGCTACATGGGTTTTAAAGAAGTGATCTATTAAATAATAAGAATCATACGCATCCAAGTACGAAATTTTATTTTGTAATATTTCGATTATATGTATATACTAGGGATGTAACGAAAGTGACTTTAGCGAAAGCGAAAGCGAATATTGAAATATATTTTTTGCGAATGCGAATAGTAAAATATGCATTTTTGCGAAAGCGAATAATAGTGTGACCTTTTAGTACCAGCAAAGTTAAGGAACTGAACCGATACTTTTCCAGAATATTCAAGTATTAAGAATGTTTTCCATATTTTTACCTCCTGTTACCACAAGGACAAACATATTTTTTCAACTGTTTTGAAGATAAGTGGCAGAGGTTTTCATTGGTATTAATATCTTCAAAGTGTGTGAAGGGAATAGGGAGATTTAACACTTTTAACAAATAGAAGCGAATACTGAAATATATTTTTGCGAAAGCGGATGCGAAAACAAATAATCCCAAGATGGTTTTTTGCGAATGCGAAAGCGAATGTTAAAATGAGGCGAATAATTCGCGTTCGCATATGTGAATGCGAATATTCGTTACATCCCTGGTACAAACATATTTATATTCTGTTTTAAGGGAGTTTCGAGTAAATAAATGTATCAAGAAATGTAGAAATCAGCGATTGTAAGCAGATCTTAATATAATCACAGGGCTTCAGGCGGGAGGACTTAATAATAATATAATAATATTAAATATTATTATTATGATGCTTTCATGCTGTAATTTTTACAATTTAAAACATTTTTATATGAAACTTTTAAATGCCCTTCTTCTTATTCAAGCGTTTTTCATATTTTCCAATTTGAATTTTTGAAATATTTGAAAACACCCTCTGAGGTGCAGAGTTTTAGTGTAATGATCTCTGAAATAAAAATACTCATACGCACCCTATTGCAAAATTTCATTTTGTAATATTTTGATTGTGTGGACAAATTTTTATTGCGTTTTTGTGATTTTCGATGCAATAAATATAAGTATATCAAGACATTTAGAAAGCAAAGATTCTAAGGATATTTTTATATAATCTCAGGGCCTCAGTCAGGAGATCTTAATAATAATAATAAAATATTAAATATAATTTTTCAAGATGCCTTTTTTTTGAAAAAAAAAAAACAAATAATTATAAGAGCTATGTTTCTATAAAAATGTTCAATGATTCTTCTTAAAATTGCTTGATATATCCCAATTTGAATTATTGAAATATATTATAAACTTTCATAGATACATGAGTTTTAGTGCAATGTTCTATTAATTAATAAGAATCATACGCACCCATATACAAAATATAATATTGTAAAATGTTTATATGTAGACCGATTTTTATTCTGTTTTAAGATAATTTCAATGCAGTAAATGTATCAAGAATTTTTAAAAAGGAGGAATTCTTAAAAAATATATTCAGAACAGGGCTTCTGGTGGGTGTCTTTATAATAATAGAAACATATTAAATATAATTTTTCAAGATGTTTTTAGCAGGAAAATTCTCAATCAGGGCTATGTTTCTATGCAACTATAAAATTATATTTTTCTTTAAATGTTTTCTTTTTTTCCCAATTCGAAATTGTGAAATATCTAAAAAGCTTTAAGAGTTAAATGAGTTTTAGTGCAATAATCTCTTAAATAATAAGAATCATACGCACCCAAGTACAACATTTTATTCTATAATATTTGCATTATGTGGGCAGATTTTCGTCTGCTTTAAGACCATTTCGATATAATAAATGTATCAAGAAATCTTGAAAGCACAGATTGTTAAGAGGTCGTGATATATACGCAGATCGTCAGGCAGGAGGTCTTAATAATAATATTCGAATATTAGTGTTTAGATTGCTTTTTTGCGGGAAAATCGTAATTAGAGCTATGTTTACGTACCAACTTTAAATGTGTTTTTCTTTTTTAAATCATTCCCACATATTCCATTTTGAATTTTTCAAATACCTTAAAAACTTTCACAGCTACATGCATTTTAAAGTAATGATCTTTTAAATAATAATAATCATACGCATCCAAGTACAAATTTTTTTTTGGTAATATTTTGATTGTATGGACAGATTTTTATTATTTTTTTAATTGAATTTCGATGCAATAAATGTACCAAGGAATGAAGAAATCAGCGATTGTAAGCTGGTATTAATATAATCACAAGGCTTTAGGCGGTAGGCCTAATATAATAATAACACAGTAATATTAAATAATATTTGTTGAGATGCTTTCATGCTGTACTTTTCACTAAGTAAACAATTTTTATATGCAACTTTTAAATGCCCTTCTTTTTATTTAAACGTTTTCCCATATTTGAAATATTTTAAAAACTCTCAGAGGTACGGAGATTTAATGTAATGATCTCCTAAATAAAAAATACTCATACGCACCCAAGTGCAAAATTTTACTTTGTAATATTTTGATTATGTGGACAGATTTTAATTCTGTTTTAAGAGAATTTCGATGCATTAAATGCATCAAGAAATCTTGAAAACAAGGATTGTTAGGAGGTCCTTATATTATATGTACTCATGTCTTCTGAAAAATATTATAAAAAATATTATAAAGTTATATTTCGAAGTATGAGTAAAAGGCAAAGAACTTTTCAATGTGTAAATGATCCCGACAATTTCTGCTACATCTGCGGAAAATATGTAATTAAAAAAATCGACGTGCGTTTAGTAAAATAATAGAAAAAATATATGTGTAATATTTTGGTATACGAGCTAAAAATATGAACGAGCCGTGGACACCTAGTATTTTGTGTAATTCGTGCCATGTAAATTTTACACGATGGACTAGTGGAAGAATGCGGTAAGGATTTTTTTTTGAAAAAAAATCTACTTTTTTAATTTGTTTAATGACTGTTACTAAACCACTGTTTCAAAGTGAAAGAGATATTGATAGCCCACATTAATAGCTTTAATTTAACGTATAAGTCGACCTGATCGGGCATATACTCCAAAAATTATAGTGCAAATACTAAGGGTACCATCGACGATAATAGTATTTTTAATAAAAAATTTTTTAAAAAAAATTTATCCATAAAAAAATTTTTGGTTTTGATTTTATATAACAGTATGCCACAATCTATACAAAAAAATAATTTTTAGGTCTAGGACAGATACAAATTTTTAAATCATCCCCACATATTCCATTTTGATTTTTTTAAATACAAACCTTAAAAACTCTCATAGCTACATGAGTTTTAGTGCAATGATCTCTTAAATAATAAGAATCATACGCACCCAAGTACAAAAGTTGAATTTCGTAATACATATTTTGTTTGTATGGACAGATTTTCATTCTTTTTTAAGAGAATTTCGATGCAGTAAATGTATTAAGATTTGTAGAAGCAATGGTTGTCAGGAGGTCATAATATAAAAACGAATCTTCAGGCGGAAAATTTAAAATTAAATAAAATTTTTTAAGATGTTTTTTGCTAGAAAATGCACAACTAGAACTATGTGTCTATACATCTTATAATATTATCCTTATTCTGTAAATGTTTCTCATATGTTTCATTTAAAATTTTTGAAATACATATCTTCAAAAGCTCTCATAGTTACATGAGTTTTAATGATCTCTTAAATTAAAATGATCAAACGCACCCAGGTACAGGGTGGAGCGCGGAAATTTGCTTTTTTGCACTGCAGGCTGTGGCGTTACTGTTAGTCGAAGAGAGTGGAGAGTATGTGTGGCTTATAGTGGCTAACGGGAGATTTGTATCCGTCTGCCTTTCAGTTGTCATCATGCATTGATTGTACACTTGAGGAGAGGTCATATTGTGTTTCGTTTACGATTCGCTGTTCCCCCACGCGGCGGAAGTGTTCCTGGACGGCAATCAATTGTAAATTGGGTAACTTCATTGAGAACAGCAGGGAATGTGTCATGTGTACCCAACGTTCCAACATCTTGGAAGACCCAATTAACAATATTGAAGCTGAAATTGGCAGAATACCAGTCGACTTGCTTGTTAGAGTTCATGAAAACTTCAGAAAACGTAATGCAGCAGTGTGTCGATAGCGAAGGTTGACATTTGCCAGATACACTATTTAAAACCATGTAATTTAAAAATTCCCTTACTGTTCAATATAATTAAAATATAAAATAAATTTTTCTAAGGTTCATAACTTTTTTTATTCATTCCCAAATAAGCAAATTACCGCGCTCCACCTTGTACAATATTTAATTTTGTTATTTTTTGTATTGGGCATACAGAATTTTGATTGGTTCAAGAGAACTTCGATGCAATAAATGTGTACTAAGATATGTAAAAAGCAACGATAGTAAGCATGTCTTAGTAATAATGTTAAATAACAGTTTCTAAGAGGATGTCTCATTGGAAAACTCACAAGTTGAGCTAAGTTTATATACAACTTTTAAATGCCATTCTCCTCATTTAAATATTCTTCATATTATCTAATTTGAACTTGTGAAATATTTTAAAAGCTTTCAGAGTTACATTAGTTTTAGTTCAATGATTTCTTAAATAATAAGAATCATACGCACCCAAGTACAAAATAGCATTTTGTAATATTTTTATACCCTACACCACACTGTGGTACAGGGTATTATAAGTTTGCTTCATGGCAGATGTTTGTAACACCTGAAAATAACACAGCTAGACCCACCTTAAAGAATACTGATCGACTCAGAATCACTAGCTGAGTCGATTAAACCATGTCCGTCCGTCCGTCTGTTCATGTAAAGTTGTTCGTCGACTACAGGTCGCATCGTACAGTCCGATCGTTCTGAAATTTTGCAGTTTACAGTATTTTGCAGCTGTTAAGATCGCTATTGAATTTGGTTGAAATCGGTTCAGATTTAGCTATAGCTCCCATATATATGTTTCGTCCGATTTTGCTCTTTAGTCCTGTAGAATCTGTATTTTACATCCAATCGTTTTGAAATTTAGAATGGTAGAGTTTCTTGATCCATGAAGCAACATTGTCGAATTTGAAGAAAATCGGTCAAGATTTAGCTATAGCTCCCATATATATATTTCGTCCGATTTGGCCCTTAAGCGCTATAGAAGCTGTATTTTACATCCAATCGTTGTGAAATTTAGAATGGTAGAGTTTCTTGATCCATGAACCAACATTGCCGAATTTGAAGAAAATCGGTTAAGATTTAGCTATAGCTCCCATATATATGTTTCGTCCGATTTGGCCCTTTAGTTCTATAGAAGCTGCATTTTACATCCAATCATTTTGAAATTTAGAATGGTAGAGTTTCTTGATCCATGAACCAACATTGCCGAATTTGAAGAAAATCGGTTAAGATTTAGCTATAGCTCCCATATATATGTTTCGTCCGATTTGGCCCTTTAGTTCTATAGAAGCTGTATTTTACATCCAATCATTTTGAAATTTAGAATGGTAGAGTTTCTTGATCCATGAACCAACATTGCCGAATTTGAAGAAAATCGGTTAAGATTTAGCTATAGCTCCCATATATATGTTTCGTCCGATTTGGCCCTTTAGTTCTATAGAAGCTGTATTTTACATCCAATCATTTTTAAATTTAGAATGGTAGAGTTTCTTGATCCATGAAGCAACATTGCCGAATTTGAAGAAAATCGGTTAAGATTTAGCTATAGCTCCCATATATATATTTCGTCCGATTTGGCCCTTAAGCGCTATAGAAGCTGTATTTTACATCCAATCGTTTTGAAATTTAGAATGGTAGAGTTTCTTGATCCATGAACCAACATTGCCGAATTTGAAGAAAATCGGTTAAGATTTAGCTATAGCTCCCATATATGTGTTTCGTCCGATTTGGCCCTTTAGTTCTATAGAAGCTGTATTTTACATCCAATCATTTTGAAATTTAGAATGGTAGAGTTTCTTGATCCATGACCCAACATTGCCGAATTTGAAGAAAATCGGTTAAGATTTAGCTATAGCTCCCATATATATGTTTCGTCCGATTTGGCCCTTTAGTTCTATAGAAGCTGTATTTTACATCCAATCATTTTTAAATTTAGAATGGTAGAGTTTCTTGATCCATGAACCAACATTGCCGAATTTGAAGAAAATCGGTTAAGATTTGGCTATAGCTCCCATTAATATGTTTCATCCGATTTGGCTCTTTAGATCCAATCGTTTTTATACCCTACATCACGCTGGGGTACAGGGTATTATTTAAGTATAAAATGTCCCAAAAGTAAATTTATGTAAACAATTTATACATGAATTACAAAATTTATATATCAGAGTTATTCAATATTACGAGAGTGGTGTAGGGTATTATATAGTCGGCCCCGCCCGACTTTAGCCTTTTCTTACTGGTTATTGTATGGACAGATTTTTATGCTGCTTTAAGAGATTTTCGAGAATTTGTTACCTAATTTATTTTCTCCTTTTTTATTTGGCCGAGAAACACTGTACAGCTGCTTAGTTTTTTTCATGATGGTGTTCGTGGCAAAAAGCATGTCTTCTGAATGAGCCTCAGAAAAATAATGTTGCTTCGCAAATGTGTTTAACTGAAAAAGAAAAGTTTTTGCATATTCTAGCAAAAATCACTACAACAATAAAGACATACAGACACACGCACAACTAACAACAAACAAATATTGTTATACTATTATTTATGTATGTATATATTCACACACACTCACACAAACTTGTAGAGCAAGCAGCACACAAGACTAAAAATACCCAAAAATTTGCATATGTATGAGGAGTGAAATAAAATATAACCCACAAAATGTGGCATATAATAAGGGGCTTATCGCCTGTTTCCTCTGACGGAATTCGTGGTACACACTTATGTATCTGTGTGTTTGTGTTCCATAACATAAAATGTTCTGTAATAGGAATGTAATATGCGATAATATGGTTATGATTTCCATTTCTTATCCTCTGTTTGATGATGTGCCAACAAATTTGTGTTTTTTTTTCGCTTGTCAGAAGGCATACTTTGTTGTGGCTTCCGGGACGAGGACAGTTAAATAAGTTGGTCCGAAGAAAATTTGGAAGGGAGCAATTAAATGATGACTATTGAAATAGTGCGATGTTGAAGGTAGTTAAGTAATTTCTTTTGCTTTTTGTATCTCCTCACCTTAGAGAGGAGGGTATACGTATGTCATTTGCTACGGACCTAAGGTGTAACACATCGAAGAAGTGACCTAAGACCCTAAGAATGTTCGGCGAAAATCCGTTTTGGGTCATTTTAAGTCATTTGAGCAATGTCCGTCCGGCTGGAGTGCCGTTTATGCGAAAGGTTTCATCAAGAAATGAAGTCCATCGAGCGGCGTTACCAAGGGCACTGGGATGAAAGAATGATGGGGAGATTATATTTGGTTCCTCATTAGAGAAACAGATTCCGAAATCTACAAACTTCAACAAAGAACTCACAATTACTTCTAATGAAACGTGCTCATGTAAATAAACTCAAATGTACATAATATAAATAAAAGTAATAAATAAAATCGCTATTTAAACAGAAATTTAAAAAAAAAAAGATTTTTTGAAATTCTCTTACCTCTACCAAAAAGGCTATTATTTCTACATTTATTCAAAGATTTTTTTCAAATAGGAATTATTTTCTTCGCTAGGAGGCAAACTTTTAAAAAATGGAATAAAATATTTTTTTTCGATTTTTTTCTATTTTTTTTATGTTTTTTTTTGTCTCAGGATTTATTTTTTTTTTAAAAAAATCTATTTTTCCAATTTGTTTAATGACTGTTACTAAACCATTGTTTTTGAGTGAAAGAGATATTTCCAACATTGGTAGCCCACATTAATAGCTTCAATTTAACGTATAAGTCGATCTGATCGGGCATATACTCCAAAAATTATAGTGCAAACACTAAGGGTACATTCGACGATATTAGTATTTTTAATAAAATTTTTTTAAAAAAAATTTTAATTTTCATAAAAAAATTTTTGATTTTGATTTTTATAACAGTATGCCACAATCTATACAAAAAATTAATTTTTAGGTCTAGGAGACAAAAAAAATTTTTTTTGTTGCGTTGTGTAATTCATTGCTGTAAAAAGTTTTTAAATCAGTTCATATTTTGTTATAGTCCACCTATAGATGTCGCTCCCAAAAAGGCTTATTTAAGCCATAAACACAATATTTTCTAAGAAATTTAGCTGAAACTTTGCAGTTTGTATTCAATTTTATGCAGAGTTCATCTCAATAAAATTTATACAAATCAAATTTTATTTTGTTATTGCTCTAAAAAATGCGGCCATAAAATTTGGCTAAAAATTGCAGCGTTCCTTTTTTAAAAATTTACTTAAATAAAAACATTATTTGCTCCATATCCAAAAAGATTTTTCTAGCAATAATTTTTTTTTTTTGCATTAGAAAATGTAAACCTACCCTGCATACCTACCTCTTGCATATTGATCCTTCACCTTATGTTTGAAGATTGCAGCTAGACATTTGAGCCAGAAATGAAATTAAATCAAAACACAAAATAGCCCTAGTCATTGATTTGTATTCTATTTTGACAAGAATTCATCACAGCAAAAATTTAACAAATCGGTTCATATTTTGTTATAGTCCACCTATAGATGTCGCTCCCAAAAAAAAATTGCATACAATTTGACAGCTATAACTGTAGGTTAGTTCTAAATGCAGGATAACCGGAGATTGTGGAATTGACCGTTACTAGTATTAACCAGTAAGGACTATATAATACCCTACACCTCCCTAACAATGCGATAAAGGTCATTGCGATAATAATTTGGAATAATTGGTAAATGGGTAGAAACATATTATCTAATTCTGAAACGATAATCGCTAAATTAAGCAATATTCGTTCCTAAAGTGAGAAACATCTTTCTGGAAAATTTTAATGATCGGAAGTAAAATACAACTTCTATAGCGGTTTGATACCAAATCAGGAGGAACATATATATGGAGTTTTAATGTAAATCTGAACCGATTTTCCCTGAATACTCATTCATGTAAAAAGACCTCTTTCTGTAGAATTTCGCACTGATCGTATATAAAATACAGTCTCCACAGCGCTTACATGTCAAATCGGGGGTAACATATATATGGGGGCTATATCTAAATCTGAACCGATTTTCTCCGAATTTGGCAGTATTCCTTCGAGTAATAAGAAACCTATTTCTGCCGAATTTCGCACTGATCGGATATAAAATACAGTTTATACAGCATTTACATGTCAAATCGGGAGTAACATATATATGGGGGATATATTTAAATCTGAACCGATTTTCTCCGAATTTAGCAGTATTCCTTCATGTAATAAGAAACCTCTTCTGACAATTTTTTTTACTGATCGGATTTAAAATACAGTTCTACAGCGCTTACATGTCAAATCGGGGGTAACATATACATATATGGGGGCTATATCTAAATCTGAACCGATTTCTTTCAAATTTGGCAGTCTTAATTCATGTAATAAGAAACCTCTTTCTGCCGAATTTCGTACTGATCGGATTAAAAATACACTTTTTACAGCGCTTACGTGTAAAATCGGGGGTAACATATATATGGGGGCTATATCTAAATCTGAACCGATTTTCTCCGAATTTGGCAGTATTCCTTCATGTAATAAGAAACCTCTTTTTGCCGAATTTCACCCTGATCGGTTATAAAATAAATTTTTTACGGCGCTTACATGTAAAATCGGAGATAACGTATATATGGGGGCTATATCTAAATCTGAGCCGATTTTCTCCGAATTTGGCGGTATTCCTTCATTTAATAAGAAACCTCTTTCTGCTGCATTTCATACTGATCGGATATAAAATATAGTTTTTACAGCGCTTACATGTCAAATCGGGGCTAACATATATATGGGGGCTATATCCAAATCTGAACCGATTTTAACCAAATTAACTAGGGATCGTCCTTGGGCCAAAAAAAAGATATGTGTATAGTTTCGTCAAGATCGGGGCATAATTGCGACCTGTACTTTGATTACAAGAATACATCTACAGACGGACATATCTAAATTGACTCAGAAAGTGATTACAAGTCGATCGGTATAATAAACAATTTGTTTGTAACACCTTTTGGGTGTTACAAACAAATGCACAAAGTCATAATACCCTGTACCACAGTGTGGTGTAGGGTATAAAAATAACCCTCAGTTAAAAATTTATTAAAACAAAAATCACTTCATCCTAATACTTGCCTGAAAATCCGAAACTCTATAGACAAATTACGATTCTTTTATACCCTCCACCATAGGATGGGGGGTATATTCATTTTGTGACTCGGTTTGTAACACCTCTAAATATTGATCTGAGACTCCATAAAGTATATGTATTCTTAATCGTCTTAAAATTCTAAGACGATTTAGCCATGTCCGTCCATCCGTCCGACTGTTGTAATCACGCTACAATCTATAATACTTGAGCTAGGTTGCTGAAATTTGTTATATATGTAGTTCTGATAGCTGCAGGTAACTTGGGTTTGAAAATGGACAACTTCGGTCCATATTTCGATATAGGCCCCATATAAAGCATCTGTCCGATTTGACTTCTTAACTGCATAGAGACCATAAATGTCAACTGATCGGGCTGAAAATTGGTAACTGGGATTAATTTATACCCACACCCTCACACGAGCAAAGGTAGCCATGGGTCCATGTTTTGATAGAGCCCCCATAAAAAGGTCCTTCTACTAAGGCCAGACCGGCCTTAGTAGTACGTCCATAACTTTTGCAAATATTAAGTCACCAAAAATCCAATTACTGTTTTGGATTTGCGAGAGTCTGGTGCCTAGCCAAATTAAAAATGGCCCAATGTGTTCTCTTTCAAACGACTGAAACTTTTGAAAATTCGGTTCAGCCGTTCAAGAGCAATTACAAATTTCGTAAAACACAAAAACGAATTTTTCTAATTTTTTTTTACAATTTTAAATCCCCATTAAATTTTGTTCCAATAATTTATTGTTAACGATATTTTATTTTTCCATTTAGCAACATTTTATAAAGTTTTTGGGCAAAAATAAATTTTATGGGTCTAATATCAAAAATTCTTCTGCTTGATTTTGAATAATCTGAAATTGTAGGTATCCTAAGGAAAACGGAACATCAAATCATTCCATCCTTTTGTTTGTATGTAGTTATTGTGTAGGCGTTTCCCTCTTATATTTGTCAATGTCACACAGTTTTGTGCCTTTTAACTCTTTTCCCCGAAATCTATTTGATTATTGTTGTCGCACACGCTTATCATTTACATTTTCATAATTTACATTTGTTGAATAAAATTTTGCCTTCACTGCAAAACCATTTTGGGATCTGAAATGTATTCAAAATGTTATGCTGCTACTAAAGATAGGCTATGATTAGATTATATGAAAACCGCCTGAAAGTAGGCAACAACCAAATGCGAACACTAGAAAACTGATGATGTGGGTGATTGTTTGTAGTTAACAATTGCTGGTTTTGTAATGTGATATTTTTTTTGCGAACTTTTGTTTCCCAAGTATTGATATAAATTTTGGTTCTGAACCTTTTCTTTGTGTTGTCGTAAAGATTCCCTTTCTTAGCTTTGGGTGAGGCCTTAATAAAGTTATAGTCATTTTGTTATGTTTCCATTGTTGTAAATTTTGAACCATCTGTTCTTTAGATTTGTTTGTTAAGTTTTGCATAACATTGTGTGTCATTTATGAATGGGTGTTTTTGTTAACATATTCTGAAATTTTACATTTCAATTAGTCTCACTACAAAATGCCTAAAATTATGCAAGAACTCTTTTGGTCATATATACTTCCCTTTGTTTGCAGATAATTGAGATTTTCCCAAATAAATTTCCATTTAATTTCATTCTGACGATTGTTTGTGAATTATGTTGGAGATAGTGACAGAATTTTATGAATTAAATGCGCCTATTATGCATAAAAGCCTGAATGTAGGCTATGATTATTATTTGTATGTTATTCAATAGAAATATATATTTATTTGTTAAGAGGAAAGAAAGGTTATTTTGACGATAGTTTTATTTTAATGAAGTTAAGAATATATATTAAGAAATTATGACATTATACTCGTATAGCTTACATATCTTAATAAGAAAACTGATATGGAGCAAATCATGTTTTTATTTACACTGAAAAAAAATTTGTCATAAAATTAAAGAAATGCTCCAAAGACGTCATTAGTTTTTAAAACAAGTACATTTTGTACTTAAAATATAGATAATTTCAATAATATTAAGTAATTTACTTAATTATACCCTACACCACACTGTGGTACAGGGTATTATAAGTTTGTTTCACGGCAGATGTTTGTAACACCTGAAAATAAAACAGCTAGACGCACCTTAAAGTATACCGATCGACTCAGAATCACTAGCTGAGTCGATTTAACGATGTCCGTCCGTCCGTCTGTCCATGTAAAGTTGTTCGTCGACTACAGGTCGCAATTTCACTCCGATCGTTCTGAAATTTTGCAGTTTAGAGTATTTCGCGGCTGTTAAGATCGCTATTGAATTTGGTTGAAATCGGTTCAGATTTAGATATAGCTCCCATATATATCTTTCGTCCGATTTGGCCATTTAGTCCTATAGAAGCTGTATTTTACATCCAATCGTTTTGAAATTTAGAATGGTAGAGTTTCTTGATCCATGAACCAACTTTGCCGAATTTGAAGAAAATCGGTTAAGATTTAGCTATAGCTCCCATATATATGTTTCGTCCGATTTGACCATTTAGTCCTATAAAAGCTGTATTTTACATCCAATCGTTTTGAAATTTAGAATGGTAGAGTTTCTTGATCCATGAACCAACATTGCCGAATTTGAAGAAAATCGGTTAAGATTTAGCTATAGCTCCCATATATATGTTTCGCCCGATTTTGCTCTTTAGTCCTGAAGAAGCTGTATTTTACATCCAATCATTTTGAAATTTAGAATGGTAGAGTTTCTTGATCCATGAACCAACACAACCGAATTTGAAGAAAATCGGTAAAGATTTAGCTATAGCTCCCATATATATGTTTCGTCCGATTTGGCCCTTTAGTTCTATAGAAGCTGTATTTTACATCCAATCGTTTTGAAATTTAGAATGGTAGAGTTTATTGATCCATGAACCAACACTACCGAATTTGAAGAAAATCGGTAAAGATTTAGCTATAGCTCCCATATATATGTTTCATCCGATTTGGCTCTTTAGATCCAATCGTTTTTATACCCTACACCACACTGTGGTACAGGGTATTATTTAAGTATAAAATGTCCCAAAAGTAAATTTATGTAAACAATTTATACATGAATTACAAAATTTATATATCAGAGTTATTCAATATTACGATAGTGGTGTAGGGTATTATATAGTCGGCACCGCCCGACTTTAGCCTCTCCTTACTGGTTTTAATTATATTTTCTTAATTTTAGGTACAAAATGTAATTATTTTGAAGACTAAGGAGGTTTTTATAGCATTTCTTTAATTTTATGACAAATTTTTTTTCAGTGTAAGAAAATTATTAAAAAACAAGTAAAAGCGTTAAGTTCGGCCAATACAAAAAATATAGTAGATGAGAACAGTAGGAATCACAACAAGTTAGATGCTATATATGGGAGCTATAGCTAAATATGGACCGATATGGCCCATTAGCAAACCCAAACAACCTGCAACTATAAGAAGTATTTGTACCAAATTTGATCAACCTAGCTCTATTATTGCGGACTGTAGCGTGATTACCACAGACGGACGGACGGACGGACGGACAGACCGACATGGCTAAATCGTCTTAGAATTTTACGACGATTAAGAATATATACTTTATGGGGTCTCAGATCAATATTTAGAGGTGTTACAAACGGAGTGACAAAATGAATATACCCCCATCCTATGGTGGAGGGTATAACAAGTAAGAAAGTTCAGTCGGGTGAACGGAGTCTCAAAAAAAATATTAGTAAATTTATTTATTTTTATACCCTCCACCATAGGATGGGGTGTATATTCATTTTGTCACTCCGTTTATAACACCTCTAAATATTGATCTGAGACCCCATAAAATATATATTCTTAATCGTCGTAAAATTCTAAGACGATTTAGCCATGTCCGTCCGTCCGTCCGTCCGTCTGTTGTAAGTACGCTACAATCTATAATACTTGAGCTAGGTGGCTGAAATTTGGTATAAATACTTCTTACAGCTGCAGATAACTTAAGATTGAAAATGGGCGATATCGGTCCATATTTAGATATAGCTCTCATATATAGCATTGAACTTGTTGTGATTCCTACTGTTCTCATATTTTTTTTTTGTGATTTTCGGTGTTATTTTCTTTAGGTTTGAGTTATTTTGTGAGGTCACATGCTATCCAGGGTGGAAGGTATATAAGATTCGACATGGCCGAACTTAACACTTTTACTTGTTGATTTATAAATGGCATTTATGAGAAATACATTCAGCCACAAGTTACGTATTAAGCAGTCATCCTCTTCAAAGAAATACTAATAAATAAATAAACGGCGATCTAAGGCCTGTGAAGAATAATACTCGTACTGAAAGTTAAGAGTTATATAAATATTTAATAAAACCTCTGGAAGAGGGGAAGATCACTTGTACTTCCGGCAGTTTATAGCTGATAAATATACGATACATATTTTGCTTATATTTTTCCATTTTAAACTTTTGCAATATCTGAAAAATCACGAGAGATACAAAAGCTTTTGTGCAAACATTTCTTAATTAATAATAGTCATACGCACTAATGTTCAAAATATAAATTTTTAATGGAACAATGATCATTAAAAACGCTAATGCAGTCAACAACTTTTGACATATTAACTCAGACAAATTAAGAAAACTTCTCTGGATAAATGATCAACATTTGATTGTCCTTATGTTAATCTTAATGGATTATGATTTGATTATACCAAGATCCCCCCCTCATCTTAAAATAATATATAAATGGCGATGTGACGATTGATTGTTCAAGATACTATAGAATAAATCCACATTTCTAAATCTTTAAAAGTATCTGTAGTATTTTTATTTCCAAAAAGTAATAATGTAAATAATGCAGAGAAAAAATGCTATAAAAAATCGGCAATATGTGTAAATAATTTTACTCGAGAAATTGACTACTTTACGTTAGTTTATTTTGCCCAAAGAAAAAATTATTTTAGATCGATATCTTCTGAAGTTTAATATAATTTTTTTTCCTTTAAAAATTTTGGATGCCTTTAACCGCTTGCGACAAACATCAGCTTCAGTACAAAGTTCTTTTGATTTATAACAGTCATACGCACTGGTGTCCAAAATATAAATTTTTTGTGAAACAATATTAAGCAGAATCGATATTTTCAAACAAATTTACCAAAAGTTTAAGGAAACCTCGAAGATTTTTTGTCAAATTATATTAGCCTTTAATTGAAAACTTTGGATCCTAAAGTTATAAGTGGTTAACTTTTGGGGCAAAATGGTTCATTTGTGTGGGAGGTACCAAAAGGGGCGTGCCAATAACGCCCACTTTTCACTGGACGCAAGGTACTATAAAAGCATTACACTGCACGAAATTTCAAGTATTTATATGCACCGGTATTAAATATATAAGTTTGTTTAGACTAATTCAAAGTCTGCTCAACTGAAGACGCGATGGCTGAGCAGTTTATTATACACCTCATATGGGTGCCTGGGCATAGGGATATCCCGGGGAACTGCAAAGCCGATGAACTTGCTAGGAAAGGGACGACATAACAAATTCTCGAAAAATTTGCATATATATTGGTGTGCCACTATCCACGTGCAAGCTTTGGCTTAGGCAAGAGGCAATCAGGCAGTCCAACGAAAGATGGACAGAAATCGGCACCTGCAGGGTAGCTAGACAAATCTGGCCAATGTATGACCTGAGAAGATGAAATATCGCACTAGAAAGGCAAAGATTTTCTACGTTAGTATCAGTTCTGACGGGACACTGCTTGATCGGCGAACACGCCAAAAGATTGGGTATTGACTCTAATGACTTCTGCAGAAGCTGTGGAGATGAGGAAGAAGTGGAGAGCATTGAGCACTTGCTATGCGACTGCCCCGCTCTGAGTAAACGACGACTGGACATACTGGGGTCGGTGAATTGTAAAAAATCGAAAATATATATTTTATTTTAACTGTTTTAACTATTTAAATCAGTCTATGTACTCATTGAAAAGTTATGTTAACTGCTCTAACGAGCTCTGTTAACCAATTGACAGAGTTCTGTTAAAAGGGTGGTTTGTGTCTCTGCTAGTTAAATTCGAAATTTATCTTCACACACATGGAAAACTATGTAAATATTTGCAGAAATTATTAAAAGAACTAACATAATTTCCCCGAGTATTAATGAATTGTCATTTACTTCTCATCTTTTCCCAATGTCTCTAATATATTCAATTTTATTTCAGTTTTACTCTAATGACCTCATAAATAATAATACTCATTCGCACTAATGTCCAAAATCTTAAAATTGTAATACATATTTTGGTTTCATACATTTCTTATAGTTATAGAAAAATTATTAATAATAAAGTCCGCAACCACGTCTTTTTGTTGCCTAATTCTCTTCAAATTTCCCCTAACAATTTTCACATAAATCCCTCAAGAATTTACTTTTATTCTAATATCCTGAGGATGTTAGAATTCTTATGTATATATGAATGCAGCTATGCTAACAATTTTCACAATTTACTTCTTTTAATTAAAAATATCCATAAATTTTCTATTTTAGGGAAAAGCAAACTATGCAAAAAAGCTCCCAATGCTGACAATGTTTGGCTTTTAGGTAACAGTAACTAGAGTGGCACGAAGAACTGGCTGTCTGTGGTATGTCATTTGTCTGCATTGGAGTATTTGGGCCATGCTTTTCGTTTCCTACCCACTCTCGGTGTTTGGTCTGACAATCTTGTTGCAAAACTACTGCCAGAACCACACTTCTAGTTGCATCATGCTGCCAGTCATTTCACAGAATAACTCTTTCTCCAATACAGACACACAAAACCACTATGGAAGCTGAACAATAGCTTCCGGTGTGTAAAACTGGAAGTATCCTCAATGTCCGTATGTCTGTCTTTCTGTCCATCCATCTCTATCTATGCCGACTTTTATTACATGTTGTAAGAGAGGAATAATAGAAAAATCCTCGCCATCCGTCCTTGCTACCATCTATCCATCCGTCCGTCGGTCTGTCCATGCCTAAAACTGTCTGTCTTTTTGACTCTTCTCACAAAGCCGGGGAAAAATTTATTGCTGGCATTGTGACAAAGATGGCCAGCAATTTGTTTTCCTTTTTCTGACGTCCCTTTTGATTGCTTTCTTCTTTCACATGAATTTCAAATGTTTGTCTTTTCGATGACAAAGCTCAAAAAAGAAAATGAAAAATTAAAACATTGAAAACACACACAAAATCATAAAATGGGTAATGTTAAAGAGATTTGAAAATTTCAAATTTAGAACATGGTTTCCTTAAAATTTGAATAAAATTTGTTTGTTTCTATTATTATAGAGGAACAAAGTATTGCTCCCAAAAGTCAATGGTCACCCACATTTAACATGAACAAATTTTTTCTTTCTCTCTCTGCTCATCATCCTGGGAATGCTGTGCAAATCCCTTGGCTTTCAATTGAAATGAGCGCAAAAAATATATTTACATATTCACGGGTTTTCTCCCCTTTTTTCATTTGTTGGCTGAAGGAAAAGTTAAATGACTGTATTTTATATGCCATTTACTCCTCCCTCAGACGTGCCCTTACCAACTTCTTATTGCCTTAATCCGACCTCTGCGACACCCACCCACACGTAATTGTAAGCGCATTAAAATGTTAAATACTTTGTGTAACTTACGCTTATAACAAACGCATTTCACGAGTTCTGCAGAGAAAGAGCAAAAAAAAACCAGTAAGGAAAGGCAGAAAGTCGGGCGGGGCCGACTATATAATACCCTACACCACTCTCGTAATATTGAATAACTCTGATTAATAAATTTTTTAATTCATGTATAAATTGTTTACATAAATTTACTTTTGGGACATTTTATACTTAAATAATACCCTGTGCCACAGTGTGGTGTAGGGTATAAAAACGATTGGATCTAAAGAGCCAAATCGAATGAAACATATATATGGGAGCTATAGCTAAATCTTAACCGATTTTCTTTAAATTCTGTAGCGTTGGTTCGTGGATCAAGAAACTCTACCATTCTAAATTTCAAAATGATTGGATGTAAAATACAGCTTCTACAGGACTAAAGAGCAAAATCGGACGAAACATATATGAGGGAGCCATAGCTAAATCTTAACCGATACTCTTCAAATTCGGTAGTATTGGTTCATGGATCAAGAAACTCTACCATTCTAAATTTCAAAATGATTGGATGTAAAATACAGCTTCTACAGGACTAAAGGGCCAAATCGGACGAAACATATATATGGGAGCTATAGCTAAATCTTAACCGATTTTCTTCAAATTCGGCAATGTTGGTTCATGGATCAAGAAACTTTACCATTCTAAATTTCAAAACGATCGGATGTAAAATACAGCTTCTATAGGACTAAAGGGCCAAATCGGACGAAAGATATATATGGGAGCTATATCTAAATCTGAACCGATTTCAACCAAATTCAATAGCGATCTTAACAGCCGCGAAATACTCTAAACTGCAAAATTGCAGAACGATCGGAGTGAAATTGCGACTTGTAGTCGACGAACAACTTTACATGGACAGACGGACGGACGGACATCGTTAAATCGACTCAGCTAGTGATTCTGAGTCGATCGGTATACTTTAAGGTGGGTCTAGCTGTGTTATTTTAAGGAGTTACAAACATCTGCCGTGAAACAAACTTATAATACCCTGTACCACAGTGTGGTGTAGGGTATAAAGATGGGGCTATGTCGAATTATAGTAACTCTACATACATCAGGGAAAAAAGTTTTCCATTGAATATTTGATATTAAAACACTGGAATTCCTTTTAACCTTTTTATACCCTACACCACACTGTGGTACAGGGTATTATAAGTTTGTTTCACGGCAAACTTAGTATACCGATCGACTCAGAATCACTAGCTGAGTCGATTTAACGATGTCCGTCCGTCCGTCCGTCCGTCCATGTAAAGTTGTTCGTCGACTACAGGTCGCAATTTCACTCCGATCGTTCTGAAATTTTGCAGTTTAGAGTATTTCGAGGCTGTTAAGATCGCTTTTGAATTTGGTTGAAATCGGTTCAGATTTAGATATAGCTCCCATATATATCTTTCGTCCGATTTGGTCCTTTAGTCCTATAGAAGCTGTATTTTACATCCGATCGTTTTGAAATTTAGAATGGTAGAGTTTCTTGATCCATGAACCAACATTGCCGAATTTGAAGAAAATCGGTTAAGATTTAGCTATAGCTCCCATATATATGTTTCGTCCGATTTGGCCCTTTAGTCCTATAGAAGCTATATTTTACATCCGATCGTTTTGAAATTTAGAATGATAGAGTTTCTTGATCCATGGACCGACATTGCCGAATTTGAAGAAAATCGGTGCAGATTTAGATATAGCTCCCATATATATCTTTCGTCCGATTTGGTCCTTTAGTCCTATAGAAGCTTTATTTTACATCCGATCGTTTTGAAATTTAGAATGGTAGAGTTTCTTGATCCATGAACCAACATTGCCGAATTTGAAGAAAATCGGTTAAGATTTAGCTATAGCTCCCATATATATGTTTCGTCCGATTTGGCCCTTTAGTCCTATAAAATCTGTATTTTACACCCAATCGTGTTGAAATTTAGAATGGTAGAGTTTCTTGATCCATGAACCAACATTGCCGAATTTGAAAAAAATCGGTTAAGATTTAGCTATAGCTCCCATATATATGTTTCGTCCGATTTGGCCCTTTAGTCCTATAGAAGCTGTATTTTACATCCGATCGTTTTGAAATTTAGAATGGTAGAGTTTCTTGATCCATGAACTAACATTGCCGAATTTGAAGAAAATCGGTTAAGATTTAGCTATAGCTCCCATATATATGTTTCATCCGATTTGGCTCTTTAGATCCAATCGTTTTTATACCCTACACCATACTGTGGTACAGGGTATTATTTAAGTATAAAATGTCCCAAAAGTAAATTTATGTAAACAATTTATACATGAATTACAAAATGTATATATCAGAGTTATTCAATATTACGAGAGTGGTGTAGGGTATTATATAGTCGGCACCGCCCGACTTTAGCCTTTCCTTACTGGTTTTAATTTAAATTTCGCAAAATATCTTGAAAACTGTCAAAGTTATATAAACTTTTCGCAAGGAAGAGTTCTGATCAAAAAATCTGCACGATTCGAATGTACAAACATTCAAACAAAAAATCTAATAAAGTTACAAAAATTTTTTTTATCAACTAATTTTTTGTAGTCCTAGAATATTTACAGATGGGCATGCCAGGTCATTCAGTTAAATTTTAACTGGGATGGTGCCCCTTATTTTTTTCAATTTTAAATTTTCAAAAACCTTTTATACAGACAAACTTATACTAACTTTAGCAACAAATCTCAGAATTAACAAATAAAATCGTTAAGTTCTGCCATGCCGAATCTTATATGCCCTCCGCCATGGATTGCATTAAATTCTATTACTGGAAAAATCTTTGGATATGGAGCAACTCATGAAACGATCCTTTTTGTTTAAGGAAATTATTAAAAAAACAGTTGCGAAGAAAATTTGGCAGTGTTCATACATGTAATCGTTGCTGATCAGTCGTAGTGAACGGACGTGTTTATCGCAGACCGGATAGTTAAAACCTATTACGCAATCGCAAAAAATATCTGTAAAAAGTCTGGAAGGCCTACATCGTAGTACCTATTACGGGCTAATACAGACAAAAAATAAATAAATTCCTTGACGGGGATGCCTTCGTGTTCCGATGGAGCGGGGTTCCCCAATCGTCCTACTGTCCGTCCGTTGGTCTTGGCAAAAGCCGACCACACCAAAAATGGTGAAAATTTCCCTCCAGTACCCACAACAGGTGGTACGGTGAGGGAAAACGTCATGTCTGTCCGTCAAAACGGAAGCACAATGAGCCCCGGATAGCGCTCAGAGTTTTGACGAAGTTGGAGGCTGTTGAGGTTTCGGCTCTTACCGAAAAACAAAAAGAGTAATTTACCTGGGCTAAAGGCGTCATAGATGCTTCTAAGGCCAATCAGCCGACTGAAAGAGCCACAGCTAAGTCAGCTGTGTTAACGGCTAATAAAGTCAAAAGCATCAGATCGCCTGATGAACCCCTGCCTGCGAAAAAGTCAAGAGGCCCTAATGTCACCATCAACAGGACACTCACCAAACCCTTCAATGAAGTGGCGAAGGAGAGTCTAGTGATGGCCGTTATAGACGGAAGTAGTGAGGATGGATCCATCCTCAAGGACAAATGGAGCCATGTGCAATCAGCCATTATGGCTCATTACCTCGATGTCCGTAGAGAAATGCCGGCCACACCACCAATCTGCAACGATGCAGGATGGCATCAGGGGAGAGTGAAGCTCTTATATTTCGGTGATGCCAGATCAGTAGACCTGTATAAGGCTGCCCTGAGTCGAGCGGGTGAGGTGTGACCGGGTGCCCAGTTGGATGTTGTCGAAAAAAACAACATCCCTAGTCACCCTAGAGCCCTCCAACCCGGCTGACATATTAGAAATAATAAAAGATTCCAATCCTGGTCTGCCGGCCCATAATTGGAGAATCAGCAAGGTGGGTGAGGCGGATGGTAAAAAGCGACAGGTCAATTTAATCCTTAACGCTGAATCCACCTCCCATATACAAAGTGCAAGTGCAACACTACAGTATGGCTTCCAGACTATAATCTTGAAAGTATACAAGCAGGATATAGCTCCCACTGCGGAAGGTGAAGCGTACACCGTGGTTGATACACGGCTTTCTGGAAGTGCGGAGGTATCCACGCCCATTATTTCGCGTGACTCCAACTCTAACAGAAGATCTGTTACGTCCTACTCTGAGGACGAAAGCTCTACTTCTGACACAGTGGGGCTGAGGGGAGTCTCCGCATACTCTTTGACGCATATGACGGGGACACGCTTCTCGATGATACGGACGAAGAGTTCGATAACACCCTTGTCTGGGTGGATGTTAATCCGTCAATTACCAATGATGGTAAGAAATCTACAGATTAACCTTCATCACGCTTAAGCAGCCTCAGCGGCTCTATTTCTGCGCCTGTCCACAGGCTGCTTGTGGCCAACTGTGAAGGCACTCCAAGAATTTGCATTTTGGCTAGGAAAGATCTAAGTATCTTTCTCCTGGCTAATTTAAGTGGTAAAGACCAAACATCTGCTAGTCTGGAGATCGGTAATCGCATATATTGGGTGGTCTCCAGTTACTTGCCTTATGAAGCTATAGTACCGACTGCTCTATTCAGGGAAGTAGTAGAAGAAGCAACGTCTGACGAGGTCGAGCTGATTGTTGGCGCAGACACGAACGCTCATCATACTACATATCTGGGGTAGTACGGATATAAACAATAGTGGTGATTTGCTTCTTGACTTTATTCTAGCTACCAACCTAAGCATTTGTAACATAGGTAATTAACCGACCTTTACAATTAAAGACAGACAAGAAGTACTAGACGTAACGTTTGCTACTGACCGGCTGTCAGACAAAATTATTGGGTGGAATGTACCGGACGACCACTCATTCTCAGATCCCCATTATATTGAGTTCAAAGTCGCTGAAAAAGCGCCTGAACCTGTCGTCCACAGAAATGTGAGAAACACAAGGTGGTACCTGTATGAAAAGAATTTCAAGAAAGTCCTCAACTCCAAACTTCTGTACGAACCGAATGACAAAGCCGGTCTGGATAATCTGGTCGAGCATATCACCACATCATTCAATAGTTCCCTTGAAGAAGCCTGTCCAAAAACAAGGTACAAGGGTAAAACTATGAAAAAGACCTGCAACAAGCTATTCAACAAGGCTAAATCTACTGGGGTCGCTAATGTCTGGGATGCCTATAAAGATCAACTCAAGATCTATAAGAAGGAGCTTAGAGAGACGCAAAGACGCTCTTGGTATACCTTCTGTGGCGAAGTGGAAAAGGTCTCCGACGCCGCAAGGCTGAGGAAAATACTATCAGCTTCACCCTGTACAGTGGGTTACTTGCAGGATGAGGCAAATAATTGGACCAAAAACAGCGAGCACTCTCTAAGTGGACTGCTCGACACACATTGCCCGGGGAACTCATCAACAGAGCCTGAGGATCAACAGGACCAACAAGAGTGCGACTGGACTGCGAGCGTCGCTAGCTTGTTGCCTGAGAGATTCAGAATAAGGTGGGCTATTAATAGCTTTGAGCCCTTTAAGTCACCTGGACCAGACGGCATCACTCCAGCAGAAATGCAGATGTTGAATGTTGAAATGTTAAAGTACATAAAATTTATGTAGGCTGAACAGGCTTTCACACATCCCGAATCGATGGAGGAATACCAAAGTGGTATTCATACATACCCAAAGCGGGGAAGATATCGCACACTAGGCCAAAAGACTTCAGACCAATTATCCTATCCTCCTTCCTATTGAAAGGTCTGGAAAGACTTTTAGATCATTTCATTAGGGAAAACCTGGATACAAAACTCCTGTCGGGGAACCAACATGCTTACAATAAGGGCAAGTCTACAGAATCAGCGCTGCACGAACTTGTGAGCACTATCGAACCGTCCCTGCATTTCAAGGAATTCACCATGGTGGCATTTCTTGACATAGAAGGGGCTTTTAACAACATTCACTCAGATGCAGTAATTGCGGCACTGTCATATCTAAAAGTTAACTCTAGTTTGATTAGACTAATTCAAAGTCTGCTCAACAGAAGACGCATAACAGCATGTCTTGGGTCCACAACTCTAACAAGGTTTGCAAACAGAGGGACCCCACAAGGAGGAGTACTGTCTACACTAATTTGGAACCTAGCGGTGAATGAAATCCTGCTAGATCTAGAACGTTGTGGCTGCAAGGTCGTGGCATAGGCGGACGACGTGGCAATCGCAGTGAGTGGCTAATTCGAAAACGTCCTCCGAGACATTCTACAGGTGGCTCTGAACAAATTGGCTAGATGAGCCAGAAGCAGCGGTTTGGGCGTAAACCCAAACAAGACAGAATTAGTTCTCTTTACTAGGATGAATAATGTCCCACATGTGGACCCTCCACCTCGGATAAATGAAACAGATCTAGTCTTTTCTGAAGGTGCAAAATTTTTAGTAATAATTCTAGATAGAAAACTGTTATTTAGACTTAACGTATTGGAACGTGTAAGGAAGGTCAACGTCGCCTTATATTCCTGCAAAAAGGCTGTAGGGTCGCGGTGCGACCTCTCTCCGAAAATCGTCCACTGGATATATATAGCAGTAGTTCGTCCTATACTGCTATACGGCATTGTGGTATGGTGGACGACAACTGACAAACTAACCACCACCAACCTACTAACAAAGGTTCAGAGAACAGCCTGCCTGAGCATAAGCGGAGCCTTAAGGACTACAGCGACTGAGTCTCTACAAGCCCTACTCCACATACTGTAGATTTATATTGTGGTGAGAGAAGTTGCAACCAGAGCGGCAATAAGATTAAACTGCCTATCAATGTGGATGTACAAGAACTACGGTCACATGAGGATATCAAAGTGTAGTGCTATGGTAACCGACCGAGTGGACTATATATCAACTGTGTACACCTTCGAGAGAAATTACAACACTATGATTCCCGCCAGAGATGAATGGGTTGGCAGAATACCAGGTAATAGAAACCATCTCCTCTTTTACACGGATGGTTCGAAGCTTGATGACATGGTTAGATTCGGAGTACACTGTGAAGAACAGACTACCAGATACCTGCTGTGTCTATCAAGCCGAAATAATGGAAATATGGGAAGTCGCGAGGTGGTTGAGTCCCAACATAGTAACCAACACTGGCGTTGTCATTTACTCGGACAGCCAGGCTGCCATAAATTCTCTGGAAGCAACATCCCTAAATTCACAAACAGCCCTCGACTGCCGCAGATCTCTTAACGAGATTGCTGAGCAGTTTAATTTACACCTCATGTGGGTGCCTGGGCATAGGGATATCCCGGGGAACTGCAAAGCCGATGAACTTGCTGGGAAGGGACGACATTACAAATTCTCGAAGAATTTGCATATATTGGTGTGCCACTATCCACGTGCAAGCTTTGGCTTAGGCAAGAGGCAATCAGGCAGTCCAACGAAAGATGGACAGAAATAGGCACCTGCAGGGTAGCTAGACAAGTCTGGCCAAGGTATGACCTGAGAAGGTCAAAATATCTCCTCGCACTAGAGAGGCAAAGATTGTCTACGTTAGTATCAGTTCTGACGGGACACTGCTTGATCGGCGAACACGCCAAAAGATTGGGTATTGACTCTAATGACTTCTGCAGAAGCTGTGAAGATGAGGAAGAAGTGGAGAGCATTGAACACTTGCTATGCGACTGTCGCGCTCTGAGTAAACGACGACTTTACATACTGGGGTAGGCCTTTCTAGGCAGCCTAACAGATTTTTCCAGTACCGATATTCGTACTATCGATAAATTTGTATATCAAATAGGTTGGTTTCGATGAGGGGCATTTCAGCAAGTGGTAACATTGGTCTATGTGAGCTTGTAAAAAAAAAATACGGCTGCCACCATAACCTACATGTAATAAGAAAACGCTCTCTGCCGAATTTCGTACTGATCGGATATAAAATACGGTTTCTACAGCGCTTACATGTAAAATCGGGTTAAACATATAGATGGGAGCTATATCTAAATCTGAACTGAATTTCCCCGAATTTGGCAGAGTTCATTCATGTAATAAGAAAACTCTCTCTGCCAATTTTCGTACTGATCTGATACAAAATACAGTTGCTACAGCTCTTACATGTTAAATCGGGTGTAACATATATACATATAGGGGCTATATCTAAATCTGAACCGATTTTGACTGGTTTCAATAGGGATCGTCCTTGAGCCAAAAAAGAGCACTGTGCTTAATTTCATCACAATCGGACCATAAATACGACCTGCACTTTGATTACAACGATACATCTACAGACGGGCGGACGGACGGATAGACGGACATGGTTAAATCGACTCAGGAAGTGATTCCAAGACGATCGGTTTAATAAACATTTGGCTAAAATTTTGCCAAATATGCTGAAAAAAAATATTTTTATCCTTCACTTTTTCAAAAAAAAGTACTGGAAGAAATTTTTTTTTCGCAAAAAATGTTAAGAAACTTTATCTAGCTTATTCTTAGCTACATTATTGCCAAACATAGTTAAGTGGTATCACCAAGTCTGAATTAGTTGTTGGACCAAAGCTGATGACACCTTTTTCGAGGGGCCCACTGATTTTCAGAAAGTTTGGAGGCCCATAAAAAAATTGGTCACCAATTTCGCCAAACCGAGTATAGGGTTATACTACCCTTTGATAGTAGAATGGAATATTTACTGTCAAGTCCGTGTATTTCTTCACTGTTGCACAGTGTAATCAAATTCAACAATGTACAATATTTTTCAATTGCTGAATATATTGATTTTTTTCCACGAGGTTGGTTTTGATTTGAACTTTACAAATGTAGAGTGGGCCATTTAAAATTTTAAATTTGAATCGGCTATAAAAAAAGTAGTGATATTTTTTTCAAATTTCTAGTTTTATTGAAAAGGTTGAACTTTGTCATTTAATAATGGAACACAATATCATTCATATGACTACCACGACTGGCTCGGCAGTAACTCATCCGATCAACACAATTTTTTCAGTACATTTTCGATTGTTTCGGGTCGATTATCTTCAATAGCAGAAAACAGAAAATAATCCAAAGGGCAAAAATCATAAGTCGAAGTAATCGACATTTTTCTCTGATGATGATTTCAGCTTGAACTTTCCAAATGCCTTGAAAGTTCTTCAAGATATGACAGATTTTTCCAAATACACCATTTAATTATTACTAATTATACGCACCAATGTCCAGTATTAAAGAGTTTTCCAATAACAGCGATATGATTTCTTTGAAAAAAAAACACACACTAATTGTTAAGGAAAAAAACTAAGTTCTAATTCAAATGGCCTCCACGACTTCTTCTGCAGGAACGAATTCGATGAACCCAATTTTCGAGTACTTTTTCCACTAAATCAAGTTGTATGTCATGAATGGCACGTTCAATATTGACTTGTAAATCTTGAAGATAGTCTGGTTTATTTCGAAAGACCAATGACTTCAAATAATCCCACAAGAAATAGTCTAATGGTGTTAAATGACAACTTCTTGGAGGTCATTCAATATCACAATTTCTTGAAATAATCGAATCTCCAAACTTTCTTCGCAAAAATTCAATTGTTTCATTAAGTGTGTGGCACGTAGCCACAATCGGTCAATGGCAAAAAGATAGCTCTTAACGAGAGCTAAAATATTGCTCATGGATGTCAAGGTCGTAGGTCGACTGGAAAGTGTTTTTTTGGATTTAAACAAAAGGACTTGGCATCTTTTTCAAATGTGAACGGAAAGTTTATTTTTGCTCTAGCTCCTTAACGGTACGTCGGATCGGGAATCGGTCAATGGCAAAAAGATAGCTCTTAACGAGAGCTAATATATTGCTAATGGGTGTCAAGGTCATAAGTCGACGGGAAAGTATTTTTTTGGTTTGTTTTTAAAAAAATGGACTTCGCATAATTTTTAAATGTGAACGGAATGTTTATTTTTGCTTCTTAACGGCACGTTGGATCGGGAATCGGTCAACGGCAAAAATATATCTCTTAACAAGAGCTAAATTATTGCTCATGGGTGTCAAGGTCGTAGTTCGACTGGAAAGTGTTTTTTTTATGATTATAAAAAAATTGACTTAGCGCACGAAAAGTTGCAATTGGAGAACGATTATTTTGATAATAAAACTGAATAATTTATAAACGTTGTTCTTGCGTATATTAAATTGTAAACACTTGTGACGTATTACAAGTGACCGAAACGTCACTTCAAAATCATATCATCCCTATTGGAAAACCCTTTATAATTGCTAAATATTTTGAAATTTGGGGAAGTTTTCAATTAAAGTCAAGAGGATATTTATTGAACTTCTTTTCATACCAGAAAATACCTTTCATTCCTGAGAAAATCGTTAGTAGTTCAGATTTTTCTATAATATATCCCAATATTTCTACAACGCTAACACAAACTAAAGGGGGTCACTTGTGCTGAGTAGAGTACAAATACCGGAAACGGAAATGCAGACGAGTTGCACAAGAACACACAGAGATCCTGGCACATACAGATGCCGCGAAAAAAACACTCTCTGAATGTTAACTGAATTCATTAGAAGCATCGTTTTTTCTCAATGGGAACCAAACCCCGGCAGCAGTTGAAATGTTATTACAACGTGATCTCTTTTACTTTCAGTTTGTCGAACGCGCCCCACCCCTCCCCTTTTCTCATGTCTATTTGACTTTGTCTGCACTTGTCTGTTGCACGAATGACTCAACTCGACTCACTGTTAATGACTCGTATTAAACATGTGTTGCAAGCATGTTGCAACATGAGTCGGGAAGCATTAAAATTGCTGAAAGCAAAATTAATTGGAAAACTAAATTAAAGCAAAAGAAAGGGGAAAAGGAAATTAAATGAAACAAACAAAAGCTGTTAACATTTTCAAGCATACTTTTGAGGGTGAACGAGGAGTGCAAGCAGCACAGCTTTAGGCAAATCAGAAAATTTTATTGATATAATTTAATGAAATTGCAGGAATTGCAGAGAAATGTAAATTTAGTGAAAAAACAAGTAAGAAAGTTTCAGTCGGGTAAACCGACTAAGGTATACCCTCACTTTGTGAGTAATGTAATATTGAATATTACTCGAATTATTCTGTCAATTTGTGTGGGAGGTACCAGAAGGGGTTTATCAAATACACCTTTTTTTTTGCTGAACATTAGATACTTTAAATTCATTACACTGTGCCGACTTATAAGCATTTATGTGCACTGGTATAAACGTTATGAGACATTAAATTGTGGTATGATTTGGGCATTTTGTGTGGGAGGTACAAAGAGGGGCGTGGCAATAACGCCCATTTTTCACAGGGCTATAGACACTATAAAAACATTACACTGTACAAAATTTCAAGTATTTTTATACACTGGTTTTAATGTTATAAGCTGTTAACTTTTGGTGCAAAAAGGTGTGGGAGGTACCAAAAGGGGCGTGACAACAACACCCATTTTTCCCTGGATTGTAGGCAATATAAAAGCATAATACTGTACAAAATTTCAAGTATTTTTATACACTGTTATTAATGTTATAAGCTGTTAACTTTTGGTGCAAAATGGTGCATTTGTGTGGGAGGTACCAAAAGGGACGTGGCGACTTCGCCCATTTTTCTCGAGTTGATAACGACTAATAAGCTAATACTATGTGTGGAATGTCAAAAGATTCGAATAAGTAGTATAGCAGTTATTAAAGAATCAATATTTCACAACATTTTAACCCTTTGTGGGGGAGGTACTAGAAGGAGTGGACCAATATGGCCCATCTTCGAACTTAGCCGGAGATAGAAAAAAATATTACCACATACCAAATTTGAGGTCAATCGTTTACTCCTTTCGAGAGTTATCGTGCGCACCAGCCAGCCAGCAGACAGACAGACAGACAGACAGACAGACAGACAGACAGACAGACAGACAGACAGACAGACAGACAGACGGACGGACATTGCTCATTCGACTTAAAATGACCCAAAACGGATTTCCTCCGAACATACTTGGGGTCTTAGGTCACTCCTTCGACGTGTTACACTTTTTTCCGTAGCAAATGATATATACCCTCGTCACACTAAAGTGAGGGTATAATAAAATATATATTTATTATGTTATTGATTTTAGGAACTTGCTGGTATTTTAAGAGCCTGCATTTGAGGAGAAAAGCGGTAAAGTGTAGCATATCCTTAGGCAGATAAGAATTTTGTGTAATATGAGTAATTATTTATTAACTAATTAAAAGGGTCAATCATTGGGCAAAAAGGGCATATGTAATATAGACCTTAGGATATTATTCTAAAAAATAAATTCAGTAGCCATTCTTCAAAAACAGACCAACTCCATTTCATTTGTTAAGGCTTCTACTTAAAAGAAAGCTTCTTTGTAATATAAATGTATTCAACAAAACATTTCCAAAAAACTTTATCATTGTTTATAGTCTCCGTTGTACCAAACTGACCTTATAAATATAAATAAATTAAATTTTCCAATTTAAATTCAATTCCCATTCCCTACACCATAATTCTCCTTTAAACGAATAACAAAAAAATGTCAATTACAACTTATCTTGATGGCAAAACATGACCTGTCAAGTCTTACAGTATACTCTGGGGGGATTGGACAACAGGTAATAAAATGTTGCCTACACTTAGGCTGAACCAGAGTAAAGAGTCCAATGTAAGAACTTTCATGTTTTCATTTGATTTTGTCAACATTTGATGTCGAGTAGTAATTTAAATGAAAATATTTTTCTTTAACACCTGTAATGCTTGTCAGGCGACAACAATATACAAACTCTAAATCCGACAGTCAGGTTTGTGCGTCTGAGGGTAATAAAAAGCAAAGGTCGTAAATTTTATTTTTGAAATGTCAAACATAAGTTCTATTAGCAGATTAAAATAAACAATTATAAAAAGTGAATTTCATAAATGCTGAAAGGACAATGAGAAAATTTAGCTAAGAGAATTTCATAAAATTGTAGCCAAAAATGAATGTAAATTAAAGTATACATACGTACATCACTAAAAAAAGTGATCTCTTTTTTCCTAGAAGCCTTATTTACCGAGATATGAACGTTTAAAGTTTTGGAAATAAATTTTGAATTTTTCACTAAAAAATAGTGATCTCTATGTAATTATACCCTACACCACATTGTGGTACAGGGTATTATAACTTTGTGCATTTGTTTGTAACACCCAAAAGGAGAAGAAATAGACCCATCGTTTATTATACCGATCGACTTAGAATCACTTTCTGAGTTGATTTAGCTATGTCCGTCTGTCTGTCTGTCCGTCTGTCCGTCTGTCCGTCTGTCCGTCTGTCTGTGCATGTATTCTTGTAATCAAAGTACAGGTCGCAATTATGGTCCCATCTCGACGAAACTTTACACATATGTTTTATTTGGCTCAAGGACGATCCCTATTGAATTTGGTTAAAATCGGTTCAGATTTAGATATAGCCCCCATATATATGTTAGCCCCGATTTGACATATAAGCGCTGTAAAAACTTTATTTTATATCCGATCAGTATGAAATTCGGCAGAAAGAGGTTTCTTATTATATGGATTAACACTATTAAATTTGGAAGAAATCGGTTCAGATTTAGATATAGCCCCCATATATACGTTGCCCCCGATTTGACATGTAAGCGCTGTAAAAACTTTATTTTATATCCGATCAGTATGAAATTCGGCAGAAAGAGGTTTCTTATTATATGGATGAACACTATTAAATTTGGTTAAAATCGGTTCAGATTTGGATATAGCCCCCATATATATGTTAGCCCCGATTTGACATGTAAGCGCTGTAAAAACTTTATTTTATATCCGATCAGTATAAAATTCAGCAGAAAGAGGTCTCTTATTATATTAATGAACACTGTTAAATTTGGAAGAAATCGGTTCAGATTTAGATATAGCCCCCATATATACGTTATCCCCGATTTCACATGTAAGCGCCGTAAAAAATTTATTTTATAACCGATCAGTGTGAAATTCGGCAGAAAGAGGTTTCTTATTACATGAAGGAATACTGCCAAATACGGAGAAAATCGGGTCAGATTTAGATATAGCCCCCATATATATGTTACCCCCGATTTGACATGTAAATGCTGTAGAAACTGTATTTTATATCCGATCAGTGCGAAATTCGGCAGAAAGAGGTTTCTTATTACATGAAGGAATACTGCCAAATTCGGAGAAAATCGGTTCAGATTTAGATATAGCTCCCATATATATGTTACCCCCGATTTGACATGTAAGCGCTGTAGAGACTGTATTTTATATCCGATCAGTACAAAATTCTACAGAAAGAGGTCTTTTTACATGAATGAGTATTCAGGGAAAATCGGTTCAGATTTATATATAACCTCCATATATATGTTCCTCCTGATTTGGTATCAAAGCGCTATAGAAGTTGTACTTTACTTCCGATCATTAATATTTTCCCGAAAGATGTTTCTCAATTTAGGAACAAATATTGCTTAATTTAGCGATTATAGGCTCAGAATTAGATAATATGTTGCTGCCGATTTTCAATTATTCCAAATTATTATCGCAATGACCTTTATCGCATTGTTAGGGAGGTGTAGGGTATTATATAGTCGGCCCCGCCCGACTTTCTGCCTTTCCTTACTGGTTTTAGTTATTTTTGTCCTAGGGGCCTTATTTACCGAGATATGACCATTTAAAGTTTTGGAAATAAATTTCTATTTTTTCACTATAAACTAGTGATCTCTTATTATACCCTACACCACACTGTGGTACAGGGTATTATAAGTTTGTTTCACGGCAGATGTTTGTAACACCTGAAAATAACACAGCTAGACCCACCTTAAAGTATACCGATCGACTCAGAATCACTAGCTGAGTCGATTTAACGATGTCTGTCCGTCCGTCCGTCCGTCTGTCTATGTAAAGTTGTTCGTCGACTACAGGTCGCAATTTCACTCCGATCGTTCTGAAATTTTGCAGTTTAGAGTATTTCGCGGCTGTTAAGATCGCTATTGAATTTGAAGAAAATCGGTTCAGATTTCGATATAGCAAGAAATTTACAATGGTAGAGTTTCTTGATCCATTAACCAACATTGCCGAATTTGAAGAAAATCGGTTAAGATTTAGCTATAGCTCCCATATATATGTTTCGTCCGATTTGGCCCTTTAGTCCTATAGAAGCTGTATTTTACATCCAATCATTTTGAAATTTAGAATGGTAGAATTTCTTGATCCATGAACCAACATTGCCGAATTTGAAGAAAATCGGTTAAGATTAAGCTATAGCTCCCATATATATGTTTCGTCCGATTTTGCTCTTTAGTCCTGTAGAAGCTGTATTTTACATCCAATCGTTTTGAAATTTAGAATGGTAGAGTTTATTGATCCATGAACCAACACTACCGAATTTGAAGAAAATCGGTAAAGATTTAGCTATAGCTCCCATATATATGTTTCGTCCGATTTGGCCCTTTAGTTCTATAGAAGCTATATTTTACATCCAATCGTTTTGAAATTTAGAATGGTAGAGTTTCTTGATCCATGAACCAACATTGCCGAATTTGAAGAAAATCGGTTAAGATTTAGCTATAGCTCCCATATATATGTTTCATCCGATTTGGCTCTTTAGATCCAATCGTTTTTATACCCTACACCACACTGTGGCACAGGGTATTATTTAAGTATAAAATGTCCCAAAAGTAAATTTATGTAAACAATTTATACATGAATAACAAAATTTATATATCAGAGTTATTCAATATTACGAGAGTCGTGTAGGGTATTTTATAGTCGGCCCCGCCCGACTTTAGCCTTTCCTTACTGGTTTTAGTTATGTTTGCCCTAGGAGCCTTATTTACCGAGATATGACCGATTAAAGTTTTCTAAATAAATTTTCGAATTTTTCACTAAAAAATATTGATCTCTAATTTTTCACTAAACCAGTAAGGAAAGGCAGAAAGTCGGGCGGGGCCGACTATATAATACCCTACACCTCCCTAACAATGCGATAAAGGTCATTGCGATAATAATTTGGAATAATTGAAAATCGGCAGCAACATATTATCTAATTCTGAGCCTATAATCGCTAAATTAAGCAATATTTGTTCCTAAATTGAGAAACATCTTTCGGGAAAATATTAATGATCGGAAGTAAAGTACAACTTCTATAGCGCTTTGATACCAAATCAGGAGGAACATATATATGGAGGTTATATATAAATCTGAACCGATTTTCCCTGAATACTCATTCATGTAAAAAGACCTCTTTCTGTAGAATTTTGTACTGATCGGATATAAAATACAGTCTCTACAGCGCTTACATGTCAAATCGGGGGTAACATATATATGGGAGCTATATCTAAATCTGAACCGATTTTCTCCGAATTTGGCAGTATTCCTTCATGTAATAAGAAACCTCTTTCTGCCGAATTTCGCACTGATCGGATATAAAATACAGTTTCTACAGCATTTACATGTCAAATCGGGGGTAACATATATATGGGGGCTATATCTAAATCTGACCCGATTTTCTCCGTATTTGGCAGTATTCCTTCATGTAATAAGAAACCTCTTTCTGCCGAATTTCACACTGATCGGTTATAAAATAAATTTTTTACGGCGCTTACATGTGAAATCGGGGATAACGTATATATGGGGGCTATATCTAAATCTGAACCGATTTCTTCCAAATTTAACAGTGTTCATTAATATAATAAGAGACCTCTTTCTGCTGAATTTTATACTGATCGGATATAAAATAAAGTTTTTACAGCGCTTACATGTCAAATCGGGGCTAACATATATATGGGGGCTATATCCAAATCTGAACCGATTTTAACCAAATTTAATAGTGTTCATCCATATAATAAGAAACCTCTTTCTGCCGAATTTCATACTGATCGGATATAAAATAAAGTTTTTACAGCGCTTACATGTCAAATCGGGGGCAACGTATATATGGGGGCTATATCTAAATCTGAACCGATTTCTTCCAAATTTAATAGTGTTAATCCATATAATAAGAAACCTCTTTCTGCCGAATTTCATACTGATCGGATATAAAATAAAGTTTTTACAGCGCTTATATATCAAATCGGGGCTAACATATATATGGGGGCTATATCTAAATCTGAACCGATTTTAACCAAATTCAATAGGGATCGTCCTTGAGCCAAATAAAACATATGTGTAAAGTTTCGTCGAGATGGGACCATAATTGCGACCTGTACTTTGATTACAAGAATACATGCACAGACAGACGGACAGACGGACAGACAGACAGACGGACATAGCTAAATCAACTCAGAAAGTGATTCTAAGTCGATCGGTATAATAAACGATGGGTCTATTTCTTCTCCTTTTGGGTGTTACAAACAAATGCACAAAGTTATAATACCCTGTACCACAATGTGGTGTAGGGTATAAAAATAGTGATTTTGTCCTAGGAGCCTTATTTACCGAGATATGACTAATCTTGTGATAGTGATTTCTAATTTTAGCCCTTTTTGTCCTAGGAGCCTTATTTACCGAGATATGACCGTTTAAAGTTTTCTAAATAAATTTTCGAGTTTTTTCACTAAAAAATATTGATCTCTAATTTTGGTCCTTTTTGTCCTAGGAGCCTTATTAACCGAGAAATGACGGTTTAAAGTTTTGGAAATAAATTTCGAATTTTGCACTAAAAAATAGTGATCTCTAATATTGGTCCTTTTTGTCCCAGGAGCCTTATTTACCGAGATATGACCGTTTAAAGTTTTGGAAATAAATTTCGAATTTTTCACTAAAAAATAGTGATCTCTAATTTTGGTTATTTTTGTCCTAGGAGCCTTATTTACCGAGATATGACCGTTTAAAGTTTTCTAAATAAATTTTCGAATTTTTTCACTAAAAAATATTGATCTCTAATTTTGGTCCTTGTTGTCCTAGGAGCCTTATTTACCGAGATATGACCGTTTAAAATTTTGGAAATAAATTTCGGATTTTTCACTAAAAAATAGTGACCTCTAATTTAGTTATTTTTGTCCTAGGAGCCTTACTTACCGAGATATGACCGTTTAAAGTTTTGGAAATAAATTTCGAATTTTTCACTAAAAAATAGTGATCTCTATTTTTAGGTATTTTTGTCCTAGGAGCCTAATTACCGAGATATGACCATTTAAAGTTTTCGATAAAAAATAGTGATCTCTAATTGTGGTCCTTTTTGTCCTAGGAGCCTTATTTACCGATATATGACCGTTTAAAGCTTTGGAAATAAATTTCGAATTTTTCACTAAAAAATAGTGGTCTCTAATTTTATTTTTTTTTGTCCTATGAGCCTTATTTATCGAGATATGATCGTTTAAAGTTTCGGAAATAAATTTCGAATTTTTCACTAAAAAATAATTATCTCTAATTTTGATCCTTTTTCCTAGGAGCCTTATTTACCGAGATATGACCGTTCAAAGTTTTGAAAATAAATTTCGAATTTTTCATTAAAATATGTATACTTAAATAAGACTTCTAGGGCAAAAGGGTAGAAAATTCGTGGTCAATGAAATACGACATTACTTTCCAAATCTTTAAATGGTCATATCTCCTTTTTGTTCCTTGGGCAAAAAGATCGAAACTCGTGATATTTATTTGTTGGTCAAAAGTGCGTAATTTCCGTCCATAACTTTAAACGGTTATATCTCCTTACATGAACTTACGGCGGCAGAAAAGATGAACATTTTAAATGACTTCTTTCTGATCAACATTTTGAATGTATTTTCTAAAAATTAAAATAGTCATATTTCCTTAGTGATCACTATGTTGGTCCATATTTAGATGTTTCTAACCAAGAATTAAAGAGATATCGATCGAGACGACATGTGAAAGAAAAATTTTCTTTTTTTTTTCATTCAACATATTTTAGTCAAAATTTTCTTTAAAGACTTAAAGATTCGCTAAATCTCTTTTAATTACATGTAATTGATGCAGGTAGCTTAACTAATATTGCCTATTTTGTGCTACGAGGAAATTCCATTTATAATTTAATATGATATCGCTCATTTAGAAAGAGAATGTCACAACTCAAAAAATTTTTTTGAGGTGGTCACACTAAATTTTCCTACATTTCCATATCTACAATCAGATCGATGATTGGGCTGATTCCCGAGGAAGACAATAATATTTGACGCACTTCAAAAGTTATGTCATCCCATTGTGCTAAAATAGTTATTCTTGTATAAATGTGACGTTCTTTTTCTAAATGAGCGATATCATTATACTCGTACATGACATTTTTCTCAGTTTATGTTCTTTATCGATTTAATTGGAAACTTTTCTCAAACTTATCTCATAAATACTTGTGATTTCTTGCAATCTAAGTAAACAAAGAGTAAATGGAAATTATTGAAATCATAATTTTCCACCCTAAAAGGATTCGAGGAGCTCACATTGATATTTATTTTTCTGCCGCAAGATTTCAAATTAAAATAGTTTTCCATTGCATCTAGAATATCGGTGACCGTCTTCATCCTTACCTACAATAGCCTTTGTCCCATTATAATGAAGACCAAATGAAAACGAAAAACAATAGTACGACATGATTTCTATTGCATTCTATAAAATAACAATTTTTGTTGCCTATCTCAAGGCTGACACAAATTCTCTTAGTGCTGCCAACTTTCGGGAGTTCGAAACAATGCCAGTTTTCTGTCATAACTTTTACTTATTATAATTTAATTTGAAAATTCCCACTAAGACCAGTAATATCTCTCTGCACATTGTTCCTATATTGCGTATTTAAAAAGAAAAAAATAACGGATTTCTTTTAGTTCTTTGCGAACAAAGAAAATAAAATATGGAAATATGAAAATTGTTCTCATAAACTCTTATTTCAAGTCATATTAATCGGCACAAGTCAGGGGATCTGCAGTGCTGCGAAAAAAATCAGAGATATGGACAATAGAAAATGGCATCATGGACAGTTGAAAAAAATTCTTAATGTCTGAATCAAAGGCTAGTGCCGATAGCGTGGGAAACTTGCTCTGGCTTAATCCTAGCTGTTTTTTTTCACTTTTCTCTGGTCTTGGGCAACACGTGTCATTCTATTTATTAAGAGAATGTGATTGCAGTCTGCTCTTCGAAACATAATGCCGTTGTCCTTTAAGAGCCGTGGGCAACACTATTACACATTCCTTGAATTCTTTTGCTTTTGTGGTTATATGATGATTTTCTTACTATCGTTGTTTGTCGCTCTTCCGTTAGCAAGAGAAAATTTATAATTTAATTAAAAGCAAATCTTTTGTAATATAAACATTATCTTTTAAAGACAATAAAGCAGGGCTAAAATAAACAAACGGAATATCCCTGAATCTGTTGACATAACAAATATTTTTTTTTTGTTCTGATTGTCTTGTCTTGTTTTGTTTTGTAGTATTTCTGTTACAGGCAATTGTTGGTTTCGTAGGAAACAGTGCACAGTGTTCCGGAGGACCGAAATAAGTTTCTGAATTATTTTATGAAATTTCCCGTTTTAGAAGATTCGATAAAAACATAGAGTTATAAATTCGTATTTATTCTAATAACACTATGCAACAAAACATTTGTAATGATCGGAAGTAAAGTACAACTTCTATAGCGCTTTGTAACCAAATCAGGAGGAACATATATATGGAGGTTATATATAAATCTGAATCGATTTTCCCTGAATACTCATTCATGTAAAATAGAAACCTCTTTTTGTCAAATTTCGTACTGATCGAATATAAAATACAGTCTCTACAGCGCTTAGATGTCAAATCGGGGGTAACATATATATGGGGGCTATATCTAAATCTGAACCGATTTTCTCCGAATTTGGCAGTATTCCTTCATGTAATAAGAAACCTCTTTCCGCTGAATTTCGCTGTGATCGAATGTAAAATACAGTTTCTACAGCGCTTGAATTTCAAATCGGGGGTAACATATATATGGGAGTTATATCTAAATCTGAACCGATTTTCTCCGAATTTGGCAGTATTCCTTCGAGTAATAAGAAACCTCTTTCTGCGAATTTTGCACTGATCGGATATAAAATACAATTTCTACAGCGCTTACAGGTCAAATCGGGAGTAACATATATATGGGGGCTATATCTAAATCCGAACCGATTTTCTCCGAATTTGGCAATATTCCTTCATGTAATAAGAAACCTCTTTCTGCCGATTTTCGCACTGATCGGATATAAAATACAGTTTTTACAGCGCTTACATGTCAAATCGGGGGTAACATATATATGAGAGCTGTATCTAAATCCGAACCGATTTTCTCCGAATTTGGCAGTATTCCTTCATGTGATAAGAAACCTCTTTCTGCCGATTTTCGCACTGATCGGATATAAAATACAGTTTTTACACCGCTTACATGTCAAATCGGGGGTAACGTATATATGGGGGCTATATCTAAATCTGAACCGATTTCTTCCAAATTTAACAGTGTTCATTCATATAATAAGAAACCTCTTTCTGCTGAATTTCATACTGATCGGATATAAAATAAAGTTTTTACAGCGCTTACATGTCAAATCGGGGCTAACATATATATGGGGGCTATATCTAAATCTGAACCGATTTTACCCCAATTCAATAGGGATCGTCCTTAGGCCAAAAAAAGATATGTGTAAAGTTTCGTCGAGATCGGACCATAATTGCGACCTGTACTTTGATTACAAGTATACATACACAGACAGACGGACAGACAGACAGACGGACAGACAGGCAGACAGACAGACGGACATTTTCGGTGTTACAAACAAATGCACAAAGTTATGATACCCTGTACCACAGTGTGGTGAAGGGTATACAAATTTTATGGTAAATTTTTTTTTGAAAAATTCCAGCTTTCATGGAAAGTACATTCAGTATTTGGACCATAATTTTTGAATTATAAGCCTAATTGAGCCATGTTATGCCTCAAATTAAAGAAAATTATGAGGGCTACATATGCTGCAAATATCGCTTTCACGTAGAATCTTTGGTTTAGTAATAGTCGTCAAAATTATGAGAAAAAAATGTCTTTTTTTTAAAAAAAACCTTTTTCCTGGTACAAAAAAAAAACATAAAAAATAGAAAAAAATCGAAAAAATTATTTTAACACATTTTTAAAAAGCCAGCATGCTAACGAAGAAAACACTGTCTATTTGAAAAAAAATCTATGGATAGATGTAAAAAGTTATGAGCCATTTTGTAAATGTTAGGGAAATTCAAAAAAATGCTGTTTCATATTTTTTCGTTTTTAAATGATGTTTTTGCTTTTATTCGTATATACAGATAGTAAAATTATATGTTCGCAATACAAAGTAGTACGCGGCAGTCTTGAAAATATTGGGTGTCTACTTTCGAAGCAAACTATATGTCAGCTACAGGTACTGCAACTTATGAACCTTAAACCCGGAATTTATGAATGAAATTTCTTATTAAAAAATTAGTGTAATTCAGCGCCTTAAAGAGATAAGTCCATTTTCTGAAAAATATTACAAAGTTATATTTCGAAGTATGAGTAAAAGGCAAAGAACTTTTCAATGTGTAACTGATGCCGACAATTTCTGCTACATCTGCGGAAAATATGTAATTAAAACAATCGACGTGCGTTTAGTAAAATAATAGAAGAAATATATGTGTAATATTCTGGTATACGAGTTTATATTTATATTCTGGTATACGAGTTAAAATCATGAACGAACCGTGGACACCTAGTATTTTGTGTAATTCGTGCCATGTAAATCTTACTCGATGGACTAGTGGAAGTATGAGGTAAATACTTTACAATTAATGTATTACAATGTTTTGTGGAATAAAACGTTTTAATTTTAGACTTTACGTGCAATTTGGAATGCCAATGATTTGGAGACAACCATTCATTCACTATACGGACTGCTATTTTCTCTAAGTTAATAGATTTGCGTAGGAAGTGTCCAAGTAGAGCTAACAGCCTAATAACGGAAACATCATTAAGTTCAGCTGAGTACTCAACTCTGAGCGATTCAGGTTTAAGTCAGAAGTCATCGCTTTTAACTCAGTTTCAACTCATTGATCTAGTGAGAAATTTGGAACTGACCAAAGACAAGGCAGAGGTACTTGCATCTGGGATGAAACAGTACAATATTTTGGCCCCAGATGTTAACATATCATATTATCGAGTCCGTGATATACCTTAAAAACAATTTTATACAACTGTGGATAACAGATGATTTTGCAAGGACATTCCCGGATTGTTAGAGGAACTTAATCAAACATACAATTCAAAGGAATGGCGGTTATTTGTTGACAGCAGTAAAGAACCGTCGATTCCCATTGCTCATGCTGTCAACACTAAGGAATCATACGAAACAATAGCGAAATTGATAAAATACATAAAATATGAACATGACTGGAAAATTTGTTGCGATGTAAAAGTAGTTGATATTTTGCCACCACTGCATATTAAGCTGGGTCTCTTTAACAATTTTGTAAAAGCCTTAAGGAAAGGTGGCTATTCACTCTCATATTTGAAATATTAATTTAAAAGTCTTTCTTTTCAAAAAATCGAAGAAGGCGTTTTTGATGGGCCTAAAATAAGGAAACTGATGAAAGATGTAAATTTCGAATCATATTTGACGTCGGATGAAATTGCAGCATGTAGGTCGTTTAAGCTTGTTGTTTCAAATTTCCTTGGATCCAATAAAAGCCCGCAATATGACACAATGATTAATGATTTGTTAAAAAATTATGAAAAAATTGGTTAGAGATATATGTATTCTTCCAACTTATTTTTCGCTTTATGTATTCCAACAGGTATAAATATGTGCCTCAAAATTCATTTCTTGCATTCTCATTTAAACTTTTCCCCCGAGAATCTTGGCGACGTAAGTGACGAACATGGCGAAAGGTTTCACCAAGAATTGAAGTCCATCGAGCGGCATTACCAAGGGCACTGGGATGAAAGAATGATGGGAGATTATATTTGGTTCCTCATTAGAGAAACCGATTCCGAAATCTACAAACGTCAACAAAGAACTCACAATTACTTCTAATGAAACTTGTTCATGTAAATAAACTCAAATGTACATAATATAAATAAAAGTAATAAATAAAATAAATAAAATCGCTATTTAAACAGAAATTTAAAAGAAAAAGATTTTTTGAAATTCTCTTTCCTCTACCAAAAGGGCTATAATTTCTTCATTTATCCATAGATTCAAATAGGCATTATTTTCTTCGCTAGGATGCAAACTTATAAAAAATAAAATAATATATTTTATGTCGGTTGCCCGTTATTATTTCGGTCTGTAATCGTTATGATTTAAACTGAGATACTCTCTCGGCTAAAGACCAACCTGCTTCTATACAGTGATAGAAAGCAAGTATTTTACATGGCAAAATATATTGCAAGTATTTCATTGCGTGCCCACAGACTATATCATGATTTCTGGGGCGTGACCCCCCTCATCAGTAGTCTACATGGCCGGCTTTTCAAAAAAGCCTTTGATTGATGATTCGATAACCAAACTCTCAAAGCCTATCACGGGGCGACTCACACGAGCAAATGAGAATTGCACCCAAAGACTCACTTTTTGGCTATCGATCAAACAATCAAACACAATGAAATACTAGCACTTTGCCATGTCCACAAGAAATTCAATTAGAATTTACTTGTAGAAATCACTCACACATTAAGAGTAAAGCTTTTTAAAAAAAAAATTATCCATAAACAATTTTTGGTTTTGATTTTATATAACAGTATAATTTTTAGGTCTAGGACACAAAAAACAATTTTTTTTGTTGCGTAGTGTAATTTTTAATATAAGTGTCCTGATTTTGTGGTACGCTTCTGGGATAGTTAAAACAATCAAATGATAAAGTCTGTACATCATTGAAAAGCTATTTTCCCGCAGATGTGCAGAATTTAATTTTTACGTTATTAGATGGACACATTTATGCATACTGCGGCCTAACAATATATAAGGCCTCCGGGGCGTATGATAATTATTATTTTTTTGTGGTACACTTTTAGGGGTTTAAGTACTCGTGACTGGTCATAAAGGGTATATCGATGCATATAAGTGTGCCCAAACATATGTAGACTCACCATTCACAAAGTGAATTTTAAATCGTGAAACTATACCATTAACGGAATACCTGAGGAACAACAAGTAAAAAGTAATATATCCTACACCATGGATCGCATGTGAATGTTTACGGGTACTAATAAACGCATTAGACCAAATTTCAGCCCAATTCGTTGAAATTTGAGATTTTTGTGGCGTTACGAAGTCAAATCTAGAGGGACTTTTGTATGGGGGTTATATCAAAACATGAACCTATGTCTACCGTTGTTCGTGTGAAGGATTCCGGGTACATATATATAAACACCAGTTACCAATTTTCAGTCCGATCAGTTGACATTTGTGGTCTCTATGACGTTAAGAAGTCAAATCGGAGAGATGCTTTGTATGGGGGCTATATCTAAAAATGGACAGATATTGCCCATTTTCACTCCCAACATACCTGCAGATATACGAAGTATATGTACCAAATTCAGCCACCTAGCTCAAGTATTATAGATTGTAGCGTGATTACAACAGAGAGACAGACGGACGGACGGACAGACAGACTCCACTGCAAAAATCTCTCTGGCGTCCTAAGCCCACATACCATATCCCCCACTAAGCTGATGTAGCCTTAGGCTGGTGTAATTGTACCTTTAGAAGCCGGACCATTGTCAGGTTTCGCCACCACCGTTATATCAGCCTCGTAGCTGAGTCCGTGGGAAGCTCATCCTCACAGGAGCGGTAGAATCCTTGACAATGGTCAATAAAAATGAGGGAGGCTCATCTTTAGATGCTGCATCAGTGACTTCTGGTAGAGTATTTTTGGAATCCCCTCCTTATCGTATTTGTACACCTTAAGCCAGATATTACAGAAACCATATGATACCATGCCACGGGACTTGGCTAGGTGAGATAGAGTCTGGGCATTCAGTATAAATACTACGTACCTACGCCTCATCCAATCGACCGAAATTCAGCATCTTAGTGATGGATTTCACATTAACTGATACAGCCGGATATCATGCATGAGCCCTGGGCCTAGATGGGATGTCCTAGGGCAACAATCTCTCAAGAAGATATTGCAGGTCGCTATTGGCATATTCACACATTTCAGCTATGCTAAAGCATATAATAGCTTCTGGGGGTAGAGGCGGATAGAACCTTAAGGATTTCGCTTGACTACTTTTTCACTTCGTCTCCGCAACTTACACAGTATAAAACATGATTTTGGGACTCAATTCTGAGAATTGGACGTGAAACTGGACCCAAAAATAAGAACTTCTGCATCATTCGTTTAGTCAAGATTGTTCAATTAATAATTTAATTTTACTACTTTTTCTACATTTTGTTTTTCTCGGTACACCACACGGAATATCTCTTAGAAATCGCAAAAATATTCTGTTCTGTTTTATATTTTCTCCTATTCAATATCTACAACTTTGCTTCAGATACAAAAGAGATATTCCGTACGGTGTACCGAGAAAAATATATAGAAAATATAATATAGAAAATCGTATGGCCATTAAATTATTAATTGAGCCAACTTGACTAAATGTCAAGTCGAATTCTCAGAATTGAGTCCCAAATCAATGCGCTGAAAAATACTGCACTGTGTTATGCAAAAGTCATTTCGCAACTCATTCAGTCGCTCTGTGTGTCGTTCTATACGGCAGTCCGGTCTCGATAACGACAGCAGGGCATTGGTGCGTTTTGAGTTTAGGAAGGGCCACACAAGCATGAAATTTATACAGATTCAATAGGGCACAATCTCTCACAGCCTACAGATCACTTGAGGCATAACCGCATATTTCAGATATCCTGAAGCATGTGAGCTTTGCAGTTAGTCGGTATGTCCCTGTTGTCCGGCATCCAAAGTAGATGAATATTGAACTATTTGCAGTTAAGGCAGGGTCACATCAGCCTGGAATGTATGCAGGTACTGACTAGTGAATATCCGCAATTTGTTGTCATAAGAGCACAATCTCTCAAAAAGTAATAACAGATCGCTAGAGGCATACCCCCCGCATATCCCCAGCATATATTCCAGCTATCCTGAAGCATGTAAAGTAGTTGCTAGTCTTGCTAGTACATCAGTTTTGCAGTTTTCTGGTGTGGCTCTGTGGCACGGCACCCACATCAGGCGAATATTTAACTGTTCAGCCATCTCAATAAGGGATCTGCTACAGTCGAGGATAGTTCTTGAATTCAAGAAGACAGTCGACAGGATCGTTATAGCACAACCTTACTTTCAGAGAAAATATTGAGAAAGTATCGACTTTACATCAGAACATAAATTATCAGACATTCTGCTACCTCTCAACCAGCGAAGGTGCTTGATTGGGCGTTCTCCTGCTGCGAAATCTATCGAGCTGAAATGCGCGTCCCCAATGTATCCAGATGCCGTTTACTCGATGCAGGATAGTAACAAAGCAGGTGTTCAAGGCTATCCACTTCCTTTTCATCTGCACAGATTCTGCAGAAGTCATTGGCATTAATTCCCAACCTCCTGACGTGTTCGCCGGTCAGGCAATTACCCGTCAGAACTGACGCTAACGAAGACAGTGTCCATTTGGACTGACTTAAACAGAAGGTTCTGGATGAACAATCATATATTGTTATCAAACCCCACGGACGCCAGAACTATAGCGGCTGTATTGGTGGTTCAATCTTTGTCTAGGAAACCTACCATTTAATATTCCTTAATAGGGAGACAGTGTTTGTGTGTCTCTCTCTCCTTCAAACATATGACGAGATAATGCAGGGTAGTTAGGTTAGATTGAAAGAGAGGAGACGTTTTAAACCTCTCATGCCCATGGACATACACGTACGACGCTAGTAGATCGGCCTGTTCTGCGCTCTATGATCTTTTAACCCCCCATGAGTTAAAGAAAATCGGTGCTTGACATGCATTTCCTCACTATCTTCCAATCAGAGGATACTCTGCGATGAGTCAGAACTGGTAAAGTGTCAGATCCAAAGTTTGGGGATCGTACATTTGCGAACGCTCGGTATTGACATAGAAAATGTTCCACCGCTTGTCCTATACTCATCATCTCACTAGTCATGGTCTAGTTATTTTTCAGTACAACTTTATATTCTGCTCATTGGACTCACCCCATATCGATTATGCTCTCCAATGTTTTAAGGAGAATGGCGAAGATATAATTGGTGACGAAATTGTGAGTTTCTGTATGTTTTGGAATCAAAATAACCTATAATTTCTCTCCGTATCAGTGGAAAATAGACTTATTTGATACAACAAATATACGGCCCTTTGAGCCAGGGTACAAGAACATCAGACAATGTCTGTAGCTCCACCGGATATAGATTGTCTGATTCTGACGACATAAAAGGTTTAAAAGAACTGAAAAAACGAGAACATGTCCCCAAGAAATCACGAATTTAATATATCAGTACTATTCCACATTTTTATGAAATTTCATTGGAAACAAATTGCCCATACTGCCTCTCACCGATGTCTATGGCCTTCGGTGCGTATAATTGTTATAATTTCCGTGATATATGTATTGTGGTACACTTTAAGGGCTTTCAGTTCGCTAGAATGGTAATGATACTAATATCGATGGAAAGCTATTTTTCCACAGATGTGCAGAATCGCAATTCAAAATCATTTTGTATAATTTTAAATATCAGTCTTGCCATATAACTGACATACCTTTCAATGCCATCCACATATTTGTTTTTGCTAACCACTGTGCTTTATATTACTTCTGATTAGTATATCTGGCCTTCATTTCTTGCACACACGCACACACAAAATAACAATAACAGAGGATGTCTTTGTGTACTTTGCTTCAGCAGGAAAGGAGGAAGGAACAAAAATCCAGGTAATCTCTATGATTTTACAGTGGCCGTGGAGTGTGTGCGTATTTGGAAGCAAGTATAAATTGAAATCTGTAGCTTTCTAATGTTAGCGGTGAAGGTAGACTTAAAGGAAACTGAGAAAACAACACTATAATAACTTTATCTCGTCGAGAGAAGGAAAAAATACACAATACTGTGTAACTGAACTTAAGACAGTGTGAGAGAGTAATTGTTATCTCTCTGCTGAGTAGTCGTTTCGTCATGGAGGGCTAGAGTGTGTGAGTAGTGGTAGTCAATGTACATAGGACTGATGACGATTATACTGAAGGCAATGCTGATAGTCTCTTTCTCTTTCCGTTTTGCTCTTCTCCAATTCCTACCTTTCAGTGTTGTTTGGTAGTTACCTTTGGAAATCTTGATAAACTTCAAAGAAAGCTAAAAAAATATATTGTTTGGGAAATTGTTAATACAACTGTTGGCATTCAGGTCTTGTTTTTCATTCAATTCTAGGGTTTCTCCTGTTTACAGGCAGACAAAATGGGCAGATGAAATTATTTTTTTTTTTTTTTCAAATTTTTTTCCGTTCAGATGTTTTCTATTTTGTTTTGTTGGGTAATAACAATAACAATAGCTATGACTATAGCTACTAAGGAAAACCCAGAGTTAGTAATAACAATGACACAACATTAAGAAAAATCTCTTAAATAAAGATAAACAAATTGGTTGAAAATACGATAATATTATTAAAATTCTGAACAAAATTGGAAAATATAATATGTATATTCATAAATCGATTGGCATTGACCGGCAGGTGAGTTGGTAGCATGCTTGCCGATGAGTTTTGGGGGTCGTGGATTCAATTCGCACCAGAGGCTCTGGTCTATCGCTGCACAAAATATAACAAGCAACAAGGAATTTGTCACTCGGTTTCTCCCTGGCAGGCAATGAAGCCAACCAAAATTATCGGCGGCGGCGGCGCATGGAAAAATACCGATCGGCGGCGGAATCTGATCGGCAGAGCCGGTCAAGTTTCAACAATCGGCTGAGCCGATAAAGTTCCAACAAAGGATGGCACACGAATGTCAATATCAGGCAAAGATGGGGCTTTAGTATATTTACAATTAGATTAAAAACTTAAAATTAACACAAAAATTTAAGAAAATTTGTGGAAGTTTTGTTGTAATGTCGAAAATCGGTTCAATAAAACTCTACTTATTAGTCTTTGTTGTGAAGGAGATTTATTGTGAATGACAAAGTGCCTGTTGTGTTCTCCTTAAAACGACGTAGACCTTGTAAAAATTGGTCCGGCCGCTTAAGAGCTATTGTAATTTCCGTAAAAACCAAAAACGCAAGTTTCAAATCCCATACATTTTTTGATTTTTTTAAATAAATGAAACTTTTTGTAAAATTTACGCAAAAATTAACTTCATTAAAAATTCTGACCCTATTGTATTACTTAGTAGTCGCTTTCTTAATTTGCATCCTTTTGACTCACTAAATAAAGTTCGGCGGCTGAGTTTCAGCCGATGTGAGCCGCTAAAATCGGCGGCGGGGCCCGGCTGTAAAAAAATGGCCGGCTGCGGCGCGCCGCCGATTTGCGCCGTGTCGGCTTCATAGCCTGCTCCCTGGACCGTAAAATTAGAATATAAATTTTATTTTTTTTTGTAATTCATATAAATAAATAATATAATTCGATTGGCTGAAGAAGCTACGGTTTTTCTTATTCTCCTTGGGTATGTTAAAAACAAATGCCTCAATTCAACAGTGTGGGGTAGGGTAAAAAATTGGGAATTTTAGAAAAAAATGGGGCAACAATGGAAGATTTTGTTCTTCATTTAGAACACATGGAATTTGGCTTTCTTAATAGGAAAAATCTTTACCGAAATTTATTTATAATAATTTAGTTTAAAAATCTAACTAATTTCAATTAAATTTGTCTTTCCTAGTCGTGGTCACACAAGGATCATTATCGTAAGCCCATTTTGCGGTGATATGTAGGGCCTTGCGGTGATATGAATATCTGTAAGAGTACTTGGGAACTTCTCTATAGGCGCTATTTCTACGTTATCTGCATAGTCAATAACATTAATACAATCTTCTCCGAGGGTCAGAATAATGTTCATGGGGAGATTTCATAACAGAGGAGACAGAATGTCATCCTTGGGGGCTATGCTGGATCTTTAAAATAATATCAATCATACGTTCACAAGCAAAAACCATTTCATTTAATGTTCATGGGGAGATTTCATAACAGAGGAGACAGAATGCCATCCTTGGGGGCTATGCAGGATCTTTAAAATAATATCAATCATACGTTCACAAGCAAAGAACCTTTTTGTGCGAACATATCGACAACTTATACTCAAATTCGGTCCTTACACATTTAACAAAGTAGTCATGCAACTATTTAATAAAGAGCCTGTTAATTACACTATGCAACAAATTTTTTGTCGAAGGGTTGTGCATAGCATTTTCTGGTGTAATACGAAAAAAAATAAAAAAAAATTAATTTTTATGGTACATTTTTTAAAAAAAAATTTTATTAAACATTACCATTTTCTTGGAAGCTGTCTTTAGTATTTGGACCATATTTTGAAGTATATACACGATAAAACCTGTATATACTTTGAATTAATGGACATTATTATTAGGACTACAAATGTTAGTAATGATACTTTCACGTGGAAACCGAAGTTTAGTAACTGTCGTGACAATAACACTATCGTTACAAAATACTAAGGGTACCATTTTGCTCAAAAATGGACCATTTTCCTCAAAAATGGACCATTTTGCACAAAAAACTAATGGCTTATAACTTTGATTCCAGTCCAGAATGAGAATTTTATACTCTCAAGCCACTGTAGTCCCGGGAGCAAGGACATTTATGCACACTATTATTAATAATTTAATACTAAATTCACTATATCTGTACTATTTAAAAAGCATGGTGCTGTTTTTCATATTTATTATAGTAATTTAAGATATTACATTATAGTCTTAAGTTCTCTTTAAAATATGTAGCTAATAATAATAGAGTAATTATAACGATTTAAAAGAAGGCTCAATAAAACATAAAACCTAAAACCTAAACCTTGATTCCAGTCCAGAAAAATACTTGAAATCTTGTGAAGTGCAATGTTTTTATAGAATCTACAGTCCCGTGAAAAATGGGTGTTATTGCCACGCCCCTTTTGGTACCTCCCATACAAATGGACTATTTTGCACAAAAAGTTAACGGCTTATAACTTTGATTACAGTCCATATAAATACTTCAAATTTTGTGGAGTGTAAAGCCTTTACAGTACCTATAGTCTCGTAAAAAATGGGCGTTATTACCACGCCCCTTTTGGTACGTCCCATACAAATGGACAATTTTGTACAAAAAGTTAACGGCTTTTAACTTGCAAATACCTAAAATTTTGTACAGTGTAATGTTTTTATAGTACCCATAGTATATTACAAAATGGGCGTTATTGCCAAGCCCCTTTTCATACCTTCCAAACAAAATTGCCAAAAAAAAAATATGAAATATGCAAATAGGCATTGTTTTCTTCGTTAGGATAGTAGCTTTCAAGCAATGGGACACATATGTAGCCCTTATAATTTACTTTAATTTAAATGGCTTTCTCGAGTTTATACTTCATAAATATGGTCCAAATACTAAAGGTAAGTTCTATGAAAATTGGAATTTTGGAAAAAAAATTAAAAAAAAACCTTACTATTCAATCAGAATTCATTCAGTTTAAGACCATATGTTTCAGTTACTTTTTGTCTTTTGCAAACAAAGTAATTAATTGCTTGGTAGAATTGACTGCAGTTTCGATAGACACCACTATATCATCTTCAGAATTCAATAGCTATAATGTATGTCTTTAACTTAAATTAATATATTGCGTGCTTGCTTTTATTCGGTCTGCAAATCTTTGTGGTTCTATTAACTTTGTATTAACTTTGGTTAACAATTGTTTTTGGAAGATTTTGGAGAAGTGTGGTTTCACAAAGATTTCTCATTCGCTTGCGTGTTGAAGTCAACCATATAGAGCTCCGTATCTCCCATACAATTGCAGCAGAACTGTTGATAACGAGTGTCACGGCTCAGAAATCATGATCCAGTCTGTGTGCTGCCAATTTTTAATACATATTTATACACCGCCATGTATAAAATACTTGTTTCTATAATAATATAGAAACAAAATGGTCTTGAAGCCGGGAGAGTATCCTAGTTAGAATCACTTAAATTAATATATTCATCAATAAATAACAACAAAGTAAACGTTTACCATAAAAAAATTGTTTTGGCTTCATAAAATAGTATGACTCAATCTATAAAAAGAGATTTTAGGTCTCGGATACAAAAAATAAATGTTCTTGCATAGTTATATTATTACAAAATTTCTACTACCGATCAGTTGCTCTAATTTTAAACTATTAAATATTTAATTTAATTTAGTTTTTACAGAAATAAAATCCTTGTAGTGAATAAAAAGTTATGATGAAAATAGTTGGCATATCTCTCAATTAATATCAGTCATACGCACTCAAGTTCTACAGTGTTTTATTGATACTCAAATGAACATTTTGATCAAATTTATTTGTAGCGTGACTTTTTTCATCAATATCAGATGATTGCTATCAAATTTACAGAAAATTGGTTCATTATTAGATGTGAAAATTTTTAAAGAATGTTTACAGAAAATTTTTTCATATTTAGATGTGAACATTTTGAAAGAATGTTGTTTCCAATATGAACACTTCTTTAATAGTACCTGAAGTTTTGGATATTTAACAAAATAATCTCCACTCAGATACAGCATTTCTTTTAATATATATTTTTTTCCTCTTATAAAAATCAGATTATGTTTAAAAAATTATGATTATATTAGGTGAGAAAGATCTCTGAAATAATATCAGTCATTTACTAACAAGCCTAAAACTTTTTCTATGAAAAATCACCCATATCGGGAATAAAATTCCGCACGGAATTTGTTCCATGTTCCCTAAATTGTACATTGAAAAGTGAACAAATTCTGCGTGGAATTTTATTCCTGATAAGGGTGAATATCTACAATCAAAAAAGTTTTACAAAAATTTGATAATGCGTTTTTAATTATTCCAAACACTATACATCCGTTCCTTTAATGCCATTTTAAACTATAAAATATTAAATCTAATTTAGTTTTTGCAACAATAAAATCGATGTAGTGAATAAAAAGTTATGAAGAAAATATGTGAGAAATTATTCCATTAATATCAGTCATACGCACCCAAGGCCAACATTGGTTTATTGCGAGAAAAGTGATAATGCTGATATTTTTTTGTATAAGGAGACTTTTTAAATGAGCCTAATGGACACTACGAAATCTGAAAAAAAAATCCGTTGATATTTAGACATAGCCCCGGCATATATGCTAATTTGCAAAAACCACAAAATCCTAATTATATGGGGTGTAATGGTACCCTAGTTCTACGATGGCTTATTGATAGTCAAATAAACATTTTGACCAAATATATATACAGTGAGACTTTTTCAAATATATTAGATGATTGCTGGCAATTTTACAAAAACTTGGTTAATTTTTATATATAGTTCCTGAAAAACTTCCAAACGATCTCTATGACGTTTGAAAGAATATTGTTTCCAATGTGTATACTTGTTAAAAATACCTGAAGTTTTGCGCATTTAACAAAATAATCTCTACTCGGTAAAAAATCAGATAATGTTTAAAAAGTTATGATTATATTAGGTGAGAAGGATCTCGGAAATAATATCAATCATATGCTGACAAGTCTAAAAAACATTTTTGTATGAAAAGTATCTACAATCAAAATAGTTTTACCAACATTTGATAATGCATACATTCGATCCTTTAATGCCATTTTAAACTATAAAATATTAAATATAATTTAGTTTTTGCAGGAATAAAATCCCAGTACTGAATAAAAAGTTATGAAGAAAATATGTGAGAAATTATTCCATTAATATCAGTCATACGCACCCAAGGCCTACCCTGGTTTATTGCGAGAAAAGTGATAATGCTAATATTTATACCCTACACCACACTGTAGTACAGGGTATTATAACTTTGTGCATTTGTTTGTAACACCCAAAAGGAGAAGAAATAGACCCATCGTTGATTATACCGATCGACTTAGAATCACTTTCTGAGTTGATTTAGCTATGTCCGTCTGTCCGTCTGTCTGTCCGTCTGTGCATGTATTCTTGTAATCAAAGTACAGGTCGCAATTATGATCCGATCTCGACGAAACTTTACACATATCTTTTTTTTGGCCCAAGGACGATCCCTATTGAATTTGGTTAAAATTCAGATTTAGATATAGCCCCCATATATATGTTAGCCCCGATTTGACATGTAAGCGCTATAAAAACTTCATTTTATATCCGATCAGTATGAAATTCGGCAGAAAGAGGTTTCTTATTATAAGGATGAACACTGTTAAATTTGGAAGAAATCGGTTCAGATTTAGATATAGCCCCCATATATACGTTACCCCCGATTTGACATGTAAGCGCTGTAAAAATGTTATTTTATATCCGATCAGTGAGAAATTCGGCAAAGAGAGGTTTCTTATTACTCGAAGGAATACTGCCGAATTCGGAGAAAATCGGCTCAGATTTAGATATAGTCTCCATATATATGTTACCCCCGATTTGACATGTAAGCGCTGTAAAAACTGTATTTTATATCCGATCAGTGCGAAATTCGGCAGAAAGAGGTTTCTTATTACTCGAAGGAATACTGCCGAATTCGGAGAAAATCGGCTCAGATTTAGATATAGCCCCCATATATACGTTACCCCCGATTTGACATGTTAGCGCTGTAAAAATGTTATTTTATATCCGATCAGTGCGAAAGTCGGCAAAAAGAGGTTTCTTTCTACATGAAGGAATACTGCCAAATTCGGAGAAACTCGGTTTAGATTTAGATATAACTCCCATATATATGTTACCCCCGATTTGATCTGTAAGCGCTGTAGAGACTGTATTTTATATCCGATCAGTACGAAATTCGACAGAAGGAGGTCTTTTTACATGAATAAGTATTCAGGGAAGATGGGTTCAGATTTATATTAAAGCTCCATATATATGTTCCTCCTGATTTGGTATCAAACCGCTATAGAAGTTGTATTTTACTTCCGATCATTAAAATTTTCCAGAAAGATGTTTCTCACTTTAGGAACGAATATTGCTTAATTTAGCGATTATCGTTTCAGAATTAGATAATATGTTTCTACCCATTTACCAATTATTCCAAATTATTATGGCAATGACCCTTATAGCATTGTTAGGGAGGTGTAGGGTATTATATAGTCGGCCCCGCCCGACTTTCTGCCTTTCCTTACTGGTTTTTGTTTGTATAAGGAGACTTTTTAAATAAACTTTTAAATAAAAAGAAAATATGTTGATATTTACAAATCAACATTCGGCACATTTGCAAAATCCACAAAATTTGAATTAAATGACAATGTTTTCACTTTTTCTCTATTTAAAGATACTTTTGCATAGATCAGATCTCATAACTGTTTCACAATAAATCCATATTGCCCATCTATGTATATTGGGATCATTTCAAATGGATAATTGTGCTTTAAAAACAATATTCATTTTATTTTGTGAAAAGCTATAATAAAAAATGTAGCTGATCTTTAAAATAAATTAAAAATTACGCCCAATGTTTTACATTTTCTAATAACGTTTAAAAATCCAATGTGTTTTTATTAATGTTGCTTTGAAAAAATTCAAATCCAATGTTCTGTTAAAAGGGTATGATGAAAAACGTCAGATTGTCTCCAAATTAATATACATCATACGCTACCTGGGCCCTAAATAAAATTGATGAAATCCCGCCCGATTTACCGATACCGCTAGCTAGAAATAAAAAAGAGAACAAATTTGTTTTTTATTGCCTGTCTCTATGAATAAAATCCCACTAGTATTTAATGCTCATTCTTGTTTTGTTTGACTTTATCATAGTTAGAAATCCTTCTTAAATAATGCTCAATTTTTTTTTCAAATGTAGTAAAAATGAAACAACAATCTCTCAGATCTTTGTCAATTACTAAAATGGCTTTTGACAATTATCCTTTTGTTTTTTCGATGTTTTTTATTTCTTCTTTTTTTTGTGAAATATTCCCACTGAGTTGCTTTCTATATCAAAGTCCCCTTATGTTCTATTCAAAGTCCCCTTGTTTTGTTTTGAAGCCAAGAAGATAAAAAAGGGTTGTGTTTTGATTTTCACTTTGTCAAAAAAGTGGATTTTCTTCACAATGCTGTTGTTTGGATTTTTTCATGCGTCGTTGTAGTCCTTTGATGATGATGATAGAGATGTTTATCTCAATACTGTTCGTATTTTCTTGTTTACTTCGGACGGATGGCTGGATGATGGGTCTATTCACAAAAGAAAAATTCGTAATAGATGAGTTACAGCTTGTTTGTCATTGTTTATACTTAGGCTGAGTTATCCTAACAACATTCGTTATCCTTTGGATGTGATAAGTTATTTATTCAAGAGAGAGAGAGACAGACAAAAGTGGAAGCAGTCAACAAAAATGGCCTAATGAAATTGATTTTACTTTATTTAGTACAAAACAAAGACTACACAACAACGAGTCGGTGAATTAGGGATCTTAGGGGTTAGATTGGGGGATAATTGGCTTGCTAAATGATTTTATTAAGTGTCTAAAAAAGGCTTTATTCAAAGCAACGTTTTTAAGACGAGGAATGGTTTATTAAATTGGGTAAGATAAAATTGTAGCAGGCAGTTAGGCTTTATTTAATTAATTAGAGGATAATTTTTATTTTATAAAGGGATCATTTATTTTTGGAAAGGTCTTTGCAAGACCTGTTCTTAGGTATATAAATTGTGGTGGTTTTGTCGTTTTTTAATTATAACAAAACTTCTGCTTGCCTTCCGTCATTTGCATTGTCAACTATTAAATATTTATTTTAGTTTGTTATTTACAGCAATAAAATTCTTATACTGAATGAAAAGTTATGATGAAAATCGCAGTGAATTCTCGCAATTAATAACAGTCATACGCACCCAAGGCCTGCAATAGTTTATGGAGACAAAAAAAATATTACAAAATTATTATTACTGAAATGTTTACTCGGGTTTAAAGTATTATATATATACTAGTGTTAGATATATATAATTACTAGTGTTGTAGTCTTTTTTGTACAGTAGCATTCAAGGATCTTCTTTTAATTTTAAGTATATTTTTAATTTTGTAATATAGGTAAAGCAGAGAAGCTTTAGTTAGATTTTTTAAGAATGAGACCATTTTCCTATTATCGTCCTGCATATCTTAAAACAGAATACCCTCTATTTCACGGATGTAGACCTAAACATTTAAAGTTTATAACAGTTTACATTTTCACAGAAGGTTTTGGTCATGGCAGCGTATGATTTATTTTAATTTGGAGATAATGCTACATTTTTAATATAATTCTTAAATTTTTGCCATAAATGAATATTTTGAAATATGTAGACCGCAGAAAATCATTTGTTTAATTGTTTCGGGCCTACAAATTGTATAATAACATTTAAAAGGTTGATTACAATTAAAAAATTTGTCTGATATTGGGAGAGTATGATTTATTTTAATGTACAGATTTATTCATACAGCTCTTAACTCATTCCATAAATGTTAATCTTGGAAATTATTGCTTAAACCTAATAAATACAATTTAAGCAAAAATAGGTAAGAAATTTACAAAAATCCTATAAACCAAAAAATTTTTAAGAAATTTCCTGGTTGATACACAATTTTAAAAAATTTCTTATTTTTAGGAAATAAATATAGAATATTTAGCTTTAATCAAAAAATATGACATTTTGAGAAAAAAAAAATTTTTACCGAAAAAAATATTTACAAAAATTGAGGAAGTTCCAATAAATAAGAGAACATTTGTAAATCATAGAAATTTCCTTTAAATAGGAACTGTTGATATACGATTTGATAAGAGATTTCGAGAAAATGTTTTATAAATATGAACATTTTCTGTAAGTAAGAAAATTTGTGGAAATTTTTATAAATGTCATATTTTGTGAACATTTTCTATAAATGACAAATGTTGAGGAATTTATTTATGAATAAAAAAATTTCGAGGAAATTTGTTATAAATAGGTGACTAGGGGGAATTTTCCTCTAAAAACAACTTTCGAGGAAATTTCTTCAAAATAAGATATTTCGGGGAAATTTCTTCTAAATAAGACATTTTGGGGAAAATTTCTTATAAATAGGAGATTACGAGAAAATTTCATATAACCGGTGGTCAATCTGAAGGTTGCTTTTTGAACTATGGCCGCCTTTCAGCTTTGATTTCGTTTGTTCATCGTTGATGACTTTTCTTGTAGAAAACTTCATCATTGATGACTTTTCTTATAGAAAAATATATCGTTAATGACTTTTCTTATAGAAAAGTTCATCGTTGCTGACTTTTCTTATAGAAAAGTTCATTGTTGATGACTTTTCTTATAGAAAAGTTCATTGTTGATGACTTTTCTTATAGAAAGGATCATCGTTGATGACTTCTCTTATAGAAAAGTCTATCGTTGATGACTTTTCTTATAGAAAAGTTCATCGTTGATGACTTTTCTTCTAGAAAAGTTCATCGTTGATGACTTTTCTTCTAGAAAAGTTCATCGTTGATGACTTCTCTTGTAGAAAAGTTCATCGTTGCTGACTTTTATTATAGAAAAGTTCATCGTTGCTGACTTTTATTATAGAAAAGTTCATCGTTAATGGCTTTTCTTATAGAAAAGTTCATCGTTAATGACTTTTATTATAGAAAAGTTCATCTTTAATGACTTTTCTTATAGAAAAGTTCATCGTTGATGACTTTTCTTATAGAAAAGTTCATCGTTGGTGGCTCCAGTGTTCACTACATCAATCCATTTTTCATTTAATGAAATCAAGCGAATGCCTTTATGCTTTGAAAAGCATATATCAAAAAACAGCAAATCTTGGAAAGAAAAAACACTCTCCAACACTTACTTAACAAAATTGACAATTTTTTTGGCAAACTAATCTCTAAGCTAGTATCTAGGCATTCATCTACCAAAGTATGTATATCATGGCACCCAGATAGGTCGTGCTTATTTCCACCAGAGCTCACGTATTTGCTTGGCTTGGGCTGGAGTGCCTGACAAAATCCACTTCAAGCTGAAAACTCATTCTAAGGATAAACGAAGGATTTTCTACCAATCATCACAAATAACTAAAGCTCTTTTCATTGCACGCAAAAAATGCTGGTTGGCAAGGTGCGGAATGGAGATGAGATAGGCCAAAAAAGGCTATCAATTGAAGAGCAAAAGCACTTTAAACAAATGATGATAAAGGTAGCAAAACAAAAAACAAAAGCTGTAAACCGATGCGGAGGCGGAGGTGGGTGCGAAGGATTTTTCAGAGGCTTTTCATGCAGCAACCAAAAATGTTGAAGGAGTAAATGTCAAGAATCCTATTTAACTCAACCTTTCACTTGAAAAACAAAAAAAGAACGAAGACAAAAACACAACTACTGCCGGAAATTGTGGCAATTTGTAGGGATAAATTGTTAACATTGGATATTGCCTCACACGTGTGTCTGGTGACAGAGACAGACAGACAGACGGGCCGACAGACAGACAATCAGCTAAATAAACAGTTGAGTTTCTAAATCGGCTTCAAATTCATATGAATAAATGAATACTCAGTGAATGGAAGGATATACATGCGTCTGTCATTGCGACTGGGTGGCAGAGAATAATAGGTTGTACCGCCTTAAAAAATATGTTCAGAAAGTTTTATTTCTAAAAACTTGAAGGCAAATAAATCAACTCTTACTTCCAATATACGAGTATTTTAATCGGTACAGGCTAATGTTCAAACGCTATTGAGAAAAGTAAAGGTCGTACCTGCCTTTCCCATTCACCTTAACTTCCATTAACGGTATTAATGTTTGAAACATTAGAGAAACAAAAAATACAATACAGCATTCAGACTATAGACTTTCGAAGGATTTAAAGGATTCCAGGTGAGCTTTTTATTCCCTTTGTCTTCATTGTGCATTTTTTGACTTTTGCTGGCAATACAATTTGTATATTTATTGCTTTTAGCTTTGCTCGCAGTAATGTCCTTGGGTATGCTCTCGCGTATTTGTAACCATGATCTCCCGACAGTAGTCATCCATTCATCCATATAGCCCATCCATACATTTACTTTAATGGCAGCTCTAGAGAACACCTTATTATGGATTTATTATCGATTCAAGTTTCGAAGCGATACGAAATGGCATTACGAGTTATTTTGACTTTATAAGAATAAGGATTATTTCTAGCAATAAATTTCAATGAATTTTTAAGGACTTTCGGGGAGAATTTATTTGGAATGAAACAAAATGCTGGAGAATATTTAACGATTAAGCATTTGCTGTAAAGGGGGGAAAATCCTATAGAAAAGAAATTATAAAAAATTCATCAATCCAAATAAAAAGTGTTTTCTGATAAATATACTCGTACAAGTTAAGAAAGTAATCTATTTTTTTGGAAATAAAATTGTTAAATAAATTAATTTAATTTTAAAAAGGCAAAAAAAATATGCATTACGAGAAATTTTACTAAGCCAAATAAAACCAGTAAGGAAAGGCAGAAAGTCGGGCGGGGCCGACTATATAATACCCTACACCTCCCTAACAATGCGATAAGGGTGATTGCGATAAAAATTTGGAATAATTGGTAAATGGGTAAGAACATATATATGTGGATATACCTAATTCTGAACCGATAATCGCTAAATTAATCAATATTCGTTCCTAAATTGAGAAACATCGGAAGTAAAGTAATGATCGGAAGTAAAGTACAACTTCTATAGCGCTTTGTAACGAAATCAAGAGGAACATATATATGGAGGATATATATAAATCTGAATCGATTTTCCCTGAATACTCATTCATGTAAAATAGAAACCTCTTTCTGTCGAATTTCGCTGTGATCGGATATAAAATACAGTCTCTACAGCGCTTAGATGTCAAATCGGGGGTAACATATATATGGGAGTTATATCTAAATCTGAACCGATTTTCTCCAAATTTGGCAGTATTCCTTCGAGTAATAAGAAACCTCTTTCTGCCGAGTTTTGCACTGATCGGATATAAAATACAATTTCTACAGCGCTTACAGGTCTAATCGGGGGTAACATATATATGAGGGCTGTATCTAAATCTGAACCGATTTTCTCCGAACTTAGCAGTATTCCTTCATGTAATAAAAAACCTCTCTTTGCCGAATTTCGCACTGATCGGATATAAAATAACAATTTTACAGCGCTTACATGTCAAATCGGGGCTAACATATATATGGGGGCTATATGTAAATCTGAACCGATTTTAACCAAATTCAATAGGGATTGTCCTTGGGCCAAAAAAAGATATGTGTAAAGTTTCGTCGAGATCGGACCATAATTGCGACATGTACTTTGATTACAAGAATACATGCACAGACAGACGGACAGACAGACGGACAGACAGACAGACGGACATAGCTAAATCAACTCAGAAAGTGATTCTAAGTCGATCGGTATAATAAACGATGGTTCTATTTCTTCTCCTTTTGGGTGTTACAAACAAATGCACAATGTTATAATACCCTGTACCACAGTGTGGTGTAGGGTATAATTAAAAAAAAACTTTTTATAAGAATTTTTTTGGAGTTCCAAAGAAATGTCTGAAAAATGTGAGCTTTTGACGAAGAAAAACTAAATAGGAAATTTCCAATTAATAAGAGATTTTGAGAAAATGTTTTATAAATAAGAAATTATGTGGAAATTTCGAGTAAATGTAAAATTTTGTTAAAATTTCCCATAAATGACAAATTTTGAGGAAATTCCTACAAATAGATATTTGAAGGAAGTATATTATCTTTATATATATGAAATACTTTGTTTGTAACGCCGGATCTCTGAAACCATAAAAGTGAATGGGATACAAACTACGCAATAGACTCAGTTTGGGGTTAATTGCAAAATACACATTTTGAGAGGGATTTACGCGGAAATTTCCTAAAATTAATAAATTTCCTACAAATAAGAAAAGTCAGGAACATTATAAATCTATAAATACAAAATTCAAGAAAATATGCAATTTCGAGGAAATTTTCAATGCCTAAGAATTTTTTTTACAAACTTCCTATTAATGAGAAATTTTGAGGAAATTTCTCATTAATAGGAAATTTGTAAAAAAATTTCTGTGCAGAGAAATGCCATAAAAATTAGTAATTCGAGGGAATTTCCTATAAATATTTTTTTTTAGGAAATTTCTTGAAGTATAAGCAATTTTGAGGAAATTTATTTTATGTAAGATTTTTGTAAAATATATGCAATTTTGAGGAAACTTATTTTACATAGGAAATGTTAATGAAATATAAAAATTAAGTTTTAAACAAATCAAATTCTATCTTTTATCTACACGCTGAAAAAAATCGCTTCTGTAGGATATTGCCCCAAACATATTCGGCTTGAAACATATATATCTTTAGGGTACACTCTAAACATATAATATTTGGTACACACAAAAATTATATACTTGGGAAGATGTTGTCCTAAACAAATCTATGTTTACATCCCAATATGTGTTTATTTTGGACTATTTTTTCCGAAACAAATATTTATTTGCATTTAAGTATTCGGAAAATACCTAAATTGTGTTAAATTTTTCAGTAATTCAATATTAATTTTTTAAAAAATTTTCTCGTCGTAAATATAATAAATAATAATAATTAAAATCATATAATCTTGGATCGAAATATATACTTGGAGGATTGACATCTAATGATGGCTTGAAATACTCATAAATTTTAAATGATTGATTTAAACCATAAGCTAATGCTGCATTTGGTATCATAACTGGGGGGTTCAAACCAAAAAAAAAAGCTAAAACTGAAATTCGAAAAATTTAACAAAAGTTTCGAAATTTTTTTTTAAATAAAATATATTTGGAGAATTTCCTAAACAATAATTTTATTTGTATTGAAATACATGTTTTATTTGAGAAATTTAGTTTGCAAATATTATATGTTGTAACATATTAATATACGAGTTCCAAATATATTTTATTGATTTTCAAATAAAATTTATTTGCTCAGAAATATATAATATTTAAAAATTTGTGTTCCAAATATATTTTCTTTCGATTCAAACATATCAAAAAAGGCGATTTTTCCCCGTGTATTAACAAAAAAAATATATAGAAAATTTTCCATAAATAAAAAATTTCGTATAAAAAAGATTTCGAGCAAATTTAATACGAGTATAAATACAAAATTTCGACAATATTTCCAGAATATAAAAATGTCAAGACATTTCGCAAAACAATTTATTTGGTGGCATTTTCCCATAAATGGGACATTTTAAAAATTCCAATAAATAGGAAATTACAAGTAGATTTCCAATGAATAATAACTTTCGAGGATATTTCCTATAAATAAAAAATGTTGGGGAAATTTCATAAAAATAAGGAATTTTGAGGAAATTTCCTGTAAATAAGAAATTTCGATGAAATTTCATATAAATAAGATATTTAGGGGACATTTCATATAAATAGGAAATTATGCAGAAATTTGCTATACATAAGAACTGTCGAGGATATTTCTTATAAATAAGAAAATTCAAGGACATAATGAGAACTGTCAAGGATATTTCTTCTAAATCGGAAATTTTGAAGAATGTTTCTATAAAAAGAAAAATTTTAAGGAAATTTCATATAAATACGAAATTTTGAGAAAATTTTATCTAATAAACAAGAAGATTTGAGGACTTTCCAAATATATTAAAAAATTTGGGACATTTTCTAAAAATGAAAAATGTTGTCGAAATTTCCTAAAAAAAATTAATTTTGACCAAAATTCCTATAATTATGAAAATACGGGTAAATTTCCTAAAATACGAATTGTTAAGCACATTTTTCTACCAAAAAGAGTTACATAATGTAATTGCCTGTAAGTAAAAAAATTTCGAGGCAATCTATATATATAAAATTGTTGCGTGACTGGCTGACTGACTGACTGATTGACTGACTGATCATCGCCCAGGCCAAACGGCTGAAGCTAGAACCATGAAATTTGCTGGGAGGGTAGTCCTTAGGACGTAGACGATCAATAAGGCGGGATTTTTCGAAATTCGTACTATTAGCCGCACAATGGGGTACCACCGCCAAATCTAAATTAAATGAGCTAGAATCTTGAAATTTGGTATGAGGGTAGCCCTTAGGAGGTAGACTCTGAAATTGGCAGGATTTTTCTTAATTCGAACATATACGCACAAAGTGGGGTAAAAAGGGAAAAATGTGGTACAACAGCCAAATCCAAATGGGACGACCTAGAATCGTGAAATGTGGTGTGAGAGTAGCTCTTGGGACGTAATCAAGAACAAGGAGTGATTTTCTTTTTAAAAATTTAGAGGCACAATGGGACAGAAAGGTATAAATATGGCACCACCGCCAAACTTAAAGCCTAATATTAGAATGGTGAAAATTGAAACGAGGGGTGCCTTTATGACGACTGATCGGGGTATTAAGTTTTTTTTTATTCGTAGTTTTCGGGGCACAGTGGGGCAAAAAATGTAATATTTAGTACAGTGGCTTAAAAATGTCAAACATTGGGTAAACATTTTGTACAGTGAGATAAAGAGTTGAATGGGGCACAGTTGTGCAAAAAGGGTTAACTATGGTACAGTGGGGTAAAAATAGTTATATGTATATGGTAAAGTGGGACAAATGGGTTAAAAATGGTACAGTGGGGAAAAAAGCGTTAACTATTGAACAGTGGGGCAAAAATGTATTTACTATGATACAGTGGGGCAAACAGGGTTAAATATCGTACAGTGTGACAAAAATGGGTAACTATACAGTAAAGTGGGGCATGCCTGTGTTACATATTGTACAGTGGAGCACAGAGGGTTAAATATGGTACAATGGGGCAAAAACTGTTAAATATGGTACAGTGAGACAAAGCGTTTAATATGACACAGTGTGGCAAAAAGGGTTAACTATGGTACATGGTAACGTGGGACAAAATGGGTTAAATATGGTCCAGTGGGGCAAAAAGCTTTAACAATGGAACAGTGGGAAAATGTGTTAGCTATGGTACGGTGGGACAGAAATGGTTAAATATTGCACAGTATGACAAAAATGGTTACAGTGGGCACAAAAAGTAAAATATGGTAACGTGTAACAAAATGGGTTAAAAATGGTACAGTGGGGCAAAAAGCGTAAACTATGGAACAGTGGGGCAAAAATTTATTTACTATGATACATTGGGGCAAACAGGATTAAATATGGTACAGTGTGACAAAAATGGTTAACTATACAGTACAGTGGGGCATAACTGTGTTAAATATTGTACAGTGGAGCAAAGAGGGTTAAATATGGTACTGTGGGTCAAAAACTGTTAAACATGGTACAGTGAAACAAAGGGTTTGATATGACACAGAGGGGCAAAAAGGGTTAACTATAGTACAGTGGGGCACAATTAGTTGAATATGGTAACGTGGGACAAAATGGGTTAAATATGGTACAGTGGGGCAAAAAGCTTTAACAGTGGGGAAAAAATGTGTTAGAATGGTACAGTGGGACACAAATGGTTAATTATGGTACAGTATGACAAAAATGGTTACAGTGGGCACAAATAGTGAAATATAATAACGTGGAACAAAATGGGTTAAGTATGGTACAGTGGGGCAAAAATATGTTTACTTTGGTACAGTTGGGCAAAAATGGTTAAATATAGTGGACAAAATGTAGTAGGACAAAAAGGTGTTAAATTTGATTCAGTGGACCCAAAAGGATAAATTAAAGCACAGTGGGTCAAAAAGCGTACATTTAGTACAGTGGGTAAAAATGTGGATACAGGGAGAGAGGGTAAGTTAAATATAAAACCAGTAAGGAAAGGCTAAAGTCGGGCGGGGCCGACTATATAATACCCTACACCACTCTCGTAATATTGAATAACTCTGAAATATAAATTTTGTAATTCATGTATAAATTGTTTACATAAATTTACTTTTGAGTCATTTTATACTTAAATAATACCCTGTACCACAGTGTGGTGTAGGGTATAAAAACGATTGGATGTAAAATACAGCTTCTACAGGACTAAAGAGCCAAATCGGATGAAACATATATATGGGAGCTATAGCTAAATCTTAACCGATTTTCTTCAAATTCGGCAATGTTGGTTCGTGGATCAAGAAACTGTACTATTCTAAATTTCAAAACGATTGGATGTAAAATACAGCTTCTGTAGAACTAAAGGGCCAAATGGGACGAAACATATATATGGGAGCTATAGCTAAATCTTAACCGATTTTCTTCAAATTCGGTAGTGTTGGTTCGTGGATCAAGAAACTCTACCATTCTAAATTTCAAAAGGATTGGATGTAAAATACAGCTTCTATAGAACTAAAGGGCGAAATCGGACGAAACATATATATGGGAGCTATAGCTAAATCTTAACCGATTTTCTTCAAATTCGGTAGTGTTGGTTCATGGATCAAGAAACTCTACCATTCTAAATTTCAAAGTGATTGGATGTAAAATACAGCTTCTTCAGGACTAAAGAGCAAAATCGGACGAAACATATATATGGAAGCTATAGCTAAATCTTAGCCGATTTTCTTCAAATTCGGCAATGTTGGTTCATGGATCAAGAAACTCTACCATTCTAAATTTCAAAACGATTGGATGTAAAATACAGCTTTTATAGGACTAAATGGCCAAATCGGACGAAACATATATATGGGACCTATAGCTAAATCTTAACCGATTTTCTTCAAATTCGGTAGTGTTGGTTCATGGATCAAGAAACTCTATCATTCTAAATTTCAAAATGATTGTATGTAAAATACAGCTTCTACCGGACTAAAGAGCAATATCGGACGAAACATATATATGGGAGCTATAGCTAAATCTTAACCGATTTTCTTCAAATTCGGCAATGTTGGTTCATGGATCAAGAAACTCTACCATTCTTAATTTCAAAACGATCAGATGTAAAATACAGCTTCTATAGGACTAAAGGGCCAAATCGGACGAAACATATATATGGGAGCTATAGCTAAAGCTTAACCGATTTTCTTCAAATTCGGCAATGTTGGTTCATGGATCAAGAAACTCTACCATTCTAAATTTCAAAACGATTGGATGTAAAATACAGCTTCTATTGGACTAAAGGGCCAAATCGGACGATAGATATATATGGGAGCTATATCTAAATCTGAACCGATTTCAACCAAATTCAATAGCGATCTTAATAGCCGCGAAATACTCTAAACTGCAAAATTTCAGAGCGATCGGAGTGAAATTGCGACCTGTAGTCGACGAACAACTTTACATGGACAGACGGACGGACGGACTGACGGACTGACGGACATACATCGTTAAATCGACTCAGCTAGTGATTCTGAGTCGATCGGTATACTTTAAGGTGGGTCTAGCTGTATTATATTCAGGTGTTACAAACATCTGCCGTGAAACAAACTTATAATACCCTGTACCACAGTGCGGTGTAGGGTATAATAAGAATGTTTTTTTCTACATGTATGTTTTTAGTAGCACTGTGTGCAATAAGGTTAAAATTATGATGCACTGCAATTATGTAGCATTGTGGTGCAAAAAGGTTAAAATTATGATGCAGTTGGGGCAATCAAAAATTGTTCAATGTGTTACAGAGGGGAGAAAATGTGGTAAATATGGTTTAGTGGACCAAAAAGGATTAAATATGGTACGGTAAAGTAAAAAAAGTTAAATACGGTAATATGGTTAAATGTGGTAAGTGGGGAAAAAAGGGAACAAAATAGTCCCAAATATGTATAAAAATTCGTACTTTAGAAGCACAGTGTAATAAAAACTGTTTAATATGGAACAGTGGGGCAAAAGGTGTTAATGTGGTCCCTGAGTGCAAAGATAGCTCTTACAGCATAAACCTAAGCTAAGAAATTGTTATTTTCAAATAGGTTCTTCTACTTAAACCGTGGGGAAAAACAAGTTAAAAAAATGGCACAGATAGGGAACAAAAATTTTGAGATACGGCCTAAGTTGGCGAATTTGGGTCTTGAAATATCTATTATCATTTTTAAATATTGTACAATCGTGCAAAATTGGTTAATTATGACACACAAAGGGTTAAATGTGGTACAATGGAGCGATTCACTTTAGATTTTTAAATTCGTACCTTTATAGACACAGTGGGACAAACATGGTTTTATATTGTACCAGGGTGTGAACGAAGCTATTGGAACATAAACTAGGGGAAAGTTGCTAACGTATGAACCAAAAAAATATTGTTCAATCTCGTTGAACAAATTAATTTTCTGTAATGAGAAAAAACTTAGACTTGGAGAGAGAGAAGGCACGTAGTTTCGTGAAAACTACTACACGAGCGAACACGTAATGTTGAAGTGATTGCCTTAACTATGCGGGGTAAAAAATAAGAGACCAAGTTAAGTTTTATATTAGTATTTATTAAACCTGTCCTTTTGAGAAGAGATGTGGTTCCCTCGGCTGCCGTGAATAAAAGAGGCAGATACAAGGTTTTGTTTATTTGAGAAACCTCGGATATAGAGTTAAATGGCGGATCACAAAAAGGACTGAGAGATAAAAATTATGCCAAGTTTACAATATAATATGTTAGGGTTGGGAAAATAGATTTAGTAAATAAACAATATTTAATCTATTACAATAAATTAATTTGTTCAACGAGATTGAACAAATATATTTTTTCAACGTTCAGAGGTACAGTGGGAAAAGGGATAAATATTGTACCATGATGTCAGGGTAACTCTTGGAACATAAACTAGAAATGAAACGAGGGTTCGTATTTTATATATAAAAGTAATCAAATCGTCGTCATTTTGAATGAAAGAGGTATAACTATTTTACGGTACCCTAAACAGAAAATAAATAATAATGGGGGCTGCGAAGCGCACCGGGTTAAAGCTAGTTTCCTATAAATAAGAAATTTCGATTTAAGATGTTTGCTATAAATAGGAAATTATGAGGAAATAAAAAAAAACTATAAATAGGAAATTATGAAAAAATTTGCTACAACTAAGAACTTTGAGAAAATTTCCGTTAAATAAGAACTTTTGAGGAAATTTCCTATAAATACAAAATTTGGCATAAACAGGAAATTACGATGAATTTTCTGTAAATATGAAATTTTGAAGAAATTTACTATCAATAACAAATTTTGATGTGATTTCGAACAAATGCACAATTTTGAAAAAAAAATCAATAAACAAGAACTTTTGGGGACATCCTAAAATAAGACATTTCAAGAAAATTTCCTGTAAATAAGAAATTTCAAGGAACTTTCCTGTAAATAGGAAATTTCATATAAATAAAATATTTTCAAGAAATTTCTTATAAATAAAATTTTTCAAGAAATTTCTTATTAATAAGAAAATGTTGAGAAAATTTTCTAATCATAAAAATTTTCGATGAAACTTCTAATAAATAAGAAATTTCGAAAAAAATTTCTATAAATGAAAACAGTAAGGAAAGGCAGAAAGTCGGGCGGGGCCGACTATATAATACCCTACACCTCCCTAACAATGCGATAAGGGTTATTGCGATAATAATTTGTAAATGGGTAAGAACATATATATGCGGATATATCTAATTCTGAACCGATAATCGCTAAATTAAGCAATATTCGTTCCTAAATTGAGAAACATCTTTCTGGAGAATTTTGTAATGATCGGAAGTAAAGTACAACTTCTATAGCGCTTTGTAACCAAATCAGGAGGAACATATATATGGAGCTTATATATAAATCTGAATCGATTTTCCCTGAATACTCATTCATGTAAAATAGAAACCTCTTTCTGTCGAATTTCGTACTGATCGGATATAAAATACAGTCTCTACAGCGCTTGAATGTCAAATCGGTGCTAACATATATATAGGGGCTATATCTAAATCTGAACTGATTTTCTCCAAATTTGGCAGTATTCCTTCGTGTAATAAGAAACCTCTTTCTGCCGAATTTCGCTGTGATCGGATATAAAATACAGTTTCTACAGCTATTGAATTTCAAATCGGGGGTAACATATATATGGGGGCTATATCTAAATCTGAACCGATTTTCTCCGAATTTGGCAGTATTCCTTCATGTAATAAGAAACCTGTTTCTGCCGAATTTCGTACTGATTGGATATAAAATACAGTTTCTACAGCGCTTACATGTCAAATCGGGTGCAACATATATATGGGGGCTATATATAAATCTGAACCGATTTCCCCCAAATTTTGTATTGTATCTAAGTGTATCACGAGACTACTCTCTGTCAATTTTTGTACAAATCGGTTACAAAATGTTGCTTATACAGTGCATATATGCCAAATCGGAGTTACATATATATGGGAGCTATATGTAAATCTGAACCGATTTTAACCAAATTCAATAGGGATCGTCCTTGGGCCTAAAAAAATATATGTGCAAAGTTTCTTTGAGATCGGACCATAATTGCGGCCTGTACTTTGATTACAAGAATACGTCTACAGACGGACAGACAGACAGACAGACGGACAGACAGACGGACATAGCTAAATCGACTCAGAAAGTGATTACATGTCGATCGGTATAATAAACAATGGGTCTATCTCTTCTCCTTTTGGGTGTTACAAACAAATGCACAAAGTCATAATACCCTGTACCACAGTGTGGTGTAGGGTATAAAAATGTTGATGTAACAAAACCTTGAAATCAATAAACAACAACTTTTGGGAACATTCTAAAATAAGACATTTCATGTAAATAAGAAATTTCTAGGAAATTTCCTATAAATAAAAATTTTTCAAGAACATTTCCTATTAATAAGAAAATTTCGAGAAAATTTTCTAACTATAAAAATTTTCAATGAAACTTCGATTAAAGAAAAAATTTCGAAAAAAATTTCTATCAATGAAAAAGTGTTGATGAAAAAAAACCATTTTACTATTGTCCTTTGATTTTTTTTCCTATTGCTTATCCAAAGCGATAACGTTTATTTGCCTTCCTATAAAAAGCAAAGCCATTATGTCTAATACCTTTGTTATTGCATCCATTTAACCCTTTGTCTAATCCGAAATTCATTTTTTTTTGCTCATCCTCCCCTGATAATTGGTAATACAATTATCTGGAGCAATCGAAATGCTACTGATTGTAAATTACATATGTAGTCCCTTCATTCGTAATACACATACATTGATACTTGAGTGTCCTTATGGGTAGTGTCTGGACGAGAAATTGGTCCTGTGTGCCCAGTCACATTCATTATCATTGCCTGCCACAGGAGATACTGGAGGTGTTGGTGCTAGTGGTGCTGGTGCTGGTGTTTGGGAAGCAGTTCGATTTGTATTTACTGTTTTGGTGCTATGGGTTTGTCGCTTTGCTGCTGCTGTAATACAAGAGCAAAGCCGTAAATTATCACAGATCTCTAAAGACCGGAAAAGAGAAAAACGAAATTGTAAAACGGCAGCACATAAAAATAATGCCGGTGTTAGTTGGATTCACACCATGACTCTTGGGGACAACGAGGGATATTGCAAGAATGTTGCTAAGTAGCAGCATAGGATTTACTCTAAATGACACAAACACAAATGCGACAACTAGATTGCAAATCAGATAGATATGCTTAAGCTTAGGAGAAAAGCATAATATTAAATTCTACATAGTACCTTATCTAAGAGAATGGATACTACGGTATGTAAGTGTATTTTTTGTGGCTTATTGTAGATTATTTTTAATTTAGAACTCAAGAGAAATACATCATTCATTATATTATTGCTGAAAAGGGATACTATTAGTACCTCCTTTAGTATCTTATAGATGAATAAGAATACCTTAGGTTAACTAGTCTTATAAAAGGTACGATTCTAGTTTTGTATACTTTTTATCATTTCGCCAAAGACAATGGGGACTTCTTAGAATGTTAGGACAACCTTTTGTACTTTGTCAAAGAAAACGGGTACTTTTTAGTACATTATCGAAGATGTATTGTAGTTTTTTATACGACACAGATATGTAAAACTCGTGTGAATATATCTTATCCATTCAACTACGATAATGGGTACTAATGCCATAAAAAAACAAAACCTTTTAGTAATTTTCCGGAGAAAAAGAAACTCTTTGGTAGATTGCCAAGGTAAAAGGTATTTTATTTATTTTTAATACTTTTTCAGAAGAAATGATAGCTTGAAGTATATTACCAAATATAAAGGGTAAATAAAAACGCAAGTAAGAAAGTTCAGTCGGGTAAACCGACTTATGAATTCCCTCACCTTGAGTCCCAAATAATATTCGTAAAATTATTTTTTTTTATTTTAATTAAATTATTATCAATTTAAATTGCATTTAATAACTTTAAAGTATGTACTGTTATTAAAATTAAAAGCTGTTTACATTTGGTACAAAATGGTCCATTTGTGTGGAAGGTACCAAAAGGGGCGTGCTAATAACGGCCACTTATCTGTGGACTCTAGATACTATAAAAGCATTACACTGTACAACATTTCAAGTATTTGTATGCACTGGTATTAATGTTAAAAGCTGTTTACATTTGGTACAAAATGGTCCATTTGTGTGGGAGGTACCAAATGGGATGTAACAATAACGGCCACTTTTCTCTAGACTCTAGTTAATATAAAAGCATTACACTGTACGAAATTTCAAGTATTTGTATGAACTGATATTAAAGCCATAAACAGTTAACTTTTGGTGCAAAATAGTCCATTTGTGTGGGAGGTACAAAAAAGGGAGAAGCCACTTCGTCCATATTTCTTGACGTGTTAGCGGCTAACAAACTAATACTATGTGTGAAATTTTACAAGATTCGAGTAAGTAAGTAGTATAGAAGGAATTAAAGAATCAATATTTCACTAAAAGCTAATCCTTTGTGGGGGAGGTACTAGAAGGAGTGGATCAAAATGGCCCATCTTCAAGAGTAAGTGGAACTTCTAGTACACTGGCTAAAAGAAAGGGTAATTTTAAGTACGTTACCTAAGATAAAGATAAGCGTGTAGTACATTGCCGAAAAAAAGGCACAGTTTTTAGTACATTATTTATGAGAAAGGATAGCTTTTATGACATTACTCAAGAATAATAGTAGTTTTTAGTACTTTTTTTCAATTCAATTCAATTTATTTATTAATATAACAATTCATTTCCTTATTATATACAACGACAAAGAGTTTAGGCTTAAGTCCACCTGTGCTACTTAAATATTAACAATGTTTTAATATATATGAGGTGGTATGACTACAACTTAAATTGAAGGAAAATTCACAAAAAAAACTTTCTGAATATAATGACTAGAATAAACTTTTTTAATTAAAACTATAATACAACAAATATATTTACATGGATGCTAGATCTCTGATATGAACAAAATCAGATGTTTGACATCTGAGGATAAAGTATTCAGTTAGTCTAACTAATCTATCGTTAACCAACTCCACTTGGGCAATTATCGTGGAGATGTCTTGTTGAATAAAGTTTGGGAAACTTTAAACTCATTTTGAGAACTTTATTTTGGGCTATTTGTAGCTTCTTCACATGGGTGGAAGCAAGATTGCTCCATGATGGAGATCCATAATATATGACAGCTTGAAAAACTGCCTTGAAGATAAACATTTTATTTTTAATACTTAATAGAGAGTTCCTGTTGATTAGAGGATACAATAAACGAATTAAATGATTTACTTTTTCTATGACATATGATACATGATCTTTAAATGTAAGTCTGGGATCCAGTATAACGCCAAGGTATTTTACTTTTACCTCCCAAGGAATTTCGGTGTTATTGAATCTGACGTTACTCTGCGGCACAAATATAGCTTTCCTCTTCCTAGTAAAATAAATAGCTTGAGTTTTCTCAGCGTTGACAAATATTTTACATTTTTTGTGGTATGAATTAAGAACTTCTAATGCTGCTTCTAGCTTTGCAATTATTTCTGTAGCAAGGATACCAGGACAAAGAATCGCAGTGTCATCGGCGAAAATTGATATTATGCAACCTTCTAGTGGAGGGAGGTCAGCAGTAAAAATGTTGTAGAGAATCGGTGAGAGGCATGACCCTTGAGGACATTCGGCATCAATGGATCTGGTTTCTGACTGGATTCCACAAGAATGGCCTTTAAAAGAGCGGTCTGTTAGGAAAGACTTTATGATATTGATTATATTTATAGGGAAATTGAAATTCAGCATTTTGAAAATTAATCCAATTGACCCTTTTGTAATCAAAAAGTCGTTGAAGATGATAGTCACTATGTCTTTTGAGGGCAACTTTAACTGGCAAGTAGTCGGAGCTTAAGTTGTTCATAACTGTAGCATTAGTAAGATTATCGATTGCGTTTGTTAAGAAGATATCTAAGGTGGAGTTTTGTCTACCAACACTCGATGATATGTAGGTGGGCTCATTAGGTACTATAAGATGTATGTTGCTTTCGTGGAGTTTATCATGTAATAAATTTCTGGGGAGTTGAAATCCCCACCAATGAGATATTTATTAGTGCCATTGCTTAATTTTCGAAGATCAGTAAGGATTTTTTTTTTTGTTTTCTGTGGACCTTATGTTTCCACCAGGAAAATAGCAGGTAAAAATATCAATAACCTCTCCATTTGAGCAAAATACCTTCACACCTATATTCTCAACCAGGCTGGTATTAATTATTGGCAGGAGTTGATGTCTAATATTGTTCCTAAGAATGATAGCGACTTCACCACCTCTACCATTCGTACGATCATTTCGATAGCAGTAGAACTCATTACGACGTATAGACGTATTTATATTTTACCATGTCTCACTGACAATGCAAATATCGATATTATTATTAATGAAGAATTCATAGAGTTCATCTTTTTTGTTGCGAATGCCCCTGGCATTCCATAAAACAATATTGATTTGTTCATTCATATAAACAAAAAATTACAAGCTAGATCGGTAATAACCGTAAATTGGTCAGTTTTGGACCTGCAATTACTCAATTTTGTTATGAGCTCCATAGTTAGATCTCTAATTTCTTCAAGGGAAAACAGTTCTTGACTATTTCCAGAAGGATTCATGTTTTGAGTCATATTGACGTTTTGATAATTCAAATTATTATTGAAACATATTTTTTTTCTTTTTTTTTAGCATAACTTACAGAGTCTCATAATTTTTCACTAACAATATTTGGCAAAATTGTAGCCACGGTAAATCTGAACAACTTTTGTGAACATGTCATTACCATCTGAATGTGTCTAGGCACCCTAAATAGCTCAAAAGACCACATTGTACCTCAAAATGTTAGTATTTCTCTATTTTGTAACAACATTTTTTTTGTTGTGGGGTATGTTCAGTAGCTTTATAGAAAATATTAAGGCCAATATTTTTGTGGAACATAGTAACCCGTTAGGTCCCCCACACAACTGACATTTTTGGCCCTATTTTAACAAATCCTAAAGAACAGCCCTAAAAATGGGGAGGGCTGGGATAAAATGTTCTACAGAAATGCTGGGCATAAACTTTTACTATACGTTTCAGAACACACCAAAGCCCAAAACTTAACACAAAAACCAAAAAACGGTCAAATTTCAGTCAAAAACCCTTCTTGGCCTGTTCCTGCAGCAATGTAAGTCATACGACCTAGGGGGTCGAAGCAATATCGATACCAGTAAAGAGCTTTTTTGACTGGAGTTTGACCGTTTTTTTTGGTTTTGTGTTAAGTTTTGGGCTTTGGTGTATTCTGACACATATAAAGAAATTTTATGGTCAACATTTTTGTAGAACATTTCATCCCCGCCCTCCCCATGTTCCCCATGTTTGGCCTTAATATTTTCTATAAATTTACTGAACATACCCCACAACAAAAAAAAAAATTTTGTTACAAAACAGTGAAATACTAACATCAGGGTTTTCCAGCAAGAGGTGTTATTTTGAATCACCCGGTATTTCGGTAGCTGTCACTTTTGAAGCTTTTATTCTTTGACATTTGACAAGTAGAAACTACGCCAGTACTAACCAGTAAGGAAAGGCAGAAGGTCGGGCGGGGCCGACTGTATAATACCCTACCCCTCCCTAACAATGTGATAAGGGTAGAAACATATTATCTAATTCTGATCGGACATAAAATAACATTTATACAGCGTTTACATGTCAAATCGGGGATAACGTATATATAGGGGCTATATCTAAATCTTGTCTGATGTCTTCCAAATTTAAAAGTGTTCATTCATATAATAGGAAACCTCTTTCTGCCGAATTTAATACTGATCGGATATAAAATACAGTTTTTACAGCGCTTACATGTCAAATCGGGGATAACATATATATGGGGGCTATATCGAAATCTGAACCGACTTTCTCCGAATTTGGCAGTATTCCTTCATGTAATAAGAAACCTCTTACTGCCAAATTTCGCACTGATCGGATATAAAATAACATTTATACAGCGTTTACATGTCAAATCGGGGGTAACTTATATATGGGGGATATATCTAAATCTGAACCGATTTCTTCCAAATTTAACAGTGTTCATTCATATTATAAGAAACCTCTTTCTGCCGAATTTCATACTGATCGGTTGTAAAATAAAGTTTTTACAGCACTTACATGACAAATCGGGGCTAACATATATATGGGGGCTATATCTAAATCTGAACCGATTCTAACCAAATTCAATACGGATCGTCCTTGGGCCAAACAAAAGATATGTGTAAAGTTTCGTCGAGATCGGACCATAATTGCGACCGGTACTTTGATTACAAGAATACATGGACAGACGGATAGACGGACAGACAGACAGACGGACATGGCTAAATCGACTCAAAAATTGATTCTATGACGATCGGTATAATAAACTATGGTTCTATTTCTTCTCGTTTTGGGCGTTACAAACAAAGGCACAAAGTCATAATACCCTGTACCACAGTAAGGTGTAGGGTATAAAAATGGAACGATACACGATTCAACAACGCATTGAAATTATTAAAATTCGAAAATCATCTTGACTGATGAGACCCATTTCCACCTCGGTGGCTATGTCAACAAGCAAAATTGTCGCATCTGGGGCTCGGAAAACCCAAGAGTTATTGTTGAGAAGCCTCTCCATCCTCAACGTGTGACTGTTTGGTGCCGTTTATGGTCCGGCGGGGTCATTGGACCTTACTTTTTCGAAAAAGAGGTTGGATCAACAGTAACGGTGAATGAATTGCGCTATCGAGAGATGATTAATGATTTTTTATGGTCGGAGTGGGATGGTATTGATCTGGACAACGTTTACTTTCAACAAGACGGCGCTACGTGCCACACAAGCAACGCAACCATTGCTCTGTTACGGGAAAAGTTTCCTGACCGTGTTATCTCTCGAAGAGGTGATCACAATTGGCCACCGAGATCTTGTGATTTAACACCTTGCGACTTCTTCCTTTGGGGCCACGTTAAAGATAAGGTATACGCCAACAGCCCAGCGTCGATTCAAGACCTCAAAGATAGAATTCGTGAGGCTATCGAGGACTCTTTGCGATTTAGTAATGGAAAATTTCATGAAAAGCATATGGTTCTGTAAGCGTTGTCGAGGTGGCCATTTGGCTGATGTTGTTTATCCCCTCACCTTAGAGAGGAGGGTATATATCATTTGCTACGAGCCAAAAGTGTAACACATCGAAGGAGTGACCTAAGACCCTTAGTATGTTCGGTGGAAATCCGTTTTGGGTCATTTAAAGTCATTTGAGCAATGTCTGTCCGTCCGTCTGTCTGTCTGCTGGCTGGTGCGCACGATAACTCTCGAAAGGAGTAACCGATTGACATCAAATTTGTTATGCGGTAATATTTTTGTCTATCTCCGGCTAAGTTCGAAGATGGGCCATATTTGTCCACTCCTTCTAGTACCTCCCCCACAAAGGGTTAACATTTAGTGAAATATTGAGTATTTAATAACTTCTACACTACTTATTTGAATCCACTGAAATTCTACATATAGTATTAGTTTATTAGTCACTATTACCAAAATGGGCGAATTTGCCAAGCCCCTTTTGGTATTGGTATTTTTGGTATTTTGTACCAAAAGTGAATAGCTTATAACTTTATTACCAGTGCATACAAAGACTTGAAATTTTGTACAGTGTAATGGTTTAATAGTACCTAAAATACAGTGAAAAATGGGCATTATTGCCAAGCTCCTTTTGGTACATCTCACACAAATGCACTATTTTGTACCAAAAGTTACCAGCTTATAACTATAATACCAGTGCATACAAATACTTGAAATTTTGTGCAGTGTAATGCTTTTATAGTACCTAGAGTCCAAAGAAAAATGGACATTATTGCCACGCCCCTTTTGGTACCTCCCACATTAATGGACCTTTCTGTACCAAAAGTAAACAGCTTTTAGCTTTAATACCAGTGCATACAAATACTTGCAATTTTGTACAGTGTAATGCTTTTATAGTACCCAGAGTCTACCATTTTATACCAAAAGTAAACAGATTTTAACTTTAATACTAGTACATACTTTAAAGTTATTAAATGCTATTTAAATTGATAATAATTTAATTAAAACAAAAAAATAAATACATTTACGAATATTATTTTGGGACTTAAGGGGAGGGGATTCATAAGTCGGTTTCCCCGACTGAACTTTCTTACTTGTTTTCATTATTCCTCTTTATTATGAAATGAACATCCGATCATTTATCTCAAAAAATGACATTTTTCTTTGAATACCTTTGAATAACACCTCTTGTTGGAAAACCCCTTTGGTAGTAGAATCGCACACATACTGTCAAATCCGAGTATTTTTATACCCTCCACCATAGGATGGGGGTATATTCATTTTGTCACTCCGTTTGTAACACCTCTAAATATTGATCTGAGACCGTATAAATTATATATACTCTTAATCGTTTTAAAATTCTAAGACGATTTAGCGATGTCCGTCTGTCCGTCCGTCCGTCTGTTGTAATCACGCTACAATCTATAATACTTGAGCTAGGTGGCTGAAATTTGGTATAGATACTGCTTATAACTGCAGGTAACTTGGGATTGAAAATGTGCGATATCGGTCCATATTTAGATATAGCTCCCATATATAGCATCTAACTTGTTGTGATTCCTACTGTTTTTGTTTTTCGGTGTTATTTTCTTCAGCTTTGAGTTATTTTGTGAGGTCACATGCAATATATAAGATTCGGCATGGCCGAACTTAACGCTTTTACTTGTTTTCTCTGTTGCACAGTGTTATCGAATACAAATTTTATTTTTTTGTACTTTATTAAATAAATACCCCACTTTCACTCTTAACTTCACGAATTGAAATATTGCTTTTTAAAGGACTCGACTAAGGTAATTTTCAATATAATCCAGGTAATTTATTTGTAATACTCGCAGTTTTTACGAGTTTTTGGTATACACTCTCAGCCAGCAAGTTTTCTGTATTTAGATGTTTCCATAAGTCATTCATTGAACCCAAGCATCTGTATTTTTTTTATAAATCCTTATTTCTTGCTAAAATCCTATATGACAACAACTGTAGAAGCTCATCAAAAATTCCAAGTTTAATTTAAATATCTGAAGTGAAGTATTGGCTTTTGTTAACAAGGTTGTCCGACAAAGGATAACCACATGTCTACTCCATGTCGCAGACAGAGAAGTGTTGGCTTAACAAACCAATGCTGACCCTTGTCTAGCTGTGTCCTTTATTCGCTTGCAATAGCTTCCAACAGCTAAAGGTCGACTTTGTTCGGACATTAGCATGTTTTGTTGTTGGCCATATGCTGCTAGTGGTATTTCATGGAATTTGAAGGTTTTTTCCTTTCATCGAAGGAGACGGCAGACAAAGCCAATTTACATAGGATTCAATGTAGTTGTTTTTTTTTGTTTGTGAGGATTCAATTGGTAGGTTCGTCTATACCTATTTTTTTGCTCTTCGTTTGTCATTTTATTGTAGTCAAATAAGCCAGGAAAATAAACCACATGAGAAAAATACATTTTTTACGAAAACCCAAACAATTCATTTCGAAATAAAACACCCCGTTGCAGTTTTACAAATACGAGTATGTACCTTGAGGAATTTTGCATTTTTTTCTGTACAGAAAAACGAAAATGTGTACTGTCATGCAAGTGGCACGTGCAAAATGTTAAATATGTTGTTGTTTTTTTGGGAGGGTGAGCGGGGATATGTTTGATTTATAGCAAAACAACAATAACCATTCCTCTCCCCACCTATTTCCGGAAGAATGCTACAGCTCAAACACACACACACATGCCCTTATGTTTGAATAACCTATCTGGTATCGAAGGTACATTCAGACGACATTTCACGTAGCAAATGAAACAAATTGGAAACAGTTCATAGAACAAATGCTTAGCAAAAAAAAAAAAACGAAAGAAAAATGACTCCTTTGAATCACTGCAAAGGCACACGGGGCTACGTGGATATTCTTTTCCGTCGGGGCGGGCGAGGCGCCCGCATCCACCTAATTCCTGAAGTTGTTATATGCTCTGGATTTTCTAACAAAGATTTAAATCTGGCGATACTGATGATAGTCTGACATCTGGAAGAATTTGGTTATGATATTGACTTTGGCGGATGAGTGTAAAAGATTGTTATTGCAAATGGTTTTTAGTATTCATTTTTATTGTTTTTTTTTTTGTTTTTTGAATTTCACCAATGATAACAACAACCTGCGCACATTGCAAAAAAAAAATACAAATTCGCAAGAAATAAAACTTTGACGACATAAACCAAAAAACAGGCAGGTATAACCAAACTTGCTGAACACAAGGGCCTCTCCCGAAAGAAGACAAGTAAAAGCGTTAAGTTCGCCCATGCCGAATCTTATATACCCTCCACCATGGATTGCAATCAATTCTATTTGTGGAAAAATATTTGAATATGGAGCAAATCATGAAACGATCTTTTTATACCCTCACTTTAGTGTGACGAGGGTATATATCATTTGCTACGGAAAAAAGTGTAACACATCGAAGGAGTGACCTAAGACCCCAAGTATGTTCGGCGGAAATCCGTTTTGGGTCATTTTAAGTCGAATGAGCAATGTCCGTCCGTCTGTCTGTCTGTCTGTGTGTCTGCTGGCTGGTGCGCACGATAACTCTCGAAAGGAGTAACCGATTGACTTCAAATTTCGTATGTGGTAATATTTTTTTCTATCTCCGGCTAAGTTCGAAGATGGGCCATATTGGTCCACTCCTTCTGGTACCTCCCCCACAGAGGGTTAAAATGTTGTGAAATATTGATTCTTTACTAACTGCTATTATACGTATTCGAATCTTCTGAAATTCCACACATAGTATTAGTTTGTTAGTCGCTATCAACTCGAGGAAAATGGGCGAAATTGCCACGCCCCTTTTGGTACCTCCCACATAAATGCACCATTTTGCACTAAAAGTTAAAAGCTTATAACATTAATACCAGCGTTTAGAAATACTTGAAATTTTGTACAGTGTAATGCTTTTATAGTGCCTACAGTCCAGTGAAAAATGGGCGTTATTGCCGCTCCCCTTTTGGTACCTCCCACACAAATGCACCATTTTGCACCAAAAGTTTACAGATTACAACATTAATACCAGTGTATAAAAATACTTGAAATTTTGTACAGCGTAATGTTTTTATAGTGCCTACAGTCCATTGAAAAATGGGCGTTATTGTCACGCCCCTTTTGTTACCTCTCCCACAAAGGCACCATTTTGCACCAAAAGTTAACAGTTTATAACATTAATATCAGTGTACACAATTACTTGAAATTTTGTACAGTGTAATGCTTTTATAATGCCTATAGTCCAGTGAAAAATGAGAGTTATCACCACGCCCCTTTTTGTACCTCACACACAAAATGGCCAAATTATACCACAATTTAATATCTCAACGTTAATATACCAGTCCATACAAACGGTTACAATTCGGCACAGTGCAATGTATTTAAAGTATCTACTGTTCAGCGAAATATAGGTGTATTTCTTAAACCCCTTCTGGTACCTCCCACAAAAATTGACAGAATAATTTGTGTAATATTCAATATTACATTACTCACAAAGTGAGGGTATACCTTAGTCGGTTTACCCGACTGAAACTTTCTTACTTGTTTGTTTAAGCAAATTATTAACAAGTAAGAAAGTTCAGTCGGGTAAACCGACTTATGAATCCGCTCACCTTGAGTCCCGAAAACTGCCACTTTTCTCTAGACTCTAGGTACTATAAAAGCATTGCACTGTACGAAATTTCAAGTATTTGTATGCACTGATATTTAAGTTAAAAGCTGTTAACTTTCGGTACAAAAAGGTCCATTTGTGTGGGAGGTACCAAAAGGGGCGTGCCAATAACGCCCAATTTTCTACGGACTCTAGGTACTATAGAAGCATGGCAATGAACAAAAATTTCAAGTATGTGTATGCACTGGTATTAAAGTTATAAGCTGGTAACTTTTGGTACCCCCCATTTGTGTGGGAGGTACCAAAAGGGACGTGGCAACAATGTCCATTTTTTCCCTGTGTTGTAGGTAATATTAAAGCATTACACTGTACAAAATTTCAGGTCTTTGTATGCACTGGTAATAAAGTTATGAGCTGGTAAATTTTGGTACAAAATGGTCCATTTGTGTTGGAGGTACCAAAAGGATCGTGGCAATAATGCCAATTTTTCACTGTATTGTAGGTAATATTAAAGCATTACACTGTACACAATTTCAAGTTTTTGTAGGCACTGGTAATAAAGTTATAAGCTACAAGGTGGCGCAAAAGTAATCCTCCTATCAGAAAATGCTATAAATTTTGCGATTGGCCCCTAATGTCAGTTCTGTTTTGACATTTGTGTAGTAAACACATGCGAAATATACGTTTATAAACAATGTTACGCTACACTGCTCCAGAACGCGGAATATTGCTGACTATTTATTTGACCAATAATCGGTCGGTGACTTTGGCACAACGTGAATTTCGTCGCAGATTTCCTGGCCGTCCAACGCCTACTGGTGAAACACTGCGACGTTTAGCCGCTCGCCTCGAAGAGACTGGCACAACACGAGATGCTGCCAGGCGTGGCAGACCCCGGAGTAGCCGTTCTGCAGTGAATATTGCTGCTGTAGCCGAGGATGTCATGGAAGCGCCGACGACATCGACCAGACGACGTGCCACGCAAATGGGTATCAGTCGACGGTCTCTACAGCGAATTTTGGTACAAGATTTGAAGATGTTTCCGTACAAAGTCCAGACGGTGCATCAGCTGTTAGCTGCTGACCGCCAATCGCGTCTAACATACGCTCAAGCCATCCTTAATCACCACCAATAGGAAGATGATTTTTCATCAAAAATAATCATGAGTGATGAGGCCCATTTCCATCTTAACGGGTACGTAAATAAGCTAAATTTACGCTTCTGGGGCACTGAAAATCCGCGTGTTACACCCGCTCAAAGTCACTGTATGGTGTGCTGCTTTCGCTGGAGGAGTCATCGGATCTTTTTTCTTCGAAGACGTCGCGGGCCAAACGGTTACTGTGAATGGTGAGCGCTACAGAGCAATGATCAACGAGTTCTTTTTGCCGCAACTTGATGAAATGGGATTGGAAAACATGTGGTTAAAACAGGACGGTGCAACGGCACACACTGCACGTGCCACAACCGATATACTGAAGGATGCATTTCCCGGGCGCCTAATCTCCCTTTTGGCGATTTGCACTGGCCAGCAAGATCACCTGATTTGACCGCTCCAGACTTCTTTTTGTGGGGCTTTTTGAAGTCGCGGGTTTATGTCAACAAGCCTCGGACTCTTGCAGCTCTTAAAGACAATATCCGTCAAGAATGTGAGGACCTATCGCCGGAAGTTTTGGCCAAAGTGATGGAAAATGCCATAAAAAGGGCTCAAATGACAATCAACTGTGGCGGCGGCCATTTACATGACATCATATTCTCGTCTTGATGTAAAAAAAATTAAAAGACCAAAAAAAAATCCACAAAAGAATCTAATACACTAATACTATGGGTAGAATTTCAGAGGATTCAAATAAGTAGTATAGAAGTTATTAAATAATCAATATTTCACTAAATGTTAACCGTTTGTGGGGGAGGTACTAGAAGGAGTGGACCAATATGGCTCATCTTCGAACTTAGCCGCAGATAGAAGAAAATATTACCACATTCCAAATTTGAGGTCAATCGGCTACTCCTTTCGAGAGTTATCGTGCCCACCAGCCAGCAGACAGACAGACAGCGGACGGACATTGCTCATTCGACTTAAAATGACCCAAAACGGATATCCGCCGAACATACTTAGGTCACTCCTTCGATGTGTTAGACTTTGGCTCGTGGCAAATGATATAGTATGTATACTAGGCCGGGTCGATATGTGGGGAGGCAAAAAAAGTCGCCATTGCTCAGTGAAAATCGTATTCTAGGGATCAAAATAAGAAACTTTGCCGAAGGAACCATACCTCTAGAACGAATTCTGATGTCCCGGAATTTGGGTCGAACTTTTGGGTAGGGGCAAATTTTGAAAAATCCCACTTTGACCCATGTAGAGTGCTCCAATCGAGTCAAAATGTATGACCGACCCCCACTAACTTTGGAGGCCCGACCCACCCATGCCAGTGGCACACCCCCTGGAACATCCTGGGGGTCCCATACATTTGGACTCGATTGGAGCACTCTAAATGGGTCAAAGTGGGATTTTTTCCGGGACATCAGAATTCGTTTTAGAGGTATGGTTCCTTCGGCAAAGTTTCTTATTTTGATCCCTAGAATACGATTTTCACTGAGCTATGGGCGACTTTTAAATCGACCCTCCTCTCTCCGGTGAGGGGATAAAAAAACCAGCAAGGAAACAGAAAGTCGGGCTGAACCGACTATATAATACCCTACACCTCCCTAACAATGCGAAAATGGGCATTGCGATAAGAATTTGGCAGTGTTCATACATGTAAAAAGAAAACTCTCACTGCCAAATTTCTTACTGATCTGATACAAAATACAGTTTCTACAGCGCTTACATGTCAAATATATACGAGTATAGGGGCTATAGCTAAATCTGAACCAATGTTGACTGATTTCAATAGGGATCGTCCTTGGGCCAAAAAAGAGCACTGTGCTAAATTTCATCACAATCGGACCATAAATACGACCTGCACTTTGATTACAACGATACATATACAGACGGACGGACGAACATGGTTAAATCGACTCAGGAAGTGATCCCAAGTCGATCAGTATAATAAACGATGGGTCTATCTCTTCTCCTTCTGGGTGTTAGAAACAAATGCACAAACTCATAATACCCTGGACCACAGTGTGGTGTAGGGTATAAAAACGAACACTGAAAAACGTGGTATTTACGGCTTATATTAGCAAATTTGAGAACTAGATCTACACGGGGACCACAACTATATAAAAACTGATTTGTAATGGGTTTTCCAATAAGAGTGATATCATTTCTTTATTTAATGTGAAGTACAATCGATACAATTAATTTCTAAATAAAACGTCATTCAAATGGCCTCCACGACTTCTTCTGCAGCAATGAATTCGATGAGCCCAATTTTTGAGCATTTTTCCACAAAATCATGTCATATGTCATGAATGGCACGTTCAATATTGACTTGTAAAGCTTGAAGAGAGTCTGGTTTATTTCGAAAGACCAATGACTTCAAATAGTCTAATGGTGTTAAATCACCACTTCTTGAAGGCCATTCAATATCACAATTTCTTGAAATAATCGAATCTGCAAACTTTTCTCGCAACAATTCAATTGTTTCATTTGCTGTGTGGCACCGCAGTCACAATCGGTCAATGGCAAAAAGATAGCTCTTGTCGAGAGCTAAAATATTGCTCATGGGTGTCAAGGCCGTAGCTCTACTCGAAAGTGTTTGTTTTTAGATTTTTTAAAAAAATGGACTTAGCATCATTTTCAAATATGAACGGAAAGTTTATTTTTGCTCTAGCTCCTTAACGGTACGTAGGATCGGGAATCGGTCAATGGCAAACAGATAGCTCTTAACGAGTGCTAAAATATTGCTCATGGTTGTCAAGGTCGTAGGTCGACTGGAAAGTGTTTTTTTGGATTTAAAAAAAATGGACTTAAGGCACGAAAAGTTGCAATTGGATAACGATTATTTTGATAATAAAACTGAATAATCTGTAAACGTTGTTCTTGCGTATATCTCTCCATGATGAAATTGTAAACACTACAAAATACAATGAAAAACAAATGACTGATCATGACATATTACAAATGGCCTAAACGTCACTTCAAAATCATATCATCCCTTTTGGGAAACCTATATAAATTTTATTGAGATGAATTCTAACCAAAATAGGATGCAAATTGCAAAGTTTTTGCTAAATTTCTTAGGAAGAATTGTGGTGTTTATGGCTTAAATAAGCATTTTTTTGGAGCGACATCTATAGGTTGACTATAAGAAAATATGAACTGATTTACAAAATGTTTACTGCGATGAATTCTTGTCTTCATTAAATACATACTGCAAAGGTTCAGTCAAAATGCTTAGAAAATGTGGTATTTATGGCTTAAATATGTATATTTTGGAGCGACCTCTATAGGGTGACTATAACAAAATATGAACCGATTTGTAAAATGTTTGCTGTGATGAACTTTTGTCAAAATAGAATTCTAACTGCAAAGTTTCTGCTAAATTGCTTTAAAAATGTGGTATCTATGACTCAAAAACCGAATTTTGGAGCGACCTATATAGGGGAGCTATATCAAAACATTGACCGATAGGGCCCATTTGCAATCCCAAACAACCTGTAACTATAAGAAATATTTCTACCATATTTGATTAACCGAGCTCTATTATTACGGACTGTGGCGTGATTACAACAGACGGACGGACATGCTAATCGTCTTAGAATTTTACGACGATTTAGAATATGTAAACTTTATGGGGTCTCAGATCAATATTTAGAGGTGTTACAAACGGAGTGACAAAATGAATATACCCCCCATTCTATGGTGGAGGGTATAATAAAGATAGTTTTCACTAGCAGGGATTGTGGTGTCAAAAGTAGGTTAAGTAGTAACGTGTATAACTATTAGGGGGCGTAATTACACTACACAACAAACAAATTTTTTTTGTCCTAGACCTAAAAATTCTTTTTTTGTATAGATTGTGGCATACTGTTATATAAAAACAAAACCAAAAATTTTTTTATGGATAATTTTTTTTTTTAAATTTTTTTTTTTTTAAATTTTTTTATTATAAATATTATTATCGTCGAAGGTGCCCTTAGAATTTGCACTATAATTTTTGGAGTGCAAATTGCCCGATCAGGTCGACTTATACGTTAAATTGAAGCTATTAATGTGGGCTACCAATATTGGAAATATCTCTTTCACTTAGAAACAGTGGTTTAGCAACAGTCATTAAACAAATTGGAAAAAGTAGATTTTTTTCAAAAAAAAAAAAATCCTGAGACAAAAAAAAAACAAAAACCAGTAAGGAAAGGCTAAAGTCGGGCGGTGCCGACTATATAACACCCTACACCACTCTCGTAATATTGAATAACTCTGATATATAAATTGTTTACATAAATTTACTTTTGGGACATTTTATACTTAAATAATACCATGTACCACAGTGTGGTGTAGGGTATAAAAACGATTGGATCTAAAGAGCCAAATCGAATGAAACATATATATGGGAGCTATAGCTAAATCTTAACCGATTTTCTTAAAATTCGGTAGTGTTGGTTCATGGAACAATAAACTCTACCATTCTAAATTTCAAAACGATTGGATGTAAAATACAGCTTTTATAGGACTAAAGGGCTAAATCGGACGAAACATATATCTGGGAGCTATAGCTAAATCTTAACCGATTTTCTTCAAATTGGGTACTGTTGGTTCATGGAACAATAAACTCTACCATTCTAAATTTCAAAACGATTGGATGTAAAATACAGCTTCTACAGGACTAAAGGGCCAAATCGGACGAAACATGTATATGGGAGCTATAGCTAAATCTTAACCGATTTTATTCAAATTGGGTAGTGTTGGTTCATGGAACAATAAACTCTACCATTCTAAATTTCAAAACGATTGGATGTAAAATACAGCTTCTATAGAACTAAAGGGCCAAGTCGGACGAAACATATATATGGGAGCTATAGCTAAATCTTAACCGATTTTCTTCAAATTCGGCAATGTTGGTTCATGGATCAAGAAACTCTACCATTCAAAATTTCAAAACGATTGGATGTAAAATACAGCTTCTATAGAACTAAAGGGCCAAGTCGGACGAAACATATATATGGGAGCTATAGCTAAATCTTGACCGATTTTCTTCAAATTCGGCAATGTTGGTTCATGGATCAAGAAACTCTACCATTCAAAATTTCAAAACGATTGGATGTAAAATACAGCTTTTATAGGACTAAAGGGCTAAATCGGACGAAACATATATCTGGGAGCTATAGCTACATCTTAACCGATTTTCTTCAAATTGGGTACTGTTGGTTCATGGAACAATAAACTCTACCATTCTAAATTTAAAAACGATTGGATGTAAAATACAGCTTCTATAGAACTAAAGGGCCAAATCGGACGAAACATATATATGGGAGCTATAGCTAAATCTTAACCGATTTTCTTCAAATTGGGTAGTGTTGGTTCATGGAACAATAAACTCTACCAGTCTAAATTTCAAAACGATTGGATGTAAAATACAGCTTCTATAGAACTAAAGGGCCAAGTCGGACGAAACATATATATGGGAGCTATAGCTAAATCTTAACCGATTTTCTTCAAATTCGGCAATGTTGGTTCATGGATCAAGAAACTCTACCATTCAAAATTTCAAAACGATTGGATGTAAAATACAGCTTCTTTAGGACTAAAGAGCAAAATCGGGCGAAACATATATATGGGAGCTATAGCTAAATCTTAACCGATTTTCTTCAAATTCGGCAATGTTGGTTCATGGATCAAGAAACTCTACCATTCTAAATTTAAAAACGATTGGATGTAAAATACAGCTTTTATAGGACTAAATGGCCAAATCGGACGAAACATATATATGGGAGCTATAGCTAAATCTTAACCGATTTTCTTCAAATTCGGTAGTGTTGGTTCATGGGTCAAGAAACTATACCATTCTAAATTTCAAAACGATCGGATGTAAAATACAGCTTCTATAGGACTAAAGGGCCAAATCGGACGAAAGATATATATGGGAGCTATATCTAAATCTGAACCGATTTCAACCAAATTCAATAGCGATCTTAACAGCCTCGAAATACTCTAAACTGCAAAATTTCAGAACGATCGGAGTGAAATTGCGACATCGTTAAATCGATTCAGCTAGTGATTCTGAGTCGATCGGTATACTTTAAGGTGGGTCTAGCTGTGTTATTTTCAGGTGTTACAAACATCTGCCGTGAAACAAACTTATAATACCCTGTACCACAGTGTGGTGTAGGGTATAAAAAAATCGAAAAAAAATATTTTATTTTATTTTTTAAAAGTTTGCGAAGAAAATAACGCCTATTTGAAAAAATCTATGAATAAATGTAGAAATTATAGCCTTTTTGGTAGAGGTAAGAGAATTAAAAAAATGTGTTCTTTAAATTTCTGTTGAAATAGCGATTTTATTTATTACTTTTATTTATATTATGTACATTGGAGTTTATTTACATGAACAAGTTTCATTAGAAGTAATTGTGAGTTCTTTGTTGACGTTTGTAGATTTCGGAATCGGTTTCTCTAATGAGGAACCAAATATAATCTCCCATCATTCTTTCATCCCAGTGCCCTTGGTAACGCCGCTCGATGGACTTCAATTCTTGGTGACAACTTTCGCCATGTTCTTCACTTACGTCGCTAAGATTCTCGGGGAAAAAGTTTAAATGAGAATGCAAGAAATGAATTTTGAGGGACATATTTACACCCGTTGGAATACATAAAGCGAAAAATAAGTTGGAAGAATACATACATATGTGTTATATACATAAATATGCAAAAATATATTTCTAACCAATTTTTTAACAAATCATTAATCATTGTTTCATATTGCGGGATTTTATTAGATCCAAGGAAATTTGAAACTTCAAGCTTAAACGACCTCCATGCTGCAATTTCATACAACGTCAAATATGATTCGAAATTCACATCTTTCATCAGTTTCCTTATTTTAGGCCCATCAAAAAACGCCTCCTTCGATTTTTTGAAAAGAAAGACTTTTAAATAAACTTTTTAAATATGAGAGTGAATTCCTTAAGGCTTTTACAAAATGTTTAAAGAGCCCCAGCCTAATATGCAGTGGTGGCAAAATAATATTTTCTTTGTGTGTATTTTATGTTGTTTTCAACCAATGTAATGTCTTTTGTTGTTGGCCATTTCTTTCTTCTGTAATGATCTTCGCGATCTCGGCTATCCCAGAGGCATAAACAACAGCAACAGTTTGTATATCCGCCTTGCATTCCACATAACATCCCAACTACTTTTAAATCGCAACAAATTTTTCGGAACACCGTACGGCATATTTCTTTTGTATCTGAAGCAAAGTTGCAGATATTGAATAGGAGAAGACAAATGCGGAAAAAACCTACCCGGAAAAATGCATCTAGTGCTTAAAAATCGCAAAATTGTTCTGTTCTATTTTATAATGTTCTGTTTTATACGTATTACGTATGTATATGAATTTTATGACTTTGTGGGCAGTTGTGCGATTTTTAAGCCACTGGATGCACTTTTTTCGGGTAGGTTTGTTCCGCTTTTTTTTTTCTCCTATTCAAAATCTTCAACTTTGTTTCAGACACAAAAGACTTATTCCGTACGGTATATCGAGAAAAAAATATAGAAACAGTGCTAAAAATCCACCTTGAGCAAAAAAAAAATCGTATGGCCATTAAATTATTAATTGAGCCCACTTGACTAAACGAATGATGAGGATGTTTTTAGTTTTGGGGCTACTTTCACGTCCAATTCTCAGAATTGAGTCCCGAAATCATGTGTTGTACTGTGTTATGTTAGGTCTCTCTTCATTATTTTTAGCGGTTACAAATATCTGCCATCTGTGGTGTAGGGTTTACAATTGGTACCCTATTGTACCCTTTCAAAGTGAAAACGTCCACATTCAGCTGTAAGTAATCTGATGAATAAATGCCTTGGAATTTACTTCTTTCCCTTTGTCCGTAATTGAATTTGAATATTTCCTTGTCATCTCTTTTTCATCTATTCCAATACCTACTTATGTCAGCTTGATTTTTAGACATCCTATTACTTCTAGAGATAATAAACTTGCTGTCATGACAGGAAGTAAATGACAAAGAATTTGTTACGAAATTGTCATTTGTTGCCCCCAAAACAAACGACAGCAGCATTCCTTCACGTACCTTGATTTGACCTTACAGGAAAATTCAAATAAACATGAATACAATAATATAATAAATATCTATAGAACGACTACAATATGTATGAATACATTAGGGGTGGAGTTGATTGAAGTGTGGGAGGGGGAAATTACAATAAAAATACCTTACCTCAGCTTGAGAATGAATGAGGAAAAGTAATATCTACGTGTTCCATAAAAAAACCTTAAGAAAAATTGTCAACTAAAGTTGTGTTGTCATATAAAATTTTATTGAAATGCGAGGGGTGCTACAGAGAGAGAGAGAGAGAGAAGGAGGTGTATGTCATTGGAAAGAGTGGCGTGAGGATTCTTATTACCCAATAACCCCAACAATGATATTGTTTGTTGAACGCACAGAAGGACAAACAGACAAGAAAATTCTGGCATCTAAGCAAATCCAAGGCTTTTTTTTCATTTCCATTGGTTTGGGAATTTTGCAAATGATTCTATCATGAAAATATTTAAGCGGATTTAATTTTTTTCGATTGCCAATGGCTTTCTCTGGCTAAGGTTGAGCTGGAGCGGGGAGAGATCTGGCTATTATTCTAATATAAAAAACTTTTCTTCCCACTTTTTATGTGATTTCTTTATTACGACACATCAGATATGTTTGAAGAGATTAGGTTGTTTTATGGCACAAATGCATAAAGATATCATTCGGATGGTGGCTGACGAGGAGGGGGGCCAGGGGAATGTTTCAAAAAGTTAAGGATTTTAAATAAACAAAAATATGTATGTATGTATCAATGTCTGGGTGAGGGCTTAACGTTTGTTGATAAAATGTTTTCATTGTTGTTTTAAAGGAAGGAGAGTATTAAGCAGATAATGCGGATAAAAATTGAGGACAATTCAAAGTTTTATAAGTTGGCAATTTGTAAGAGTTAAGAAATAAATGCAGGTATGAATAATTTGTAAGGATAAGGAACTTGTCGACAAATGTATTTTAAACAGATTGATTGATTAAATTCAACAGTATTATAAAATTATGAGAAATTTGAGCGGTACCGAACCAAACGCGTGGTAAGTCCACTGAAAACAGAGATCATTTCATAGATTATCACTTTGCTGTAGATAACCCAACTTGTCGTCAACTAAGTTGTAGATAGCCCAATCTGTGCTCTACTAACGAGAAGATAAACCAACATCTGCTCTACCAAGGAATAGATAATCCAACCTGTCCTCTAACAAGAAGTAGGTAGCCCAACTGGTCGTCAACTAAGGAGTAGATAACCCAACTGATACTCTACTAAGGAGTGGATACCTAACTTATCGTATACCACGAAGTAAATAACTGGAACTGCTCGTCTATTAAAGAATTAATTATTCAAGTGGACTAATAAGCAGTAGATAAACCAACTGGACTGCTAACGCTAACGCTAACACAGCATGTCCTCTACTAAGTAGTACATAACCCGAATGCTCCTCGTCCAAGGATTAGATAACCCAAATGCTCGTCAAGTCAGGAGTAGATAACACAACGTCTGTTCTAACAAGAATCAGATAACCCAACTGCTCCTCTAGTAAGGAGTATATAAAGCAACTGGTCGTCAACTAAAGAGAAGATAACTCAACATGCTTATCGTATACTAAGGAGAAGATATTATTACAGGTAGTCTATTAAGGAAGTAATAATCCAACTGCACTTCTACTAAGCAGTAGATAACCCAACTTCTTCTTTTCCAAGGAGTAGATAACCCAACTGGTCATCAAGTAAGGAGTACTTAACTAGAACTGGTCATCTAATAAGAAATTAATAATCCAACTGAACTTCTAGTAGCAAAGCAGTAAATAAACCAGCTGGACTTCTACTAAGCAGTAGATAACCCAACTTCTCCTCTACGAAGGAGTAGATGATCCTACTTTAACAAAGAATAGATAACCAAAATGCTCCTCTAGCAAGGAGTATATAAACCAACTAGTCGTCAGCTAAGAAGTAGATAACACAACTGCTACTCTACCAAGGAGTAGATAACCCAACTGCTCCTCTACTAAGAAGTAGATAACCCAATTGGTCGTCATCTAGGAAGTAGATAACGCAACTGGTCTTCAACTGAGGTTATCTACCAAGGAGTAGATAACCCAACTGCTCCTCTACTAAGAAGTAGATAACCCAATTGGTTGTCATCTAGGAAGTAGATAAGGCAACTTGTCGCCAACTGAGGAGTAAATAGCCCAACAGCTCCTCTACCAATGAGAAGATAACCCAACTGGACTTCTACTAAACAGTATATAAACCAACTGGACATCTACTAAGCAGTAGATAACCGATGCAGCAAATAACACAACTGCTCCTCTACCAAAGAGACGATAACCAAACTAGTCATCAACTAAGGTGTATATAAACCAAATGGACTTCTACTAAGATGTAGATTAACCAACTGTACATCTACTAAGCAGTAGATAGCCCAATTGGTCGTCATCTAAGGAGTAGATAACCCAACTACTCCTCTACTAAGGAGTAGATAACCCAACTGCTCCTCTACTAAGGGGTAGATAACCCAACTGCTCCTCTACGAAGAAGTAGATAACCCAACTGATCGTCAACTAAGGAGTAACTAACTCAACTGCTCCTCTGCCAAGGAGTAGATAACCCGACTGCTTCTCTACTAAGAAGTAGATAAACAAACTGGTCGTCAACTAAGGAGTAAATAACCCAACAGCTCCTCTACCAAGGAGTAGATAACCCAACAGCTCCTCTACCAAGGAGTAGATAACCCAACAGCTCCTCTACCAAGGAGTAGATAACCCAACTGCTCCTCTAATAAGCAGTAGATAACCCAACTGGACATCTACTAAGAAGTAGATAACGCAACTGCCCCTAAACTAAGCAAAAGATAACCCAAATGGTCGTCAACTTAGGAATAAATAACACAACTGCTCCTCTATCAGGGAGTAGATAACCCAACTGCTCTTTTACGAAGTAGTAGATAACCCCACTGGTCGTTAACTAAGCAGTAAGTAATAAGGGTTTTAGTCCTCTACTAAGGAGTACCAACTGTTCCTCTACTAAGGAGTACCAACTACCCCTCTACTATGCAGAAGATACCCCAACTTGTCGTACACTAAGGAGTAGATAATCCAACGATTCATCTGTTAAGCTGTAGGCTTCTCTTATGTAGTCGTAGGATATGATATCGCATACAGATATCGCGATCCATATGTTATCAAATCAGTGATAGGCAAAATTTAAAAAGTAATGGGATTAAAAAATGCAGGTAAATTAAAAAATACACACTAAAACCCTTATGAAACAAATGATAAGAGTTATGATACTATTTTTAAATGCAGGATCTTTGAATTTCGAGTTTTTTTTTTAATAGTGTATTATATCCTATGACAGATTTTTTCACTCTTGAACTGTATAAAGCTAAATAAATCTTCCATGAAAGAGGGGGGATCTCTGAAAACCAAAGACAAATAGAACATAAGAAGACATTCCTTCAGGCCGAAACTTCAAAATCTATCAGTTACGAACGAATGGGAATGAATTGTCACACGCTAAAAAACAGTTTTCCGCGAACATAGCTTGACATTTTTTTTCCACTTATTGATTAATATCAATTTTCTAATTGTGACAGTTACAGAAAATTCGGGAAAATCGGTCTGAAAATCCGCGAAAACCCTCACTCGTTGGAATCAAATTCCTATTCGTTCGTAATTACTCGCTACAGGAAGGAATGTCTTCTTAAATTATATTGTTTTTGCTGAAAACCGCATTTCACAAAAATGTGGATATTTTTGTTCGTTATAATTGTACCTCTGGAAAAAGAAGTTCATCGAAACATTTGTCACGATTTGCTCGCTGCAAGACATAACAACACCAATACATGTTTAGCTGAAATTATCGTCGCAGTAACTATTGCATTTTACCTAAGGATTTGTATCTTAAGCCTTAAAAACTTCAGTTGGTGGCGGAAGCAAAGGCATAGAACCATTCGCAACGTCGACAGTTGATTCATTGCATTGAGGAATCACTGGATGGTTTTGCTGAGGAAATTTATTTTCCTCGGCAAAGCTCATTTCCTTTGGAATGGGTATGTAAACAAACTAAATTGCCGTATTTGGGCATTGGAAAATACAAGCAAATAGGTTGAAAAAACCTTTGGATCCTTCTCTTGTTACTGTGTGGAGCCGATTTTTGTCTGGTGGTTTCATTGGCCATTTTTTGAGAGAATGTAGCTGGAAATGCACTTACTGTTTAATGATGACGTCTTTGTTACGTGTTGATAACTTGTTTGCACTCTCAATTTAGTGAAGGCCAGAAATGTAAAACCTCGAAAGAGTGACTTTTGACTGTTCAGCGAAAACTGGGAATATTTGTCAAACCACTTCTGGTACGAGTATCCACACAAAAATGTATGGATTCGTTTGAATCTCTGTTCAAGGCTTCAAATCTGAACAATTGTATTTTCAATTAACCTTTTAAATGCAATCAAGTCTATCTATGTATTCTGCAATTAGAATCCGAGTACTTCTGTTGTTCGACTGCAATTGTATCGTAGGATAAATGATATTTGTTCTCTCTCAATTCAGGCGTTTCCACATTTACTCCATTGCCAGCAAATAATCAATTCAGTGATTCCGTCCATTGTTAAAGAATTGATGAAAGGATTTCTTAAAGGTTGATTCCATTTCTATTTCCAATCGACTTTTTCCTGTTCTCGTAGCTGGTAAGGGAGTGGGGGGTTATGCCTACAAATGCTAAGGCTAAGTTCAATTTGTTTGTTTGGTCTAGAAACCAATTTCAAATGCACTCACACTAACCCAATATGTCTGCGCATACGATACGCTGCAACAGAGATGCCACCGCAAATGAGGGAGGTATATAAAGTTATAGAAATTTTAGATCGAAACCGCAGAATTTCTTTTAAATTCCTTATCTAACCATTTAACTTTCTCTCTTCCATTTTTACCTTCGTTAGATTGATATTGCGAATTCTAAAATGCAAACATCCTGCCACAGGTACACAGGCAGAGGCAAACAGGAAGTGTGAGTGAAAGTGCAAAACTATAAACCAAAGCAAAGGGACTACAAAAAATAAACACAATAAAGTTAAAGCTAAGCGCAAAAAAATGGAAAATTGAATAGCATCTTGAGAATTTAACTAACCCACTCAGTGACTGACAAATGTGTGAGTGCGTAGAACTTTCATTCACTCTTCTCCCCCAGATGCTGTTGTTTGATTTCTACTCCTTTTTCGAATCATTGCAATTGAATGCGAATCTAGTAAATACATATTCATACAAAACCTTAAATGCAATAGCACATGTATGGATAGACATGTAAGTATTACAGACAAAAAAATGTTTTGTTTTTTATTATGTACTCTACGTAATATATTGAGTACTTCGTTGGTCGAATGGTCGGTATAACGTTGGACTATTAATTTGAAATTCTTGAAGTAACTTTTCGAAGAGTAGCAGTAGTTCTTGGCAAATTTATGTGGGGAACAGTTGACCTATTTTGTAGTACTCTTTTAAAGATAGACGGTACATTTCATAAATACGGAAGAGACAGCGAAAATAATTAATAATGTAATTTGTAAAACATTACCAAAAAAGTACTGAAGAAAAAGTGATCAATTTAGAGTTCTACAGAAGAGAAAGGGTACATTTTAGTGTCATACTGAAGATAAAGGGAACGTTTTAGTGTCCCTAATATAGATAAAGGAAACCTTTTACTTAGAAAGCTGGCTTGGTATTAGAGCCCAACTAAAGATTAATGTTACGTTTCAGTTTTATACTGAAGATAAAGGGAACGTTTTAGTGTCGTACTGAAGATAAAGGGTGTGTTTTAGTGTCCTACTAGAGGTAAAGGGTACGTTTTAGAGTCCCACCAAAGAGAAAGGGTACGTTTCAGTGTCGTACTGAAGATAAAGGGTACGTTTCAGTATCGTAATGAAGATAAAGGGTACGTGTCAGCGTATCAGAGAAAGGGCAAGTTTAAGTGTTCTACTGAAGATAAAGGGTACGTTTTAGTGCTCTGCTGAAGAGAAAATGAACGTTTAAGTATCCAACTGATTAAAAAGGGAACGTTTTACAGTCCTACAAAAGAGAAAAGGTACGTTTCAGTATCGTGCTGAAGATAAGGTTACATTTTAGTGTCCCACTGAAGAAAAGGGGTACGTTTTAGGCTACTACATACGACAAAGGTTAAGTTTTAGTGCCCTACTGAAGATAAGGGGGACGTTTTTGTGTAGTACTGAAGATAAAGGGTATTTTTTGGTGTCCTAATAGAGATAAAGGGTACGCTTTAGAGTCCTACTAAAGAGAAAGGGTAAGTTTCAGTATCGTAATAAAAATAAGGGGTACGTTTTAGTGTCCTACTGATGAGAAGTGTTTCTCTTTAGTTTCTTAATGAAGAGACAGGCTACGTTTTAGTATCGTACTGAAAAGAAAAGGTACATTTTAGTGTCGTACTGAAGAGAAATGGAACGTTTTAGTGTCCAACTGATTAAAAAGGGAACGTTTTGCAGTCCTACAAAAGAGAAAGGGTAAGTTTCAGTATCGAACTGAAGATAAGGTTACGTTTTAGTGTCCTACTGAAGACAAGGGGTTCGTTTTAGGCTCATTTATAAGATAAGGGTTACATTTTAGTACCCTACTGAAGGTAAGGGGTTCGTTTTTGTGCCGTACTGAAGATAAAGGGTGTGTTTTAGTGTCATACTAGAGATTAAGGGTACGTTTTAGAGTCCTACTAAAGAGAAAGGGTAAGTTTCAGTAACGTACTGGAGAAAAGGCGTACGTTTTAGGCTGCTACATAAAATAAAGGTAAACTTTTAGAAAAGGGGTACGTTTTTGTGTCCTACTGAAGAAAAAGGGTATAGTTTAGTGTCCCACTTAAGCAAATGGGTTCGTGTTAGTGTCCTACTAAAGGCCCAGGGTACGTTTAAGTGTCCTAATAAGGGAAATGGTACGTTTTACAGACATACTAAAGGCACAGGGTACGTTTCAGTATCGTACTATAGATACAAGAAATGGTACGTTTTAGTATTACTCTGACGAGAAAGGGTAGGTTTTATAGATCGTTTTAGAGTCCTATTAAAGAAAAAGGGTAAGTTTCAGTATCGTACTGGAGAAAAGGCGTACGTTTTAGGCTGCTACATAAGATAAAGGTTAACTTTTAGTGCCCTATTGAAGAAAAGGGGTACGTTTTTGTGTCCTACTGAAGAAAAAGGGTATAGTTTAGTGTCCCACTTAAGCAAATGGGTTCGTGTTAGTGTCCTACTAAAGACCCAGGGTACGTTTAAGTGTCCTAAGAAGGGAAATGGTACGTTTTACAGACATACTAAAGGGACAGGGTACGTTTCAGTATCGTACTATAGATAAAAGAAATGGTACGTTTTAGAATTACTCTGACGAGAAACGGTAGGTTTTATAGATCTACTTAAAAAAGGGTACATTTTTGTGTCCTACTAAAGAGAACGGATACATATTCGTGTCTTACTGAAGAAAATGGGTGCGTTTTAGTGCCCTACTGAAGAGAAATGGTACATTTTAGTGTCCTATTGAAGATAAAGGGTACGTTTTAGTGGCGTACTGAAGAGAAGGGGTACATTTTGCAGTTCTACTGAAGATAAAGGGTATTTTTAATGTCCTATTGAATAGAAAGTGTACGTTTTTGTGTCCTACTTAAGAATATGGGTTCGTGTTAGTGTCCTACTAAAGACAAAGGGTATGTTTCAGTATCCAACTAAATAGAAATGGGACGTTTTAGAGGCATACTAAAGATAAAGGGTACGTTTCAGTATCGTACTGTCGATTAGGGGCACGATTTAATGTAATTTATTGACCTACTTAAAATAAAGGGTACGTTTTTGTGTCCTACTAAAGATAAAAGATATACGTTAGTATCTTACTGAAGAAAAGGAGTACGTTTTAGAGACATACTGAAGAAAAAGGGTACGTTTTAGTGCCCCACTGAAGAGAAAATGTACGGTTTTGTGTCGTACTGAATAGTAAGAGTAAGTTTTCATGTCATTGCAAAGAGAGAGGGTACATTTTTGTGTCCTACTAAAGTGAAAGGATATATATTAGTATCCTACTGAAGAAAATGGGTGCGTTTTAGTGCCCTACATAAGATAAGGGTTTAGTTTTAGTGCCCTACTGAAGATAAAGGGTACGTTTTAGTGTTGTACTGAAGAGAAGGGGTACGTTTTACAGTTCTACTGAAGATAAATGGTAGTTTGTCCTACTGAATATAAGCGGTACGTTTTAGTGTCCTATATAAGAAAAAGGGTTCTTGTTAGTGTCGTACTAAAGACAAAGGGTACGTTTCAGTGTCCTACTAAATACAAATGGTAGAGGCATACTAAAGATAAAGAGTATGTTTCAGTATCGTACTGAATATTAAGGGTACGATTTAATGTCCTACTGAAGATAAATGGTAAGTTTTAGCATCCTACTGACGAGAAAAGGTAGGATCTATTGATCTATTTAAAATAAATGGGACGTTTTTGTGTCCTACTACAGAGAAAAGATAAAAGTTAGTATCCTACTAAAGAAAAGGTGATATTTTTAGAGTCCTACTGAAAATTTTAGCGCCCTTGTTAAGAGAAGGAATAGGTTTTATTGTCGTTCTGAAGAGAAAGAATAAATTATCATGTCTTTTTAAAGAGAGAGTTTACGTTTTAGTGTCCTACTGAAGAGACAGGGTACGTTTTAGGCTCCTACAGAAGAGATAGAGTAAGGTTTAGGGTTCTACTGAAGATATAGGGTACAATTTAGTATCGTACTGAAGATAAAGGGTACGTTGTAGTTTCCTACAAAAGAGAAAAGGTACGTTTAAGCATCCTACAGAAGAGAACAGAAATGTTTAATTGTCTTAATGAAGAGGAAGGGTTAATTTTAGTGTCCTTTCGAAGGTACATAGTACGATTTATAATCGTGCAGAAGATAAAGGATTCGTTTTAGTGTCTTACCGAAGAGAAAGGTTACGTTTAGTGTCCTAATGAAGAGAAAGGGTACATTTTAGTGTCATACTGAAGAGAAAGAGTTCGATTTGGTGTCCTACTTAAGAAAAAGAGTACGTATACGGATCCTACTTTAGATAAATGGTACGTTTTACTGTCCTACTAGAGAGAAACTGTACCTTTTAATGTCCCAATGAATAAAAAAGGCTACATTTCAGTGTCCTGCAGAAGGCAACGGGTAAGTTTAAGTGCCTGAAGTTATATTGTACACTTTAGTGTCCTCCAGAAGTGAAAGGGTAAGTTTTAGTGCCCTACTGAAGAGAAAGGGATAATTTTAGTGTTCTACTGAAGATAAAGAATACGTGTTGGTGTCCTGCTGAAGATAAAGGATACGTTTTGGTTTCTAACTGAAGCAAAAATGTACTTTTCGGCGTCCTGGTGAAGAGAAAGTGTACGTTTTATTGACCTACTGAAGAAAGAGGGTACGTTTAGTGACCTACTGAAAATAGGGTAAATTTTTACTAAGAGAAAGGGTACATTTAATGTTCTACTGAAGAGAATGAATACGTTTTAGTGTCCTACCAAAGAGAAAGGCCACATTTTAGTATCCTACTGAAGATAATAGATATGTTTTAGTGTCCTACTAATGATAATAGATATGTGTTACTGTCCTACTGAAGATAAGAGATATATTTTAGTGTCCTGCTGAAGTTGATAGATTTGTTTTAGTGTCCTATTGAAGAGAAAGGTTTCGATATGGTGTCCTACTGATGAGAAATGTTTCGTTTTGGTTTCTTAATTAAGAGACAGACAAGAAAAGGTACATTTTAGTGTCGTACTGTAGAGAAATGGTACGTTTTAGTGTCCTACTGAACATTTGAGGGTCCCTTCAAGAACTTGTCGAAGAAAAAGTGTTCCGTTCTGTATCTCATCAATGATAAAAATCATGTTAATACACAAAAAGGACATTTGGTACCTTATCGAAGAAACATTTCTTATTTTAGTACCTTCTTGAAGAGATGGAACAATTTTAATATCATGTCGAGGAGTAAGTGTCAACTTTAGTACACAATCAAAAAGAAAGGGTACGTTGTAGTACCTTACCGAAGAGAAAGCCTATATTTTAGTAGGCTGTCGTACCAAGACGAAGATAAGCATATGTTAGTATGTACATTATCGAAAATTAAAACTTTGTTTTAGTAATTTCAAAGCAAAGAATTTAATTTAATGAAGGGAAAGTGTTCAAGTCAGTCCCTTATTAAAGAGGAGTGCTACATTTGGGTACTTTGCGGAAGGAAATTTTCCTTTCACATCATCGAAGCAATAAAGTATTTTAGTACCTTTATGAAAATAACATGAAATTTTGAGTTATTTATATATGACCTCTATAACTTATCGAAATGAAATAACGTGTTTTATTAATTTATGTCTTATCAAATAGAATTGGAGCATAAGCTTCCTAAGAAGAAAAATGCTGTTTAATGTAGGTAAGAACGACACAGGCTCTTTAGTACACTATTTAAGAAAATATGTGGTAATATATAAGTGAAAGAGTTCATTTTAGTATATTGTCGAAAAAAACAGATCTAATTTCAGTACATGTTCGGAGAAAAAGGAAACAAATTATAATCAATGTCAAGGTACTTTTATTACCCTATTGAAGAACTGATATAGCAGAGAATCGGCTGGAACCGAATGTATACATTTTAGTACCACATCGAAGACAATCTCCTCTTATTAATACCTTATCGAACATAAAGATATATATTTTCATTATCAAAGAAGTTTTTCAAGTTTTAAAAATTTTCGTTTGTTAGTTTTAATTACCTATGCCTAATGACCTAAGAAAATATAAATTTTTCTCAAATACTACAATATTTAATTAATACATTTCATTCCTGTGTTGTGTTGCATATGCTTCAATATCCGAAATATAAAAATAAAGTACTGAATAAAATTGTATCGTATACCATCATTACTAACGTAGATTTTGAAAATTTTTCTACAGATTTTTGATTCTGTGGCATACTTCACATATCTATACATACGTATTTATTTGCATAAGAGTGTTGTAGATACATATAACAAAATAAGTTTATACTACATTAGTACGTCATTTTGCTTGTGTTTGACTTGTATCGGAAAACGGAAGCGGAACTGGATGTTTCATATGTTATATTTACAAATTGTGAAAAAAGGGAAACTCAACACTAAAAAAGTGACTTTCTGAAGGTGATGACAGAAGTTTTTGCTACCCCAGAGGAAAAAATGTAAGGCAGCAGTTGCGACTTTCCTCTTAGATCAGGCAGGCTAACAAGACACAACGACTAAATCAAACTCAACAAATGATCAAGTTACATTTTAGATTAAAAAGCTGCGGAGTTTTATTTATTCATGTGCAGTACCATTTTTTTATTTTTGGCATAAACCGACTTAGAATTATTGGTTAGTGGCTGGCTAGGATATTTTTTTCTCTTGAATTTCTAAATATAAAATCCACATTGATTACACATCTGTGTGTGTGTGTATGTAGAAATTTAAATATTTGCCTCAGGTTAAATAAATATTCATTTACACACATCAGGATTTGTGTTTTGTTTTTCTGTACAATTCAATATTCATGTTTATTTTATCTTTGGCTTGTTTATCTTTTGTTTAAATCATATCTAGTGCTAAGCTTTAGTTGTCTTATATTCCCACACATTGAGCGACAAATTTAATTAAATTTGAAATAATATTTAAATTACTAAATAACATAGCAAATATGTTGTTATTTGAAGCGAAATAAAAAAAAATTTGTAAACATATTTGAGTAGCAAATGAAAAAAATATATATGTCTTTAGTTGGAATTAAAATGTTGCCACAGACTATGATTTTAGATTAATTTAACATGTTATTACGAAAAAAATACAAATAAGAAAAATAAACAAATAATTGCATTGAAATCAGCTACAACGAATCCGCATGCGAGTCATTTCAAGAATTTAAAATATATCTCATTAAAATAACAATCATCAATGATCATTTCTATAAGAAAAGTCATCAATGATAAATTTTTCTATGAGAAAAGTCATCAATGAAGAACATTTCTATAAGAAAAGTCATCAATGAAGAACTTTTCTATATGAAAATTCATTAATAAAGAACTTTTCTATAAGATAGGTCAGTAATGATGAACATTTCTATAAGATAAGTCGTCAATGATTATAGAAAGGTAAATTTTCTTTAAGAAAAGTCATCAACGATGCACTTTGAAAAGTTTCTATAAGAAAAGTCATCAACGATGAACTTTTCTATAAGAAAAGTCATCAACGATGAACTTTTCTATAAGAAAAGTCATCAACGATGAACTTTTCTATAAGAAAAGTCATCAACGATGAACTTTTCTATAAGAAAAGTCATCAACGATGAACTTTTCTATAAGAAAAGTCATCAACGATGAACTTTTCTATAAGAAAAGTCATCAACGATGAACTTTTCTATAAGAAAAGTCATCAACGATGAACTTTTCTATAAGAAAAGTCATCAACGATGAATTTTTCTATAAGAAAAGTCATCAATGATGATCTTTTCTATAAGAAAAGTCATCAATGATGATCTTTTCTATAAGAAAAGTCATCAATGATTAACTTTTGTATACAAAAAGTCATCAATGAGTAACTTTTCTATACAAAAATTCATAAATGATTAACTTTTCTATACAAAAAGTCATCAATGATGAACTTTTCTATACAAAAAGTCATCAATGATGAACTTTTCTATACAAAAAGTCATCAATGATGAACTTTTCTATACAAAAAGTCATCAATGATGAAATTTTCTATACAAAAAGTCATCAACGATGAACTTTTCTATAAGAAAAGTCATCAACGATGAACTTTTCTATAAGAAAAAGTCATCAACGATGAACTTTTCTATAAGAAAAAGTCATCAACGATGAACGTTTCTATAAGAAAAGTCATCAACGATGAACTTTTCTATAAGAAAAGTCATCAACGATGAACTTTTCTATAAGAAAAGACATCAACGATGAACTTTTCTATAAGAAAAGACATCAACAATGAACTTTTCTATAAGAAAAGTCATCAACGATGAACTTTTCTATAAGAAAAGTCATCAACGATGAACTTTTCTATAAGAAAAGTCATCAACGATGAACTTTTCTATAAGAAATGTCATCAACGATGAACTTTTCTATAAGAGATGTCATCAATGACGAACTTTTCTATAAGAAAAGTCATCAATAATGAACTTTTCTATAAGAGAAGTCATCAATGACGAACTTTTCTATAAGAGAAGTCATCAATAATGAACTTTTCTATAAGAGAAGTCATCAATGACGAACTTTTCTATAAGAGAAGTCATCAATGATGAACTTTTCTATACAAAAAGTCATGAATGATGAACTTTTCTATATGAAAAGTCCTTAATGTTGAACTTTTCTATAAGAAACGTCATCAACGATGATCTTTTCTATAAGAAAAGTCATTATCGATGAACTTTTCTATAAGAAATGTCATCAACGATGAACTTTTCTATAAGAAAAGTCATCAACGATGAAGTTTTCTATAAGAAAAGTCATCAATGATGAACTTTTATATAAGAAAAGTCATCAATGATAAACTTTTATATAAGAAAAGTCATCAACAATGAACTTTTCTATAAGAAAAGTCATCAACGATGAACTTTTCTATAAGAAAAGTCATCAACGATGAACTTTTCTATAAGAAAAGTCATCAACGATGAACTTTTCTATAAGAAAAGTCATCAACGATGAACTTTTCTATAAGAAAAGTCATCAACGATGAACTTTTCTATAAGAAAAGTCATCAACGATGAACTTTTCTATAAGAAAAGTCATCAACGATGAACTTTTCTATAAGAAAAGTCATCAACGATGAACTTTTCTATAAGAAAAGTCATCAACGATAAACTTTTCTATAAGAAAATTCATCAACGATGAACTTTTCTAAAAGAAAAGTCATCAACGAAGAACTTTTCTATAAGAAAAGTCATCAACGATGAACTTTTCTATAAGAAATATCATCAACGATGAACTATTCTATAAGAAAAGTCATCAACGATGAACTTTTCTATAAGAAAAGTCATCAACGATGAACTTTTCTATAAGAAAAGTCATCAACGATGAACTTTTCTATAAGAAAAGTCATCAACGATGAAGTTTTCTATAAGAAAAGTCATCAACGATGAAGTTTTCTATAAGAAAAGTCATCAACGATGAAGTTTTCTATAAGAAAAGTCATCAATGATGAACTTTTATATAAGAAAAGTCATCAATGATGAACTTTTCTATAAGAAAAGTCATCAATGATGAACTTTTCTATAAGAGAAGTTATTAATGACGAACTTTTCTATAAGAGAAGTCATCAATGATGAACTTTTCTATACAAAAAGTCATCAATGATGAACTTTTCTATAAAAAAAGTCCTTAATGTTGAACTTTTCTATAAGAAACGTCATCAACGATGATCTTTTCTATAAGAAAAGTCATTATCGATGAACTTTTCTATAAGAAAAGTCATCAACGATGAAGTTTTCTATAAGAAAAGTCATCAACGATGAACTTTTATATAAGAAAAGTCATCAATGATGAACTTTTATATAAGAAAAGTCATCAATGATGAACTTTTATATAAGAAATGTCGTCAATGAATTTTTCTATAAGAATGATTGACCTAATTTTTAATATTTATTTAACATACGTTATGCGCACCCAGGAATTTACTCCCCGACATATGTTCAGCGGTGCGTATGTGTTATTTATATAATTGATATAAGTAATACGCCTAAGTACGTCGCACACGCTTACCTGTTTCAAATTGTAAGCATTTCATTGAAATTAATTCTGTGGCATTTCAATAAAACAGCTTTGAGATAGGTTGTTGTGACAAAATATCTAAATGTTAACAAAAAAACTTACCTTTTCATCTATTTGCCATACTTCCAAGGAATTTCAGCCTAGAATAGAGAAATGGAAATAATTACATTAAAATTCTTAATATTCGCTTCATAGAGAAAATTACTTAATTAGTAAAATGTATTTAATATAAATCATACGCCACCCGAGAGACTGAGCCCTTGCACGTGTACTACAGCAGTGCGTATGCGTTATTTATGTAATTGACAACAATAATATGCTTACGTACACTCCACCAGTTATCATATTTCATATACATATATGCATGTATGTATTTTACGTCATAAGCCTTTTTTGGGGCGACTATATTATAAAATTTCAATAGATTTTATCAAACCCCATTTTGTTGCTCTACATATCCTCCCTACGGTTTCCCCTTCGTGTCAGGGAAAAATTGTGGTTTTCAAAAATTTATATAATATAATTATTATATGAGCATTTGCTAGGCGCATAGTTATCTCTGACTATGTCACGTACAATTGCTGTAATTTTTCACGGGGGCCTATTGTTGTAGTGTTTTAAAACGAGTTACTGTTTTTATGGTTCTTCATGCACAATGTGATAATTTTAATTACAACAATTAATGGTATAATCTATAACCGCAGGCAATGTAACCAAAATAACAGATTCTGATAGAAGGATATACGTACGTATGTGGTATATATATACTTTCATGTGTACTCCGTTCCACCCCTTTACCATAACACACATACACACCCACTTCAACGGGCACGTTTTCTAAAGTTCACCATTAAATAATGTTTTAAAATGTATGTCATATATGCGTTTTAATTACTGTCAAGTGGGCGTGGAAGTGTGCATGTGAATAAGTAAATATGACTTCACTCCATGTATGCGTACGCCTACAAATGTCTTTAATTGTATTGAGAAACTTGAGTAATTATAGTGAAGAAGCAATAAATTTATTTAATATACTTCATACGCACCAATGATCAACAATATTTGAAATAGTAGGCGAATGCTTTATTAATCTAAATATTAATTATACGGGCTATATCTGCTTATATCTTCTCACAGAAGAGCACCATTTCATACTTTTCTAGAACAAAAGTCATCAGCGATGAAATTTTCTACAAGAAGAGCCATCAACGATCAACTTTGTAAGAACAAAGGTCATCAGCGACGAATATTTATAAAAGAAAAGTCATTAACGATGAAAAGTTTTTTCATCGTTGATGACTTTTCTTATAGAAAAGTTCATCGTTGATGACTTTTCTTATAGAAAAGTTCATCGTTGATGACTTTTCTTATAGAAAATTCCATCGTTGATGACTTTTCTTATAGAAAAGTTCATCGTTGATGACTTTTCTTATAGAAAAGTTCATCGTTGATGACTTTTCTTATAGAAAAGTTCATCGTTGATGACTTTTCTTATAGAAAAGTTCATCGTTGATGACTTTTCTTATAGAAAAGTTCATCGTTGATGACTTTTCTTATAGAAAAGTTCATCGTTGATGACTTTTCTTATAGAAAAGTTCATCGCTGATGACTTTTCTTATACAAAAGTTCATCGTTGATGACTTTTCTTATAGAAAAGTTCATCGTTGATGACTTTTCTTATAGAAAAGTTCATCGTTGATGACTTTTCTTATAGAAAAGTTCATCGTTGATGACTTTTCTTATAGAACAGTTCATCGTTGATGACTTTTCTTATAGAACAGTTCATCGTTGATGACTTTTCTTATAGAACAGTTCATCGTTGATGACTTTTCTTATAGAAAAGTTCTTCGTTGATGACTTTTCTTATAGAAAAGTTCTTCGTTGATGACTTTTCTTATAGAAAAGTTCTTCGTTGATGTTCTTCGTTGATGACTTTTCTTATAGAAAAGTTCATCGTTGATGACTTTTCTTATAGAAAAGTTCATCGTTGATGACTTTTCTTATCGAAAAGTTCATCGTTGATGACTTTTCTTATCGAAAAGTTCATCGTGGATGACTTTTCTTATCGAAAAGTTCATCGTTGATGACTTTTCTTATAGAAAAGTTCATCGCTGATGCTTTTTCTTATAAAAAAGTTCATCGTTGATGACTTTTCTTATAGAAAAGTTCATCGTTGATGACTTTTCCTATAGCAAAGCTCATCGTTCTTTTAAAAAAGTTCATCGTTGATGACTTTTCTTTTAGAAAAGTTCATCGTCGATGACTTTTCTTTTAGAAAAGTTCATCGTCGATGACTTTTCTTTTAGAAAAGTTCATCGTCGATGACTTTTCTTTTAGAAAAGTTCATCGTCGATCACTTTTCTTTTAGAAAAGTTCATCGTCGATGACTTTTTTAACTTTGTCATTCCATCAACGGGTGTTAGAGTCAATGTGGAAAGTAAAATCACAATCAAATGCCTCCATCGATTCAATTTCATTTATTTACGTCTACCCTAAGGCAGGAAGAGCAGATTGACTTGTGTGTGATAACCGTATAGGAAGAAAAAACATCAAAGTCATTCACAAATCTAATTTGATTCGTCCTCCTACATTTGCAAGTACTGACGTCATAAGTCATGAGAAACCATTGAATTGAAAAGAATTTGAAATGAAAATGGAAAGTGAGCATTGATATGCATAGGAAGAAGGAAACTCATAAATTGGGTGATAATGCAAAGGTTTTTTGTGCATGAATGAGAGAAGAAAAATAATAATAAACATCTTCTTTAATTCGGCCTCCAATAAAAATAAACCCGATTAATATCTTATAAACCAAATTTACTTAAAACAAAAGGTAAATGCGTAATAAAAACTTCACTAGAAATGAAAGGTAGAAATAATTTTTTATAAGAAATATCATAAGCGATAAACTTTTCTATAAGAAAAGTCATCAATGATGAACTTTTCTATACGAAAAATCATCAATGATGAACTTTTCTATACGAAAAGTCATCAATGATGAACTTTTCTATAAGGAAAGTCATCAATGATGAACTTTTCTTTACGAAAAGTCATCAATGATGAACTTTTCTATAAGGAAAGTCATCAATGATGAACTTTTCTATACGAAAAGTCATCAATGATGAACTTTTCTATACGAAAAGTCATCAATGATGAACTTTTCTATACGAAAAGTCATCAACGGTGAACTTTTCTATACGAAAAGTCATCAATGATGTACTTTTCTATACGAAAAGTCATCAATGATGAACTTTTCAACACGAAAAGTCATCAATGATGAACTTTTCTATACGAAAAGTCATCAACGGTGACCTTTTCTATACGAAAAGTCATCAATAATGTACCTTTCTATACGAAAAGTCATCAATGATGAACTTTTCTATACGAAAAGTCATCAATGATGAACTTTTCTATACGAAAAGTCATCAATGATGAACTTTTCTATACGAAAAGTCATCAATGATGAATTTTTCTATACGAAAAGTCATCAATGATGAACTTTTCTATACGAAAAGTCATCAATGATGAACTTTTCTATACGAAAAGTCATCAATGATAAACTTTTCTATACGAAAAGTCATCAATGATGAACTTTTCTATACGAAAAGTCATCAATGATGAACTTTTCTATACGAAAAGTCATCAATGATGAATTTTTCTATACGAAAAGTCATCAACGGTGAACTTTTCTATACGAAAAGTCATCAATGATGTACTTTTCTATACGAAAAGTCATCAACGGTGAACTTTTCTATACGAAAAGTCATCAATGATGAACTTTTCTATACGAAAAGTCATCAATGATGAACTTTTCTATACGAAAAGTCATCAATGATGAACTTTTCTATACGAAAAGTCATCAATGATGAACTTTTCTATACGAAAAGTCATCAATGATGAACTTTTCTATACGAAAAGTCATCAATGATGAACTTTTCTATACGAAAAGTCATCAATGATGAACTTTTCTATACGAAAAGTCATCAACGGTGAACTTTTCTATACGAAAAGTCATCAATGATGTACTTTTCTATACGAAAAGTCATCAACGGTGAACTTTTCTATACGAAAAGTCATCAATGATGAACTTTTCTATACGAAAAGTCATCAATGATGAACTTTTCTATACGAAAAGTCATCAATGATGAACTTTTCTATACGAAAAGTCATCAATGATGAACTTTTCTATACGAAAAGACATCAATGATGAACTTTTCTATTCGAAAAGACATCAATGATGAACTTTTCTATACGAAAAGTCATCAATGATGAACTTTTCTATACGAAAAGTCATCAATGATGAACTTTTCTATACGAAAAGTCATCAATGATGAACTTTTCTATACGAAAAGTCATCAATGATGAACTTTTCTATACGAAAAGTCATCAATGATGAACTTTCCATCATCTATACGAAAAGTCATCAATGATGAACTTTTCATCATCTATACGAAAAGTCATCAATGATGAACTTTTCTATACGAAAAGTCATCGATTGATGAACATTTCTATACGAAAAGTCATCAATGATGAACTTTCCTATACGAAAAGTCATCAATGATGAACTTTTCTATACGAAAAGTCATCAATGATGAACTTTTCTATACGAAAAGTCATCAATGATGAACTTTCCTATACGAAAAGTCATCAATGATGTACTTTTCTATACGAAAAGTCATCAATGATGAACTTTTCAACACGAAAAGTCATCAATGATGAACTTTTCTATACGAAAAGTCATCAACGGTGACCTTTTCTATACGAAAAGTCATCAATAATGTACCTTTCTATACGAAAAGTCATCAATGATGAACTTTTCTATACGAAAAGTCATCAATGATGAACTTTTCTATACGAAAAGTCATCAATGATGAACTTTTCTATACGAAAAGTCATCAATGATGAACTTTTCTATACGAAAAGTCATCAATGATGAACTTTTCTATACGAAAAGTCATCAATGATGAACTTTTCTATACGAAAAGTCATCAACGGTGAACTTTTCTATACGAAAAGTCATCAATGATGTACTTTTCTATACGAAAAGTCATCAACGGTGAACTTTTCTATACGAAAAGTTATCAATGATGTACTTTTCTATACGAAAAGTCATCAATGATGAACTTTTCTATACGAAAAGTCATCAATGATGAACTTTTCTATACGAAAAGTCATCAATGATGAACTTTTCTATACGAAAAGTCATCAACGGTGAACTTTTCTATACGAAAAGTCATCAATGATGTACTTTTCTATACGAAAAGTCATCAACGGTGAACTTTTCTATACGAAAAGTCATCAACGGTGAACTTTTCTATACGAAAAGTCATCAATGATGAACTTTTCTATACGAAAAGTCATCAATGATGAACTTTTCTATACGAAAAGTCATCAATGATGAACTTTTCTATACGAAAAGTCATCAATGATGAACTTTTCTATACGAAAAGACATCAATGATGAACTTTTCTATACGAAAAGACATCAATGATGAACTTTTCTATACGAAAAGTCATCAATGATGAACTTTTCTATACGAAAAGTCATCAATGATGAACTTTTCTATACGAAAAGTCATCAATGATGAACTTTTCTATACGAAAAGTCATCAATGATGAACTTTTCTATACGAAAAGTCATCAATGATAAATTTTTCTATACGAAAAGTCAACAATGATGAACTTTTCTATACGAAAAGTCAACAATGATGAACGTTTCTATACGAAAAGTCATCAATGATGAGTTTTTCTATACGAAAAGTCATCAATGATGAACTTTTCTATACGAAAAGTCATCAATGATGAACTTTTCATCATCTATACGAAAAGTCATCAATGATGAACTTTTCTATACGAAAAGTCATCGATTGATGAACTTTTCTATACGAAAAGTCATCAATGATGAACTTTCCTATACGAAAAGTCATCAATGATGAACTTTTCTATACGAAAAGTCATCAATGATGAACTTTTCTATACGAAAAGTCATCAATTATGAACTTTTCTATACGAAAAGTCATCAATGATGAACTTTTTTATACGAAAAGTCATCAGCGGTGAACTTTTTAGAGGGTAAGTGCTCAGCGATGATTTTTTCTAGAAGAAAGGAAGAAACAATGAACTTTTGCAGAAGAAAAGTAATCTACGATTAACTTTTCTGAAAGAAATGTTATCTGCGATGAACTTTTCTAGAAGTAAAGTCATCAACGATGAACTGTTCCTCAACATTCAACTTTTCTAAAAGTGTATTCATCAACATTGCACTTTTCTAGAAGAATATTCATCTGCGATGAAGTTTTCTATAAGGAAAGTCATCAATAATTAACTTTTCTTGAAGTAAAGTCATCAACGATGAACTTTTCTATAAGAAAAGTCAGCAGCGATTGAACATTTCGAGAAGATAAGGTCATTAGATTCCTATAATAAAATCTGAGAGCTTTCAGTTGGTAAATTCCTTTGCTCCGTTTACAAAGCCTGACATTTAATTAAAGTTGTTTTCTGTATCGTTTCCCGGATGCAACAGATTTCGTTGTAGACTAAACACTAGTTTAGTTTCTTTGAAAACAAATTTCCTTTGACTTTATTCAAAGCTTTCTACAGTGGTTTCCTCTCAAACCCCCTGACCACAATCATAACAACTGACATGAAGAAATAAAAGAATAAATGGTATACGGAGAGCAACACTTTCCGTGCTAAACATCAGTGTTACCACCATATTCCCCAAATAGCAACACGTTGCCTAGATGTCGAATAAAAGGTGGCGCAAGTGTGCAACATACAATCAAGGGTTATAAAATAAATATTTTCTTCTGTCGTCGATGTAGTCGTTCTCCGCTGTGCTTTGCCACCCGAAAAATGCTTTAGTAAACACCTGTAAAATGGCAATTTATTGCAGGCCGCGAAGGTCAGTGGATGAGCAGAGAATGGTTGACATTTGTTTGTGGGAAAATTGTTTACATTTTTTTTAATTTAGAAGTTGAAGAGAACATTTGTAGAATGGCTGTGAGTGTTTTATATTTAAATCATTTTTGACTTTGAAATTGTTAAATACAAGGACTGAAATTTAAAGGCTTTGTCGTAAGGGGCGTATACACAACATAGGGGAATTCATTCGTCATACGTCCCAATATTCTGCTAAATTAATAATCATACGCAATGATAAAATTACTCTTCAAAGTAGGTTAGACGACACTTTTTGAGCGGAAGACTGATTCTGACACAAAACCATAGTTTAAGGTAACCTAACCGAAATGTTCTTCTAAGCAAAGACCTCAACAAAAATGCAAATTTCAAAGATGATTCCTTACCTATATCTCAGGCACACAGCTTGTATTTAAAGGACACTCCTCTTAAAATTACACAAAAATTTGACTTCATTGCCTTCATCACACACTTCATTTGCCTAATTGGATAAAGCTCTTCAATGGCAAAAGTGTCCCATATTGCAAATGAAAATTCGCTAAACTCAAAAGAAACACAAATACCATATCTCGATTTCATTCTATGGAATCCAACCCAAAAAAGTCCATTAGAAACGCATTGTAAAAGGAGTCTCACTTCAAGTCCACCGAAATGCGCCAATCAAATCCAAACACCGCACGCAAAACAGACTTGGGCAACAAATCATTCATTTTCCACGACTACGACGTATGAGCAATTTTTAATTAAAGAACTCCTCTCAAAAAAGTGAATGACTGCAATGACTTTGAAGGATTGTTTTCTATGCAATTTCCTTGTTCATAACACATATGTACAACGTACGATAGTCGACGGATTGTGATAGTGATAGCCGTCATGTCAGATTGCCGAAACCTCTTTCGCATGTTCCAATAACATTTCGGAAGAGGCTCTATTGACGGTCATATGCTGGTGTTGTTATTGTTCAAAGAGATGGCTTCTATAGTCCTTGTTGGCCAGGCAAATGACGGTTGACCATGGATTTGATGGACGAAAACAAAAACAAAATATAGCCTGCTAAATTCAATCAAAGTTTAGGAAACGGGACACATCCAACAAAAAATTCTGTTAAGACAATGTTTTCGTTTCCGTTGTCATCATTGTAAAATGCACAAAATGCAATGTAATCCCAACATTCATTCTTGCATTGATGTTTCCGCATAGAAACGACACGGGTGGAGGGGCTGAGCCATACGCTGCGTGCGTTTAGAATGGGGACTAACAAGAGAAGGAAACGGATACTGCTCTTGTCTTTAGGTATTCACAGTGACATGATGGTTTATCCATTCAGTTTTGTAGGTTGAACTTGTTCCATGAATGCAGTTGAGTTGTGATTATATAGCAAACTTTGGGCTCCATTAACTGTGGATTTCCATTATAACTTCTTCTAAAGTCATCATCGATTAATTTTTCTAAAAAAAAGTCATCAACGATGAACTTTTCTATACGAAAAATCCTAAACGATGAACTTTTCTATACGAAAAGTCATCAACGATGAACTTTTCTATACGAAAAGTCATCAACGATGAACTTTTCTATACGAAAAGTCATCAACGATGAACTTTTCTATACGAAAAGTCATCAACGATGAACTTTTCTATACGAAAAGTCATCAACGATGAACTTTTCTATACGAAAAGTCATCAACGATGAACTTTTCTATACGAAAAGTCATCAACGATGAACTTTTCTATACGAAAAGTCATCAACGATGAACTTTTCTATACGAAAAGTCATCAACGATGAACTTTGCTATACAAAAAGTCCTAAACGATGAACTTTTCTATACAAAAAGTCCTAAACGATGAACTTTTCTATGTATACGAAAAGTCCTAAACGATGAAATTTTCTTTACGAAAAGTCCTAAACGATGAAATTTTCTTTACGAAAAGTCATCAACGATGAAATTTTCTATTCGAAAAGTCCTAAACGATGAACTTTTCTATACGAAAAGTCCTAAATGATGAACTTTTGTATACGAAAAGTCCTAAACGATGAACTTTTCTATACGAAAAGTCCTAAACGATGAACTTTTCTATACGAAAAGTCCTAAAGGATGAACTTTTCTATACGAAAAGTCATCAACGATGAACTTTTCTTTACGAAAAGTCATCAACGATGAACTTTTCTATACGAAAAGTCCTAAACGATGAACTTTTCTATACAAAAAGTCCTAAACGATAAACTTTTCTATACGAAAAGTCATCAACGATGAACTTTTCTATACGAAAAGTCCTAAACGATGAACTTTTCTATACAAAAAGTCCTAAACGATGAACTTTTCTATACGAAAAGTCCTAAACGATGAACTTTTCTATACGAAAAGTCCTAAACGATGAACTTTTCTATACGAAAAGTCCTAACGATCAACTTTTCTATACGAATGAAAAATGGAGTGACCTAAGAGATCCTAAAAATAATTGGTGTAAATCCGTTTTGGGCCATTTTAAGTCATTCTAGGAATATCCGTCAGCCTATCTGTCTGGTTGGTGCGCACAATAACTTTCGACAGGATTAACCGATTTACTTCAATTTTGGTATGTTTCAACAATTTTTTTCTTTTTCAGGTTAAGGTCAAAGGTGGACTATGTTGGTCCACTCCTTTGAGTACCTCCCACATGAATCGTCAAAATTTGGTGAAATATTGATTATCTCATAACTTCTATACTACTATTCCGAATCTTGCACAATTCCACACATTGCATTAAGTTCTTTGTCGCTATCATCTTTAGAAAAACGGGCGAAGTTGCCACGCCCCTTTTGGTACCTCCCTTACAAATTTACAATTTTGTACAAAAAGATAACGGCTTATAACTTTGATTCCAGTCCATACAAATACTTGACATTTTGTGAAGTGTAATGATTTTATGGAACCTACAGTCCCCTAAAAAATGCGCGTTATTACCACGCCCCTTTTGGTACCTCCCATACAAATGGATCATTTTGCACAAAAAGTTAACGGCTTATAACTTCGATTTATGTACATACAAAAACATAAAATTTTGTACGGTGCAATGCTTTTATAGGGCCCATAGTATTATTAAAAAATTGGCGTTATTGCCGCGCCTCTTTTGGTACCTTCCCAACAAAATGGCCAAAAGAAAAAATATGAAAAATGAATTGGAATATCCCTTACCTTTTCAATATGGGCCATAATTTATACATTTATCCAAAGTTTTATTTTTCAAATAGGTAATGTTACCTTCGGTAGGACGTCAGCTTTCAAAAAAATGGAACAAAAAAATGATTGGCGATTTTTTTCGCTCCAGAAAAGAAGTATGGCCCGATGACGTCGCCAGCCCATAAGCCGCACTGAACGAACTGGGCGAGCATGCACAGGTGTTTTCACATCTCCTACTGACCCGGTTTGCTGAAATTTGCGCACAATTCTCCCGATTGTGGGCACATTTGGTCGATTATGCTGATCGCAAAAACATCACGAAGTGCACGAAATGCATTGTTAATTGAACGCCCATTTTCGTAAAAGGCTTAAAAAACTTTAACACGTTGATCGATTGTGTATCTTTCCATGGTTCAAATTGGGTTAGTCTGAAATTGAGAAGTGTCAAATGAAATGCAGAAAAAAAACTTGATATTTAGGTGTGGTTCACATTCAATGTCGGCCCTTACAATTTCACCACCCTTTATAAAGCGCTTTCCATATCTACACTTTAAGAAAATATTGAAAATTATATAAAATACTATACTTATATTGCTTGGGCTTACAGTAGTGAAACTTTCTGTTAAGTCAAAACAATATAGGTGTTTTTTTATTTATCCTGCATTATGTACACCGTAGCGAATGATTACTATTAATTATTTACTATTTTCAAAGAATACTAAATAACTTTTAACACATTCACATTAAAGATGTCATTTAAATTACATTATGATAAAGACATTATAGGCTGTCGGCGAAAGTGCAATTTTTGTTGTCTTTTATAACTCTCACACAGAGATATTTTGTTGGGAGTTAAAAAACCTAAATTAACCAATACAATATTATTGGAAAATTTTGAATTTTTTATGCTATTTTTCTTGCCAAAATGGTTGTACCCCTTTTAAACCATTTCAAGGTTTTTACATTGACAAATTCCGGTAAAGGACGAGCTATCGTAACACAGCAAAAAAACTATTCCACCCCTGTTTTTTATGAGTAACTGCCTTCTCCCTCCCACATCCTCTACCTCGCCCAGTCATATATAACGAATAGACAAAATGACAAACATTCAACCGGCACAACAATAGACAAATGCCAATCCATAATAACGTCACATACGCATTCAATATACGAGTGAACAAAAAACCTCAACAAATATTTTTTTTGTAAAACGAGAGGCAAAAAAATCTCGGCAGCGTGTTCTGGCATACATTTCTCAAACTGCAAAAAAATGGCTTTGCCTGCGAAGGAAACAATAACGTTATGCATGAACATGACATGTATTCGCATCAGTACAACGAATACTAGAGGTTCTGGGAAATCAGAAAAGGTACCTTCGCATGTACTCGTATGTTGGCGTTCGAAAAAGTGCCGTGTGTTTGAAAAAAATTGTTGCCATTCATCTTGAACATTGTTTGGTTTCCGGTTTCCTCTTTTATGCGAATCTACATATGTATGTGCGTATGTTTGTGGGTGTCCTACTTCTACATTTTGTTATTGTGTTTGTCGAAATGTCGCATACTCTCTGAGTTTGTACAATTTATTTTAGGTAACAATTTGCATAATTTAAGAGAAATATTTTTGAATCAAAAAATGTATTTGTGTAGGCAGAAAGACACAATACCATAGACAGGTAAAGAAGCGACGGGTGATGTGGAAGGTACTCGTATACCATTCCAAATATTGAAAGGTTGGCAAATCATATTCATATTTATCCCCTCACCTTAGAGAGGAGGGTATATGTTTATCATTCGCTACGAGCCAAAAGTGTAACACATCGAAGGAGTGACCTAAGACCCTAAGTATGTTCGGCGAATATCCGTTTTGGGTCATTTTAAGTCGAATGAGCAATGTCCGACCGTCTGTCTGTCTGTCTGCTGGCTGGTGAGCACGATAACTCTCGAAAGTAGTAACCGCTTGACTTTAAATTCGATATGTGCTAATATTTTCTTCTTTCTCCGGCTAAGTTCGAAGATGGGCCATATGGGCCTTCTAGTACCTCCCCCACAAAGGGTTAACATTTAGTGAAATATTGATTATTTACTAACTTCTATACTACTTATTTGAATCCTCTGAAATTCTACACATAGTATTAGTTTATTAGTCAATATTCCCTCGAGAAAAATGGGCGAAGTTGCGACGCTACTTTTGGTACCTCCCACACAAATATTGAACCAAAAGTTAATAGCTTATAACTTTATTACGAGTACCTACAAAGACTTGAAATTTTGTGCAGTGTAATGCTATAATAGTACCTAGAGTCCAGAGAAAAATTGGCGTTATTGCCAAGCCCCTTTTGGTACCTCCCACACAATTGGACCAAAAGTTAACAGCTTTTAGTTCATCGTTGATGACTTTTCGTATAGAAAAGTTCATCGTTGATGACTTTTCGTATAGAAAAGTTCATCGTTGATGACTTTTCGTATAGAAAAGTTCATCGTTGATGACTTTTCGTATAGAAAAGTTCATCGTTGATGACTTTTCGTATAGAAAAGTTCATCGTTGATGACTTTTCGTATAGAAAAGTTCATCGTTGATGACTTTTCGTATAGAAAAGTTCATCGTTGATGACTTTTCGTATAGAAAAGTTCATCGTTGATGACTTTTCGTATAGAAAAGTTCATCGTTGATGACTTTTCGTATAGAAAAGTTCATCGTTGATGACTTTTCGTATAGAAAAGTTCATCGTTGATGACTTTTCGTATAGAAAAGTTCATCGTTGATGACTTTTCGTATAGAAAAGTTCATCGTTGATGACTTTTCGTATAGAAAAGTTCATCGTTGATGACTTTTCGTATAGAAAAGTTCATCGTTGATGACTTTTCGTATAGAAAAGTTCATCGTTGATGACTTTTCGTATAGAAAAGTTCATCGTTGATGACTTTTCGTATAGAAAAGTTCATCGTTGATGACTTTTCGTATAGAAAAGTTCATCGTTGATGACTTTTCGTATAGAAAAGTTCATCGTTGATGACTTTTCGTATAGAAAAGTTCATCGTTGATGACTTTTCGTATAGAAAAGTTCATCGTTGATGACTTTTCGTATAGAAAGGTTCATCGTTGATGACTTTTCGTATAGAAAAGTTCATCGCTGATGACTTTTCGTATAGTAAATTTCATCGCTGATGACTTTTCGTATAGAAAAGTTCACGTTGATGACTTTTCGTATAGAAAAGTTCATCGTTGATGACTTTTCGTATAGAAAAGTTCATCGTTGATGACTTTTCGTATAGAAAAGTTCATCGTTGATGACTTTTCGTATAGAAAAGTTCATCGTTGATGACTTTTCGTATAGAAAAGTTCATCGTTGATGACTTTTCGTATAGAAAAGTTCATCGTTGATGACTTTTCGTATAGAAAAGTTCATCGTTGATGACTTTTCGTATAGAAAAGTTCATCGTTGATGACTTTTCGTATAGAAAAGTTCATCGTTGATGACTTTTCGTATAGAAAAGTTCATCGTTGATGACTTTTCGTATAGAAAAGTTCATCGTTGATGACTTTTCGTATAGAAAAGTTCATCGTTGATGACTTTTCGTATAGAAAAGTTCATCGTTGATGACTTTTCGTATAGAAAAGTTCATCGTTGATGACTTTTCGTATAGAAAAGTTCATCGTTGATGACTTTTCGTATAGAAAAGTTCATCGTTGATGACTTTTCGTATAGAAAAGTTCATCGTTGATGACTTTTCGTATAGAAAAGTTCATCGTTGATGACTTTTCGTATAGAAAAGTTCATCGTTGATGACTTTTCGTATAGAAAAGTTCATCGTTGATGACTTTTCGTATAGAAAGTTCATCGTTGAGGACTTTTCGTATAGAAAAGTTCATCGTTGAGGACTTTTCGTATAGAAAAGTTGATCGTTGAATTTATCTTTGAATTATTTTGAGCAACGTCCCTCCGTCCGTCTGTCTAGTGCACACGTAGCTCTCGATAGGATTAACCGATTGACTTCAAATTTGGTATGTGTACATTTTTGTTTCTATCTCAGGCTCAGATCTGAAATGGGGCGTATTGGTCCACTCCTTCGAGTACCTCTCCCAAAAAGGAATAACATTTGGGGAAATGTTGATTATTAAGTATCTTTTATACTACTTATCGGAATTTTCCGCATCTACTAGATTTAAAAGAAATATCATCATTTTGGAAATAATAGAAAAATTCTTGCAAGTCTAAGACATTTCCATTAGGAAATTTCTCTCCTTAATTCTTTCCATATAGTTAAACTTCCACAAACTTCTCTCTACGCCCCTCGTTTATTTATATAACACATTCGCTAAATGGAATTTTATGCATACACAAACGCATTCATTTGCCAACAAATACAATCAAAAAGATTCCTATCCTCCGGGGAATTTCCTTTGTTGCCAAGGATTGTGTAAGTAATTGTGACTGGGTGTTTGTGTGTGACTGTGCGTGTGTCTGTTGGAGTGCATGAGAAGCAATTTTTTTTACGAATTCATTGTATGTTTATGTAAATTTGATCTCATTAACACTTTTACTTTATCACAATACAAACACGCCAAAGGAAAGGAGAGTAAAGGACCAGTGTGAGCTATGTGGAAAAGAAAATGTTTGGAAAATTTTTCGAGAAATCTAAAAATGTAAACAATTTTTACATTTTAATGATATTTAAGGTCACGAATATTCAATTTGAATTTTAAAGGAATATTTCAAGGGTAAAACTATGCTCTGGGGAAGTGAAAGGACGTCAAGGCTTTGTCTTGTGGGTCCTTTGGGATTTTGTTGATATTATTTTTGAATATTCTGGATTTTAGAGGAATTAGAATTATTTTAATGTTTTTTTATTTTTATACCAACCAAAGGTAACAATGACTAGGATAATAATGCTCGTAATTATTTTAATGTAAATAAATTGAAAAGAGCATTGCGAGGAGGATGTCCCCTTTTGCTCATTTTCAAAATTTAATCAAACAAATTTTCTCTTGTTTATATTATACTAATATTTAAATTGTTTTAAGCATTCAACAAAATTTTTCACACCGCTCCTTATTCACAGTAACAAAAGATTCCTCTCCCCGAACTACTAAGTATTCCTTGGTTAGTGTTTCGTCTTAAATCCTAGTGAAATATGGTGTGTGTGTGTGTATTTGTGTGTGGGTGGGTTTGTTTGGGTTCTCTGTAAGAAAACTCCATTTTGGCCATTTCATTGCTTGACTTTGAGCTAAAAATATTTTAATTAAATGTTACTCAAGAACCAAATATTTCTTGTGTCCACTTGAAATTGCTCTTGTACATAGTCTAATACATTCAAATATTTATAGTGGTAGTATGAACATAGTAGAAGACAAATCTAAGTGAATGTGTATTGAATGCACTGAAAGAAAAAGTCCTTATAGATAATTTAAAGGGGGATATAATAGAATGTTTTCAAAGAAAGATTTATGAATGTTATTTCAAGGTTTAAGTATGGTTAAAAGTCCATGATTGTGCGTCCAGTTAAGAGTATGATTAATATTAATATATAATATATTATACATTTCACGAATATATATAGTTAAAGATAATGGACTAAACATTATATATATATTTATACGCCCTTCGAATTGCCAATGACTAATATTATATTCGAAATTATAAAAAAGGTACCAATTCCATACTAATGGCGATATCGATTATGGAAAAAGTGCATCTGCACTTTTCTTACCCATTTTGGAAATTTGAAAATTGGAGTTAAGTAAAATTTGACTAAAAAGGTTCAAATATTTTCTAGTATTTCACGTCGTCGGGGCAACATTTTTTAATGAAACATAATCACCATAAGTACAGCATTTTCCAACAAGAGGTGTTATTTTGAAGCTTTTATTCTTTGACATTTGACAAGTAGAAACTACGCCATTACTAAAAATGGAACGATACACGATTCAACAACGCATTGTTTTATTAAAATTCACTATGGCGTATGATTGATACTAATATTTAATTGAACTGAAAAGTTGACACATGCGTCATACTAATTTTTCAACGGGAATACATGGTGGTGTATGACTAATATTAATATATAAATGATCAGAAATAGTGGCGTGTGATTAATATTGCAATTTAAATGAGCAGACATTGTGCCTCATGATTAATATTAATTCATAAATGGTCAAACATGTTTGCGTATGATTGATAGTAATATTTAAATGATCAGACTTGCTGACTTCTGGCTCAATAATGTAAATTTCCACGAACACTTAGACGTATGAATAAATATTACATAAAATTACCATGTCCCTTGGATTGCTTATGACTAATATTATATACGAAAATATAAAAAGAATTATACGAAAGAATTCACTATTTTATAGTTCACCGTGGCGTATGATTGATATTAATATTTAAACGAACAGGAATGTGATGCATGATATATATACATAAATATATAAATGATAATACATGGTGCCGTATGGTTGATATTAATGCTTATAAAGTCTGACATTGTGGTGACGAGAAGACATTGTGACATATGATTAATATATATGTAAATAACACTGTGCAACAGTGAAAAAAATACACGGACTTGACAGTATAGGTTCGTTTCTACTATTAAAGGGTGGTATAACCCTATACTCGGCAAAATTGGTGGCCTCCAAAGATTCTGAAATTCAGTGGGCCCCTCGAAAAAGGTGTCATCAGCGTTTGTCCAACAACTAATTCAGACTTGGTGATACCGCTTAACTATGTTTGGCAATAATGTAGCTAAGAATATGCTGAAGAAAGTTCCTTAAAATTTTTTGCGAAAAACATTGTTAGTGAACAATTACTTGTCCCTGAAAGTTATGCTGAAAAAAGTGAAAAAATACGTTTTCCTTAACTTTTTCAAAAAAAAAAAATACCAGAAAAATTTTTTTTTCGCAAAAAATATTAAGAAACTTTGTTCGACATATTCTTAGCTACATCATTGCCAAATTTAGTTAAGTGATATCACCAACTCTGAAATAGTTGTTGAACAAAGGCTGATGAACCCTTTTTCGAGGGGCCCACTGATTTTCAGAAACTTTAAAGGCCCATAAAAAAATTGGTCACCAATTTCGCCAAACCGAGTATAGGCTTATACTACCCTTTAATAGTATAATCGAACCTATACTGTCAAGTCCGTGTATTTTTCAAAAAGTGTTCATTTGTTGCGTAGTGTTATTTATGTTAAAATTGAAAAGAACAGACACTGTGGCATATGAATAATATTAATACATAAATAAGCAGACATGGTGGCATATGATTGATGTTGATATTAATATTTACATTGTGACCTATAATTAATATTAATTTATAAATGATCAATCATAGCAGCGTATGATTGATATTAATGCTTATAAAATCAGCCATGGTTGAGTATGTTTGATATTAATTCCTATATTCCCTATGATTTATATTGATATTTAAAGGAGTAGGCATTGTTTCATACTATTAATATAAATATGTCTATAAATGATCAGACATGGTGGAGTATGATTAATATTATTGCTTATAAAGTAAGAGATATTGGCCTATGATTTATATTAATATTTAAACGAGTAGATATTGTGACATGCTATTTATTTGTACATATAAATGATCAGACACAGTGGAGTATGATTGATATTAATGCTTATAAAGCCACACAAGGTGGCCTATGCTTTATATTAATATTTAAAAGAGCAGGCATTGTGTCATACTATTAATATTGATATATGAATGATCAGACATAGTGGGGTATGATTGATATTAATGCTTATAAAATCCGACATGGTGGCCTATGGTTTATATTAATATTTAAACAAGCAGACATTGGGCATATGATTAATATTAATATCAAATAATCAGACATGATGGCATATGATTCATATTAACGCTCAGACATGGTGGCCTATAACACTACGCAACAAACAAAAATTTTTTTGTTTCCTAGACCTAAGAATTATTTCTTTGTATAGATTGTGGCATACTGTTATATAAAATCAATTTTTTTTTATTAAAAATACTATTATCGTCGAAGTTACTCTTAAGTTACTGTTACCCGATCAGGTCGACTTATACGTTAAAATGAAGCTATTAATGTGGGCTACCAATGTTGGAAATATCTCTTTCACTTCGAAACAGCGGTTTAGTAACAGTCATTAAACAAATTGGAAAGAGTAGATATTTAAAAAAAAAATCCTGGGACAAAAAAAACATAAAAAATAGAAAAAAATCGGAAAAAAATAATGGTCCAAATACTTAATGCATTTTCCATGAAAGCTGGAATTTTAAAAAAAAAATTAAAATAAAAATTTACCATAAAAATTTTGTTTAATATTTTTTTCGTGCTTGTGACACCTAATTGCACAAGAAACTGTTATCCACATCCCTTGGACAAACATTTTATTGCATAGTGTAATTTACATATGGGGGATTTCATGTCAAGTTAATTTAATTTTAATTTTTAAAAGCGATGTCTTATGATCGGAATGTAACTTGCACCAACTTACGTCCTATTGGATAGTGATTATGACACAAATGGCAAGGAGATCGTTAAAGGACTGTTTATGTTGGAGAGTGTTGCATATTGACATTTTGGTCAAATGGTCCTTTTTCCCACCCATATAACTAATTACCTATTGTGTTTAAAAAAATTTTCCCCAAATTGTTTCGATACATTTTTTTTCAATATTTTTAAGAAAATAAAAAATTCGCAATATTTGTAATTAATTTAATTATATTTAAGAAATTATATTAGAAGAAAATGAATGTTTCTTAATTTAGGATCTTATAAAGGTTTTCTGAACCAATTACTATAAAACACGTTCCATCCCACGAGTAGACCACAAAGCCCTTAATGGAAACGACCTGAGCTTTCTTTTGAACAAAAAAAAAATCAAAAAACAAAATATGGGTTTTTACAAAAAAGTCTAAACAAGTTTTAATTTAAAAAATTCCGAAAATAATATTTTTTGCGAATTTATTTAAACATTTGAAGAAAATGCTATGGAAAAAAATTTAAATGCAATAGCTAATTGGAATATGGATAGGAAAAAGAACCATTTAACCAAAATGTCAATATTCAACGCCCTCCAACATGAATTGCCCTTAAACGATCTCCTTGAGATTTTTGTGTCATTACTACTATCCAATAGGACTAAAGATGGTGCAAGTTACATCTCGATCATAACACAACGCTTTTAAAAAATAAAATTTGATTTGATTCCCTATATGTAAATTATAGGCCACCATGTATGATCTTAAAGGCATTAATATGAATCATACGCCACCATGTCTGATTATTTTATATTAATCATATGCCACAATGTCTGTTTAGTTTAAGCAGCATCTTCGTCTAGTAGAATTTCTTCATCCCATCAGCGGTTTCAAAGATATCTTACAAGATATTGCGAAAATCACATTTGTTGAGAAAATTTTAATAATATTTTAATTAAAACATTTTAAAAACATCGAAAAATTCAAAAATATCGGTCATAAATTTCAATTTTATAATTTCAACATTATACACAGACCCCCCCCCCATCTCGGAGAGTCCTTAACCGATCTCGTTGTTATTTGGTATCATATCTACTATCCATTAAATGACCTGGACAAAAGTTTTGAAAATTCAGGGTTTTTTGGAAGATTTTTTTCTGTGTGGCTTTACCACAGCATTTTATTCAATTTGTGTAATTTTATTCACACACATAGTTAGTGTTAAGGAATAAATATTGTTCCAAATGGGCTTAATTTTCACCCCATAAAATCGTTTGTTGTCCTTCGAGTAACATATTTTAGATCTCTCACAATTTTCCCTGACAATGTAAATATTAAATATGAATTCTAAGCAATAAATTTAAAACTATTTTATTATTGCGAAGTATTGAGAAGAGAATATCAGTAGATTTGTACGAGAAGTAGACAAGAGGGTGATAGAGAGAGGGAGAGATAGAGAGAGAGAGAGAGGGAGCGAAAAGTAGGACAACTACGATGACAAATATTATTTTAAGTCCATTGGCTTTTAGAATTAATTTAAAATGTATTGCGGCCGAAGAGAAAGAGGAGATAGAATTTAGTAATACAAAGTCCTTTGGAGAATTGTTACTGGGGTATTCATTTCGATATAGTATTTGAAGATGCGCCCAAGTAGGAATCTTTATTGTTTTTTAAATATTACTATACGTTTTTTTATTTTTTATTTTCTATTTTTTTTTGTAATACAACATAGGATATTGCCATAAAAAATATTTGAGGAAAAGATTAATCTGTTGATATACATATTATTTTAACTAGAGCCCGAACTGGATCATATATATATTTTTGGCCTTTAAGGGATTTTTTCATTTATTTTTAATACTATGAATTGATGTCACTGGTATAGTATTACGATAACTTATTTGATGTATATTTTTTTACTTAAGATTTTAAACGGTGCCCGACACGGTGGTGGCATTAATAATGATTAATAATAATATGAATGCTAAAATGTGTTTGATTCTCATTTCTTTTCATCTTTTCGTCTTGAATTGTGAATTTGGATGTATTTCTTATAATCCGAATTGTGATCTTTGGATTTCAAATATTTACGGAATTGATTAGACGAATGTTATTTCTTCTGCTTTTATAGTTCACCTAAGTGTATGATTTATATTCATGTTTAAACGAGCCTACATGGCGGCGTATGATTAATATTAATACTTAAATTAAAAGACATGGTAGCGTATGATTTTAATTTATTTTCGTCTTTTAGGCGAATCTTGTGGTGATGTGTTATATAGGGTGATCCAAGTAGAGATACTTTTTCAATAGCCTTTTTTGACAGATCGCGTGTGAGTCGTGTCATGCTGTCATGTTATTTTTGTTAAGTATTGTTTGGCATTTCATCATGGAAAGACTTACGCCTGAACAACGTTTACGCGTGTCATTCGCCAGTTACCAGTCGAAATGCTCGAACGAGTCATCGAAAATTGGACTCAACGGATGGACCACCTGAGACGTAGCTGCGGCCAACATTTGATAGACATAATCTTCAAAAAATAAATGCCAAAGAATGTTCTTTCAAATGATAAAAAAACATTCTCCATTCAATTTGAATTTTCTGTGTTTTTTTCTTTAATAAAGTAGGGAACCTCGAAATGGATTACCATATATAATACAAATTATAATATATGGTTTTCAGATATTTAGGAGGTGATTATATTTTTTATTTCAGACTGTACCTGGCGGCCAAGCTGATACTTCTATAAAAATTCTAAATATTTTATTTCCTGGAACTTCAAATGAATTTTCTTGTTATCTATTTTTTATAATTTTTTAATTAAAATGTGCAATAAAATATTTTTGAGGGAGGTTAGCTTTTGATACATTATTTTAACGAAAGATAATTTTCATTTCATTTCGTCTTTAGGAGAATATTTTTGTTATCAATTCTGTATAATATAAATATGATTTTATAAAAGAATGGTTACTTAACATATTATAGTTCACCAATGCGTATGATATTAATACTTAAATGAGAAGACATGGTGGTGTATAATTAATATTTATGTTTAATAATAGAGATATTGTGGCGTATTGGCTTATGTTTAAACGATCAGATACAGTGGCATATGACTAATATTATATTATATGTTGGTATTTTAAATAAATATTTCTACAACCTCCTTGGGGTATAATTTATATTATCTTATTATTATATGACAGATGTTTGAATACATATTTATATTTGTCCTATAACATCTTTTGGGGAAAGGTTAATCATTTGATATATATTATTTTAAGTTTCATTTCATTTTCCTTCGTCTTTAAGGGGATCTTGTTATTTTTAATAAAACGAATTATAACATATGGAGGTCGACCTTAAGAGAGAAAGTTTTCCCAAAGGAGAATGATAAGACAATCATACGAGTATCAAGCAGAATACACTGGTATAAAAAATTTCATTCAAGACTGTAACTGGCGCCCGTGCTGAGACCTCCACAAAAAGTTTTTTTCGAAAAAAATTGTATCTATCCAAACCTTAAGAAGAAACTGCATGTTTAAGTATTTGTATACCGAGATATAAACTATTTGCGGGAAATATTATCCTTATTGATACATGATTTTTACTGGATTCTATGTATAGAGATTGTTTTCGTCTTTTAGTAAATCTCCTACCATACCACTTCTAACACTTTTTTACATTAAAATAATTAATGAAAATCATACATGGCGATGTTCTAAATATAAATCATACGTCAATGTGTTCTCCATTCGTAATATTCGAATTCCAGCGAGGATTCTTTTAGTTTAGGGCTTTAGTATTTTTGACTTTACAAAAGTAGACAAGGTGTGAATAGACTCAGATATGAATTATCTGTGAACAACAAATGTCCATTGTTCATTGTAAAATGTTCTAACCAAGAATAATATAATAAAAATTATACGTGGCGGTGTTCTCAATATACATAAATCATTCCCCAAGGTATTCTTTGGTTCCAACATTCGAATTCCCATTAAAAACTAGTTAGCTTAGGTCTTTATGATTTCTGATATTACCAACGCTAACTGATTTGGCTCCCTCTTTTTTGCCAGTCTTCCTCTGCAACAAGGTGGTTCAGATAGTAATTTTCTCAAAGCTTAAACCCACATTTTTTATAACTGAAAAAATACATGACTGAGAAAAAAATACATAGCTGAGAAAATATATAACTGAGGCACCTTGTTGCATGAAAATAATGTTTCTTTAGGGAAAGGGAGCCAAAATAGACCAATTTTATAACGTCAGAAATGCTAAAGCTTTATACTAAAATAATCTTAATTGAAATTCTAGTGTTGGGATTAAAGAACATCGTTACGAATGATTTATATTGAGAATACGTATGAGTGTTATTAATTATACCCTCACTTTAGTGTGACGAGGTTTGATATACATCATTTGCTACAGAAAAAAGTGTAACACATCAAGGGAGTGACCTAAGACCCCAAGTATGTTCGGCGGAAATCCGTTTTGGGTCATTTTAAGTCGAATGAGCAATGTCCGTCTGTCTGTCTGCTGGCTGGTGCGCACTCTAGCTCTCGAAAGGAGTAACCGATTGACTTCAAATTTGGTATGTGGTAATATTTTTTTCTATCTCCGGCTAAGTTCGCAGATGGGCCATATAGGTCCACTCCTTCTGATATCTCCCTCACAAAGGGTTAAAATGTTGTGAAATATTGATTATTTAATAACTGCTATACTACTAATTCGAATCTTCTGAAATTCCACACATATCATTAGTTTATTAGTCGCTATCAACTCGAGAAAAATGGGCCGAGTTGCTACGTCCCTTTTGGTACCTCACACACAAAGGTACCATTTTGCACCAGTGTATAAAAATACTTAAAATTTTGTACAGTGTAATGCTTTTATAGTACCTACAGTCCAGTGAATAATGGGTGTTATTGCCACGCCCCTTTTGGTACCTCCCACACAAATGCACCATTTTGTACCAAAAGTTAACAGCTTATAACATTAATACCAGCGCATAAAAATACTTGAAATTTTGTACAGTGTAAGGCTTTTATAGTGTCTACAGCCCTGCGAAAAATTGACGTTATTGCCACGCCCCTTTTTGTACCTCCCACGCAAAGGTACAATTTTGCACAAAAAGTTAAGAGCTGTGAGTAGCAATGCACGAAAATGCAACAACATTTTGCACAGTGTATCGCTTTTGAAGTGCCTATAGCCCTGTAAAAAATGGGCGTTATCACCACGCCCTTTTTTGTACCTCCCACATAAAATGGCCAAATCATAGCAAAATTTAATATCTCATAACGTTAATATACCAGTGCAAATAAACGCTTATAATTCGGCACAGTGCAATGTATTTAAAGTATCTACTATTCAGCGAAAAATAGGTGTATTTGTTAAAAACCTTCTGGTACCTCCCACACAAATTGACAGAATAATTCGTTTAATATTCCATATTACATTACTCACAAAGTGAGGGTATACCTAAGTCGGTTGAACCGACTGAAACTTTCTTACTTGTTTTTTAATTGCAATAAAAGAGGTAGTAATATCCAAATTATATAGAATAATTAGGAGTTTACTAACACTATTATTGCAATTAAAAAAATTAATAACACTCATACGTTGCGGTGTTCTCAATATAAATCATTCGTAACGATGTTCTTTAATCCCAACACTAGAAATTCAATTAGGTTACTTTTATTTTAAAGTTTTCGCATTTGTGACTTTTTAAAAGTTGACTATGTTGACTCACTTTCAGGAACACGGCATTCTTTCTCTGCAACAGGGTGTCTCAGTTACGTATTTCCATGACTCCTCTCTAACTGGCGCCTGATTTGGATTCATTTATATAGAGTTTTCCCCAAAATTTTGCATTATTTTCATCTTTAAGAAAATCTTCTTGTTATCTAATCTTCTCACATTATAAATGTATTGTTTTTTTTTGTTATATTTCTATTACTTCCTATCCCTTACAAATCGTTCGCCTTGTGGGTTGTCCTGCCAATGTGATATTCCTATCCTGGTATCTTTGCAATCAAAAACAAATAATAACACTCATACGTTGCGGTGTTCTCAATATAAATCATTCGTAACGATGTTCTTTAATCCCAACACTAGAAATTCAATTAGGTTACTTTTATTTTAAAGTTTTCGCATTTGTGACTTTTTAAAAGTTGACTATGTTGACTCACTTTCAGGAACACGGCATTCTTTCTCTGCAACAGGGTGTCTCAGTTACGTATTTCCATAACTCCTCTCTAACTGGCGCCTGATTTGGATTCTTTATATTTTTTATTATTTTCATCTTTAAGAAAATCTTCTTGTTATCTAATCTTCTCACACTATAAATGTATTGTTTTTTTTTTGTTATATTTCTATTACTTCCTATCCCTTACAAATCGTTCGCCCTGTGGTTGGTCCTGCCTATGTGATATACCTATCCTGGTGTCTTTGCAATTAAAAAAATTAATAACACTCATACGTAGCGGTGTTCTCAATATAATTCATTCGTAACGATGTTCTTTAATCCTAACACTAGAAATTCAATTAAGATTATTTTAGTACAAAGCTTTAGCGTTTTTGACATTTTAAAAGTAGACTATGTTCACTAACTTTCAGGAACACGGCATTCTTTCTCTGCAACAGGGTGTCTCAGATACGTATTTCCATGACTCCTCTCTAACTGGCGCCTGATTTGGATTCATTTATATAGAGTTTACCCCAAAATTTTGTATTATTTCCATCTTTAAGAAAATCTTCGTGTTATCTAATCTTCTCAGATTATAAATGTATTGTTCTTTTGTTATATTTCTATTACTTCCTATCCCTTGCAAAACGTTCGCCCTGCTGGTGGTCCTGCCTATGTGATATTCCTATCCTGGTCTTTACAATTAAAAAAATTAATAACACTCATACGTAGCGGTGTTGTCAATATAAATCATTCGTAACGATGTTCTTTAATCCCAACAATAGAAATTCAATTAAGTTACTTTTATTTTAAAGTTTTCGCATTTGTGACTTTTTAAAAGTTGACTATGTTGACTCACTTTCAGGAACACGGCATTCTTTCTCTGCAACAGGGTGTCTCAGTTGCGTATTTCCATGACTTCTCTCTAACTGGCGCCTGAATTGGATTCATTTATATAGAGTTTTACCCACAATTTTGTATTATTTTCATCTTTAAGAAAATCTTCTTGTTATCTAATCTTCTCACATTATAAATATATTGTTTTTTTGTTATATTTCTCTTACTTCCCATCCCTTACAAATTGTTCGCCTTGTGGGTGGTCCTGCCTATGCGATATTCCTATCCTGGTGTCCAGGTCTATCGGTCTAGCTACGAGTATCTATTTCTGCAAATATTTTTTAGTGCTTAACTTCATTCATATCTTGTAATTTTTGTTTCTGTTGGTTTCGTTTTACCATCACCAGCATAAATCGGTCTCCTGGGCATTTGTTAACTGGTCTCCTATTGTTTATGCTCCTTAAGTGTTTGTTTTTATTTTGGTTCCTGCCTCGACTTCTGCTGCTGCTGCTTCCTCAGCTTCATTGTGTGCTCTGTCTTTATGGTTATTTTCTCGAGTTTTATTAATCTTACTTCCCTTTCCTCTGTACAGTCTTTTGTGCGTTTGCTTCTTTTTGGACAGGAGGAGCAGGACGACTGTGAGATTTGAGTGCGTACTTCATTTATGTTTGCTTCATTTGATTTGTTCCATTCATATTTTATCATAAAGCAACAATGACAGTACCGGAGCAGCAGCAGCAGTTGTAAAAGTGTTAGTTTACGAGCCTCTGCAATTTAGGAGGAGTAGCTCCTTACCCATACCATTTGTATAGACAACAAATAAAGCACACATGTTTATGAATGTCTGCATATCTACATATGTATCCTTTCATCCTTTATTTACACTTCTGTTCTACACTATGTGTGTGTCTGTGCAATATATTGGTAAAAGAGAAGTGAGAGAGAGTAATGTGGAAAGTTTGTACTGAGTACTTTCAAGTAATTTCAACTGAATCTATCTATACATACATTAGGCCGGGTCGATTTGTGGGGAGGCAAAAAAAGTCGCCATTGCTCAGTGAAAATCGTATTCTAGGAATCAAAATAAGAAACTTTGCCGAAGGAACCATACCTCTAAAACGAATTCTGATGTCCCGGAATTTGGGTACAACTTTTGGGTAGGGGAAAATTTTGAAAAATCCCACTTTTACCCATTTAGAGTGCTTCAATCGAGTCCAAATGTATGACCGACCCCCACTAACTTTGGAGGCCCGACCCACCCATGCCAGTGGCACACCCCCTGGAACCCCCTGGGGGTTCCATACATTTTGACTCGATTGGAGCACTCTAAATGGGTCAAAGTGGGATTTTTTCCGGGACATCAGAATTCGTTTTAGAGGTATGTTTCCTTCGGCAAAGTTTCTTATTTTGATCCCTAGAATACGATTTTCACTGAGCAATGGGCGATTTTTAAATCGACCGGCCCTAACATACATATTTACATATGTGTGCGTGTGCTTTTCAGGATATATGGGAATTGATGTAACACTGTTGTAGTTTCCCAGAGCAGGATTCATGTTGTTCCAAAGAACTACCAATCTTTATTTAACTATTCAGTTTTGGTATTTAGTTTCAATGAAATTACAACAACATAAATTCTTATACAATGTAAACTCAAAATATTACTGGATCCTTTCATTTGAAAGGAAGGATTATTTAGCACCCAAGATTACTTGGAAATATATTTTCTTGGCTATATGCGATTTCTGCAAATTTTTAAAATGAGCTTTACAAGGACTTAAAAGCAATCGATATACAATTTCCATAATAGAGAATATAGCTCGGCAAAGCTATGAACTGTCTGAAAAGTACTTATGCATACTTAAATATCGATTCAACTAATGAGTCCTGATTTCTTACCAAAAAAACGGATAATAATTCACTTAGACCAATAAGTCATAAATTTTAATGTTGAAATAAATTAAACTATGTACCTTAACTAAAAGATTCTTAATTTAAATTCTAATGCTGCCGTTAAAGAGCACCTTGACGAATGATTTATATTTAGAACACCTATACGTATGATTGTTATTAATCCTATAACTGCAATGAAACTAGTAATACTATCAATATTACTGCTTAGATCATGTTACTGTGGTCTAGACATTTGTAAAGAAAGAGTTAAGCTTTCAGAAACTTCATATCTGAGCCACCATATTGTGGAGGAAGGACACGAAAGGAGCCCGGGAGTAAAAATATCCCACTTTTGTAATGTCAACAAATCTAAAGACTTAAACTAGTAGAGTTTTAAGGGGAAATCGAATGTTGGGATTAAAGAACACCATTACGAATGATGGATATTGAGAACAGCGCTACGTATGATTGTTATTAATACTATAACTGCAATGAAACTAGTAATAATATTCAAATTGTTGCATAGATCGAGAAACAATGGACGATACATTTGTAAACGAGGAGTTTAACTTTCTTATTCCATATTGTGGAGGAAGGGCACGAAAGGAGCCCGGGAGTAAAAACATCCCACTTTTGTAATGTCAACAAATGTAAAGGCTTAAACTAGTAGAGTTTTAAGGGGAAATCGAATGTTGGGATCAATGAACACCATTACGAATGATGTATATTGAGAACAGCGCTACGTATGATTGTTATTAATACTATAACTGCAATGAAACTTAGTAATAATATTCAAATTGTTGCTTAGATCGAGTAACAATGGTCAAGATATTTGTAAAAGAGGAGGTAAATTGAATTTTGATAAATTAAATTGAATTTTGAATTTTTTAATCCTAAACCGAAAGAGTCTTAAGTAGAATGCTAATGTTGTGATTAAAGAACACCGTTACGAGTGATTGTAATTAGATACTTTCACAATGGACTAGACAGTTATAGCGGTGCGTCTAAGCTTTAAGAAAATTAATATAATAGCACACCTTGTTGCTTGAGAGGAATGTGAAAGCATAAATGAAGTCAAAACAGTTAAATTCTGTAATATCAGAAAGTCTACAGCCATAAACTAAAAGAGATCTAAAGGGAATTCGAATATTCGAATTAAAAAACACAGTTACGAATGATTTATATTGATTGTTATAAATTTATTAATTTAAATAAAAAATTAATAATATCCAAATTCTTAATGAGATCATTTCACAATTGACTAAACATCTGCCGAGTTCAGGAAATTAAGGAAGAAATGGAGTCAAATCATATTGCTTTCGCAACGTCAATAAGTCTAAAGACGTACGAATGATTTATATTGAAAACACCGCTACGAATAATTGTTGTTAATTCATTAATGGCAAAAAACGAATAATAATATCCTAATTGTTGCTGAGATCATTTCACAATGGACTAAACATCTGCAGAGCCTGGTTCAGGAAATTAAAGACGAAATGTAGTCAAATTATCTTGATTTGGCAATATCAATAAGTCTAAAGCGTTAAGTTTAAATTGACTGAGGATGAAGCCCTAAAGTAAAGAGGTCTTAAGTGGAATTCAAATGTCGACATTAAAGAAAACATTGGCGAAATATTTATATACAAACATCGCTATGTATGATTGTAATGAATTCTTCAGTTATTCTAAACTGTAAAAAAGTTGGATTTAAGTCTAAGACACTTAACTATAAGAGCCTTAATCGGAAATCGAATGTTGTGATTTAAGAACACCATTACGAATGGTTTATATTGAGAACACCGCTACGTATGATTGTTATTAATTATTTAATTGCAATAAAGGTGGTAATAATATGCAAATTGGTGATCAGATCAATTCATAATGGACTAGACATTTATAGAGGTGGGTCTAAGCTTTAAGAAAATTAATATCAGAAATACCCTGCTACAGCGTCAGTTAGTCAAAACAGTTAACTTTGGTAATATGAGAGAGTCTAAAGCCTAAGAGTTTTAATAGGAATTCGAATATTAGCATTAAAGAATACCTTGGCAAATAATTTATGTATATTGGGAACACCGCTACGTATGATAGCTAATAGATCATTATTTTGTGCTTAGAACGTCACGGATACTTATAAAGTCACCGAGCCGGTTGATAGGGTCAAAACGTCGGCTGTGTAACAGCTGGCAATAATGCCACAAGAATCATATAATCTACTGAACACCGTCATCAAGACACTCCGCCAACTCTTCATTGAAGTGGCCAAGGATAGTCTAGTGATGTGATTTATAGACCGAATCTGCAACGATGCAGGGTGGCATCAGGGAGAGTAAAGCTCATAGTTTTCGGTGATGCCAGGTGAGTATATAGATATACGGCTGTTCTGAGTCTAGATGGTGATTTCTAGCCGGAATCCATGTTTGATGTTGTCGTGAAAACTGACATACCTAGTCGCCCCAGAGCCCTTACCTGGGTTACCGAAAAACAACCATCTGATTCCGCTGACATTCTCAAGCTGCTAAGAGTTTGCAATTCCGTCCTACCCACACATAACTGGAGATTTGGCAAGATTGGTAAGGCGGATAGTCAAAAGAACGACTTGGTATTTAATGCTGAATCCATGCCGCTTATGAGTTTGGTTTCGGGACTATAGTTCTGAAAGTGTATTAGCAAGTTGTAACCCACACTACAGAAGGTGATGTATCAAGCGTGGTTACTACCCGGTCGTCTGGAAGAGCGGAGCATTCCACGCCAATAATTTCTGAAGCCTCAGGCTCTGATACAAAGGCGGTAATACCGATTACCAGCGACAAATGCACTCCTTTGGACACTGAGTGAAGTTTCCCAACTCTTCGACGCATCTAAGGTCCTGCCAACCTATAATTGCAGAATTTGCAAGATTGGTAAGGCGGGTTGTCAAAAGCGTCAGAATAACTTTATCCTTAATGCTGAATCCATCCCGATTACGAGTACAATAGGCAGAAGAAATCTTGTGGTATGGTATCGGGACTATAGTTCTGAAGGAGAGCAAAGCTCATCGATAATACGGACTAGGAGTTCTGTAACACTCTTGTTGGGGTGGAGTTTCCATCACGAAAAATCAGCCCCAGTGGCTCTATTGCTTCGCCTGTCCCTAGGTGTAGTAGACATAGTCCTGATACTGGAACCCAAAGAGGTAGGAGGAAAGGTGTTTGATATCAGGACACCCAACTTTAATTTGCCAACATTTTGTCCAAGACAGATTTAGCATTTTTCCTTTACCTAATTTTAGTGGTAAAAAGCAAGCAGATGTCTGGGTGGTCTCTAGTTATTTTCCTTATAAAGAAGTGGTAGGACCATCAGCTGTCTACAGGAGAGTAGTAGAAGACTAAACACTAGATGAGTGGGAGCTAGTAATTGGCGCAGGCACGAACGCTCATCATCCTATATGGGGTAGCGCAGATAGCCTTGACTTAGGCAAGCTACAGTCTGGCTGTCCAATGCGAGATGGATAGAAAGACACACCTATATATATAAGACACACCTAATCTGAGAAGGTTAAACGAGCTCTTTCCTGCGAATTGAGTTCAACGAATTCAGTAGAGGAGAGCCTTGAGTACCTGTTTTGTTTTTGTTCAGCATTGAGAAAGCGACATCTGGGTATATTGAAAGTCTGACAAATCTTTCTAGTTCGAATAATAAATAACTTTGTGTATCAAACATGTTGGTTCCGTATCGAACTTTATTGGTGTTAGTGATCAGGTGGCTGCGTATGCCGCTTTAAGCTAAATTTATATTCATTAAAGTTAATATAAATTATACGCACCCATGGAATGCATTAAAATACATTATACGCAACCAGGCTCTGCAGGGGTGTTTTGTAAATTCACAAACACCCCTGACTGCAGCAGATCTCTAACTGATTAATATCTACCTCATATGGTCAAATTACTGGGTAATGGCCGCATTACAATTCTCGAAGTATTGTTGCGCCACTCGAAATATCTTCTGGCACTAAAGAGGAAAAAAATGTCTCCCTTAGTCTTAGCTCTGATCGGACAGTGCTGGTTCGGCGAACACGCCATGGGGCTGCAAATTGAGTTCAATGACTTCTGTAGAAGCTGTGGAGAAGATGAAGAAGTGCAGAGCGTTTATTACCTGCTTTGCTCCCATGGAATGCATTAAAATACATTATACGCACCCAGGCTCTGCAGGGGTGTTTGTAAATTCACAAACACCCCTGACTGCAGCAGATCTCTAACTGATTAATATCTACCTCATATGGCCAAATTACTGGGTAATGGCCGCATTACAATTCTCGAAGTATTGTTGCGCCACTCGAAATATCTTCTGGCACTAAAGAGGAAAAAAATGTCTCCCTTAGTCTTAGCTCTGATTGGACAGTGCTGCTTCGGCGAACACGCCATGGGCCTTCAAATTGAGTTCAATGACTTCTGTAGAAGCTGTGGAGAAGATGAAGGTGTGTAGAGCGTTGATTACCCGCTTTGCTTCCTCTTCCGCATAGAACAAGCGACAGCTGGACATATGGCGGTAGACCTTTCTCGGAAGTCTGCCAGTTCTGGCCGGTATTGGTATTTGTATTATTGATAACTTTGTTTGACACACACGTTGGGTTCTTTAAGCGATTTGTATTAGTGAGCTGGTGTCTCCGCATGCCGCTCTAACCTAAACCTATATTAATGGCATGCGGATAGTGGCACATCATGCAAATTCTCCGCTAGTTTGTAAAGTCGTTAAACTGCTCAGTTATCTTATTAAGAAATCTGCGCCTGTAGACTAGGTGCGTATAAGTAATTTTAATACATACCATGGGAGCGTATAATGTATACTAATATCAACGAATGTTTGTTTTTGGTCAGAGTGAGAAAAGGAGTTAACAGATCACACAGATCAATTGATTACAATCTGTTGTAATATACATCAGAGGACAGAAATCGGCACCTGTAGGTTTGCTAGACAAATCTGGCCAAGGTATGACCTGAGAAGGTCAAAATATCTCCTCGCACTGGAAAGGAAAAGATTATCTACGTTAGTATCAGTTCTGACGAGATACTGTCTAAACGGCGAACACGCCAGAAGATTGGGAAGAAGTGGAGAGCATTGAGCACTTGCTATGCGACTGTCCCGCTTTGAGTAAACGACGACTGGGTCGGCTTTTCTAGGCAGTCTAACAGATCTTTCTGGTACCGATATTCGTACTATCGATAAATTTGTATCAAACACATTGGTTTCGATGATGGGCATTTCAGACCGTGGTAACACTAGAGACCTAAACTCGTCTATGTGAGCTGACAAAAAAAAAAAAACGGCTGCCACCCTAACCTAAAAACCTAGACCTACATCAGTGGACCGGTAGGAGCGTAAGGTGCTTTAGACCTTACGCTCCTATTTTGTAGCAATAATTAAGATCTCCTAAATTAAATAATAACTTGAATGTCTATAGGATGCAGAGATTTTCCAGTGCTGGCAGTTAAAAGAAGAATGGACGAATTTCCCACGCCTCTAGTGGTACCTTCTACAAAAACATATATAGAAATAAAGAATACTTTTACAACAAGAATATAGTCCCAATAAGATGGATCTATATTTTTCTACACCTATCTTTCACTTCCACATTTTCAAATTGCCTATTATCGGATAGAAAAATATAATATGGCATCATCTGCTACTATCTCTCTTAATCCGTCCGTCAAATATTGAACATTTTGTTAGTTTGTCTGTCCATCCGTTACTCTATCTCTCCATCTAACTTCCACTTATAATTATTCTTCGAAGGACTGTGAAATATATATATCTACTTCGGCAAAAATTTAAATTACCGCGAAACTAACAATTTTCCGCCTTAAAAAATGACATCACTAAAGAAAATAATGATATTCCTGCAACTAATTCTCAACTCAAATTCCTTTTAATAATGTCGAACAGTCGACATACCTTAGGACTTATTAATTCCTCTAAGTTATTTCCATTCTCTGCAATCCTTTGTCCTTTCGGTTAGTCAAAGAATTTTATATAGACTGTGACAACCACTCTACTAATTGATGACTGCAATAAATTCTGGAGGCCAATAGCGCAGAATGCTCTGACAAAGTTGTCAACTTTTTAAACAAAGTTTAAAACAGTTACTATTTTGTTATTTTCGTAGCGCTATTTTTAACTGCCATTTAACAGAGTTAAAGTTTTTGTGCCATAACTTAACCGCTCACCTCCCATGCGTCTCCATCACCACACCCCGTTTGGCTTCTTTCAAATATATTGTGCCAACAGATTGCCTGTCGCTATGGCGGCGGCTACGCATTTCCTGGCAGGCTCCATGTAACAACAGCAGCTGCCGCGAAGCATTTTGTACTGCTGTCGATGGGTAATGGTGCAGAGCTTTGGTCTATGATGTGATATTTATTACTTTGATGGAGTTTTGGTTCCAGGTTTGGTTACTCTCCGTAAATACATAGTGAAGCTTACGTTTATATTGTGTTTCAAAAAAAAAAAAAACAAAACAACGTGAAAAACATTACAAAAGTTTTGCAAAATACAATCAATCTTCAAGTCGTTGTTATTTTTGTTTTTGTTTACATTTTTGAGCTACTGCAAACGAGTTCTTTTAGTGAGAACTTCAAGAGCCATGAGTTCCATAGTAGCTGATGATGCTGCTGCCATAATCATCATCGGGCGAATGAATTGCGGTACTTGATGGGGATGATGAAAAAAGGGTTTGAAGGGTTATTTTTTGGCGGGATTATTCGTAGCGGTCTAAGGAAGTACTAGCCGAGAGTTGCTCATACATCTAGACTTCATTGTTGAAAAATGACTGAAGTATTTACATTACTCGTACCTCAATTTTGGTAATAATGTACTGTGGAAGAATTTAATTACAAATCTGGTTAAGAGTCATAATTTTTAAGTACTTCATAGTTTAAAGGCCTTCCTGATGAGACATATCAACAGACATCGATGGTATTCAAAACGAAAGCTTAACATTTTTAGCTTACTGCGTGAACAAAAGAGCACAAATAACTCAACTGTGAATTTGCATTATTTCTTATTGAAAATGGAGCTACGTATATAAAATGGTGTAAGGGCTAATACAGGTGCGTATAAGTTATTTTAACATACCATGGGTGCGTATAAGTAATTTTAATACACACCATGGGTGCGTATAATTTACATTAACACCAATAAGTGCCTTAAAACACATTCACTGATGATGTTAAGGTTACATTGATTCAACTGCCTATCAATATCGAGGTACAAGAACTACGCCCACATAAGGATATCAAAGTGTAGTGCTATGGTAACCGACCGAGTGGACTGTATGTATGCCGACGGTGTACACCTTCGAGAGGATCTAAATCACTATGATACCAGCTAACCTATTGGCAGAATACCAGGTAATACGAGAAGAAACCATCTCCATTTCAACATGGATGGTTCGATGCTTGATGGAAAAGTTGGCTTCGGAGTACACTGTAAAGGCGTTAGTCTGGATGTAGCCCACAGACTACAAGATACCTGCAGTATCTATCAAGCTAAAATAATGGAAATATGAGAAGTCGCCAAGTGGCTGAGTCGCAATATAGTAAACAACACTGGCGTAGTCATGAACACGGGCAGCCAGGCTGCCATCAATTCTCTGGAGGCCACATAAATTCACAAACAGTCCTCGACTGCCGCAGATCTCTTAACGAGATGGCTAAGCAGTTTAATAAACATCTCATATAGGTGCCTGGGCATAGGCAGAACTACAATGCCGATGAACTTGCTGGGAAAGGGACGACATTACAAATTCTCGAAGAATTTGCATATACAATACGGATCGGCGAACACGACAGCAGTTTGGGTATGGACTCCAATGACTTCTGCAGAAGCTGTGGAGATGAGAAAGAAGTGGAGAGCATTGAGCACTTGCTATGCGACTATACTGCTTTGAGTAAACGAAGTTTTGATATAGGGTGGCCGTGGGGGTGGGTGAATTTATCGATGCAGTCTCCAGAGGCTTGGTGCGTATAAGTTATTTTAATACATACCATGAGTACGTATAATTGAGATTAACATCAATGAATGGAGTTTTTGCTTCACCATATGCCACAGTCAACATTTGGAATGCGTCAGCGCACTTTATTTTGTTGTTCACATAAAATTTGATGCAATCGAAGACAAGTTAAAACACATCCAAGCACAACAGCTGTCAAAAATTAACAAAGCATTCAAAATAGCCGACCTTTTCAACATAAGTAAGGGCCATGAGTACCAACATAACGCTACAAAAATATCAAAAATCAAATACACGTAGCCCGCGGAAATTAAAAATTCGCGATAGTTTTTGAACATACCTCGTATACAGTCCATTCGTTCGATTGCCATTGTTCTGCAATGTAATATCCTCATATGGTCGTAAATCGTGTACATCCACTTTGACGGACAGTTTAAACTTAATGCCGCTATGTTTGTAACATTTCTAGCCACAAGATCAATTAGCAGTAGATGGAGTAGTAGCATAGAATCTGTCTCGGTAATCCTTAAAGCTTTGCTGGGGCTGGTAGTTCTTTGCACCTTCGCTAGTTGACAGGTTATGGATCGCTTATGAGTCACCGTCAACCACTATACAATGGTGTACAACAGTATTGTTCGAACTACTGCTACTAGTATGTATATCAAATCAACGATTTTAGAAGAGAGAGAGAGAGAGGGATACCCAACTTGCTCCTATAGCTTTATTACGGAAATATAAGACGACATTCGCCGTCCCTAACCGATCCATTACATTAAGTCTGCAGAACAATTCCCTTTTTTAGCTCACATAACCCAGTTTAGTTCCCTAGTGTTATCACGGGCTGAAATGCCCCTCATCGAAACCAACCTGTTTGATATACAAATTAACGATAGTACGAATATCGGTACCGGAAAGATCTGCTAGAAAGGCCGACCCCAGTTTGCTCAAAGCGGGACAGTCACATAGCAAGTGCTTAATGCTCTCCTCTTGTTTGTCACCTCCATAGCTGCTGCAGAAGTCTTTGGAGTCAATAGCCAATCTTCTGTCGTGTTCGCCGATCAGGCAGTGTCCCGTCAGAACTGATAAGTCTTAACGTAGACAATTTTTCCTCTCTAGTGCGAGGAGATATGTTGACCTTCTCAGGCCATACCTTGGTCAGATTTGTCTAGCTACCTTTCAGGTGCCGATTTCTGCCCATCTTTCGTTGGACTGCCTGATTGCCTCTTGCCCAGGCCAAAGCTTGCACGTGGATAGTGGCGCACCAAAATATGCAAATTCTTCGAGAATTTGTAATGCCGTCCCTTTCCTAGCAACTTTATCGGCTTTGCAGTTCCCCGGGATATCCCTATGCCCAGGCACCCATATGAGGTGTATATTAAACTGCTCAGCCATCTCGTTAAGAGATCTGCGGCAGTCGAGGCCTGTTTTTGAATTTAGGGATGTGGCCTCCAGTGAATTGATGGCAGCCTGGCTGTCCTAGTTAGTGACAAAGCCAGCGTTGGTTACTATATTGCGACTCAGTCACCTGGCGACTTCCCAAATTGCCATTATTTCAGCTTGATAGGTACTGCTGGTATCTGGTAGTCTTTGAGCTATATCCAAACTATGATCTTCACAGTATACACCGAAGCCAACCTTTTCATCAAGTTTCGAACCATCCGTATAGAAGTGGAGTTGATTTTTATTACCTGGTATTCTGTCAACCCATTCATCTCTGAGGAAGAGGAACTATATCATAGTGATATAGTTCCTCTCAAAGGTGTACACCATTGGTATATAGTCCACTCGGTCGGTTACCTTGCTTTCCTCTTGTGACCGTAGTTCTTGTACATCCACATTGATAGGCAGTTTAATCTTAGTGCCGCTCAGGTAGCAACTTCCCTCCCCACAATATTAATCGGCAGTATATGGAGTTGGGCATGTAGAGACTCTGTCGCTGTAGTCCTTAAGGCTCTGCTTATGCACAGATAGGCAGTTCTCTAAACATTTGATAGTAGGTTGGTGATGGTTAGTCTGTCAGTTGTCGTTCGCCATACCACAATGCCGTATGCCGTAAAAGTCTCGCATTGCCGGGTAATGATACCTCATTATCACCAGCATTACTATCGATAAACAAATAACGACTAACAAATAATGACAAAAATAAGTTATTGCTAGTAATCTAAGTTAGGTTAGGTTAGGTTAGGTTGAAGAGAGGAGACGTTTAAACGTCTCATGTCCATGGACGTACACTTAAGCCAGTGATTCGGCCTGTTGTGCGCTCCTTATTTATGATCTTTTTATACCTCACGAGTTACAGAAAATCGGTACTAGACACGAATTTTCTCAGTATCTTCCAGTCATATTCTCTGAGATGAGTCAAGTCTGGTAATATGTCGGACCCGAAATGTTGGGATCTTGCATGTGTGAAAGCCGGGCAGTGACACAGAAAATGTTCCATCGTTTCGATGTTTTCTCTGCATGCCCTGCATTCGTCGTTTCCTGCTAGTCCTATGCGATGAAGATGTGCTTCTAAGCTTGAGTGTCCCGTTAGAACACTCATCATCTTACTAATATCGATCTTGTTTAGTTTCAGAAGACTTCTTGTTTTCTTTTCATTTGGGTCACCCCACAGTATCTTTGCAGTAGCTCCTACTGTTGCGCTATTCCACACAGTTTTATGAGCCATCACTGCCCAGTGCTTCAACTCATTTTTCGTGGCTTCGAAAGGTTTCCAATTTTTCAAGTTTATTACTCGAAGTTCTCTGCCCTTTGAAGCCAAGTTGTTTGCCCGTTCATTACCAATCACTCCGTTGTGTCCTGGTACCCAGCAAATACGCAATTGACCATGGACTGAGTAATCATTTATCGTTCTTTTACAGTCCAACACAGTTCTGGATTTGACCCTTTCCGATGTTATTGCTTGAATCGCCATTTGGCTATCTGTGAAGATGTTGGCATATTTAGGCTTTGTTAGAAAATCGTATTTTAATTTATAAACTTTTCTTTAAATGATTTACTATTTATAATTGTTTCTTAAAAGATTTACGTATATACGTTGTAGTTTGTATTCAGTTAAATCATTTAAAGAAAATCATTAAAAAAAGTTAAATCAAATAAAGAAAAATTCAAATTAGATTCTCTAAATTAGATTACTAATAATAATTTATTTTTGTCATTATTTAGTTAGTCGTTATTTATTTACGGAAAGTAATGCTGCCGATAATGAGATATCATTACCTGGTAATGCATGTGGTAACGACATTTACTTACCAAGATTTTTATGGGTTATATTTTTGTACTTGATTATTAAGCGATTTGTCTATGAATCGCGAGGTAGGCCAGTGGCTGTGATGCTAAACTACGAAACCATGACGTCGCGAGTTCAATCCCACCTCCCGGCAAATGAAATTGTTCGTCATATGACGACAACGATCGATAACTACTCTCTGCCAATTATGCGCTCTACCCAATGTTACACTATTCCCCATTTTAAGCTCTTCTACCTCCTCACCACATTCCACCACTGATGGTGGTGAACATGCAATAGCATCTCGGAAATATCCACTACCACACAAACACACTCGTAAAATTATTTATTTTGTCCACGCTTACTTTTGAATAATTGTAAGCGCGGGGGTAAGTGGTTATTTTTCAGCTGTGTGTATGCTTGAGTGGAAGCACTTTCCATCAATGACATGTACATGTAAAAATAATTCGAAGAGAGGCCAAATTACACTACGCAACAAAAGAATTTTTTTTGTGTCCTAGACCTAAAAATTATTATACCCTACACCTCACTGTGGTACAGGGTATTATAAGTTTGTTTCACGACAGATGTTTGTAACACCTGAAAATAACACAGCTAGACCCACCTTAAAGTATACCGATCGACTCAGAATCACTAGCTGAGTCGATTTAAGCATGTCTGTCCGTCCGTCAGTCCGTCCGTCTGTCGATGTAAAGTTGTTCGTCGACTAAAGGTCGCAATTTCACTCCGATCGTTCTGAAATTTTGCAGTTTAGAGTATTTCGCAGCTGTTAAGATCGCTATTGAATTTGGTTGAAATCGGTTCAGATTTAGACATAGCTACCATATATATATTTCGTCCGATTTAGCCCTTTAGTTCTATAGAAGCTGTATTTTACACCCAATCATTTTAAGCTGTATTTTACACCCAATCGTTTTGAAATTTAGAATGGTAGAGTTTTTTGATCCATGAACCAACATTGCCGAATTTGAAGAAACTCGGTAAAGATTTAGCTATAGCTCCCATATATATGTTTCATCCGATTTGGCTCTTTAGATCCAATCGTTTTTATGTGGTACAGGGTATTATTTAAGTATAAAATGTCCCAAAAGTAAATTTATGTAAACATTTTATACATGAATTACAAAATTTATATATCAGAGTTATTCAATATTACGAGAGTGGTGTTATATAATCGGCCCCGCCCGACTTTAGCCTTTCCTTACTGGTTTTTTATATAGATTGTGGCATACAATTATATAAAATCAAAACCGAAAATTTTGTTATGGATAAATTTTTTTTTTAAAAAATTTTTATTAGAACATTTTTTATTAGAAATACTAATATCGTCGAAGGTACCCTTAGTATTTGCACTATAATTTTTGGAGTATATGGCCGATCAGGTCGTCTTATGCGTTAAATTGAAGCTATTAATGTGGGCTACCAATGTTGAAATTATCACCTTTACTTAAAAACAGTGGTTTAGTAACAGTCATTAAACAAATTGGAAAAAGTAGATTTTTTTTTTCAAAAAAAAAAGAAAAATTTCCTGGGACGAAAAAAAAACATAAAAAATAGAAAAATATGTTATTCCATTTTATAAAGGTTTGCATCCTAGCGAAGAAAATAATGCCTATTTGAAAAAAATCTATGGATAAATGTAGAAATTATAGCTTTTTTGGTAGAGGTAAGAGAATTTCAAAAAATATATATTTTTTTAAATTTCTTTATAAATAGCGATTTTATTTGTTACTTTTATTTATATTATGTACATTTGAGTTTATTTACATGAACAAGTTTCATTAGAAGTAATTGTGAGTTCTTTGTTGACGTTTGTAGATTTCGGAATCGGTTTCTCTAATGGGGAACCAAATATAATCTCTCATCATTCTTTCATCCCAGTGCCCTTGGTAACGCCGCTCGATGGACTTGAATTCTTGGTGAAACCTTTCCCCATGTTCGTCACTTACGTCGCCAAGATTCTCGGGGAAAAAGTTTAAATGAGAATGAAAGAAATTAATTTTGAGGGACATATTTACACCTGTTGGAATACATAAAGCGAAAAATAAGTTGGAAGAATACCTACATATGTGTTATATACATAAATATAAAAAAATATATTTCTAACCAATTTTTTCATAATTTTTTAACAAATCATTAATCATTGTTTCATATTGCTGGCTTTTATTGGATCCAAGGAAATTTTAAACTACAAGCTTTAACGACCTCCATGCTGCAATTTCATCCGACGTCAAATATGATTCGAAATTCACATCTTTCATCAGTTTCCTTATTTTAGGCCCATCAAAAACTCCTTCTTCGATTTTTTGAAAAGAAAGACTTTTAAATAAACTTTTTAAATATGAGAGTGAATTGCCATCTATCCTTAAGGATTTTACAAAATGTTTAAAGAGCCCCAGCCTAATATGCAGTGGTGGCAAAATAATATTTTCTTTTTGGACGTGAGGTGTGTATTTTATGTTGTTTTCAACCAATGTAATGTCTTTTCTTGTTGGCCATTTCTTTCTTCTGTAATGATCTTCGCGAGCTCTGCTATCCCAGAGGCATAAAAAACAGCAACAGTTTGTATATCCGCCTTGCATTCCACATAACATCCCAACCACTTTTAAATCGCAACAAATTTTCCAGTCATGTTGTTCATATTTTATGTATTTTATCAATTGAGCCATTGAGCCATTGTTTCGTATAATTCCTTAGTGCCGACAGCATGAGCAATGGGAATCGACGGTTTCTGATTTCCGTTGTGTAAAAGTACTGCTTTCAAACTTTCTTTACTGCTGTCTACAAATAACCGCCATTCTTTTGAATTGTATGTTTGATTAAGTTCCTCGAACAATCCGGGAATGTCCTTGCAAAAGCATATGTTATCCACAGTTGTATAAAATTGCTTGTAAGGTATATCACGGACTCTATAATATGATATGTTCACATCTGGGGCCAACTGTTACTGTTTCGTCCGAGATGCAAGTAGTTCTGCCTTATCTTTGGTCAGTTCCAAATCTCTCACTAGATCATTGAGTTGAAACTGTGTTAAAAGCGATGACTTCTGATTCAAACTTGAATCGCTCAGAGTTGAGTACTCAGTTGAACTTGCTGATGTTTCCGTAATTATGCTGTTAGCTATACTTGGACACTTGGGAATTGGTATTGATTCCGAATGTGCAACTGGCAAAGTGACAGATTTTACTTTAGCGTAATTCCAGCGAATGCTCCTTCCTACCCCAATCTGTTTACTTAGACAAAAATAGCCGTCCGTATCGTGAATGAGCGGTTGTCTCCAAATCATTGGCATTTCAAATTGCACGTGATGTCTAAAATTGAAACGTTTTATTCCACAAAACATTGTAATACATTGATTGTAAAATACTTACCGCATTCTTCCACTAGTCCATCGAGTAAGATTTACATGGCACGAATTACACAAAATACTAGGTGTCCACGGTTCGTTCATATTTTCAAATCGAATACCAAAATATTGCACATATATTTCTTCTATTATTTTACTAAACTCACATCGATTTTTTTAATTACATATTTTCCGCAGATGTAGCACAAATTGTCTGGATCATTTACACATTGAAAAGATCTTTGCTTTTTACTCATACTTCGAAATATTTTTCAGAAAATCCACTTATCTCTTTAAGGCGCTGAATTACACTAATTTATTAATATGTAATTGCATTCATAAATTCCGGGTTTAAGGTTCATAAGTTGCAGTACCTGTAGCTGACTTATAGTTTGCTTCGAACGTAGAAACCCAATACATATAATTTTACTACCTGTATATACTACTGGGATGTCCATGGCCCCCAAAGGCGCAACTGAATGGAAACCTCATAAATAAACCTACACCTCCCTAACAAATGATAAGGGTAGAAACATATTATCTAATACTGATCGGACATAAAATAAAATTTTTACAGCGTTTACAAGTCGAATCGGGGGGGCTATATCTAAATCTTGACAGATTTCTTCCAAATTTAGAAGTGTTCATTCATATAATAAGAAACCTCTTTCGGATATAAAATACAGTTTTTACAGCGCTTACATGTCAAATCGGGGGTAACATATATACGGGGGCTATATCGAAATCTGAACCGATTTTCTCCGAATTTGGCAGTATTCCTTCATGTAATAAGACACCTCTTTTTGCCTAAATTCGCGCTGATCGGATATAAAATACAGTTTCTACAGCGGTTACACGTCAAATCGGGTGTTACATATATATGGGGGCTATATCCAAATCTGAACCGATTTTCTCCGAATTTAGCAGTATTCCTTCATGTAATAAGAGACCTCTTTTTGCCGAATTTCGCACTGATCGGATATAAAATAACATTTTTACAGCGCTTACATGTCAAATCGGGGGTAACTTATATATGGGGGCTATAACTAAATCTGAACCGTTTTCTTCCAAATTTAACAGTGTTCATTCATATTAAAAGAAACCTGTTTCTGCCGAATTTTATACTGATCGGTTATAAAATAAAGTTTTTACAGCGCTTACATGTCAAATCGGGGCTAACATATATATGGGGGCTATATTTAAACAGAATTCAATTGGTATCGTCCTTGGGCCAAACAGAAGATATATGTAAAGTTTCGTCGAGATCGGACCATAATTGCGACCTGTACTTTGATTACAAGAATACATGGACAGACAGACGGACATGGCTAAATCGACTCAAAAATTGATTCTATGACGATCGGTATAATAAACTTTGGTTCTATTTCTTCTCTTTTTGGGCGTTACAAACAAATGCACAAAGTCATAATACCCTGTACCACAGTGTGGTGTAGGGTATAAAAACCACAAATATTGTTAGATGACCCTCTACCTGAGCGGATCTCATCCAATATAGCTCTCACATTGCATATCAGCAATTAGCTCACAGACTACCGGATACCTGCAGTGTCTATCAAGCCGAAATAATGGCAATATGGGAAGTCGCCAAGTGGCTGAGTCGGAACATAATAACCAACACTGGCGTTGTCATTTACTCAGACAGCCAGGCTGCCATCAATTCTCTGGAGGCCACATCCCTAAATTCACAAATAACTCTCGACTGCCGCAGATCTCTTAACGAGATGGCTGAGCAGTTTAATATACACCTCATATGGGTGCCTGGGCATAGGGATATCCCGGGGAACTGCAAAGCCGATGAACTTGCTAGGAAAGGGACGACATTACAAATTCTCGAAGAATTTGCATATATTGGTGCGCCACTATCCACGTGCAAGCTTTGGCTTAGGCAAGAGGCAATCAGGCAGTCCAACGAAAGATGGACAGAAATCGGCACCTGCAGAGTAGCTAGACAAATCTGGCCAAAGTATGACCTGAGAAGATCAAAATATCTCCTCGCACTAGAGAGGCTAAGATTGTCTACGTTAGTATCAGTTCTGACGGGACACTGCTTGACCGGCGAACACGCCAAAAGATTGGGTATTGACTCTAATGACTTCTGCAAAAGCTGTGTAGATGAGGAAGAAGTGGAGAGCATTGAGCACTTGCTATGCGACTGCCCCGCTCTGAGTAAACGACGACTGGACATACTGGGGTTAGCTTTTCTAGGCAGCCTAACAGATCTTTCCAGTACCGATATTCGTACTATCGATAAATTTGTATATCAAACGGGTTGGTTTCGATGAGGGGCATTTCAGCCCGTGGTAACACTAGAGACCTAAAATGGTCTATGTCAGCTTGTATAAAAAATACGGCTGCCACCCTAACCTAAAGCTATCATGTTCTATGGAGGGTTACGAACGGCCATAAAACCCCGTCCTCTCTATAATTTTATAATGTCTGACATCAATCCTCATAAAATAAAATGCAAGTGCAATGTTTCTTATATGTCTATCTGACATATGGCGAATTCTATATAAACAAAAACATCATTTAAAAACGAAAAAATTTGAAAGAAGATTTTTTTGAATTTCCCTAGCATTTGCAAAATGGCTCATAACTTTTACATCTATGCATAGATTTTTTTTCAAATAGACAGTGTTTTCTTCGTTAGCATGCTGGCTTTTTAAAAATGTGATTTTTTCTATTTTTTATGGTTTTTTACCACAAAAAAGTGTGTTTTTTAAAAAAAAATCATTTTTTCTCATATTTGACGACTGTTACTAAACCAAAGATTCTACGTGAAAGAAATATTTGCAGCATATGTAGCCCTCATAATTCCCTTTAATTTGAGGTATAACACGGCTTAATCAGGCTTATACTTGATTATTATTATTATTTTTCAAATACTGAATGTACTTTCCATGAAAGCTGGAATTTTAACAAAAAAAATTTTAAAAAAAAAATTTGCCATAAAAGATTTTTTTAATATTTTTTTCGTGTTTGTGACACCTAATTGCATCAGAAACTGTTATCCACATCCCTTGGACAAAAATTTTGTTGCATAGTGTTATAAGCAGTTACTAGTATTGAATTTTGCTTACCCGTCAGGTTATTTGGTAATGGGAAAATTTTGCTGGGACGGGCCGTCTTTTATCTAGAATTATGTATTCCTAAAAATTTTGCACTTTCAGAAAAGACTAGATACGAGTATGTTCCATTTATCCGAGTAGGAGGGGCCACATGTGGGACATTATTTATCCTAGTAAAGAGAACCAATTCTGTCTTGTTTGGTTCAATGCCCAAACCACTGCTTGTAGCCCAACTAGCAAATCCATTCAGAGTCACCGGTAAAATGTCTTTGAGAACATTGGAGAATTTTCCACTTATTGCGATTTCAATCTCATCTGCATATCGTCATCAGAAACGAAAAAGGGCCTATCATCATGTTTGAAAATTTTACAGGAGAAGCAAAAAACGAAATAAAATGAAAAGTGCTGTCGTTAGAAAAACGTGGTTTTCAGGATAATATCTAACCATAATGATGCATACATAATGGCACACAAACATGATTTATAACTTGTTCGTAAAAATTGCGTATAATAGGATTTTTTAACTATGAAAAACGAAATTATTTGATGTTAGGCCCTTTTAAATTTCGTTAATAAATTCGCCATTTTTGATAGTAGATCGCTAAAAATTTGTCAGGATGTGTATTTTGATGCAGTGTACCGAAATCCATCAAAACTTGAATTTCCATTGTTCTTGTTGTTACGCCCTTTTTCATTTCTGATGACGATATATATCACGCCCTCAGCATATACCATGCACAAAGTTCTAGATCTCAAAAAATTCCATACTCCGCTAGATTCCAAACTACGTAGTGGATAAAGTAATTCTCCTTGTCCCATTTTAATGAACTCATATTGGCAAGTAGTGCACTCTTGAAATCGAGTCCTATAAAATTCTTAAGAATTGTCATCGTTCTGAGAAATTTAACTTTTGTAACACCCCTCGTCTTCGTTTTCATTTATGATCTATAACTGTAGCAGGAAAGTTTTCTGTTATCCTTCTTTTTGACACTGCTGCATTTGGGATAATATTTATCCATTTATTTGTTTTCTTTTTTATAAGGATTTATTCATTTTCGTCTTCCTACCTTATTTGTACGGCAATTGTGTTAACAGAATGAAGTAAAAAAAAAGTTTCCTTTTGAGGGGAATGTAGGAAGAAAGGGAATGGAGAAGAAAAGAAACATAAAATTCCACCCTAAAAAAGAAGTGGTTGAGGGGCAACAGAAAACATAGTTGAAGTGGATTTTGTTCTTTCACATAACTCTAAGAAGTCTGTGGCAGCGAAAAAAAACTTCTTGATTTATGGCTTAAGTTTATGATGTGTAGCAGAATGTGCTGTATTCCTTTGAAGTTCCCCCTCTTCGGGCATATTTATGTTCCGGGTTTATAGTTATTGCTGTATTGCTTCGTCAAAAAGCAAATTTGTTAATATGTTCAAAAATATTGCTATAAGGATAATGGTTTATTTCAGCTATTAAAAACTCTTTTGGCGAGAAATACGAGTATTAATTTCAGTTACAGCGCACTTTAGAATGAATTGTAATGGCTTCTTTTAATGGAAACATTTTGAGATGTAAAGCATTCTTGGTACAAGCAGAACATTAATTTTATGATAATACTTTGGCGTCTTTAAAAATGTCATTTATTGACAAATTTTAGACTAATGTTCAGATGTAAAATAGGGATGTCATTACATTTTTTTTTGGGTTATTAAGAAGAGGAGTAGGTAGAAGGAGAGGATTAGTTATAGCGTGAAAGATATCACATACTAGACCAAAGGACTTCAAGCCAATTTGTTTATCCTCGTTCCTTTAGAAAGTTTTAGAAAGGTTCTAAGATTGATTTATTAGAGAACCAGTAAGGAAAGGCTAAAGTCGGGCGGTGCCGACTATATAATACCCTACACCACTCTCGTAATATTGAATAACTCTGATATATAAATTTTGTAATTCTTGTATAAATTGTTTACATAAATTTACTTTTGGGATATTTTATACTTAAATAATACCCTGTACCACAGTGTGGTGTAGGGTATAAAACCGATTGGATCTAAAGAGCCAAATCGGATGAAACATATATATGGGAGCTATAGCTAAATCTTTACCGATTCTCTTCAAATTCGGAAATGTTGGTTCATGAATCAAGAAACTCTACCATTCTAAATTTCAAAACGATTGGATGTAAAATACAGATTTTATAGGACTAAAGGGCCAAATCGGACGAAACATATATATGGGAGCTATAGCTAAATCTTAACCGATTTTCTTCAAATTCGGCAATGTTGGTTCATGGATCAAAAAACTCTACCATTCTATATTTCAAAACGATTAGATGTAAAATACAGATTTTATAGGACTAAAGGGCCAAATCGGGCGAAACATATATATGGGAGCTATAGCTAAATCTTAACCGATTTTCTTTAAATTCAGCAGTGTTGGTTCATGAATCAAGAAACTCTACCATTCTAAATTTCAAAACGATTGGATGTAAAATATAGCTTCTATAGAACTAAAGGGCCAAATCGGACGAAACATATATATGGGAGCTATAGCTAAATCTTAACCGATTTTCTTCAAATTCGGTAGTGTTGGTTCATGGATCAAGAAACTCTACCATTCTAAATTTCAAAATGATTGGATGTAAAATACAGCTTCTATAGAACTAAAGGGCCAAATCGGACGAAACATATATATGGGAGTTATAGCTAAATCTTAACCGATTTTCTTCAAATTCGGCAATGTTGGTTCATGGATAAAGGAACTCTACCATTCTAAATTTCAAAACGATCGGTTGTAAAATACAGCTTCTATAGGACTAAAGGGCCAAATCGGACGAAACATATATATGGGAGCTATAGCTAAATCTTAACAGATTTTCTTCAAATTCGGTAGTGTTGGTTCATGGATCAAGAAACTCTACCATTCTAAATTTCAAAATGATTGGATGTAAAATACAGCTTCTTCAGGACTAAAGAGCAAAATCGGACGAAACATATATATGGGAGCTATAGCTAAATCTTAACCGATTTTCTTCAAATTCGGTAGTGTTGGTTCATGGATCAATAAACTCTACCATTCTAAATTTCAAAACGATTGGATGTAAAATACAGCTTCTATAGAACTAAAGGGCCAAATCGGACGAAACATATATATGGGAGCTATAGCTAAATCTTAACAGATTTTCTTCAAATTCGGTAGTGTTGGTTCATGGATCAAGAAACTCTACCATTCTAAATTTCAAAATGATTGGATGTAAAATACAGCTTCTTCAGGACTAAAGAGCAAAATCGGACGAAACATATATATGGGAGCTATAGCTAAATATTAACCGATTTTCTTCAAATTCGGCAACGTTGGTTCATGGATCAAGAAACTCTACCATTCTAAATTTCAAAACGATTGGATGTAAAATACAGCTTTTATAGGACTAAATGTCCAAATCGGACGAAACATATATATGGGAGCTATAGCTAAATCTTAACCAATTTTCTTCAAATTCGGCAATGTTGGTTCATGGATCAAGAAACTCTACCATTCTAAATTTCAAAACGATCGGATGTAAAATACAGCTTCTATAGGACCAAAGGGCCAAATCGGACGAAAGATATATATGGGAGCTATATCTAAATCTGAACCGATTTCAACCAAATTCAATAGCGATCTTAACAGCCGCGAAATACTATATACTGCAAAATTTCAGAACGATCGGAGTGAAATTGCGACCTGTAGTCGACGAACAACTTTACATGGACAGACGGACGGACGGACAGACATGCTTAAATCGACTCAGCTAGTGATTCTGAATCGATCGGTATACTTTAAGGTGGGTCTAGCTGTGTTATTTTCAGGTGTTACAAACATCTGCCGTGAAACAAACATATAATACCCTGTACCACAGTGTGGTGTAGGGTATAAAAACTGGATACGACATTCTTACGAATACAATAAGGAATCTACAGAATTCGGCCTGCATGGACTGGTGGCCACTACATACATTACAACGAGTTTACTATGGTGGCCTTTCTTGATAATTCAGCTTTTGCTCACCAGAGGATGCACAACCGCAAGTCGGGGGACCACAACTCTAATGAGATTTGTATAGAGAGGGAATCTATAGGGAGAGTACTGTGTGCACTAATTTGGAATTTAGCGGCGAATGGGCTCCTGGTAGATCTACAATGTCTATCGCAAAAACTGATAAATTCCCCAACGTCCTCGGAGACATTGTACAGATGACTCTGAATAAATTGGGCACATGGGCCAAAGGTAGTGGTTTTGAGCGTTAACGCAAACCACACAAAATTATTTCTTTTTACTAGGAAGTATAAGGTTCCACAAGTGGTCCCTCCTCAAATACATGGAAAATTTCTAGTTATAAAAGTAAAATTGGAATCTTTCGTTCAGACTTAATGATTGGAACTAGTAAGGAAGGCCAAAGTCGCCTTATACTCCTGTAGGGAAGCTGTAGATGCATGTAGAGGCCTCTCACATAAAATCATCCATTGGAAATATACTTATAACGGGTGATCCAAGTAGAGATACTTTTTTCAATAGCCTTTTTTTGACAGATCACGTGTGAGTCGTGTCATGCTGTCATGTTATTTTTGTTAAGTATTGTTTGACATTTCATCATGGAAAGACTTACGCCTGAACAACGTTTACAAATCGTTCACCTTTATTACGAAAATTCGCGTTCTGTGCGGAATGTGTTTCGTGCACTTCGCTCAACTTATGGTCAGCATAATCGGCCTACTGAGCGTACTATTCGCAACACAATCACCCATCTTGAGACCCAGCATTCATTATTGGATAATATTCTACCGAATAGAGCACGTCCAGCGCGCAGTGAAGAAAATGTAGCGGACGTAGCTGAGAGTGTACACAAAGACCGTGGAGAGTCGATTCGGCGCCGTTAGCAGCAACTCGGACTGACGTATGGAACGACTTGGCGCATTTTACGTCGTGATCTTAAATTGAAAGCATACAAAATACAGCTTGTGCAAGAACTGAAGCCGCCCGACCTTCCCAAGCGACATCGCTTCGCTCTATGGGCTCTTGAAAAGTTCCAAGAAATTTTGTTCAGCAATGAGGCCCATTTCTGGATCAATGGGTATGTAAACAAGCAAAATTGCCGCATTTGGGACCCGAAGAGATTCAAGAGCTGCCACTTCATCCAGAAAAAACAACGGTTTGGTGTGGTTTGTGGGCCGGTGGAATCATCGGTCCATATTTCTTCAAAAATGATGCTGGTGAGAACGGAACCGTCAATGGCGACCGTTATCGTACCGACTATTTGATGCCTGAAATTGATCTCGTGATCTCGGCGACATTTGGTTTCAACAAGACGGCGCGGCGCCACTTCCCATACATCGCATCAATCAATGGATTTATTGAGAGAACACTTCGGTGAACAGATAATTTCACGTTTTGGGCCGGTCGATTGGCCACCAAGATCGTGTGATATCACACCGTTAGACTTTTTCCTGTGGGGATATGTAAAGTCTTAAGTTTATGCGGGCAAACCCCCTTCGATTCAGGCCTTGGAGCAAAACATCACGCGTGTCATTCGCCAGTTACCAGTCGAAACGCTCGAACGAGTCATCGAAAATTGGACTCAACGGATGGACCATGTGAAACGTAGCCGCTGCCAACATTTCATAGACATAATCTTCAAAAAATAAATGCCAAAGAATGTTCTTTCAAATGATAATAAACATTCACCATTCAATTTAATTTTATGTGTTTTTTTCTTTAAAAAAAGTAGGGAACCTCGAAATGGATCACGCTATATATGAGTCAGAATATATAATATCGACCTATGTTTTTCATTTTTGGTTTAAATGTTTATAAGCAGTAGCAAATAGGTAAAATAAGATTTTTTTTTTGAAAAAAATTATGGGCATTTTAATGTTTAAAAAAATTAGTTTTTGTGTTTTAAAAAATTTGTAATTGCTCTCGAATGGCTGAACCGATTTTTGCAAAGTTGACTTTGTTTTAAAGAGGACAATGCGCCATTTTTGTATAAATTTTTAATTTTTTTTAAACATTTTTTTAGGAAATTTTTTTTTTGAGAAATCCTTTGTAGAAAAAATTTTCACAGAATATTCGTCGCACTCTCACAAATCCAGAATATTAAAAAAATCTAGCTTTGTGAGACTCAATATTTGTAAAAGTTATGAACGAAATACCATGATTAGTCTGACAATTTACGTCTCTGTTTTTGCAAAACACTGCACAGTGGTACGACTTCAAAAAGGGGAAATAATTCGACCGTTTCTTAACCAAACATCCGATTGCGACCAAACTTGGCATGGTAGATGAAGAGGTGTTGGAGAAGTTATGTTTTATATTTGGACCCCCTATGTCAGGCAGGGGCGGTGCTGGAGGCCTTAAAGTTGGCCACATCGGGTGAAGAAAATGTTCAAGCGCATGTAACTCGTGTTTCTCTTCCGATTTATAAAATTTCCTGAGGTCTACAAAAAAAACTTTTTACACCATAGGATGGGGGGTATATTCATTTTGTCACTCCGTTTGTAACATCTCTAAATATTCTTAATCGTCGTAAAATTCTAAGACGATTTAGCCATCTCCGTCTGTCCGTCCGTCTGTTGTAATCACGCTACAATCTATAATGCTTGAGCTAGGTAGCTGAAGTTTGGTACATATACTTCTGATATCTGCAGGTATCTTGCGATTGAAAATGGGCAAAATCGGTCGAATTTTGGATATATTTGATTTAAATATATTTTTTTAATTTCCTATAGATATATTCTAATTTAATTTTTTTCCTATAGATATATTCTAATTTAATTCTTAATTCGTTCTTGCTACTACCGCCATCTAGATGCCAGTTCGGCTGCTTTTGGGACCGCCTTGGTAAACTGTTTCAATCAAAGCTTTGTTAGATTTTTCATTCTAAAAAAATAATAAATCTGCATTTGATTTAAATATATATATATATTTTTTAATTTCCTATAGATATATTCTAATTTAATTCTTTTCATGTGAATTCTAAACGAATTTTTGTTTTCAGTTTTGTCAAAAGAACAAAAGTTTTCAACTGAAGTTGAATTTTGAAATTGCTGAGTGAAGCCATTGAATTTTTTTTGGCTTCATATTTGTGTTTCCCATTTCTCGCCATAATGATTCATTTTGTTTGAGAAATCGATGAAGTCATCAAATTTAGGACAGGTCTTTATTTCTTTGAAATACTGTCACATTTACATTTTCCACTTATTTTTCATGTCATCGACTTTTGAATGGAGTCTGTTCCGCAACCCTTTCAATGGAAGTACATTTCATACTCTATCCCCTTTTGGAAAAAAAACAACAATTTTTTGTGTCATTGATATATCGCTGGGAAGTATTTCTCTCTCCTCTTTATTTCTATGGAACCATGCAATATGTATGTGTCCTTTTTACATTGAATGAATGATGGGGACCGCGTCCCCATTACGACGGTGGGACGGGGGTATCCTTTCAAATGCCTTGCCAGGTTAATGAACTAGTGTCAACTCCCGCATCCCTACCCCCACTCCCACATCATTAGAGGATGATTGATGTTCCCCAGAACCCATTTCTTGTAGCAATTTGTAGTGGCTTAACATCTCTTTCATATATTTTCCCACTGTATAGCTTGATTTCACTTTTCAAACCTTTGGAAACAAATAAAAGAGTTTGAAAGTAGGAAAAAAAAAATTGAGAAAAAATAGGAAACCGTAGCTTTCACAGGAAACTTATGAAAAAGTTGCGAAATCATTGTGGCATGTGGGCAAAAACAAAGGCAAAAACAGCTTACCGAAACCTCAAAAGTTTTGGGGTAAAAAATTAAATCCAACAATTGCGCTGCAGTAGTGAAATAAAATATAGAAAAAACGCTAAAACCCAAAGCCTCACGGGAGAAAAAAAACCACCACAAAACGGAACTGGAAATGGTGCAAAAATTAGCTTCAAACTAAGAGCTTAAAAAATAGGTTGTAATTTGTTTTTCGGCGGCTAGAAAGGAAAGAGAAAAAATGCAAAAAAAAAATACCGACTATCGGAAGAAAAATTGAGGTAGCAAAAGCCGCACGGACCCACCCACTTACCGAGGGAACTGAAACCAAAACAAGCCTGATGTCGAAATAACAGCTCATTACATTTATTAACATTTACGCTTCAGTTCACCTCAGGAACCAAGGAAAATTGGGGAACAAAATTACAAAATCCCAAAGAGAAAAGAAAGCAAAATATTAATTTTAAACAAAGAAAAATAAGAAAAAACTCAAACCAAAAGCAAGTCTGGCCTCATGACTGCCGTTGAAGCGGATATACGAATTCGAGATTCACACTTCCTTTGGTTTACAAAAAAAAAGTTTTCGGGGAAACGGAAACAGCCCCGCAAAAATAAAACACATGACTTTCCTCACTCAACAACAATTACAATTAATGCTTCCATATATATTAGGGCGGGTCGATTTAAAAATCGCCCATTGCTCAGTGAAAATCGTATTCTAGGGATCAAAATAAGAAACTTTGCCGAAGGAACCATACCTCTAAAACGAATTCTGATGTCCCGGAAAAAATCCCACTGTGACCCATTTAGAGTGCTCCAATCGAGTCCAAATGTATGGAATCCCCAGGGGGTGTGCCACTGGCATGGGTGGGTCGGGCCTCCAAAGTTAGTGGGGGTCGGTCATACATTTGGACACGATTGGAGCACTCTAAATGGGTCAAAGAGGGATTTTTCAAAATTTGCCCCTACCCAAAAGTTCGACCCAAATTCCGAGACATCAGAATTCGTTTTAGAGGTATGGTTCCTTCGGCAAAGTTTCTTATTTTGATCCCTAGAATATAGATTTTTACTGAGCAATGGCGACTTTTTTTGCCTCCCCACAAATCGACCCGGCCTAACATATATATATATAGATGTTTTACGGGGCTTGGCGCGTTTTCCCCTCAAAACATAAGAATACAAATAATTTTCTTAATGAAAGCAAAGGCAACATTTTTCTTTATGCCATTTTTTCTTATTATACTCGTATTATATTCCTGGTTCATTATTTGTTGTGTTTTTTCATTTCTTTTAAACAATATTACTATTAACATTTGATTTAACTGAAATGTTAACATTTATTTGTTGTACAATTTGCACTTTTCAGGGGATTTTTTCCTACTTCTCAACCCCCAAAGGGCAACACTTAGACTAATGACTGGAATATTTTAAAATAATGTGGAGTAGGTGCAAATTATGTTTTATGTTGTACTTTCTAAGGCTTTTAAGTCATTAAATTTTGCAGCTCATAATATGAAAAATAATAAATTATTGTTATTAGACAAGGAAGAGTCATTAATTTTGTAGCTCATAATATGGAAAAGTAATATAATAATGTTATTAGAAACAAAAAAACAAAACAATAAACAAATTTGATTTGCCAAATTTTTGCAAAAATAACAAATTAATATCTACTCGTATTTGAAAATAATTTTCCTGAAGAAAATGTAATTATATTTTGTAAACAAACAACAAATTTATTTGCAAGACAGAAAATCAGATTTAGATTTGTTAAAAATCATAGTATAACACTGTGAAACAAAATTAAGCTTTTTCCAAAATAACAAGATTCTGACAACGGATTCTGATAGAGGGATAAGAAAAACAAGTAAGAAAGTTTCAGTCGGGTAAACCGACTAAGGTATACCCTCACTTTGTGAGTAATGTAATATATAACATTACACCAATAAATCTGTCAATTTGTGTGGGAGGTACCAGAAGGGGTTTTCCAAATACACATATTTTTCGGTAAACAGTACATTCTTAAATACATTGCATTGTGCTGAACTATAAGCGTTTGTGTGCACTGGTATGTTAAAGTTACGAGCTATGTAATTTTGGTATGATTTGGTCATTTTGTGTGGGAGGTACAAAAAGGGGCGGGGTGATAACGCCCACTTTTTACAGGACTATAGGCACTACAACAGCATTACACTGTACAAAATTTCAAGTATTTGTATGCACTGGTATTAAAGTTACAAGCCGTTTACTTTGGTACGAAACGGTCCATTTGTGTGGGAGGTACCAAAAGGGGCTGTACAATAATGCCCATTTTTTACCGGACTATAGGCGCTACAAAAACATTATACTGTAGAAAATTTCAAGCATTTTTATGCACTTGTATTAAAGTTATAAGCAGTTAAATTTTGATGCAAAATGGTCCATTTGTGTGGGAGGTACCAAAAGGGGCATGCCAACTTCACTCATTTTTCTCGAGTTAATAGCGACTAATATACTAATATTATGTGCAGAATTTCAAAAGATTCGAATAAGTAGTATAGATGTTATTAAAGAATCAATATTTCACTAAATTTTAACCCTTTGTGTGGGAGGTACCAGAAGGAGTAGACCAATATGGCCCATCTTCGAACTCATCCGGAGATAGATCAAAATATTACCACATACCAAATTTGAAGTCAATCGGTTAATCCTTTCGAGAGTTATCGTGCGCACCAGCCAGCAGACACACAGACAGACAGACAGGCAGACAGACAGACAGACAGAGTAAAAGCATAACAAGTAAAAGCATAAAGTTCTGCCCTGGCTAATCTTATATGCCCTCCACTAGGGATTGCATTCAATTTGTTTACAGAAAAAATCGTTGCATATGAAGTAAATCATGTTTTTGTTTGAGTATATTAAATAACAAGTAGAAGCGTTAAGTTCGGCCAGGCAGAATCTTATATACCCCCCACCATGGATTGCATTCAATTTTACTACTGGCAAAATCTTTGGATATGGAGCAAATCATGAAAGTATCCTTTTTATACCCTCACCTTAGAGAGGAGGGTATATGTATATCATTTGCTACGAACCAAAAGTGTAACACATCGAAGGAGTGACCTAAGACCCTAAATATGTTCGGCGGATATCCATTTTGGGTCATTTTAAGTCGAATGAGCAATGTCCGTCCGTCTGTCTGTCTGTCTGGTGGCTGGTGCGCCCGATAACTCTCGAAAGGAGAAACCGATTGACTTCAAATTTGGTATGTGGTAATATTTTCTTCTATCTCCGCCTAAGTTCTCCTAAGCACTCCTTCTAGTACCTCCCCCACAAAGGGTTAACATTTAGTGACATATTGATTATACCCTACACCACACTGTGGTACAGGGTATTATAAGTTTGTTTCAGCGGCTGATGTTTTTAACACCTGAAAATAACACAGCTAGACCCACCTTAAACTACACCGATCGACTCAGAATCACTAGCTGAGTCGATTTAACCATGTCTGTCCGTCCGTCTGTCCATGTAAAGATGTTCGTCGACTGCAGGTCGCAATTTCACTCCGATCGTTCTGAAATTTTGCAGTTAAGAGTATTTCGCAGCTGTAAAGATCCCTATTGAATTTGGTTGAAATCGGTTCAGATTTAGATATAGCTCCCATATATATCTTTCGTCCGATTCGGCCCTTTAGTCCTATAGAAGCTGTATTATACATCCAATCGTTTTGAAATTTAGAATGGTAGAGTTTCTTGAACCATACACCAACACTACCGAATTTAAAGAAAATCAGTTAGGATTTAGCTATAGCTCCCATATATATGTTTCGTCCGATTTGTCCCTTAGTTCTATAGAAGCTGTATTTTACATCCAATCATTTTGAAATTTAGAATGGTAAAGTTTCTTGATCCATGAACCAACACTATAGAATTTACAGAAAATCGGTTAAGATTTAGCTATAGCTCCCATATATATGTTTCGTCCGATTTGGCCCTTTAGTTCTATAGAAGCTGTATTTTACATGCAATCGTTTTGAAATTTAGAATGGTAGAGTTTCTTGATCCATGAGCCAACACTACCGAATTTGAAGAAAATCGTTTAAGATTTAGCCATAGCTCCCATATATATGTTTCGTCCGATTTGGTCCTTTACTTCTATAGAAGCTGTATTTTACATCCAATCGTTTTGAAATTTAGAATGGTAAAGTTTCTTGATCCATGAACCAACACTATAGAATTTACAGAAAATCGGTTTAGATTTAGCTATAGCTCCCATATATATGTTTCGTCCGATTTGGCCCTTTAGTTCTATAGAAGCTGTATTTTACATGCAATCGTTTTGAAATTTAGAATGGTAGAGTTTCTTGATCCATGAGCCAACACTACCGAATTTGAAGAAAATCGTTTAAGATTTAGCCATAGCTCCCATATATATGTTTCGTCCGATTTGGCCCTTTACTTCTATAGAAGCTGTATTTTACATCCAATCGTTTTGAAATTTAGAATGGTAGAGTTTCTTGATCCATGAACCAACACCATAGAATTTACAGAAAATCGGTTAAGATTTAGCTATAGCTCCCATATATATGTTTCGTCCGATTTGGCCCTTTAGTTCTATAGAAGCTGTATTTTACATGCAATCGTTTTGAAATTTAGAATGGTAGAGTTTCTTGATCCATGAGCCAACACTACCGAATTTGAAGAAAATCGTTTAAGATTTAGCCATAGCTCCCATATATATGTTTCGTCCGATTTGGCCCTTTACTTCTATAGAAGCTGTATTTTACATCCAATCGTTTTGAAATTTAGAATGGTAGAGTTTCTTGATCCATGAACCTACATTGCCGAATTTGAAGAAAATCGATTAAGATTTAGCTTTAGCTCCCATATATATGTTTCGGCCGATTTTGCTCTTTAGTCCTGTAGAAGCTGTATTTTACATCCAATCATTTTGAAATTTAGAATGGCAGAGTTTCTTGATCCATGAACCAACACTATCGAATTTGAAGAAAATCGGGTAAGATTTAGCTATAGCTCCCATATATATGTTTCGTCCGATTTGGCCCTTTAGTTCTATAGATGCTGTAGTTTACATCCAATCGTTTCGATATTTAGAATGGTAGATAGGGTGTCCAAAACCGGGACCGGTTATCCGGTTTTGCAACCCAAACCCGTAACCGGTTTCTTAAAAAATGTCATTTTCGGTTAATCGAGAAATCCGGGTTTTTCATGTCGGTTAACCGGTTTTTTTACTTATTGTTTAAAACAGCACAGAACACTTCAGGCATACGTTCAAGAACGGAAAGACAAATAGCTTCGACTTTTTTGCGATGCTAAATCCCGACAGAACAGTCAGATACCTCTAATTCGGTTTGATATATAAGTTGTTATATTGATGAGTCAAATCATTTAATTTGGATTTATGCCACACAGCGAATCGAAAGGCAAGCAACAAACTAACCATCACCAACCTACTAACAAAGGTTCAGAGAACAGCCTGCCTGAGCATAAGCGTTGTCTCTACAAGCCCTACTCCATATACTGCCGATTAATATTGGGGCGAGAGAAGTTGCAACCAAAGCGGCAATAAGATTAAACTGCCTATCAATGTGGAGGTACAAAAACTACGGTCACATGAGGATATCAAAGTGTAGTGCTATGGTAACCAACCGAATGGACTTTATACCAACTGTGTACACCTTCGAGAGAAATTACATCACTATGATTCCCGCCAGAGATGAATGGGTCGGCAGAATACCAGGTAATAGAAACCATCTCCACTTTTACACGGATGGTTCGAAGCTTGATGAAAAGGTTGGCTTCGGTACACTGTGAAGAACATAGTCTGGATATAACTCACAGACTACCAGATACCTTCAGTGTCTATCAAGCCGAAATAATGGCAATATGGGAAATCGCCAAGTGGCTGAGTTGCAACATAGTAACCAACACTGGCGTTGTAATTTACTCGGACAGCCAGGCTGCCATCAATTCTCTGGAGGCAACATCCCTAAATTCACAAACAGCCCTCGACTGCCGCAGATCTCTTAACGAGATGACTGAGCAGTTTAATATACACCTCATATGGGTGCCTGGGCATAGGGATATCCCGGGGAACTGCAAAGCCGATGAACTTGCTAGGAAAGGGACGACATTACAAATTCTCGAAGAATTTGCATATATTGGTGCGCCACTATCCACGTGCAAGCTTTGGCTTAGGCAAGAGGCAATCAGGCAGTCCAACGAAAGATGGACAGAAATCGGCACCTGCAGAATAGCTAGACAAATCTGGCTAAGGTATGACCTGAGAAAATCAAAATATCTCCTCGCACTAGAGAGGCAAAGATTGTCTACGTTAGTATCAGTTCTGACGGGACACTGCTTGATCGGCGAACACGCCAAAAAATTGGGTATTGACTCTAATGACTTCTGCAGAAGCTGTGGAGATGAGGAAGAAGTGGAGAGCATTGAGCACTTGCTATGCGACTGCCCCGCTCTGAGTAAACGACGACAGGACATACTGGGGTCGGCTTTTCTAGGTAGCCTAACAGATCTTTCCAGTACCGATATTCGTACTATCGACAAATTTGTATATCAAACAAGTTGGTTTCGATGAGGGGCATTTCAGCCCGTGGTAACACTAGAGACCTAAACTGGTCTATGTGAGCTTGTATAAAAATACGGCTGTCACCCTAACCTAAACCTAAAACCTAAACATTGTATGATGGCTTTGCTTTTTTTGAAAAGTTGCAGAAGAAAATGGAGAAACTGTGTTACTTATACAATGCTTTAATGACTATTGGACTAATATTGACTACATCAACGTTTGTGAGCTTTTTCAACTTCAAGTCACTTAAAAAATTAAAAGTTAAAAATAATCATTTAAATTGTATTCTATTTATAAGATATTATTATAAAAAAACATTCTAAATGATTTATAATTTTTTTAAGGTAATTTCAGAAATATAATACTTTCTACGAGTATTTAAAGTAAATCAAAAAATTAAACCGGTAATAAACGAAATAATAATCTATTTTTGTTTACTAATTTTTACTACAAATGATTGTTAGTGGTTTTACAATAAACATTTAATAACATTTTAATCACTTTCGTATATTATTTAAAAACCGGCCTAAAAACCGGTTAACCAGTTTCGACAAAAAATAATAACCGAAAACCGGTTTTAAGAAAAAGTAATATTTCGGTTAAACCGGAAACCGGTTTTTCGAAATAACCGGTTTTTTGGACACCCTAATGGTAGAGTTTCTTGATCCATGGAAAAACATTGCCGAATTTGAAGAAAATCTGTTAAGATTTAGCTATAGCTCCCATATATATGTTTCATCCGATTTGGCTCTTTACTCCTGTAGAAGCTGTATTTTACATCCAATCGTTTTTATACCCTACACCACACTGTGGTACAGGGTATTATTTAAGTATAAAATGTCCCAGAAGTAAATGTATGTAAACAATTTATACATGAATTACAAAATTTATATTTCAGAGTTATATAGTCGGTCCCGCCCGACTTTAGCCTTTCCTTACTGGTTTTTATTATATTTATGTAAATCAGGTATCGGTACTCTCATACAACCATAACAAAAACGTTTCCCTCTTTCAATGTAAACTTAATGCATTATTTTATTCTCGTTCAATGTGTGAGAGGGGAAAACCGCCCATGGGCGCTATTTTGCCGATCTCTGATGTAAATATATTTGTTAGTTGTGATATCAAACTGTAAATTCTCTATTTACCTGAAGTAATCTCTAACATCAATTGCCCTCGTATGAGTTTTGTTATTGTTGTTGCTGTTGCTGTATGTCTACTTCTTAAGGGATGAATAGAAGGAATATGTTTCTCTTCTTTTAACAAAGAGCGGCACAGCTGAAAATAGAAAGTAGCGTTTACTGATATTCAGGTTTGTGTCATTGCTATCGAGATAGTTAGTAATGTCGTTCACCACCAGAGCGCGGTGTGGTGAAATTTGAAACGAATAAGCGAAGAGGTTCAGTTCAGTCTCTTGTCTCATTCACTAGTCTGAATCAGGGATGCGAAAATTGGTACAATTGTACCAAAATTGGAACAATTACGACCTGAAAAGTACTATGGTACACCAATGACTCATTTGGTACAATTTAAATATGAATAAATTGCAAAATAAAACATTTACGTATTTTTCACGACAACTTCCGGTTTTGATTGCAGATTACAGAAAAAATTGGTGTTACTGTTAAAATTTGCCATAAAATTTAAAAATTGGATTGTTTTCGTTAGTGAAAAATGTCTAGAAGTTCAAAGCCAGGACTCAAACTAAGGTTGTTTCTTCATACACAAAAGTTGATCCAGCTTAACTGCCAAATGAATACTAGCATAATTTGTTAATATTTTGTAAATCACTAAAATATATTTTTTTGTTTAAAATGTTTAGAGATCGTTTATCTTTTTTTTTTAAATTACTAATTGGTTAATTTTATTGGTTTTTAAAATTTTAAAAGTGCCTTTTTAGTCTACGGCTAAACTCGTTGCTCTGGATCGTTTTTGACTAAATATGTGTCATTTTAAAGAAAATGTGACATGAAACAGAATTTCATAAACAAAAATATACTTATTAATGTTTCAAAATAAAATTACAAAATCTAATTTATAATAAAAAAAGCTATTTTCCACAAAAAATATTAGTGGAGTACTTACGAATCAAAACAATCTCTGGAATCTGAACATCGCGAAATACTGACTATTCTCAGATATTCTATATTTTCTGTTAATGTAAATTAATATGAAAATACTTGCTTAGACCCTTGTACTGAAACTGAAATATGTACGCCTTTTTTTGGCCTTCAATATAAAAAACATTTTGGTCCAATCTGAAATCTACATTATAAATCTGATAACGGAACGATCAAATATAATCGTTGTAATGTCAAAAAAAGCTAGTAAGATAATAAGCAAAAATATTTTTTTTTTAAATTTTTTAAAATATAAAAAAAATATCTATTTTGTTAACGTAGATAAAAGAATGTGATTGCCAATTTTTTTTATTTAATTTGTTTAACATAATAATTTAAAACTTAACACAAAAATTACAGTTCTTAAAAAAATAAATTGTTAGGTGTTTTTCCTAAGAAAAGGTTGTCAGAGCCTGCCCTTTCTTAAGGAAAAGTTGTCAGAGACCACCTTTTCTGAAGCAGATATTGTCAGAGACATCCTTTTCCGAAGAAAAAGTTTTAGGAGGCTACCTTTTCCGAAGAAAAAGTTTTCAGAGACCATCTTTTGCTAAGGAAAAGTTGCCAGATACCACTTTTCCCTAAGGTGAAGTTGGCAGAGACCCCCTTTTCCTAAGGAAATCTTGTCAGAGACCATCTTTTCCTAAGGAAAAGTTGTCAGAGACCAGTTGTCACAGATATCCTTTTCTTAAGAAAAAGTTGTAAAAGACCACCTTTTCCGAAGAAAAAGTTTTCAGAGACCATCTTTTCCTAAGGAAATGTTGTCAGAGACCCCCTTTTACTAAGGATAAGTTGTCAGAGACCACATTTTCCTAAGGAAAAGTTGTCAGAGACCACCTTTTTCCACGAAAAAGTTGTCAGAGGCCACGTTTTCCTAAGGGAAAAAGTTGTCAGAGACAACCTTTTCCTAAGGAAAAGTTTCCAGACACCGCCTTATCCTACGGAAATGTTGTCAGAGACCAGCTTCACCGAAGAAAAATATGTCAGAGACCACCTTTTCCAAAGGAAAAGTTGTCTTTTGCTAAGAAAAATTTGTCAGAGACCACTTTTTCCTAAGACAAAGTTGTCAGAGACCACCTTCTCCTAAGGAAAAGTTGTCAGAGACCACCTTTTCCTAAGGAAAAGTTGTCAGAGACCACCTTTTCCTAAGAAAAGTTGTCAGAGACCACCTTTTCCTAAGGAAAAGTTGTCAGAGACCACCTTTTCCTAAGGAAAAGTTGTCAGAGACCACCTTTTCCTAAGGAAAAGATGTCAGAGACCACCTTTTCCTAAGGAAAAGTTGTCAGAGACCACCTTTTTCCACGAAAAAGTTGTCAGAGGCCACGTTTTCCTAAGGGAAAAAGTTGTCAGAGACAACCTTTTCCTAAGGAAAAGTTTCCAGACACCGCCTTATCCTACGGAAATGTTGTCAGAGACCAGCTTCACCGAAGAAAAATATGTCAGAGACCACCTTTTGCTAAGAGACCACTTTTTCGTAAGGCTGTCAGAGACCAGCTTCACCGAAGAAAAATATGTCAGAGACCACCTTTTCCAAAGGAAAAGTTGTCTTTTGCTAAGAAAAATTTGTCAGAGACCACTTTTTCCTAAGACAAAGTTGTCAGAGACCACCTTCTCCTAAGGAAAAGTTGTCAGAGACCACCTTTTCCTAAGGAAAAGTTGTCAGAGACCACCTTTTCCTAAGGAAAAGTTGTCAGAGACCACCTTTTCCTAAGGAAAAGTTGTCAGAGACCACCTTTTCCTAAGGAAAAGTTGTCAGAGACCACCTTTTCCTAAGGAAAAGATGTCAGAGACCACCTTTTCCTAAGGAAAAGTTGTCAGAGACCACCTTTTTCCAAGAAAAATTGTCAGAGATCACGTTTTCCTAAGGGAATGTTCCTTAAGACCATCTTTTCCTAAGATAAACTTGTCAGAGACCTCCTTTTCCTAAGAAAACGTTGTCAGAGACCACCTTTTCCTAAGGGAATGTTCCAGAGACAACCTTTTCCTAAGGAAAAGTTACCAGACGCCGCCTTATCCTACGGAAATGTTGTCAGAGACAACCTTTTCCAAAGGAAAAGTTGTCAGAGACCACCTTTTGCTAAGGAAAAGTTTTCTGATACCACCTTTTTCTAAGGAAAACCTTTTATTGAGTCCACCTTTTCCCGCGGAAAAGTTGTCAGAGACCACCGTTTCCTTAGGAAAAATTTTCAAAGACCACCCTTTTCTAGGAAAATGTTGTCAGAGACCTCCTTTTCCTAGGGAAAACTGTTAGGGACCAGCTTTTCCTAGGGAAAATTGTTAGGGGCCAGCTTTTCCTAGGGAAAATTTCCCTAGGAGAAGGTGACTGCTGACTACTTTCTATTGGAAAATGTGCTCTCTGAAAACTTTTCCTTAGCTAAAGGTAGTCTTTCACAACTTGTTGGTTCCACAACTTTTACTTAGGAAAAGATATGGTATCCGCTCTCCGAGATTAAATAATTAAGGATTTGCAAAAATATTTCGTTTTCCACATGATTCTGATGAATTTATAAAGTTGCTAATCATAATAATCTCTAAATTACCTCTGTCATAACTCTACCTATTGTCAACTCTGTGACAACATATCCCCATTATCCAGCTGTCTGTGAGGATGAAATTAATTGAATTCCCTCTGGATGGTCCTCAGGCAGAGAGGGTCTCAACTCATCACAAAACAATTTACATCATTTACGTACGTACCGGTACGGTGTGAGTGAGAAATGCTAAATCATTTGTAGTGTTCATGCTTCATTGCAGGAATTTATCCTTGTATTTCTGTTGCTTGCTACTGCTGCATCATTATTTTCATCCATTACATGACAGTCCTTGGGCAGATAAAAGTACATAGACAGGAAAGTGCCAATTTTTGCAGAGGTCCTTACATAAGAAGAGAGATCTCATTTCCATGTAGGGAGACTGATGCTGTATTAGGAAACTCAACAAAGGACATTAGAAGTTTTCCCTTTTTTTGGCAAAAAGAAAAAAATCAAAAGATGAAAGTGGGAAGGTTGAGTTGCAGAGAGACGGGTGTAGAAAAGTACAATGTTGTAACAATGTTAAATAGGATGTATAGTAGGGATGACAATAACCAAATGACATTTAAACATTTGATTGCAGCAATTGCAATTTTTTTTCAGTTACCAACAAGGGCATCATCTGTAAATTGGTCTTGTCATTAGACAATAAAGGACAGAAAATAATTGCCTCTAATAAACTAAGGAATTGAATACATTTTGTGATATTGAAATTTGATGTGGAAAAATTAGTTATAAATCATGTAGTGATTTTCTAAACATTTACGTTTTTTTGTGTAAAAAAAACTAAATGCATTTCTTTTAACAACTCTTGCGGGAAGTAGTGTCAAACGGCTTTAAGCTATTCAGTAGTTTTCCAATACAGGATTTAGCTGTGGCCACGAACTTTAATCCTCTTTCGCTGGACCGGCCAATAAATTTCAATACACCTTTGCTAATTCCTTGACTACAGAGAGTTCTCATAGTTTCAAACTTTTTCTTCCAAGTCTGTCCATTCAGCAATCTTCTTTGGTAGTTAACTCATAGTTTGATGACAACTTTTTTATTTTCTTTTGTTTTCCGTTGATTTCTTTAAAATTTGCTGCGGTTTGTAGCTCAGGAACGAGGGGATCAAACTTTCATAATTTCTAGTTCTATAGATTTCAGAGGCGCTCTAGAAAATTATCACATTTATAATGTTCCATGCGAAACGGGGACTCCATTGAACTTCTGTCCACACCCATCGCAGGGAATAATAGTTGCTACTACTCTTATCTTGTTGTGTTATCATCCCGTTTATCTTGATTTTCATAGTCATGCCAAAGTGCGACAGCAGCAACAGCACTCATGATGGCAACTATACCCCTGAATGCCGACATGGCATGCAAATGTTCCAGGCGGGCAAATGGCCTCAGCAGCTGAATTTGCTGTTGTGTTGCATAACCCTTAAGGGCACAGGAGGTGCCTGTAGCTGAGAATGCACAAGTAAAACAAATGAAAACGAAAAAGTTAGGTTGGCATTGGTCAGGTCGACTCATAAGTGCTTTAAAATATGGCTAAAACGGGGAATATAAAAAAAACTAAGACCAAATGATTCTTGCGTCAAACGCAAGAATCAAGGGATTGACATTAGGGTCAGGAGGGAAGGTACCGGTGTACCAGTGGGTTTAGGTAATGGGAAAGACCAAACCTCTTTCCTTGCTCCTCCCCTTGAACCAATTTGATTGCTGTAGAAAGTTGATGGATTTGAACATCAGCCAAGCCTATTAATCTCAATGAAGTAGGAGCCTTTGACCTTCTAAAGAGAAAGATCGGAGTACAGACACAGAAAGCGTTGTATTGGTTCCTCCTCCTTTTCGTCGCCGCACGTTCAGCAATAGTAATTTCGGCGTGCCGTCCCATAAGAAAGTGACCCGTCATGACAGACACGATAAGTGAGACATCCGGTCTCGATAACGACAGGAGGGCGTTGTTGAGTTTGGAGTTTAGGCAGGGTCACATCAGACTCGAATGTATGCAGACTTCCCGACTAGTGACCACCACATATTCCAGAATATTATTCGATGAGAGCACAGTTGGACTAGTTAAGGGACAGAAGAACAAAAATCCAACCAAAGAGAATGTCAGATGAATGGATGCAGGGACAGAAGGCTGACATAAGAGACATTTGAATGAACTATATCAGACAATTTGACACACAGACTGAGAGACAAGAGAGACTTACAGATAAGTACATCAAAAGCGATTGAGAGACAAACCCATACATTGACACATGAAACGATAAATAATGAAATGAGTGAAGGACAGTGGCGTGGATAAAGAAATAGACATATGTTTTTCGATTATCTGGAGGTGTGGAATCTTAAAAAAAATTATTCAGCCCGTACGGAAGAACATGTACGATTCTTATGTACTAAATCACACCACATAGCTCATATTCCTCCATTCCCGCAGAACTATCAGAGGCGGGTTCAGCTAAATAACCTGTTCTTCGTTTGATACTCTCTTAGAGTGTCATTATTTCGCTTTTACGGATTTTTTTTATATATATTGTAATGACCCGATGCACACTGGTTCCTGTTGTATGGGGAGGGCGGCCAAAAATACTTCTAGTTGAAGTAGAGGCTTCAAACTTAACACAAAATTTTTAAAAATTTTTAGTAAGATGATGTATACAAATCAGCTGGATCGGACCACCATATCATATAGCTGCCATAGGAACAATCAGTCTAAAATCGAGCTTTTGTTGGAAAAATCATTTTGTTTTAAACAACAAACGGCAAAAATGTAACATTAATTTAGCAACAACAACTACAAAATTATTAAAGATTTATTCATAGTTCATATGTACACGCATATATCAAAAACGAGAAAATTGGCATTGATATGTTGTCCCTAGGAAAATAATAAGATATTAGCATAGAAAAACCGAAAATAAACACAAAACATAAAATAAAAGCAACAACAACAACGCTTCTTGCATTTTTCCGGCGTCGTCAGTCGGTACCAGGGTATGAAGCCGACGCGGCGCAAATCGGCGGCGCGCCACAGCCGGCCATATATTTCCAGCCGGCGCCGCCGCCGATTTCAGCGGCTCACATCGGCTGAAACTCAGCCGCCGAACATTATTTAGTGAGTCAAATCGATTTATTTTATGCAACCATGAAAATTAAGAAAGTGACTACTAAGTAATACAATAGGGTCAGAAATTTTAATGAAGTTCATTTTTGCATAAAAATTTATAAAAAGTTTCTAAATTAATCTCGCTATCATTTATTTAAAGAAATGCATGTTTTGGTTTTTACGGAAAATACAATAGCTCTTGAGTGGCCGAACCAATTTTTACAAAGTCTACGTCGTTATATTTCACAACAAAGACTAATAAGTAGACATTTATTGAACTGATTTTCGACATTAAATCAAAACTTTAATTATAAGGTAAAAATTCAACAAATATATGTATGAAAGAAAAAAATAGATATTTTATATGGATTGTTCCAGTAAATCAATAGCTGATTTTAATAGCTTCGACTTTGGCTTACATGGAAGTTTTCTTTGACCCGTAATGAAAGGATCAGAGCTTAAAAGCAATCTGTTAAATAAATCGGTATTCGTCACGACTCTTGAAATTTTGCGCGTATGCTTCTGCAGCTTCTTCAGAAAGCTCTCCAATCGACACTAAGCAATTTTGTATGATATCAGGACCATGTAATAATACCTTATGAACCGAAGGAAGAAGGTAGTACCAAGGATATATACTGATCAGAAGTTTTGCTGTTTCTAAAGCATAGTCTCCGAATTTTGCGGGATTGATATTGTAGCTTGATGACATGGCCTGCAAAATTGTTGAGCATCTGATAATCAAGTCCTTGTCAATGCCTGTTATATTGGCAGTCATATTAAAAAATTTTCTCGCAGTATTTCCATCGTTAGACGTTCCACTTCCGCCTGTCTTAGGTTTGCGACTATTTCACTCATTTTTGTTCGAAACTCAGACTGAATATATTTTTTCCGAATTAGAAATTTCTCTTTAGCTATTTCAGAGCGTATTTGCCAAATTTTTAGATCTAATCTATACGATATATGCAGCAAATACTCAAAAAATCGTATGTAAGAATGCAATGGTGACAGCCCAAACTCATATCGTTCCTCATGAACCACTCTTTGTAGGCATACATCTAAGCTATTCATTTGAGTTGGAGTAGCTTCGCATATGTAACATTTCGCTGATGACGTTTCGCTTAAAGCATTACATATTTTGCCATTAACCATGGTGAGTTGCAAAGAATGTTCAATTTAAATTTTCTGATTTCCTATGAGAAATGTAGTATTGCTCTTCGGCGATGGACAGCTCAGTAGTTTCTTTCTTAAATTGAAATCTAATAGGTCTGCAGTACCGGGTCGACGATGGCCGAGGATTTTTCCAAACACAAATAGAATTGTTTGACTTCGTAATGAGTGTAAGCGGTACGAACGATGTTACAAACAAGCTATTATCTGCCAGGTCTTTATCTGCAACCTTTTGTTTATATTCCGCATGACCAGTGCTACCATCGAATCCCCACTTTCCTATTAAAATGAGATTATTTACCGAATCATCTTCTATATTATGGACAACTACATTCTGAAGCTGCAATATACGTGTTGCTGTATGGTCCAGAAAAATTTTGAAGTTCAACTTCAGCGTGGGATTCGTCTACTATGATATTATCTGGATAGCTTTTAGTTTTAGCCATCATAAGATTTTTGTAGCTAGGTTTTCGCAGAAATGGATTCGATTATAGCCAGCCAATCAGAATGGTTCTTCAAAACGGTTAATCGTGTACGCTTGCACTTTTGCAAAAACTTTATGCAAACGTTATTTAGACATTTTTTCAACTCATCCTGGTCTAGCTGATATCCTATATGATTGGCATGTTTTAAAATGGCATCCAGTGCATTATCACTTTTTTCTTTAGGTGAACCTGCTCTTCCACACCATATATCAAAAACGAGAAAATTGGCATTGATATGTTGTCCCTGCACTAAAAAAAAAGCGTACTGAAAATTAATGAATTTGTCGTAACTTTTAAGATTTCGGCAATGATTTCGAGCCAAAGACAATCGCAATAAAAATAAGAATGTTTTATAGTTAATTTAAAGACATGAATAGTACTTGTTTTGAGGAGGCATTTCATAGAATCAATAACTTTGTGTAATAAAACTAATTATGTTTGGTCTTAAAATAAGCACGTTTTGGCGTGAATTTAAGTATGGCGCGTGCTTATTTTTAGTAAAATATCATATAATTTAAAACATTATCGTAATAAAATTTAAAATGTTTGTCCTTGATATAAGAACATACTGGTAATTAATTTAAGGCATTCATGAATTTAAATACAATTTTTTTAGATATGTATGGAAAATTCGTTACATTATATTGATTATAATCTTCATTTTAATTTTACATTTTAACATTTAACATATTAAATGAATCATTTTCTTTGAAATCATTTACTATTCATAGAAAATGCTATAACACAACACTTTATCTTTCTAAATAAATAGTTTATTTGTTATATTTTATATTGGAAACGCCAAAAATAATATAATACATATTACGGATAACCTTGAACATTTTATATTGTATTGTTCGAATATTGTATTGTTATGTATCGATTCTATAGCGGGATTCGTTTCTCTATTTGTTTTCCATGAACAATTTTTATCGGAACCGACCTTAATGATTTTTAACCTAGAATTTGGCTGGAATTTAAATATAAATTGTAAAACTCATTTCCTGCAATTTGTAAATTTTTAATTCCCCACTGCATTTTTCATATATCCAAATAAACTTCAATTGCGCGAACTAAAATAAAAATAATTTAAATAGAAAACAAACAGAATGATTTATATACGATAAAGTATTAAAATAAATTTTATCATATAAAATGTCACAAAATGTTGAAAGATAAGAGATATATTAAAATCTTTGGAATATACTTACTTACACTGAAATATTTAAATATTTAGTCACTCTTCTTCTTATAGATCCATACAAAATTTGATGTACTAAAAGTTAAAAAAAATATTTATGTAAGATATTATTAATAATAGAAACTGATTGTTTTGAAAGTGGCGAAAGTGACATTTTTCATATAAATTGAGTGAGATAAATTGAAAAATATTTTTCTCAAAAAACTCAATCGTGACTTAGATTTTAAAATCTTAAGTTTTGTTAGCAAACAAAACTACAAAAACTTTTTAAAAATTACTTCTGTAAAACAAAAGCTAATGCTGCTTATGACATTCTTAACCCTGGTGTTAGGTTAGCAAATCTGTACGAATCCTAGATTAAGAGTCCATTTGGTCAACATTACATTTTTCATATAAAATGAATATGGAAGACAATATTTTATATTTATTTTTATCCAATACTTCGTGAAAAGAAAGCAGCTTATTTACAATTATTTTTGAGCAAAAACGCTTATTATTTTGATTTTAGTAAAACAAAAATATCCCTTGGACCAAATTATAGTTCAATATATATACTTATATATATTACCGTTTATAAAGGAAACGATACAAAAATTTGACCAAATGGGCCTAATCTAACAGCAGGTCTAATTATGAAGTACTTATGAAGCAATTATGAACACGAAATCAAGGAAAAATTTAAACTAAAATTAAAAAAAGGAAAAATCTTTTTAAATAAATTATATTTGGAAAACTTTTTAACAATAACTTTGTTTGTGTGAAAACACATATTTTATATGTGAACGTCAGTTCGCAAATATATTTTGTTTTAATACATTAATATATGCGTTCCAAATTAAATTTCTTGATTTTCAAATAAAATATATTTGTTCACAAATACATAATACTTACAAATATTGTTTCCAAATCTATTTCCTTTCAATTCAAACATTCCCATGTAGGTGTATGCTCACTTATTTTTTGCAAGTTATAAATGGCATTTAGCACTGCATTTTTCATATATCCATCAAATTTTTCTTCAAATATTGCGTGATCTAAAATTAAAATAATTACATTTTTTCTGAAAATAAAACAAATAAAATTATCTATAAACAAAAAAAATGGAAATAAATTTTATCATATCACAATTGGAAAACGCTGAAAACTAAGAGAAATATTTCAACCGTTTATATATAATACTTACGTTGAAATATTTTGTAAAATTTGCCACTCTTCTCACAAAAGACCAATTCTAAAATTGTTTTACTAAAAAAATTAAGAAAGATAGTTATATGTATAACATATTATTTATAATAAATTTCTATATTGCCACAAATAATTTTACATTTCTGCATTATGCGCTGGTATTTTTAATAAATAAATACTTTCAATTAAAATGTGTTTTGTTAATTTTGTAATTGCCAATAAGATGTTTATTTCAGGATAATAATATTATACTTCACGTACCTAAACATTTTCCCATTGTCTCTTTCAGTATTACAAAATCTATTACTCACATTTTTGTCATCCATTTGGCACAAATCTCTTCACAGGACTTACAAACAAGATCTCCTTCAAAAAAGCATGTACATCACCATAAAAAACATACAGCAAAAATAACTATGACACACGCACTCCCTTATTACAAAGATCGATGGTGACGCCGACGGCATAACCACATGTATACACACATGTACACGACGGTTTCATTTGTTGTTGTTGTTATGCTTTAGCAAAAATAACTGTTAACAGCCCATATTAAAATTATTTTCGGTGCAATATGCACGTATGTATGCACGTATACTTACATATTCACAGCAATCAAATTCTTTCAAAATCCGCGTCCCGAAAGCAGACAACCGTTTCCTTCCATCGCTTGTAAATAACTGACGATTTAAAAGAAAACGAACAGAACTGTTCTCTATTTTCTCTTCTAGCATTCCATAGCAATTATTGATTCACACATTACCAAACAATACTGATTCTCCGAGCGAGAGAGGGAGGGAGAGATTGTATAATTCTCTCGTATGTATTCTTAAAAATAATGACAATAGTCATACAATTTATTACCAAGACAGCCTTTCCTTTAAGAGGAGCATAGCCTTAAATTTATTACTCAAATATCTCATACTGTTAATTAAGTCCGATTCGGCATTAAAACTATGACATGTCTACGTCGTAGTGTTAATGTAGAAAATCCTTAAAAGTATTGAAATATTACTAAAAATAATGCGGATTGTCACAAAAATAATGATTTTTTTCTTTAATTTAAATGCGTACATTTAAAGAAGCACGTACACAAAACTAATGATTAGATAGACATTAATTCAAATTCAAAAAACTTTATATTAAGGAAAATTTCGTAAAAAACGTTTAAATTTTCATTATTTTAATGAAAATTGTCATTGAATTGATGCCGAGGTAGCATACTTAATATAAGAATGTGTCATCATTAGTTTTATTACTATTTTTTTTTCAGTGTGGGAAAATAATAAGATATTAGTATAGAAAAACCGAAAATAAACACAAAACATAAAATAAAAGCAACAACAACGCTGCTTGCATTTTTCCGGCGGCGTCAGTCGGTACTCGCAAAATACATGTGCTTTTTTAAAGTTGAGGTTAGGTTACCTTTTTGTATATAGCAAGAGCCTGGGCACCTATCGGCACTTGAATTAAACATCTCATATTCTTAAAATGTTAATTAACAACATACAAAAAGATTTCTTGAGTTGTAAGATGACGGTCATAACGAAAACTCTAATTAAAAACACAGAACGTCCACAATAAGGTACTTAACACAATACCGATTTGAACAAAACACAGCAGGAAGTACATTTACTTTTTGTTGTATAAGTATAGTTAGCACCTTTATTTATAATATTAATCCCTTCCATTGCACAATAACTTTGTTTTAAATGCTTTTATGAACTTTTCATTGAGAGCTCTACTTGCAAGTTGATCACGATGCAATACCAAAATAACATCATGCTGTCTCTTTCGATGCTATTCTTGAAGAGGACAGTTAGAACAAAACAAAAACAAGAATAAAGTTTAATAGCTAGACCAATTATGAAAAAGTGTTGATACATTTAAAGTCAAAATTTTAACTTTGTCTTTTTTATTTTTGGCCTATGGGAGGAACCACTGTGCGATGGGACATTGAGCGCCAATTTATATGAACAGTTGAGTTATCTACTCCTTAGTTGACGATCAGTTGGGTTATCTGATCTTTAGTTGACGACCTGTTGCGTTATGTACTCTATCTAATACTTAGTAAAATACTTGTTGGTTTATCTATTCCTTGGTTGACCACCAGTTGAGTTATCTGCTCTTTACGTGACGACCAGTTGGGTTATCTACTCTTTAGTTGACGACCAGTAGGCTTATCTTCTCCTTAGTTGACAATAAGTTAGGTTATCTGTTACTTAGTAAAATACCAGTTAGTTTATCTGATCCTTAGATGACGACCAGTTGAGTTATAAACTCTTTTTTGGAAGACCAGTTGAGTAATCTGCTCTTTAAGTGGCGCCTCATTGGGTTATCTACTCCTTAGTTGGCAATCAGTTAGGTTGCCTGATACTTAGTATAATACCAGTTGGTTTACATACCCCTTAGTTGACCACCAGTTGAGCTAACTACTCCTTACTTGACGACCAGTTGGGTTATCTACTCTTTAGCTGACGACCAGTAGGCTTATCTTCTCCTTAGTTGACAATAAGTTAGGATATCTGTTACTTAGTAAAATACCAGTTGGTTTATCTGATCCTTAGATGACGACCAGTTGAGTTATAAACTCTTTTTTGGAAGACCAGTTGAGTAATCTGCTCTTTAAGTGACGCCCTATTGGGTTATTTACTCCTTAGTTGACAATCAGTTAAGTTGCCAGATACTGAGAATAATTCCAGTTGGTTTAAATACTCCTTAGTTGACCACCAGTTGAGTTATCTACTCCTTACTTGACGACCAGTTGGGTTATCTACTCTTTAGTTGACGACCAGTAGGCTTATCTTCTCCTTAGTCCACAATAAGTTATGTTATCTGTTACTTAGTAAAATACCAGTGGGTTTATCTGATCCTTAGTTGACGACCAGTTGAGCTATAAACTTTTTGGAAGACCCGTTGAGTAATCTGCTCTTTAAGTGAAGCCCAATTGGGTTATCTACTCCTTAGTTGGCAATCTGTTAGGTTGCCTGATACTTAGTATAATACCAGTTGGTTTACATACCCCTTAGTTGACCACCAGTTGAGTTAACTTCTCCTTATTAACGACCAGTTGGGTTATCTACTCTTTAGTTGACGACCAGTAGGCTTATTTTCTCCTTAGTTGACAATAAGTTACGTTATCTACTACTTAGTAACCGACCCGTTGGGTTATCTACTTCTTAGTTGACAATAATTTAGATTAGTAAACTTAGTAAAATATCAGCTGGTTTATCTACACATTCGTTAACGACCAATTTGGTTATCTACTTCTTATTTGACGACTAGTTGAGTTATCTACTCCTAAGTTCAACGACTAAATAGTGAACACTAAATTGGTTTAAAATGTGATTGTGCGGTGTCTGACATAAAAGTCAAGTACTTTAGGCATTCCTTTAGAGCAACACTTGAATATGCCACAGGGTGTCAATTCATAACGGCTATAACTCTAGCTACCTATTCCAAGGGACAAATTACCAATTCCCTTTATGAGTGATTCACATCACCGTCTAAACGAGCATGATTTTACGTAGGGATTTTAAAAGAGAATTCAAAAAAGTTGCAGGGACAAGTTGCACCGTGTAAATTGGGTCCAACAAAATGGAGAGAAACCAATGCAGGAGCTAAAAATTTGCGGCCGATTGGTCTATCGCAATTTTTCCTTAAAACCCTGAACGGATTATTCGGTAGCTACTTTACAACTAAAATTAATCACAGCCCGCTACAGGGTAACAGATATTTGTGGGCATGCTTCTGATCTTATGGCAACAAATAACTGGATGTGGGCCTGCCCAAACTTCAAACGTACCAATGTACTGCTGTCGTTCCGAGACCGGACGTATCATGCCTTACTGGACGGAACGCAGAGAGGTTGATTTTAAGAACCGATGAACAGGGGGATTAGGATTTCAAAGGTACTCAAATTGAATCAACGGGAGGGGCTATCGTTATAAGCAGCTAGCTCTTAATCCTTGGTTATTTTAATGTAATATATTATTTAAAAACAGAAAATCAGTTAATAATATAAGCATCTTTTAAACATTTTTTTTTTAATTTCACTACTATATGCCAGTTATGAGCAATGTTCCAAATTGAGTCACTAACCGAAAATATCGTTATGTTTTTTAGGGCGAATATAAGGACAAAGAATGAATGCCACAAATCCCCTTTGCGACAGCTGTTGATGTTCTACGTGTAGAGCGGGTACGGTTCCAGTAACAGCCAGAAACAAGAACAATCTCTGCCCCTTCGCTGTCAACATGTATGAAGGCAGCAACTTTCCTCCATTCATGCCACCTATCCCTTCCCTGTTCTGATGACAACATTTAAGTTTTAAACGAAAACATAAAAAAAAATCTTCTTTTTTTGAGCCGCCTGTTGTCGATCTTAATAACATCCGTTTTAGCCACAAGGCTTAAACTTGGAGTACATGGTTGCATGTGTTGCATGATGCTGCAACAGCAGCATAATCAACCAGGAGCACTATGCTCCATGAACCTCAACAGTTAAGGAATATGTTTGCTATACTACTTACTAGGACGTTTTATTGTTCCAGTTGTTAGTCTTGAACCTTTTTGTTCCGCATTTCGTATTCAGGCCAAAATTCTCATTTGAAAATTGAAGCCACAAAACACAAGCAGCATTGAGGGCATTGTGCGGCGGTTGGGTTAGACAATATTTCGGAAGAACCTTAACGCTTGTCATGCGCTTCATGGAGGGGGATGGATGGCAGTGATGACGACTAAATGATCATTATCTTTATCGTTATCATATTCATGAGTACGCCAGAATCCACAGTATCTGCATTAGCAGTGGTGGCATTCGTATCAGCTTCGTCATGGTGTAGATGTACATATTTGTGGTTTAGTCCCAAGGAGATGAGGAAGATGTTTTGCAAAAGCAAAAAAAAAACACCAAACATCACATCATCTCTTAACATTTTTAAGATGACTAAGAGATAATAGACTGTTATATCGTCATGTCTGCGGAAGGGCTAATGGACGGACGAGCATTGAAACCTCTGAAAATTCTAAAGAGACAGATATACTTGGCATTTACATAGACAGACAGTCAAATCAAACAAACAGTCCAGACAGTCCCAGGGCACAAAATAAAAAATATGAACGATTGTTTTTAAGTATAATTTTGAAGTTGGGTTTTCCTCCCCCTTGGTAAACGACAAGGTGGGTTATCTACTACCTGGTAGAATACTAGATGGGTTATCTTTTCACTAGTAGATAACCAGTCACTCCTTCATAGAGGGCCAATTAGGTTATTTACTACTTAGTAAAATACCAGTTGGTTTATATACTCCGTAGTTGATGACCAGTAGGGTTATCTACACCCTTCTAAGGCCCAGATAGCTGTCATCTGTACTAGAGATGACATCTGAGGTATTCAAATACTCGTATACTAGGGAAGACCTTTGAGGTTTTCGCATATTAGATAATACGGTATTAATTTGTACTAGAGAAAGGTCTTCAACTATACTAGAGAATAACTTTGAAGTATTCACTTAAGCAAGATAAGACGTTATAGGTTCTCATCTATACTGTCCAAAAAATTTGCGGTATTCATCCACACTCGAACAGAACTGCGGTTTTCATCTATACTGTAGAAGACATTTCCGGTCTTTATCTATACTAAAGAATACCTTTGCGGTCTTCATCTATTCTAGAGAAAACCCTTTGCGATCTTCATCTATACTACAGAAGACCTTTGCGATCTTCATCTATACCACAGAAGACCTTTGCGGTATTCATATATACTAGAGAAGACATTGCGGTCTTCATCTCTACTAGAAAATACATTGCGGTCTTCATCTATACTAGGGAAGACCTTTGCGGTATTCATATATACTAGATAAGACATTGCGGTCTTCATATATACTGGATAAGAACTTTGCGGTCTTCATGTCTACTAGATAAGACCTTTGCGGTCTTCATCTATACAAGATAAGACCTTTGCGGTCTTCATCTACACTAGAGAAGAACTTTGCGGTATTCATATATACTAGAGAAGACATTGCGGTCTTCATATATACTGGATAAGACCTTTGCGGTCTTCATGTCTACTAGATAAGACCTTTGCGGTCTTCATCTATACAAGATAAGACCTTTGCGGTCTTCATCTACACTAGAGAAGAACTTTGCGGTCTTCATATATACTAGAGAAGACCTTTGCGGTCTTCATCTATACTAGAGAAGGCCTTTGCGGTCTTCATCTATACTAGAGAAGACCTTTGCGATTTTCATCTATAATACAGAAGACCTTTGCGGTATTCATATATACTAGAGAAGGCCTTTGCGGTCTTCATATATACTAGAGAAGACATTGCGGTGTTCATATATACTGGATAAGACCTTTGCGGTCTTCATCTCTACTAGATAAGACCTTTGCGGTCTTCATCTATACAAGATAAGACCTTTGCGGTCTTCATCTATACTAGAGAAGAACTTTGCGGTCTTCATATATACTAGAGAAGACCTTTGCGGTCTTCATCTATACTAGAGAAGACCTTTGCGGTCTTTATCTATACTAGAGAAGACCTTTGCGATCTTCATCTATAATACAGAAGACCTTTGCGGTATTCATATATACTAGAGAAGACCTTTGCGGTCTTCATCTATACTAGAGAAGTCCTTTGCGGTCTTCATCTATACTAGAGAAGACATTTGCGGTCTTCATATATACTAGAGAAGACCTTTGCGGTCTTCATCTATACTAGAGAAGACCTTTGCGATCTTCATCTATACTAGAGAAGACCTTTGCGGTCTTCTCTATACTAGAGAAGGCCTTTGCGGTCTTCATCTATACTAGAGAAGACCTTTGCGGTCTTTATCTATATTAGAGAAGACCTTTGCGATCTTCATCTATAATACAGAAGACCTTTGCGGTATTCATATATACTAGAGAAGGCCTTTGCGGTCTTCATATATACTAGAGAAGACATTGCGGTCTTCATCTATACTAGAGAAGACCTTTGCGGTCTTCATCTCTACTAGATAAGATCTTTGCGGTCTTCATCTATACTAGATAAGACCTTTGCGGTCTTCATCTATACTAGAGAAGGCTTTTGGGGTCTTCATCTATACTAGAGAAGACCTTTGTGGTCTTCATCTATACTAGAGAAGAACTTTGCGGTCTTCATCTATACTAGAGAAGTCCTTTGCGGTCTTCATCTATACTATAGAAGACATTTGCGGTCTTCATATATACTAGAGAAGACCTTTGCGGTCTTCATCTATACTAGAGAAGACCTTTGCGATCTTCATCTATACTAGAGAAGACCTTTGCGGTCTTCATCTATACTAGAGAAAACCTTTGCGGTCCTCATCTATACTAGAGAAGACCTTTGCGGTCTTCATCTATACTAGAAAGGACATTTGCGGTCTTCGTCTTTACAAAATAAGACATTTGTTTTCTTCATTTATATTAGAGAAGACCGTTGCGGTCTTCATCTATATTAGAAAAATTTGTTTCTGACCTTAGTTGATTTTATTTTATTTTCAATTAATACACACATGTATAGGTATACATATTTCACTAAATCCGAGTAATAAACATACATAAGTATAGATAATAAATTGATTCATATACATTTTTTACCCAAAAATAATCTGATAGAAATTTTAGTCAATTGTAAATATTTCGTTAGATATCAGATGTCATCAAAATAATCCATTACTTCTCAATTGAACTATTGCGATTACGTATAACTCTTGTAGATTAAATTTTTCCGGTTAAAAATACTGTGAAAAGAAAATCTGCTTCTGTTGTCAAACCAAAGAAGGTCTTAAACTTGAAGTTAGGTACAAATGATGGGAACATTTCCTCATTCAAGTAGAAATTCTGAAATGAAAAAACATAAATAACATAAGGCTAAAATATATCTCAATTTTTTACCAACTGCGGTGGACACTTGGAGGGTATTTCTGGTATATAACGTCTTACCATATTAAATACAATGTCAACCACTGGATTCTTTGCTGCAGACTTCCCTCTAGAAATTGGCATGCACTTATGGAAACATTATAAATCTTCCAGGTCTGACCATTTGGTCTGGTGGCCGTCAGCCCATCATGGATAACATTAAAGTCTCCGGGATCTTTGCGAAATATTGTTGTGCCATTAACAGCCTTATGCTTGTTATAATTAAATAGTTTAAAGTCGGTCCCTTCCAACATTTCTGGATTACTTCAAATTTCAGTGTTTCAAAGTCGATCACAAACGGACGCTAAATTGAATGAGAACTGATCAGTACCAAATGTTGGCGAAGGATGGCTGTGATACTCACCAATCCATGAACGTGAAGACAAGCTGCGAAAAGTGCCAGGAATTTAAGAAATAACTCCTGAGTATAAGCCTTTCTATTAAAAATTTAATAGTAGAGTTGCACTGAAATAAATTTTGCGAATGGCGAGGTTTATATATTTTATCAAATTAGTTGTTGCGAAGCGTATGAAAAGCTTAGGTAAATGGGCTATTAATTTTGATTGTTATACTATTGGACTCAGTGATAAAGCCATATATGCAATTAAACATGGGGAAATATAATTGCTGACTGAGCATTTAAGCACTACTATAGATTAAATGAGTGTGTGTTGTTCAATTATTATTGTTACCAATCCATTGGTCGTGGTAAAGTTATCCAAGTTATGAATGACACGCCAGTAAAACCCAATTTGTCAAAATATTGAAACAATTTCCAAAAAAATGTAATTAAATAATTTTCCGATATAATCACAAATAACCCAAACAAATTTTAATGAATACCTATGTTTTCAATGTAAAAAAATCACTACTCGGTTACTGAAATTATTCTTAATATATATATTAAAATTTTGTATGACCTTGATTGATAGTGAAACGACGTTGACGTTATGTACACAAGAAAAGAAAAAAAGTTTGACACTCAAAGAACTAAAACGCAATTAGATGTACTGTAAAATACAACGACGATACGATTGTGCTATTTATAGATCATATTAAAGCATGAAAAAGGATATATCCTAAAGGAAACTAATCTCAGTAGTGCTTAAATTGTGACCACTCACTGAACTGATTACGTAAGGATTGTCTAGTATGCTGGATGTTGTACGACTATGTAATCATACGTCTGTATCGGAGAAATCGCCTATTAGTAGAGGACCAGTTCGGGTATCAACTGCTTAGTATAACAAGATGGCTTATCTACTCCCTAGTAGAGGACCAGTTGGGTTATCAACTCCTTAGTAATGACAAGATGGGTTATAGACAGCCTAGTAGAGGATCAGTTGGCTTATTTACTCCTTACTATACGATACGTTCTCTACTCCCTAGTAAAGGACCCGTTCGGTTATTTTCTGCTTAGTATAGCAAGATGGTTGATCTACTCCCCAGTAGAGGATCATTTGGGTTATCTATACTAAGCAGTAGATAACCTAACTGATTGCTACAAATGTAGTCATCCGACCGCCCACGTAAGTTTACAATACCGAGCACATGATGGATAATAGAGTAGACATTTGCGATCTTCATCATTACTAGAACATTCCTATGCTGCCTTCGTATCTACTTGATAAGATCTTTGCAGTCTTCATCTTTACTAAAAAAGCTTTGAGGTACCAATGTACTCTAGAGGAGAGGAGGTATTCATGTATTATGTATAAGAACAGTTTGTTTTTGTCATTTGTCGATTTTATTTTATTTTTGATTAATACACATACATATACGAGTATACCAGTACACTGAAAAAATGTCATAAAATTAAAGAAATGCTCTAAAGACGACCTTAGTCTTCAAAATAAGTACATTTTGTACATAAAATTAAGAAAATTTACTTAAAATTAAGAAAATTACTTAATATTATTGAAATTATCTATATTTTAATTACAAAATGTACTTATTTTAAAAACTAATAAGGTCTTTGGAGCCATTCTTTAATTTTATGAACATTTTTTTTCAGTGTATATATAAATATCAATAAACCAAATAATTAACACATTTGAGTAAATAGACAATATTAATTACATTAGATATCAAATATCATCAAAGTTATCCAATACTAACCAAGAGAACTGTTGCGATGAACATTTTTAGATTCGATTTTTCCAGTTAAAAATAATTTCAAAAGAAAATCGTTCTCTCTTGTAAAACCAAAAACAGTCTTAAACTTGATGTTGGGTAAAAATGATGGGAACATTTCCTCATCCAAGTAGAAATTCACCAGTGAATATCGTTTGTTCTGAAATATAGAAACAAAATAATTAACAGATTTTCCATTTCAATATACATATCTCAGTTTGTATACCAACTGCGGTGGACACTTGGAGGGTAGGTCTGGAATATATTTTTTAATCGTATTAAACACAATGCTAGCCAATGGATTCTTTATTCCCAAACTCTCATCCACAAACTGGCAAACATTTATGGAGACATTATATATATTCCAGGGCTGGCCATTCGCTCTGGTGGCCGTCACCCAATGGGAAACCTTAAAGTCTCCAGGATCTTTGCGAAATATTGTCGTGCCATTAAGAGCCTTGTGTTTATTATAAACAAAAAGTTTAAAATCGGTGCCTTCCAAAATTTCGGGATTACTTTCAAATTTCATTGTTTCAATGTCGATCATAAACGGACGCTACATTGAATGAGAAAGGCTACTTTGAATAATAACGGCGAATAATTGTTGTGTCACTCACCAATCCATTGATGTGACCAAAAGTTCCAAAAAGAGCCAGAAATATTAGTAATAACTGCCGAGTATAAGCCATTCTTTTGAGAATTGAATAGAATAGTACCATTTGGACTGAAAATAATTTCACAAATGTTGAATTTCATATATTGCATCCAAGTAGTGGTTCGTTGGGTAATTGCGATATTACTCTGGTTTGGTATACTAATGGACTCTGCGATACATCTATACATTTAATTGGGCGTGTAGAAATATAATTTTGACCGAGCAGATACTATATGAATAGGAATATTATATCTGGGGAGCATTTTATGTGTATTTACTGTTGCTGTCAACCAAAGATTAATACTAAACCCTCCGGGATCTCGAAGAATGGACCTAAACTCGCTAGGGGCCTTATAACTCTTATAATTGCTTAATTTTATATATGTCTCTTCTACATTCTCGGGGTTTATTTCCTATCGGAGAATTTCACAATCACAAAAATGTTCTTATAAAGAAAATATCGAGTCCGATTGACAACAAATGACTTGCTAGCTTAATTGTTCAACGATAATTGTTACCAATACATTGATTATTGTATACAAATTCAAGATAGTTATCAAACTTATGAACGACACGCTGGCAAAAGCAATTTTGCTAAAATAATAAAATAATTTTCTAAAGCAATTTTCTAAAAAATGTTTTTCTGATATAATCATAAAAAACCAAAAAAATGTTTATATAATTAACTTTGTTGTCAAGGTAGAAATTTTACTATTCAGTTACTGAAATTATTTGAAATAAATATATTTTTCTAATTTTGCAGTTGTCATGTATGTTCTTGATTAATGCTGAAATGTGTTTGGCCTTATTTTTAAAACAAAAGAAAATTGCTTGAACTTAAATACAACGAGCTATACTGTAAAATAAAACGTCGTGCTGTAATTATATATGAAATTAAATTAAAGGAAAATCTCCCTTTTGGGCAAAAAGTGCCAATTTGCCTGAGTCTACTAATCTCAGAACCAAAGAATAATACTAAACCCTCCGGGATCTCGAAGAATGAACCTAAACTTGCTAAGGGCCTTATAATTCTTATAATTTCTTATGTCTCTTCTACATTCTCGGGGTTTATTTCATATTGGGGAATTGCTTTGCACCAACGCCTATAGCAGAGAAATCTACTAGTCTACTCTTAAGTGGAGTAGCAGATGGGTTATCAACTCCTTAGGTAACGACCAGTTCCATAAGAAATATGTAGTATATAACCTAACTGATACTCTTTTTCTTGGTAGAGGATCAGAGGATCAGTTTGGTCATCTACACCTTACTATATTACAAGATGTGTCATCTACTCCCAAATAGAGTAAAATTTGGGTTATCTACTCCGTAGTATAGGAAAATACGAGTGTATACTCCCGAGTAGAGTGCCAGTGGGGTTTTCGGCTCCCGGTTAGAGGACCAGTCGGGTTATATACTCCTGAGATGACGACCAGTTGGGTTATATACTCCCTATTAGAGGACCAGTTGGGTTATATACTCCTTAGTAGAGGATCGGGATCGGTTATCTACTCCTTAGTATACGCAAAATGTGTTATCCACTCCCCAATAGAGGACCATTTGGGATATTTACTCCCTAGTATACGACAACACGGGTTATCTACTCCTTAATAGAGGAACAGTTGGTTTATCTAAACCTTTGTGTAGGAAAATATGAGTTATATATTCCCTAGTAGATGGCCAATTGCGTTATTGACTCTCTGGTACAGGACCAGTTGGGTTATATACCCCCTATTAGAGGACAACTTGGGTTATCTCCTCCTTAGATGCCGACCAGTTAGGTAATATAATCCCTATTAGACGACCAGTTAGGATATCTACACCTTAGAATACGACACTATGTTTTATCGACTCCTTAGTATATGACAAGATGGATTATCTACTCTCTAATAGAGGACTAACTGGATTTTCTACTCCCTACTGTAGAGGGCCAGTTGTATTGTCGACTGACTAGGTCAGGACAAGTTGGGCTATCTACTTGTTAGATGACGACCAGTTGGGTTATATACTCCTTATTAGAGGACCAGTTGTGTTCTTTTAACTCCTTAGAATAGGATCAGTATAGGAAAATACGAGTTATCTACACCCTAATAGAGGACCAGTTGGGTTATCGGATACGTAGTACAGGACAGGTAAGGTTATCTACTCCTTTCTTGACGACTAGTTGGGTTATATACCCCCTTTTAGAGGACAAGTTGGGTTTTCTAGTCCTTAGTATACAACAAGATTGGTCATCTACTCCATAATAGAAGACTAACTGGATTATCTACTACTTCTTGTAAGAAAATATGAGTTATCTACCTCCTAGTAGAGGACCAGTTGGGATATCTACTCCTTCCCTTGGGTTATCTACTCTTTCGTATAGGAAAATACGCGTTTCTACTCCCTAGCATATTGCCAGTTGGGTTATCAGATCCCTAGTACAGGACAGGTTGGTTTATCTACTCCTTAGATGACACCCAATTTGATTATATGCTACCTATTACAGGACCAGCTGGGTTATCTACTCCTTAGTAGAGGATTAGTTGGTTTTTCTATTTCTAAGTAAACGACAATATGGGTTATTTTCTCCCTAAGATACAGCTAATTGGGCTATTTACTCCTTTGTTCACGACTAGTTGGGTTTTATACCCCCTTTTAGAGGTCAAGTTGGGTTATCTAGTCCTTAGTATACGACAAGATGGTTTATCTACTCGCTAATAGAGGACTAACTGGATTATCTATTCCTTCCTGTAGTAAAATATGAGTTATCTACCTCCTAGTGGAGGATCAGTGGGGATAATTACTCCTAAGTATACGACAATATGGGTTATACTTCCTAATGTAGTACCAGTTGGGTTATCTACTCCTTCGTATAGGAAAATACGAGTTATCTACTCCCTAGTAGAGGGCCAGTTGGGTTATAGGAAACGCAGTACAGGACAGATTGGGCTATCTACTCTTTAGTTGACAACCAGTTTGGTTATATACTACCTATAACAGGACCAACTGGTTTATCTACTTCTTAGTAGATGATTACTTTATTTATCTTCTCCTTAGTATACGACAATATGGGTTATTTACTCCCTAATAGACAACTTATTGGATTATCTACCCCTTTGTTGAAGACTAGTTGTTGACTCCTATACGACAATATGGGTTATCTACTCCCTAAAACAGGACTAATTTGGCTGTCAACTCCTTCGTGCAGAAAAATATGAGTTATGAGACGATAGTTGTGTTATCTACTCCCTTATAGAGGACCAGCTTGTTTATCTCATTAGTAAAATACCAGTTGGTTTACCCCTTAGTTGATTACTAATTGTGTTATCTACTCCCTAGTAGGTAACCATTTGGGTTATCTACTATTTACTAAAATAACAGTTGGTTTATCTACTACTTAGTAAAATACCAGTTGGTTTATCTACTTCTTATTTGACGATCAGTTGGGTTATCTACTGCTAAGTGAAATACATGTTGGTTTACTTTCTCCCTAGTAGAAGACGACCCGTTGTGTTATCGGCTCCTTAATAGAAAACTAGGTGGGTACAGTTTTCGAAGTTTAACGATTGAATGGCAAACATTCTATTGGTTTCAAATGTGCCTTAGGCTGTGTCTGACATTGGTACAGTAGGTATTGCTTTGTACCTCTACTTTACTCCAATGACAAAAATATGTTAAAGTTGGCGGTTATTTTCACAAAACATTGACAATCTGCGAACCGATCCCTGTCCTGAATTTACCTAATACATTTGCGGCCGCTCAACATTATATATCGTAGCCATGGCATTGTCCGCGAAGGAACAATTGGTGGTACATGTAAATGCAGACATCACTAATCGCACTCGGTTGTATCCACTCTTTGACAAGTAGCAAGACACAATCAGACAGTGCTGCATAAAAAGTTGGCATTTAGGGAGGTATTAAAAATAAATAAATATTCTTGGCCGTATGTCAAACAATTACAGGTAGTCACTAGACAGAAACTTTAGAAATACATTGCAAACAGATATGGACCTGACCAATCGCGAAACGTACCAACACCCTGCTGCTTTTATCAAGATTGGCCGTCAAACTTATAGTGTCTATCTTGATGGGGCACTGTCTTACGGCATAGCAAGATGAGTCTTCAGAGATAACTTTTGCAGGAGCTGCAGTAATAGAATAGTACACATTGTATTTCTTTAGAAAGCGGAAGGCTGTGATACTTCGCAATCGGTGACGGCGAGACCAATGCGCCTCATTCAATCAATAAAGCTACCAGTTGAAAAGCCGCGATTGCAGTCCTTCAACCTGCTAATGATGGAATTCGCATCAGATGATGTAGTCGGATTTCAAGCATGTGTCCAGGGCCGAGACTGGATATCTTCACTGTCGATAGCATTTAGTACCGCACCTGGACCATCAGATTTCACCTCACCTATTATTTTTTCAGAGCGTAGCGGTAGCCCTCTACATATAGCACATCTCTCAACCGGATTAATTTTATGCAGTCTAACTTGCTCTGTTAGACACCTTAAGAACGCTAGAGTATATAGAAGAGAGTCTGTCCTCTATAGCACTCCACTTGAACCTAGGGATATTGCTATACTCCTCTGTCCTAGTGATAACTACAGAGTCGTTCTTCAAAATGTCATTACAGGGCCGTGAACCAGCACTACGACTCAGCACTTTGGTCCTTTTGAAAGCTGTCGGTTCATCTGGAGAGGACAAGATTTCCCCTTTTCGTTAAAATGTCTCAAGTGTCAAGGCATCACCATCTCAACAAATCTACCACCAGTTTTAATAATGGTGACACGTGTTTGAGACAAAAAACACCTAAAAATCAACAACAACAAAAAATAATGTTATGAAAGCTAAACCGCACAGCAATGGGTGGGCTGTCTAACCCTTCTCTTATGAAGTAATCATAAAGCGACTGTGGACACTATTAAAAGTAGACCTCTGTCAACATGGTTTACCTTAAAAAAATACATTTGAAAAAGGTGAAAAGCCGCATTAATTTAAAAAAACATGTTCCCAGAAATTCCTCTACCTTTGGGAGATTTTGCATAAAATCTAACACTCTCCGGTGAAAGGTTTAATAAAAAGCAAAATGTTCTGGAATAAAGCAAATACAGAAATTCAAACCTTTTTCTTGTTTATAATCTACAGCTCAAGTGTATTTGTTTTCTTTCTTATATGGCTAGTTTATCAAAAAATAATTTGTATCCCTTGTTAGCCCACCACCAAATGAGATTGTCATAAAATGTTTGTCCCATAACACTCAAAGTGTTCCCAAATACCAATGTCAGGACCCCCAACACCTGTAGGAATGAGCACAAAGACCTTCATCATCACAATGACAAATCTCTTAACATTTGGTCTGACAGTTTTGCCAGTTCATGGCTTTCTGCTTGGCTACTGTTGACCTGACATACAAAACTAAATCCCTTCACAATTGTACATTAAAATAATCCACAATGGAATGACAGCTAAACTAAGGACCAAGGAGCTTATTCATGAAGTGAGGACAAAAAAACAATTATAACAAACAAGAAAAAAGTCACGCAGTAAAATGACAAGCTGCTTGCGGAATTAACTAAAGTGGCAACTTCCTCATTTTCAATTAATGTTTCTCTAAATGAGGATTTTATGGTTTGAATCCCGCACTAAGTTAGCACAAATGTGCATCAGCAGCCAAGTAGGACACCATGCAATGTTTCCTTCTCACAACTGCGACCATGACGATGGCAGGCAAAGCATCATAAAAGTTCTGTAGATGAAAACAAACAATCCAGACATACTGCGACATACTGAGACCGGCATGACATGGGCTTACCTGGACGGCTTCATCGTTTTGCTTTGGCGTGAAAAATGCTTATGCCTGTTGTAGGTAGGGGAAATTATTTCGAACATGTAAGGGATTACACGAATGAGTATATATATATTTGTGGCTAAAGAGCTGGACATGAAGTTTTGCAGACTAACTGCAGATGTATGTCTTCAAATTAAGGTCTCAAAATTAGCACATAAAGTTCTGCAGTAGAAATGCCGCTGATTGAGATCTGAAGATCAATTAGGATGCAGATCTGCAAGGTGAAGTTTATTTAAAGAATATACATGGGTAACCATATGAATACTTAAATTTTCATCAGCATAGATGTCCGGATAATAAGGACTTTTCGAGGCAAATAAAGAAGATTTGCAGGATGATATACATACTCGTAGATATACATATAGATGATATCTATCGGCAGATATCAATAGATAGATATCATATCATACATCAGGTGTCAATGCAGATAGATATCATTAGATATAGATCCATACATGAATAAGAACTGTAGATGAAGCTAATTTGAATAAAGAAATTGTGAACATCTCCTTCTTATGAAGATCTGCCATAAGCTATCTATATATGGAAGTCTGCACTAAAGTAGATCCCTAAATGATTTATGCAAGAAAATTTCCATCACAAAATCTTCTAACGAAGGCTAGCCGTTAGCTATATTTTATGAAGATCGACACAGCAAAAACTGCAGGAAAAAACTCTACAGACGAGGATCCACATACAAAGATTTGCCGATAAATATCACTGGATTGTAGGAACTTGCAGGTCAATATTTGCAGACGTTGGTTTTCATGTGCAAATAAATTAATGAGTTTATATAGATTTGTAGCTAGAGTTCGATAGGGGAAGTCCTGCAGACTAATAGTAGATGAATATCTCAACATCAACAAATAAAGTAATACATATGTAGATCTGCATATGCAGAAGAAATGCTACAGATTGAGATCAGTTAATGAAAACAGATCCAGAAAATGTATAAATGAAGTTGTGCACACACAGATCTGCAAAGTGAAGTTGCTCTGCAGAACTTACATGTACTCGAAGATATTTTTAAGGATGTTCGGCTCAGAAGGACATCTGCCTGCGAAAATCTACAGACATGCAAATGTCTGCAGATTGAAATCATTAGATATAGGCCAATGCATGAGGAAGAACTGCAGACGAAGCAATCCTGTAAAAGGAAATCTTAAAATAAAGCCTTCATATTTGTTAATGAATATCGACACACCAGAAAGTAAAGGAAAAACTCTACGGGCGAGTTTTACAATAAAGTATAGATGATACTTGCAGGTCAATATTTGTAGATTTAGTTTTTCAGTTGCAAATAAATGGATGAGTTTATGCATATTTGTAGCTAAAGATCTGTTGGAGAAGTTATGCAGACTAAAGCAGACAAATATCTTCATATGAATATCTCAAAATCAGCAAATAAGATCTGCATATGAAGAAGAACTGCTATGGAGAGAGAGAGATCTATTGATAAAAGGTATATAAATAAGGTTGTGCAGATACACATCTGCAAATTAAAGTCATTAGATATAGTTCAAAGCATGAAGAAGAACTGCAGATGAAGCAAAGTGTAGAAAAAAATCTTGAATTAAATACTTCATATAAAGTTCTGTCATTAGCGATTTATAAATGAGAGACTGCACTAAAGTAGATCCGACGATGATGTATGAAAGAAAACTTCCATCTGAAAATCTTCTAACGACGTCTAGCTCTTAGCTATTAGTTGATGAATATTAACACAGCAAAAAGTGAATGAAAAACGAATATCCACATACCAAGATCTGCTTACAATTACCTATGAATGATTATTGCAGCAGTTCAATAATTGTAGATGTAGTTTTGCTGATGAGTAAAGTCTCCGGGAGAATATAGAGTGGCCGATAGAGATATGCAGACGAATTAAACATCGGGTAATAAAAATCTGTGTGCGAAGACTTGCAGCAGAGTTTTTGTTGCCGAAGTGCTAATAGAAATGATGATAAAATTGTGTACATGAAGGAGATACCGCTGGTGTTAAAGTTCTGTGGATTATTTTTCTGAAGATACATTTTTATTAAGTAATATATATCATTGAAGAACTGCAGGTGAAAATCTGCAGATGAATACCTTCTAATGAAAATCAGCATATCTGTAGTTAAAGATCTTCAGAGGAAAATACAAATCATAGATCTCAAAAGATTAATAATTGCAATTGCAAAGCCGACGATGAATTTTTGCAGATCATGATAATCACCAAATAATTACATATCTGCAGATAATGATCTGTATATTTGAAATTGCCAATGATGATCTGCAGGTTAAACGGAAGTCATATAGAGTTGTGGAAATATACTTGGTTTGTTGTAGTTGAGCTTTAGAAGAAGATCGCACTACATCTGCATCTAGATATAAATCTGCAAAATTCTACATTTAATCCTTATATCGTGGATTTAATCACTATCTAATCACATTTTGTCTCTCATAGATAACTTGTTTGTTTGTGTAACCTAACCCCCACGGCAGCACATGACCACTATGTGTCAGTGACTGCTATCCACTGGTATGCCACTTGTTAGGTTGCCTATTTCAATGTTTGTAAGTAAAGAGAGAAAAAACTTGTAATTGATTGTTTCTGACCTCGTTGGTGCAAGGTCAAGTTGTCGCTCTAAGAGTTTGTCTTTGGTTGGGTTCACTGGTGTATGAGAGAGTGGAAATATTTATTTTTTAACCGCTTTTTTTGTAAAGTACCCAGTAAAACTATTGGCTATCAGAGTAAATGGTTACACATTTAAGGAACCACTGGAGAAATTGGCGAACATGCCTAGGAATGGTTGGAAAACATATAGTACTATTTGAAAGCGTTTTATGTCGGTTGATATGTATTGATTTGCAGATATGATAGGTGACGACTGACTACGGATACTGAGTTAATCTACGAGTAAATGATAAGTAACTGACCTTATATCTCTTTTGTATTTCAGTACTTAAAATTTTCAGCGGACAGTGCTAAGTTTCTCTGGGTTGTTGTTGACGCACCTTTACCTTCCCTCCATCCGTGCCGTGGGGTTTACCTGCTCCGTCACTTCCACTGAAGTGTCGGCAACAACCCAGAAAAAGGTGGTGTCCATGGTGCAATCATGCTAACAAACATTAGAGCTGTCGGTTGCCATGTGTCTGCTTACTGTTCCCTCGCCTCCCAGCTTCGTACAGCCCATCAACTAAATTCAAAATCTTGTCTCCTGTAGCAGCAATCATTTCGGCATAGGTCTATGCACGGTGGCCCCTTGAGCTATAACCGACAAACAAACAAGCCAACAAAACGAAACGAAGAAGAGAAAGGTTAAAGAGTTTACACCACTCTAACGAGTTGTCATGGCTCGTATGGACTGACTGATGAAGGATGAAGAAAAAACTGCTGAACTTTACTTAGGTGTACGTAGTCCAGGTGGAGAGGAGTGTAACCAAAAAGTAACACAAATATTGTGATTTGGTTAACCCAACGTAACGTACCAAGTTTGAGTAAAAGGAGGAGGCAATGATGATGCATGACCCATGTGCAGACACACACTCACAGGTTTTGGAGTGAGGAATGTCAGAGACTTGCACCTGTTGGGATAGCCATTTAAAACAAGAGACATACATTTGTATAGCTTCGGGTCAAAAAATGTTGGAAGTTAATGTTTTTAAGAAAAAAAAAATATTAGCCTTTGTTGCTGTAGGAAAGGTTGTCTCGATTTTGATAGACCATCACCTGAATGTTGGGAAAAACGTTGCCTTAAAGTCAATTTATCAATTAATATTTAATGAGGTAGAAGCTAATACCACTCCGGCATTTTCCGTTTTATTCGACAAAAGGTTTTGTTATTTCCTTTTTCTTCTTTTGGGGTTCATTACGTTTTTTACTTTTGTTTTTTATTTTTTTGTTTAAGTAGCATATCTTTATGGATGCCATCGCAAGGATATTGGTTGCAAGGACATTGAAAGAGAAAGACAGTGTTCAGTTTTTCCTTTTTTGAATGACATACGAAAGGATGAAATAAATTCAGTCAATCCTTTTGAATAATACCCTATTTAGCTTTAGCTTTAGCTTTAGCTTTAGCTTTAGCTTTAGCTTTAGCTTTAGCTTTAGCTTTAGCTTTAGCTTTAGCTTTAGCTTTAGCTTTAGCTTTAGCTTTAGCTTTAGCTTTAGCTTTAGCTTTAGCTTTAGCTTTAGCTTTAGCTTTAGCTTTAGCTTTAGCTTTAGCTTTAGCTTTAGCTTTAGCTTTAGCTTTAGCTTTAGCTTTAGCTTTAGCTTTAGCTTTAGCTTTAGCTTTAGCTTTAGCTTTAGCTTTAGCTTTAGCTTTAGCTTTAGCTTTAGCTTTAGCTTTAGCTTTAGCTTTAGCTTTAGCTTTAGCTTTAGCTTTAGCTTTAGCTTTAGCTTTAGCTTTAGCTTTAGCTTTAGCTTTAGCTTTAGCTGTGCCTGGTTGTTGATTTTTTTTCGGGGAAAGAACGTGTTTTGTTCTTCTTAAATCCCAACACGTTCAAGTGGTTTGAATGTTTGCCTTTTAATTATACATCAATACGAATATATGTACAGGTGAAAAAGAGGCGAAAAAGAAAAACATTAAGCAAATAGGCCTCCAAAAATGGGAATGAAGTTGAGAAGGGGAAAATAAAATGCTAAATTTAATTATTGAGTTTAAAGACGTGATGGATGGATGGGCAGACGTGATGGATGGACATACATCATTTTATTATTTAAAAAGGATTTATTTAAGAGATTAGGGGATTAGAATTAAAAAATTGCTCTACTAGACTAGATGATATTAAAACAGTGTACAAAGGTTATGTTATACATTTATTTTTATTTGCATCAATTTTATTTGTTACAGAGAAATAATTTTATTTGTTTTTTATGTTAATTTTTAACTCAAATTTAAATTTAAAAATTTGGTAATCGTTTAGCTTGAAAAGACCTTCGAGAGAGACTCCTCTCTCTTCTAGGATTTCTGCGAATTTCTATTGCGATATAGTTGACCATTTTTAGATTCAACATGAGCTGTTAAGGATACCTCCATGACATATTCTTTTTTTTGTATAACGCCAAAGAACGTCTTAAAAGTAGCCTCAGGCAAATAAGGTGGGAACGAATCTTCTTTAAAGTAAAAGTTCATAATTGAATAGACCTGATTCTGAAATTATTTCAAATAATAAGACAATTTTTATAAATATATATAAGTAATTCTAATCACTACATTCCAAACCTTTTTCAGTGGACACTTGTTAGGCAGTTCTGGTATTACATTTCTCAATTCCTTCACCACAACATTGGCAATTGGATTAGTTTTGCCGAACGTATTTTCAATTATCTGGCAGGCATTAAGTGTTATATTATAGACATTCCAAGGCTGACCATTGAATTTGGTGGCGGCCACCCAGTTTATAACACTAAAATCGTTTGCATCTTTCGATAAGACAAAGGAACCATTCACAGCTTTGTGATTGTTATAATCCACCAGTTGCAGGGTCATTGATTTGATAATATTCTTATTGAATTTATATGTCATGGTGTCAAAGTCCATTATAAAGGAACGCTAGAAAATCATAAGGAATGAGCAACATCATCAAAAAGACGGGGATTGAACTTATTAATAATAGTATTTAATTAGTAAAAATTCCTATAAAACTCATATTTTCTACAAAGAATTTTAGTCTAGAAAATTAACAGAGGTTGACTCCAGTATAGAGGCCTAAGACCTCAGCTGTCGGCCTTACTACAAAGATAGATCTCACAGTTGTACTTTAGTACAGAGTATCATTTCAGAGTTATAATCTAAGTATAGCGGAAGAACTTAGAGGTCGGTTCTAGTATACAGGTAGACCCTAGAGGTGGACTCTAGTGTATATATAGACATTACGAAAGCAATACTATAGAGTAAGACCTTAGAGGTCGACTCAAGTATAACGAACACTTTAGAGGTTGACTTTAGTATAGAGGGATACCTTAGAGATTGACTCTAGTATAGAGGAAAACCTTAGAGATCGACTTTAGTATAGAGGAAGACCATAGAGGTCGACTATAGTATAGAAAGATCCCTTAGAGCCGACTCTAGCATAGAAAAAGGCCTTACAGGCGACTCTGGTATAGAGGAAGACCTTGGAGGTCGACTCTGGTATATACGAAGATCTAAGAGGTCGACTCTAGAACAGATTATGACCTTAGAGGTCGACTCTGGTATAGAGAAAGACCTTAGTGGTCGACTCTAGTTTAGAGGATTACCTTAGAGGATGACCTTAGAGGTTGCCTATAGTATAGAGAAAGACCTTAGAGGTCGACTCGAGTATAGAGGAAGACCTTAGTGGTCGACTCTAGAATAGATTAAGACCTTAGAGGTCGACTCAGGTATATGGGGAAGATTTTAGAGGTCGACTCTAGTGTAGACCAAGACCTTAGAGGCGACTCTGGTATAGAGGAAGACCTTTGAGGTCGACTCTAGAACAGATTAAGACTTTAGAGGCAACTCTGGTATAGAGGAAGACCTTAAAGGTCGACTCTAGCATAGAGGAAGACCTTAGAGGTCGAGTCTAGAATAGATTAAAACCTTAGAGGCGACGCTGGTATAGAAGGAGACCTTAGAGGCGACGCTGGTATCGAAGGAGACCTTAGAGGTCGACTCTGGTATATAGGAAGACCTTAGAGGTCGACTCTGGTATAGCGAAAGACTTTAAAGTCGACTCTAATCTAGGGGAAGACGTTAGAGGTCGACACTAGAATAGATTAAGACCTTAGAGGTCGGCGCTAGTATAGAGCCAGACCTGAGAGGTGGACTCTAGAATAGATTAAGACCTTAGAGATCGACTCTAGAATAGAGAAATACCTTAGAGGTCGACTCTAGTATAGAGGAAGACCTTAGAGGTCGACTATAGTTTCGAGGATGGTCTTTGAGGTCGACTCTTGAACAGAGGAATATGTTAGAGTTGGACTCTAGTATAGAGGAATGCCTTAGATGTAGAGGTCGACTCTAGTATAGAGGAAGACCTTAGATGTCAAAGTTAGTCTGCAGAAAGTCCTTAGAGGTCGGCTCTGGTTAGGGGAATATCTTAGAGGTTGACTCTAATATATAGGAAGAAAAAGTCCTTAGAGGCGACTCTGGTATACAGGAAGGCCTTAGAGACCGACTCTGGCATATAGGAAGATCTAAGAGGTCGACTCTAGTATAGAGGAATTCCTTAGAGGTCGACTCTAGAATAGAGGAAGACCTTAGAGGTTGACTCTAGTATAGAAGAAGACCTTAGAGTTCGACTGTGGTATAGAGGAAAACCTTAGAAACAGACTCTAGTATATAAGAATACCTTATAGTTCTCCTCCTTAGACTCCTTAGAGTTCGCCTCTTGTATAAAGGAAGACCTTAGAGGTCGACTCTGGTACAAAGGAAGTCCTTAGAGATCGACTCTTTTATTTTGGAAGACCTTATAGTTCGACTCTAGTACTCGTATATCGGAAGACCTTATGGTTCGATTATATTCTAGAGGAAGACCTAAGAGGTCGACTCTGGTGTATAGGAAGGAAATTCGACTCTAGTATAGAGAAAGACCTTGGAATTCGACTGTAGTATAGAGGAAGATTTTAGAGTTTCTAGATTCTAGTAGATGTGAAGACCCTAGGGGTCAGTTCGACTAATTTGATTTGGAAACATTTTTACACTGCAATACAGACATCGTCACATGAAATCAACTTTAAACATTTTGTACATACCAAACTATATACACCGCAAAAATTACAAATTGTAACACAAATAAAACAACAATATAGACGATTTCGGACCATTTTCGAGAAGTTTTCAAAATATACTGATGAGCTCATAAGCTGATGATTTGTAAGCTTTTGAAAATGTCCCATTAGTAGAGGATAATTGCACCAATCATCTGCATCTACGTACTCTATTGAAATTTGTTATTTTTTGTCAAATATTTTTTGGGTGATTATAGAAAAAGTTAATTATGATTTGATTGGGAGATATCATAAGAAAATAGCCATTGAGTATGTGAAACAATATTGGGTTTGCGCGCCATTGGTTATATATAACGTACATAAGTGAACGTTATTCTCACATACATGTACATATATAAATTTGTATATATTCTGTTGTGTAAACATATCGACTATTAAAATAGAATTTCACTGAACTACAGCCAATTTAGATCTAAAACTGTGAACAATATTTTCAGTAAAATGTCCCTTTCATAGAACGAAAAATTTAAAAATATCCGGAAAATACTCAAAAAATGTTAACAATGTTTTTGATTGGGTAATATACTAAAATATTGGATACATTTTTTGACTAAGGAGGTTCTATTACTCGCCCGCAAAGAAAAAATTCGTTTCTGAGAAACGAAAAATTAGACAACTACAATTCTCGTTTACGACGACTGAAATTCTTTTGGTCAGAACAAAAAATTGCTTACGCGAAATAAGTTTCTGTCACAACAAACGAAATTTCAGTTCCGGCAAACGAGAATTGTAGTTATCTAATATTTCGTTTCGCAGAAACGAATTTTTTTGCAGATTTCCGCAGTAGATTAGATGATTCCGCGAGCCATCTGCTTTAGATTAGATGATAGCTTGAGTTGTCTGCTATAGGCAAGATAATCTGCTGTATAATATATAGATGCCTCCACGGATCATCAGTGTGGAGTAGATGACTCCACGAGTCGTCTACTATAGAGTAGATGCTCCACGGGTAATCTGCAGTAGCCATCTCCACGGATCATCTGCTTTAGATTAGATGAGAACTTGAGTTGTCTGATGTAGACAAGATCAATCAACGAGTCAAATACTGTAAAGTAGATGAGTGCTCTGACCATCTGCTGTTGATAAAACGACTCCACGAATTATCAAATGTAAAGTAGATGACTCCTTGAGATGTCTGCTCTCAAGTAGAGGAGACATAGGAGTCATTTACTGTAAAATAGATGAGTCAAGGAGTCGTCAATTGAAGCATATTCGCGAATAACGTTGTAAGCGCCATTACAAAAAGCGCCTTATGAAGAAAAATAATTTGTAATTAATTAAATACATACAATTTTTATGAAACATTTCTTTTATAAAATAGATTTTTAATGCAGCTATGTATATGAGTGAAAAAAAGAAAATTTTGAAAGTGACTGCTACTTTTAAAACGTTTGTTACGAATTTTTGACCATTTGAATTTTGTCGTTTAGATTATATGACTCAATGTGTCGTTAACTGTAGAGTAGATGACTACTTGACTCGCTTACTGTAGATTAGATGAGGCTACCTGTTGTCTATTATGAAAAAAATTACACTTCGAATGACCTACTGTCAAGTAGATGACACCATGTGACCTCTACTGTTGAGTAGGTGACTGTATATCAGATGACATTAGTTTCACGTGACGTATACTATTGATTTGACGAATCGTCTATTGTTGAGAAGATGAACCCACGTGTCGTCAAATGTGAAGTAGTCGACTCTTCTCGAGTAGACTAGCGTTCGCCCCAGGAGTAGTCTTCTCTCGAGTAGATGAGTAGACTAGGAGCGGTCTACTATCGAGTAGATGAGTAGACTAGGAGCGGTCTACTATCGAGTAGTTGACTCTACGAGTCGCCTACTTTAGATTAGATCAATCTACGTGTCGTCTACTATAGAGTCTTCTAAAGATATAGAGGGTCTTCTCTCGAGTAGATGAGTAGACTAGGAGCGGTCTACTGCAAATCAGATGACTCAGCCAATCGTTTCGAGTAGATGACTCAATGAATCATCAACTGTAGGGTAGGTGACTCACGGAATGGTTAACTGTATATTAGATGAGCCTACGAGTCACCTACTTTAGATTAGATCAATCTACGTGCCTTCTACTATAGAGTCCATTACTACATGGGTGGCCAACTGTCGAGTAGATTACCTCACGTAATGTCTACTTTCGAAAATATGACTCTAGCAGACGTCTACTGTAAAATAGAAGACTCCTCGAGTAGATGACTTCGCGTGACGTCTACTCTACAGCTGCCGACTCCTTGAGACATCTACTCTACAATTGATGACATCTTGAGTAATCTACTACTCTACAGTTGACTGCTCCTATAGTCATCTACTACACAGTTCGATACTCTAAAACCATGTACTTTACAGGTGACGACTCCTAAAGCCATAGACTCTACAGTTGACGACTCTTAGATTCATCTAATCTACAATTGACGATTCCTAGAGTGATATTATCTAAAGGCGATAGTCTATTACTGAGAATATGACTCCACGAGTAATCAAACTCGAGTCTTTTCCTCTCGAGTAGAAGACCCCTCGAGTCGTTTACTATTCAGTAGCTGACTCCTCGAGTCTCATACTATCGAGTAGATGATTCAAGGAGTCTTCAACTGTAGCGTAGAATACTCAAGGTGCTGTCGTTTAGATGATTTCACGTGACTTAAAATGTAGATTAATTATTTCACAAGTCGTCTACTGTTGAGAAGATGACTGCACGAGTCGTCAGCTGTCAAGTAGATGCCTCCTCTAGTCATCAGCTCTCGAGTAGGTGAGTAGGTGACGTCTACTTTTAACTTGATTACCCTATGCTGTAGTCAACTGTAAAATATATGACCCTGCTCGTTGTTTACTATCGAATTGATGACTCCGCGTGACGTCTACTCTACAGTTGACGTAAATTTTAGTCATATACTCCACAGTTTACGGCTTAATGAGTCATCTACTGCTTTAGAATTGATTACTTCTAGATTCATCTACTATACAGTTGATTACTCCTAGATTCATCTACTATAAAGATACTACTGCTAAAGGCATCTTGTCTACAGTTGAATGTTCTATACAATCGATGATTCCCTGAGTCATCAACTCTAAAGTAGTTTGTGTCATCTACTCTAAAGTGGACGACTCTTTGTGTCATCTACTCAAGAAGAGACCACTGGAGGGCTCATCTGCTTCACATTTTATGACTCCTGAAGACATCTTCCCAACAATAGACGACCAGTGCAGTGAAAAGTCTACTGTATGTAAGATGACTCCTCGAGTAAACTTTATAAGATTAGACGAATATATATGTCGTCTACTATTGAGTACATTACTCCACGAGTGGCCAACTGTCGAGTAGATGACTGCTCGTGACATCTTCTGTCGAGTAGATGATTTTACGAATCGAGAAGATGATTCTGCGAGTAGGCGAGTAGATAACTCTGCGAGTTGTCTGCTGAAGATTGATGCCCCACTGGTCAAATCGACAATAAGTCGACCTAATCGGGCATATACTCCAAAAATTATAGTGCAAATACTAAGGGTACCTTCGACGATATTAGTATTTTTAATAAAAAAATTAAAAAAAAAATGCATCCATTAAAATATTTTTGGTTTTGATTTTATATAACAGTATGCCACAATATAACAATATAACAATATAACAATATAACAATATAACAATATAACAAATAAAATCGATATTTAAACAGAAATTAAAAAAAAAAGATTTTTTGAAATTCTCTTGCCTCTACCACAAAGGCTATAATTTCTACATTTATCCATAGATTTTTTTTTGCAAAGTTTTAAAAAATGGAATAAAATATTTTTTTTCGATTTTTTTTTTCTATTTTTTTATGTTTTTTTTTTCCTCCCAGGAAATTTTTATTTTTACTTCTACTTCTTCCAATTTGTTTAATGACTGTTACTAAACCACTGTTTTTAAGTGAAGGAGATATTTCCAACATTGGTAGCCCACACTAATAGCTTCAATTTAACGTTTAAGTCGACCTGATCGGGCATATACTCCAAAAATTATAGTGCAAATACTAAGGGTACCTTCGACGATATTAGTATTTTTTATAAAAAAAATGTATCCATTAAAATATTTTTGGTTTTGATTTTATATAACAGTATACCACAATCTATACAAAAAAATAATTTTTAGGTCTAGGACACAAAAAAAAATTTTGTTTGTTGCGTAGTGAAATTGGTTCTCTCTGAGATGTATATTAAGGGCCTGTTTCTGTAACTTTTTTTCGTTCGTCTACTGCGAACGATCAAAAATCACTCAATTATTCCGAGAAATCTATAAATCACAGAAGTTTATAATTCGTTGTGTCTGTAGAAAATCATGTAAAATCCTTGTTCCGAAAATATTTCTAACCTGCGTTTTAAAGAATTCAAGTAATAGCTGAGAGAATTTTGATCGTTCGCCGTAGACGAACGAAAATAAGTTACAGAAACAGGCCTAATTACTTAGGCCTGTCATATTCTCTACTTGCAGAGAATATGACTCCACAAGTCATCAAATTTGATGTAGATGAATGCTCGAGTCTTCTCCTCCCGATAAGACAACTCTAAAATTCCTTAACGATCGAGTAGATGACTCCTCGAGCCGTTTACGATCGAGTAGATGATTCAAGGAGTTGTCAACTGTGGAGTAGATAACTCACTGAGTAGTCGACTGTATTTTAGATCACTCACGGAGCAGGTATTGGAGATGACTCCAGGAGTCTTTTGCATTAGCTTAAATGCTTATACGTTTCATATACTGTAGAATAGATGACTCCATGAGTCACCTTCTGTTGAGTTTGTGACTCAAGGAGTAGTCTGCTGTAGATTAGCTGACTTCTCGCTTATATATATGTGTACTTGAAATCAAATGCCTATACGTGAAATCTTCTGTATAAAAGATGACTCCATGAGTCGCCTGCTGTAGAGTTGATGACTCTAGGAGTAGACTACTCTAGATTTGTTGACTCCACGAGTCGCCTAATTTATTTAAGAAGACTCTACGTGTCGTCTACTATCGAGTACATAACTCCACGAGTCGCGAACTGTTGTGCAGAGTCCCGGACGTCTGCTAGCTCACCAACCTTCAACCGACCATCAAATACCCTTTGGTAGATTTTTACCACTTCTGGCGTGGCCACCTCAATTGGTCGACCACTACGGTCTTCAGCTTGGCAGCTCGTACAGCCTTATTGTTAACTCTGTCACCCAATATTTTATAGTTGTTAACGAGGGAGCAGAGCATTTCAGCTCGGTAGTTCACCATGTCTTTTTTTCTTCAGTCATGTCATTTAGTTATCTCTTCTCAGCTGTTATGTTATGTATTATATATTTTTTGGTCATCATGAATGTAGGATTCTACCTAAACAAACGCGATTGTATAAGTATATTCAACTCATTCCATTCATGTTCCAATCAGATTTCTATTATAGAGGCTGAACTGATGATCTTCGGAACGAAATGAGCTGATGAACCAAAGAGCTGGGTATCTAGTGAACTAAATGAACGAACTTGTTTTGCGATGAACTACAATGAGCGATCACTTAAGAGAACTAAAGTGCTCAACTCTACTCCAATGCTATATGCTGCCCCTGCTCATCTGCGCAGCATATACAAAAGTCATTAGCCTTTTGACTTGGTCACCAATTAGACAGCTGCCCTGCAGGTTTTATTCCATCGTGGACAGATTTTCCCTGCCCAGTGATCAGAGATATGTATGTTGTCCTTCTCAGGCTGTATTGTCTGGCTATCATACAGATAGCTAGTTCTAGTACCCACTTTAAAAGAAATGAGGATAAACTTTTTTTAAAGATTTCTGTGAACTTTGTTACCTCATTTTTTGATAGCTATTTTAACTGGCAAGAGGGATTGCCACAGGTTTTGGGTATTTCAAGAAAAACAATTATTTAAGTGTTTTCTTCATTTCGTTTTCGGACATGAACATGTATTTCGAATCCATCTACCCTAAAATGGTCCCCAAATTGACTAGCCCCTTTGATTACCCAGACCCAAACATTTGCCAAGCGTAATAGTATTTTTATTGTTTTTTGTCTTTCCATTTAATTCAATTATTCTACGATTACTATGGCTGTAATGGACAGATTTCTTATCTAGATTGATGGCATGAAGTGTCAGAATATTTTTGTAGTGGTGATTAGCTATTATAATTATAATTTTTCCCCAAATAATTATATTTTCAGTAAATTTGTGCTCAATTCGTAAGCGCAACTGCCAAATAATATCATTAAGTCGTTGGATTTTCTTTAAAATGCCTAGAAATCGGGAAATATTCCACATTCTTATAACTCTTGGGAGTTTTTATACCGTTCACAGCTTGGTATGTTTATATGTGCTGAATATCCTCATGACCTATCTTCAAATATGTCTCAACAGTTGTTTTAAAATAACGTTCCTTTACCATGAACATCGACTCTGTGGGTTTTGAATTCGATGAATATAGAATTACTCGATTCCGATAACGGTCACGTCATTCGTGGATCGTGGGTTCTTCTGGAAGATTTACGTGATGTTAAGGTGGTTCACTGGGTAGTCGGGACCATGGTCAATGCTAAACCGCGTACAATATACAATGTTACACTGAACGCTTGTCAGGTACTGGAGAATAAGATGGGGATCTAAAATCCATTGGTGAACGCCTTGGTGAATAACCTGAGAATATATGTTCCTGAACTTCCCTCAAAGTGTCAATTTAAAAAGGTTCAGTTTCAGAACATGTTACACGTAGGAAGGAGTCATAATAATAATTATTATTTTTTTAATTATTTCAGTATGTGGTTTACTCAATAATGTACTTTCGTTACGATGAAGATATGTTTCCGCCATATCTACCTGTGGGTAATTTTAGCACTGTATTAGGACTCAGTCTCAGGGCGAAATTGGTTTTTAAACTGTTGCTAAAAGCACATATTGAATTAGCATCTAGTACTATTGTGAAATCAGAGAAGAATAATAACAACTGCTTAAAAAGGGTTTGGAATTTCCAGAAATGTATTTTGTTGCCAAGTAAATAAAGTTCTAAACTTTTGGGAATTTAATATGTTATGTATTATTATTCAGTATCCCATATGAAAAATTGAATATAAATCTATTTGGAATCTTGTTGGGACAGTTCTTCATCACCATAGCTCCTGCAGAAGTCAATGGTCTCAATATCTAAACTTCTGTCATGTTCGCCGATCAGCAAGTGTCTCGTCAGAACTACACTAAAGTAGATAGTGTGTTCCTCTCTAGTGGGAGGAGAGATGTTGACCGTCTTAGTTCGTATCTTGGCCAGATTTGTCTAGCTAAGATCTTCCAATATACTAGTGTCGGAGCTCTAAGTTCTACCTCCACTATTTTAGATTCAAAACTCCGAGGTCTACCTCTACACTGGAGTCAAACATCTAAGGTCTTCCTCTATACTGAAGTCAGACCTCTGCCTCTACACTAAAGTCCTTACTAAGAGCTATTCCTCTATCCTAAAGTCAGATCTTTGAGGTTTTCCTCTATACTGAAGTCAGTCCTCTGAGGACTTTCTCTATACTAAAGTCAGACGTCAGAGGTATTCGTATATACTGAAGTCAGAGTTCAGAAGTCTTCCTGCATACTAGAGACGGACCTTTAAGCCTTCCTCTATAACAGAGACGGAGCTCTGAGGTCAACATCTATTCCTGAATTCTTAGTTCGTATCTTGGTCAGATTTTTCCAGCTGAGGTCTGCCTATGTACTAGTGACGGAGATCTGAGGTCTACCTCAACTATACTAGAGTCGGAGTTCCGAGGTTTACTGGAATCATACATCTGAGGTCGCCCTCTATACTGAAATCAAACCTATACCTCTACACTGAAGTCCGACTTAGGAGATATTACTCTAACCTCAGATATCTGAGGTTTTCCTTTAAACTAAAGTCAGAGGTATTCCTATATACTAAAGTCAGTGCTCTGAAGTCTTCCCCAGTACTAGAGATGGACCTCTGAAGCCTTTCTCTATGACAAAGACGGAGCTCTGAGGTCTACCTATATTCCGGAGTTCTTAGTTTCTATCTTGGTCAGATTTGTCTAGCTGAGGTCTTCATATATACTTGTTTGGAAGCCCCGAAGTCTACCTCACTATACTACATAGAGTCCGAACTCCGAGGTCTACCTCTACACTGGAATCAAACATCTGAGGGCTTCCTCCGCACTGAAGTCCGACATGTGAGGTATTCATCTATCCTAAAGTCAGACTTCTGAGATCATTCCTTATTCTAAAGTCGGACTTCCTCTATATTGAAGTCAAACCTTTGAGGACTTCCTTTGTACTAAAGTCAGACGTCTGAGGTCTTCCTCTATCCTAAAGTCAGATGTCTGAGGTCTTCCTCTATACTAAAGTCAGACCTCTGAAGCCTTCCTCCATACAAGAGTCGGAGCTTTGAGGTCTAGCTCTATACTGGAGTTCTTAGTTCGTATCGTGGCCAAAGTTGTCTAGCTGAGGTCTTTATATATACTAGTTTTGGAGCTCTGAGGTCTACCTCTACTATACTAGGGTCGGAACTACGAGGTCTACCTCTACTATACTAGAGTCGGAACTACGAGGTCTACCTCTACACTGGAATCTAACATATGAGGGCTGCCTCTACACTGAAGTCCGACCGATGAGCTATTCCTCTGTTCTAAAGTCAGACGTCTGAGGTCTTCCTCTATATTGAATCAGATATCTGAGATCTTCATCTGTACTGAAGTCAGTCCTCAGAGATCTTCCTCAATACTAAAGTCAGAACTCTGAGGCCTTCCTGCATACCAAAGACGGAGCTCTCAGGTCTACCTTTATAGCGGAGTTCTTAGTTCGTATCGTGGCCAGATTTGTCTATTTGAGGTCTTCCCATATGGTAGTGACGGAGCTCTGAGGTCTATCTACACTATACTAGAGTCGGAAGTCCGAGGTCTACGTCTATACTAAAGTCAGAACTCTGAAGACTACCTTCATTCCGGAGATGGAGCTCAGAGGTCTTCCTCTATTCTGGAGAAGAGTCGGAATTCTGCAGATACTAGGTCTTCCTTCTCTGCAATAGAGTTGGATCTCTGAAGTTTTTCTCCTTTTTACTGAATTTGGAGCTCTGAGGTCTTTCTTCTTAATACTAGAGTTGGAAATCTGAATTTTTTCTATGTAATGGAGACGGACCTCTGGGGTCTCCCTTCTATAAAGGAGTCAGATGTTTGAGGTTTTCATACTCATATACTAGAATCAGACCACTGAGGTCTTCCTCTGAAATACAGTCAGAACATTGAGTCCTGTATATCTTTTTATGAGTTAATATTATAGATTTTTAATATAATATCAATCGTATACACATGTAAAGTATACAAATGTTAACCGTTGAGGTCTTCCTCTATACTAAAGTCTGAACTCTGAAGTCTTTCCCTATAATAGAGTAGGATCTCTGACCTAGTCCTCCTCCACCTGAGTCGGTCTTCCCTTTTTACTAGAGTTGGACAACTGAGATCTTCTTCCCCTATTCTCGTACTAGAGTTGTATCTCCACTTCCACCAGGTTTCAATAAAATCGACTTGTTAGTTCAAAAACGGCAGATTTATGTAGTTTTTTTTTCGAAATTTCCTCTAAGTGGTCATCGGTGCGAATGATTTATATTAATGAAGGTGGACATGAACTTATTTACATATAACACCGAAACTAAAAAACGAAACAGAAAAATTAGCAACAAATATTATCATTTTTTAAAACCGGGTAAAAAATACTGTTAACTTTCTTAAATGAGCATTGATTTTGATATCTAAAGTCCGGAACTTCTTCTGTACCTTGGTTGCCTGGCACAACATATAAACCTAATACCCTTTAAAGCTATTAATTCTGGAAATCTTTCTTTCGTAATATAGCAAATTTGAATACTAATTGAGAATATTTTACAATGAAAGGAATCTATAGACATTTGACTCCGAAATCTGAAAAAAATAAAAATTGTGATTGGGAAACATGTTAAAATCTTAAATTATTACACACTTACTCATAGCTCATTTAAAGGCATCTCCTGCATCTCCTCTCTTCTAGGAGATGAAAGGTTTTAGTTTCAAATTATTTCTTGACATCTTTTCTACTAAATTTGTGTGAAGTTTTATTGAAATGGGATTGTTGGTTAAGAAACTGCAGATTTATTTTTATATTTTTGAAAAATTACCTGCCTCTGGACAACGGTGCGAATGATTCATATTAATTATGGGGTACATTGTTTAATTTCCACATAACATGGGAACTGAGTACAATATTCAATAGATATAAAAACAGAGGTCGTACTATGGTATAGAGGAGTACTTCATAGGTCAGTCTTTAGTGTAGAGTAAGACCTCAGTGGTCTGACTCAAGTGTAGAGGAAGACCTCAGATGTCATACTCCAGTATAGACCTCAGAGGTCTGACTTTAGTAAAGAGGAATAGCTCAAAGGTCTGATCTATCAACGATGAGGAATACTTCATAGGCCCGACTCTAGAGTATAAGTAGATGATGAAAACATCAGAGGTTCGTCTCTGACTAGTATAGCGGTATATTTCGCAGGTTTTACTTTAATGTAGAACAAGGCCTTAGAAGTACGAATCTTATACCGAAAAAGATCTCAGAGGTTCAACTGCAGTAGGAGAAGACTTTAGAGGTCTGACTGCTATAATGAGGAAAGCCGAGGCCCGACTCTGGAATTGAAAAAGAATTCAGAGGTCCAACTTTAGGGGCGAGGAGGAAGTCCTCAGAGATCCGTCTCTAGCATAGAATGGAGTCTTTAGATGTCCAAATTCCTCAGACGACTATTTCAGAGCTCTAATTAGCGGAAGACCACAGAAGTATGACTATAGTACTATTATATAGGAAGACCTAAAGGTGTAACTATGTGATACTGCCTGTGTGAATATTATATTATTGGTATTATTGACATTATTTTAAAAATGTATATTATTCAATCATAACGAGGTCGACATTGACATAAAGTACTGAGAGGTCGTACTCTGGTATAGAGGAAGATCTTATAGGTAAGTGTCTAGTGTCGAGGAAGACCTCAGATGTCAAACTCCAGTATAGACCTCAGAGGTCTGACTTTAGCAAAGAGGAATAGCTCAAAGGTCTGATCCATCAACGATGAGGATAACTTTATAGGGATGGCCTTCGATGTCCGACTCTGAAATTGAGAAAAATCAGAAGTCCAACTCTAGTGGCGAGGAGGAAGTCCTCAGAGTTCCGTCCCTTGTCCCTTGTATTGAATGGTGACTTTAGAGCTCAAAATTCCTCAGACGACTACCTCAGAGCTCTGACTAGCGGAAGACCACAGAAGTATGACTATAGTACGATTATATAGAAAGGCCTCAAGGGTTAACTATTTGATACTGCCTATGAGAATATTATATTTTTGTTATTATTGACATTATTTTAAAAATCTATAACATTCACTCATAACAAGGTCGACACTGACAAAGTACTCAGAGGTCGGACTCAAGTGTAGACGAGGACCTCAAAGGTCTTATTCTTGTATAGTGGAGAAACAGCTCTTAAGTTAGACTCTAGTATGGTATAGAGGAATATAATGGAGCTCCACTCTTGAAAAAGAAGTACCTCACAATTCCAAGTTTAGCATAGAAGAGGAAGTCATCAGCGGTCCGACTCTCGAACAGAGGAGGAGAAGAAGAAATCTGTTCGTTGACTCGAGTGCTGAGGAAGTCGTCAGAGGTCCGACTTTATTGTTTATAAATTTCTCAGTTTTTCGTCTCTAGTATAGAAGAAGACTTAGTATACAGAAAGACCGTATATCTATTCACATTTATTTTCATATTTTTAAAAAATTACCTGCCTCTGGATAACGTTGCGAATGATTTATATTAATTATGCGGTACATTGCCTAATTTCCCCCATACCATCAGAACTAAGTACAATATGCACTAGATTTAAAAACAGAGCTCGTTCTCTGGTTTAGAAGAAGACCTCATAGGTAAGTCTCCAGTGTAGATGAAGCAGTCAGAGGTCTAACTCGGGTGTTGAGGAGTATAGACCTCAGATGTCAAACACCAGTATAGACCTCAGTAGTCTGACTTTGGTAAAAAGGAATGGCTCAAATGTGTGATCTATCGACGATGAGGAAGATTTCATAGGCTCGACTCTAGAGTATAATGTAGAAGATGGTATGACTTTAATCCCGAAAAAGATCCCAGAGACCGTAGAGCTAAGATTATATAGTTTTTAGCTAGACCCCATAGGGCCATATATGGAGTAGAGAAATACCTAAGAGCTCCTATTCCAGTATAGAGGAAGAGCTCAGAGCTCTGAGTCTATTAGGTCTTCCTCTCTGTTAGTATAGGGAAATACCTCAGAGGCCGGTTGCCCTGACTCGAATTATTAATAGTCCAAGTGTGCGTATGACTGTTATTATTTTTGTTCACCAATGCGTATGAGTTATATAATATAGTATAATAATTTTTTATGTTGGATGTGGGGAATACAATGCATGGAATTTCTTTGTTTCAAAGACAGTGCTTCAATGCAACTTTTAATATTTCTGTACAAAAATGCTCTAAAAACAAAGAATATATATACACGGGGTAAAATCTCCTTTTTTGATATGTTTGAATCGAAAGGAAATATATTTGTAACACAAATTTTTAAATATTATATATTTCTAAGCAAATAAATTTTATTTGAAAATCAATAAAATATATTTGGGACGCATATATTAATATATTACAACAAAATATATTTGCAAACTAAATTTCTCAAATAAAATATGTGTTTAAATACAGAAAAAATTTTTGTTTAGGAATTTATCCAAATATATTTTATTTAAATAAGATGTTCAAAACTTTTGCTGACTTTTCAAAATTTCAGTTTAAATTTTTCCTTAGTTTCGAATTGTACCTCCCAGTTACAATACCATATGCAGCATTAACTCTGTTTAAATTTCAAATTAGTTAGTATTCCAAGTCATCATATCTTGTCAATCCTCCAAGTAATTTATTTTGATCCAAGATTATACGATTTCAATTATTATTATTTTTACAAACATTAAAAATTTCTTAAAAAAAAACTTTGAATTAGTAAAAAATTTAACACAACGTGTTGACGTAAATTTCTTAAGTGCAAATAAATATTTGTTTCGGAAATGATAGTCCCAAATAAAAACATATTTGGATGTAAGCAAAGATTTGTTTAGAATAACATTTTCCCAAATATATACTTTTTGTGTGTACCCAATATTATATGTTTAGAGTGTTCCATAAACATATATATGTTTCAAGCCGAATATGTTTGGGTCAATATACTACAGAAGCGATTTTTTTTCAGCGTGTATGTAAGATTGTGTTAGATAGTAATTATTCGCTATACAACTGGGCAGAACAAAATAAAAAGAAATCATTTCAAAATAGAATTATTATACTATTTCTATTTTGAAATGTATTTTAATTTATTTTTTGTTCCTATAACTAATATTATTATTTTAGACATTTTTAATATAAATTGCCTTTTAAACTTTGAATATGTATTTGAGTCTGTAAAATAGACAAAGTGCAATTTGGATCTTATTTTGTATTACGTACATACACATACACGTATATTTAACTTATTTCATTAAATACTGTTTTCAACAAAGTTCGATTTTTAGCCGGAATAATTGCTCTATTAATATCTACATAGTTGTAGTCCATTAAATGGAGTCTATTTATTTTTAAAAAGAGATTTTAATTGGGACATTAACAAATGTTTGTTCGGCTGTTTTCCATGAATCTATTACATTTTTAGTTCTCAAAACCAAATGAACAGAAATGGACCACTTCAACATATATTCCAAAGTATTTGTCTTCATTTTTGTATTGTCGATGTATGTGGAAACTGTAAGTTACTCTGCAATATCCCGTATTAATTCTATTTATTAATTATTTATATTAATTATTGCAACTTATTCTTTAACACTTTAGGATTCTGCGGTTATTGAATTGGAAACACTTAAAACTGAATTCAATGAGAATATATTTAAAAATATAACATTGGCATTGATCACCTCCGGCAATCGCAGAGTTATAAATGGCTCCTTAATACCGGCCATAGATCTCTATCAGTTTTCATTCCGAGGAATTATAAATGTGCGTCGAAAAAATTGTCGAAATTTCAATTTGGTAAATATAACTTTCGGTGGATGTGATTTTTTAGAGAAAAAACTTGCCGGATCTTTGACATTCACAAATCTTGTTATCAAAGATGTTCGAAATATTTTCAAGAATTTTCCCAACAAATGCCCCTGGAAAAAGGTAGTTTCAGAATAATTCACAGATATAAGTATTATATTTTTTAAGCCAATTGTGAAAATTCTCTTCTTCTTAGAATACAGAAGTTATTGCTGATCATTTCTATGTGGATAGTGAAAAATGGCCGGTATATGTGCCAGAAACGCTCTTTCAGGTTATCATTATCCTTCAGCGAAATGTAACAGTAGCATTAAAAATTATCGTAAATGGAAACGTGCTTCAAAAGAGAAAGAGGTTTGGTTAATGAAAAGGGGTAAATGGGTTTAAGGTACCGGATAGCTCAATAGAAAGTTTATATTTATTTGTTTCAATTAAAAACGATATAATATCTATTGCAAAAAAAAAATGTTTATTAATTACATATTACAGGGTTTTCCAACAAGAGGTGTTATTTTGAATCACCCGGTATTTCGGTAGCTGTCGATTTTGAAGCTTTTATTCTTTGACTTTTGACAAGTAGAAACTACGCCATTACTAAAAATGGAACGATACACGATTCAGCAACGCATTTAAATAATTAAAATTCGAAAAATCGAAAATCATCGAAAAATCATCTTGACTGATGAGGCCGGCCCATTTCCACCTCGGTGGTTACGTCAACAAGCAAAATTGTCGCATCTGGGGCTCGGAAAACCCAAGAGTTATTGTTTAGAAGCCTCTCCATCCTCAACGTGTGACTGGTTGGTGCGGGTGAATGGATTGTTAAAGTTTTATTGAGATGTATTCTTGCGAAAATATAATATAAACTACAAAGTTTCAGCTAAATTTCTTAGAAAATGTGTTGTTTATGGCTTAAATAAGCTTTTTGGAAACGACATCTATAGGTGAACTCTAACAAAATATGAACTGATTTAAAAAATGTTTACTGCGACGAATTATTGTCTTAATTAAATACAAATTGCAAGAATTCAATTAAAATGCTTAGAACATATGGTATTTATGGCTTAAATACGTATATTTTGGAGCGACCTCTATAGGGTGACTATAACAAAATATGAACCGATTTGTAAAATTTTTGCTGTGATGAATTCTTGTCAAAATAGAATACAAACTGCAAAGTTTCTGCTAAATTGCTTTAAAAATGTGGTATCTATGGCTTAAAAACCGTATTTTGGAGCGACCTCTATAGGGGAGCTATATCAAAACATTGGCCGATATGGCCCATTTGCACTCCCAAACAACCTGCAGCTATAAGAAGTATTTCTATCAGATTAGATTAACCTAGCTCTATTATTACGGACTGTAGCGTGATTACAATAGAAGGACGGACGGACAGACGGACATGGCTAAATCGTCTTAGAATTTACGACGATTAAGAATATGTATACTTTATGGGGTCTCAATATCAAAATTTAGAGGTGATACAAACGGAGTGACAAAATGAATATACCCCCCATCCTATGGTGGAGGCGTTAAGAAGTCAAATCGGGGAGATGCCATATATGGGGGCTATATCCAAAATTAAACCGATATTGCCCATTTGCAATCCCAACATACCTGCAGATATAAGAAGTATATGTACCAAATTTCAGCCATCTAGCTCAAGTATTATAGATTGTAGTGTGATTACAACAGACGGATGGACGGACAGACCGACGGAGATAGCTAAATCGTCTGAGAATTTTACGAGGATTAATAATTTATATACTTTATGGGGTCTCAGATCAATATTTAGTGGTGCTACAAACGGAGTGACAAAATTAATATACCCCCATCCTATGGTGGAGGGTATACAAATATGGTAAATGTATAGTTTATGAGAACAGTGGGAATCACAATAAGTAAGATGCTATAATGGGGGCTATATCAAAACATTGACCGATGTGGCCCATTTACAATCCCAAACAACCTGCAACTATAAGAAATATTTATACCAAATTTGATCAACCTAGCTCTATTATTACGGACTGTAGCGTGATTACAACAGACCGACGGATGGACAGACGGACATGGCTAAATCGTCTTAGAATTTTACGACAATTAAGAATATATATACTTTACGGGGTCTCAGATCAATATTAAGAGGTGTTACAAACGGAGTGACAAAATGAATATACCCCCCCATCCTATGGTATAGGGTATAAACATTTAAAAAAAAAACCTTACCATAAAAACCAGTAAAAGCGTTAAGTTCGGCCATGCCGAATCTTATATACCCTCCACCATGGATAGCATGTGACCTCACAAAATAACTCAAACCTAAAGAAAATATCAACGAAAAAACACAAAACAAGTAAGAAAGTTTGAGTCGGGTAAACCGACTAAGGTATACCCTCACTTTGTGAGTAATGTAATATTGAATATTACTCGAATTATTCTGTCAATTTGTGTGGGAGGTACCAGAAGGGGTTTATCAAATACACCTTTTTTTGCTGAACATTAGATACTTTAAATTCATTGCACTGTGCCGACTTATAAGCATTTATGTGCACTGGTATAAACGTTATGAGACATTAAATTGTGGTATGATTTGGGCATTTTGTGTGGGAGGTACAAAGAGGGGCGTGGCAATAACGCCCATTTTGCACAGGGCTATGGACACTATAAAAACATTACACTGTACAAAATTTCAAGTATTTTTATACACTGGTTTTAACGTTATAAGCTGTTAACTTTTGGTGCAAAAAGGTACCTTTGTGTGGGAGGTACCAAAAGGGGCGTGATAACAACGCCCATTTTTCCCTGGACTGTACGCAATATAAAAGCATAATACTGTACAAAATTTCAAGTATTTTTATACACTGTTATTAATGTTATAAGCTGTTAACTTTTGGTGCAAAATAGTGCATTTGTGTGGGAGGTACCAAAAGGGACGTGGCGACTTTGCCCATTTTTCTCGAGTTGATAATGACTAATAAGATAATACTATGTGTGGAATTTCAAAAGATTCGAATAAGTAGTATAGCAGTTATTAAATAATCAATATTTCACAACATTTTAACCCTTTGTGGGGGAGGTACTAGAAGGAGTGGACCAATATGGTCCATCTTCGAACTTAGCCGGAGATAGAAAAAAATATTACCACATACCAAATTTGAGGTCAATCGGTTACTCCTTTCGAGAGTTATCGTGCGCACCAGCCAGCAGACACACAGACAGACAGACAGACAGACAGACGGACGGACATTGCTCATTCGACTTAAAATGACCCAAAACGGATTTCCTCCGAACATACTTGGGGTCTTAGGTCACTCCTTCGACGTGTTACACTTTTTTCCGTAGCAAATGATATATACCCTCGTCACACTAAAGTGAGGGTATAAAAATATAGTAGATGACACCAGTAGGAATCACAACAAGTTAGATGCTATATATGGGAGATATATCTAAGTATGGACCGATATCGCCCATTTTCAATCCTGCAGCTATAAGAAGTATCTATACCAAATTTCAGCCACCTAGCTCAAGTATTATAGATTGTAGCGTGATTATAACAGACGGACGAAAATTTAGTTTTGATTGTATAAAATGTTATGGCTCAATCTATAAATTTTTATACCCTACACCATACTGTGGTACAGGGTATTATGACTTTGTGCATTTGTTTGTAACACCCAAAAGGAGAAGAGATAGATCCATTGTTTATTATACCGATCGACTTGTAATCACTATCTGAGTCGATTTACCTATGTCCGCCTGTCTGTCCATCTGTCTGTCCGTCTGTCTGTCGGTCGGTCTATAGATGTATTCTTGTAATCAAAGTACAGGTCGCAATTATGGTCCGATGTCAACGAAACTTTGCATATATATTTCTTTAGGCCCAAGGACGATTCCTTTAAATTTGGTTAAAATCGGTTCAGATTTACATATAGCTCCCATATATATGTTAGCCCCGATTTAACATCTAAGCGCTGTAGAGACTGTATTTTATATCCTATCAGTACGAATTTCGACAGAAAACGTTTCTATTTTACATGAATGTGTATTCAGGGAAAATCGATTTAGATTTATATAACCTCCATATATATGTTCTTCCTAATTTGGTTACAAAGCTCTGTAGAAGTTGTACTTTACTTCCGATCATTACAAAATTCTCCAGAAAGAAGTTTCTCAATTTGGGAACGAATATCGCTTAATTTAGCGATTAGTGTCGGTTCAGAATTAGATATGTCCACATATATATGTTCTTACCAATGACCCTTATCGCATTGTAAGGAACGTGTAGGGTATTATATAGTCGGTCTTTCCTTACTGGTTCTATCAATATTTTTTTTTTCATAATGTATCCGACCTTGCTCAATACAACTGACTTATAGAAAAGAAATGTCACTTGCAACGAAAAATACATTAACCTTATTTGCGATTTTTAAATTTTGAGATTTTTTTTTCAATTGTAAATATTTATAATTGGAGTAATTTGAAATCATTTAGCTGTCTGGCATTATCTGTTTTTCACACTTAGTTCTGGCACACCACTCAAATGGACAACATGCGAACTGTTTCGAAAATATCTCTCTTCATTTATCTATTATCGATTTTATTGTCAACGGTAAGTTGTCACCCAACAAGATCTATTTTTTTTTAATTTTTCTTAAATTACCTCTTAGCATTCAGTGGTTATTGAATTCGAAAATATTACATCGAAATTAAATGAGAATATTTTCTCGAATATCACTTTAAAATTGATTAAAAATGACAATCGCAAAGTTTTCAATGGAACGTTTATACCAGCTGTAGATCTATACCAATTTACCTTTCTGGGAGAACTAAAGGTGCGTCAGAAAAGTGGACGTACTTTCAGTCTATTTAAAATATCAATGGATGGTTGTGATTTTTTATCACGGACATATGACAAATCCTTAAGTTTGCCCAATTTAATAGTCAGAGATATACGAAATGTTGCTAGGAATATGCCAACAAAGTGTCCCTGGGCAAAGGTGATTTCGAACTTAAGCAATATTGTGGTTATCTCTATCTGAATTTGTGTGATTTATTTTGTTTTATTTTTTTTTAGGGTAGGGAAACTGTGATTGATAATTTCTACATTGACGGTGAAAAGTGGCCTGTCTATATACCTGAAATGCTTTTTCAATTCATTATTTCACTTAGAGAAAAGAAAACATTTGGGTTCGAATTATTCACAAACGGAATGGTGCGACAAAAACGCAAAAGATCAGGCTGAGAAAGAGTGCAATTTTCGTTGCGTTACATAAATGTTATCTTGATGTTTAAAATATATATGTAAAATAAATAAAATTTTATTAATCGTTTCATGGATTTCACTTTGAGTTGATTTGCAGCAATAGCAGCAGCTAGGATTACCTATGAGAATGATTAATATTATTTTGTTCAACATTTCTGGAAAATATCTGACAAAGGCGCAAAAAATTCTATGATACTAACTAAAAATATGCATTGTGTCTATGATTTTCGATATATGATAATTTGATGGCGGTTTTTGAGCGATAAGGAGACAAGTTCGATTTTCGATTGTGTTAAAGAAAATAGTTGATATAGATTCTTCTGAACTTCTTCCTCCAACATGAGATATATGTATATTCCACAGTTTTCCGCTTCAAAATCATTGTCGAAGATACCTCGAAAAATTTTCCACGATTTCTACCACCTTTGAAATAAGATATTATTGACTGCAGTTTTCAAGAGCTAGCGGGACGAGTTATAGAGTCGAGCTCGGTAAAGAAAATATTCGTCCTAAGGTATTCTAAAATTGTTTCTTTTACACGATTGGAAAATTCTTCAGATTTCCGCTTCAAAACACTTGTCTTAGAAACCAGCAAAAGGTCTTCATTATTTCTATAGCATTCAACCTAATTCTGATGACAATTTCTGAGTGGTAACGGGACAAGTTGGAGAATCGAGCCCTTTGAAGAAAATATTTGCCATAAGGTCTGCTAAATTTCTTTCTCATAGCTGAAACATATAGTTCAGACTTTTCCGCTTCAAATTCATCGTTGACGATGTCACCTAAAAATTTCTACAATTTCAGTGATACGTGAAATACGTGAAAATTCTTGTGCAGGATTTTTAGGGGTAACAAGACAAGTTATAGGGTAGAATCCCTCTAGGAAAATATCTACCTCAGGGTCGCCTGCATTGCCTTTTCCAACATGAGATGTGTATTCTAAAGTTGTCGGCTTCAAGTTCTGCATCCAATGTTCAACCTAAAAACGTTCACAATTTCAATGTCATTCAAAATTTTATAATTTTAGCTGACAGCTTTTTAAGGGAAACCGGAATATTTGGAGCGTCGAGATCTTTTACGAAAATATTTGCCCTACCAAAGTTTTCCGCTTCAAAATCATCGTCTAAATTGGCACGAAAAAGTTTACACAATTTGTATTACCTTTGGCGATAATTTTTGAGGGCCACTGGGGAGAGTTACCGCGTCGAGCGCTTTAAAGAAAATATTTGTTCTAAAGTATTCTAAAATAATTTTTTTATACAATAGGAGAATTCTAAAGATTTCCGCTTCAAATCCCTCGTCTTAGATACCACCTAAACATTTTATGACTTATACGACTTTCTCCACACGGCACAATACATTAAAGAAAAATATGTGCTGCTTAATATTGTCCTCCATTATGAAATATATATTCCGGAGTTTTTCGCTTCAAAGTCATCGTTGAAGATACCACCTAAAAATCTCCATGATTGTTGTAATCTTTTATGATACACTAAATCAGATCCCCTATTATACCTGATCATACATATTTCTGAGATATCCTGCTGTACTAGAAATACAAAAAAAAAAGATAGATGGTAGAGATCTCTAAGAGATCGAGCTTTAATATTAAAGCAGACATCTGAGATGTCCTGCTATAATAAATCAGATCTCTGAGATATTCTGTTATGCTTGAGATCTCCTGAGATCTTCTGCTGTACGAGGGCAGATCTACGAGACTTTATGCTATGCTAGGTCAGATCTCTTGCTATACTAAAGCAGATGTCCAAGATATCGTGGTTTAATATTAAGTGAGATCTCCTGTTATACCTGATCATATCTCGGAGATCTCCTGCTGTACTATAGCAGATATCTGCTTCATTCTGCTATACTAGAACAAGTTTCTAAGTCATCATGCTAAACCAGAGCAGATATGCTGCTACACTATGTATATCATATCTCTAAGATCTCCTGTTATACTGAACATATCCCTGATATCTCCGGCTATACTAGAACAAAACTGTGAAATATCTTGAGACATCCTGCCGTTGCAGAACATATCTCTAATATCGCTTGCTATATTAGAGCAGATTTCAGCGGGCCCCGGCTATACAGAACAGAGCTTGTTCTATACTCCAACAAATCTGTGAGTTATCTTGCTATACCTGGGAATACCTCTGATATCTCCTGCTATAATAGAGCAGATCTCTGAGATCTCCTATTATACTTGATCATATCTCTGAGATCTCCTGCTGTACTATAGCAGATTTGTGATACCGTCTGCTATACTAGGGCAGATCTCTGAGATCTCATGTTGTACTTGATCGTATCTTTGCTATCTCCTGCTGTACTATAGCAGAAATTTGATAGCATCTGCTATACTATGGCAGATCTCGGAGATATCCTGCTTTACTATGCCAGATTTCGGGAATCTTCTGCTATACTTGAGCATCTCGCAAAGTTACCTTGCTATACTAGAGCAAATATCTTAGATATCCTGCTACAGTAGAGCATATCTCTAAGATATCCTGTTATGCTAAACAGATTTCAGAGATCTCCGCCTAGATCATCTGCAATACTAGATCATACCTTTAAGATCTGCGGGTGACTAAATCAAATCTCTGAGATTTCCTGATATACTAGAGCAGATCTCTTACATCTTCTGATATCTCCTGTTCGGAGTAAATATCTGCTATCTCCTTCAAGAATAGAGCAGATCTCCTGCAATACTGAATCAGATCTCTGAGATTTTCTTCTTTAATAGGTAAGATGTATGAGGTCTCCTGTTATACTTCATCATATCTCTGAGACCTCTGAGATTTCCTTCTTTACTAGGTAAGATGTCTGAGATTTCCTGTTATACTTAATCATATCTCTGTTGTACTAGAGCAGAGCTCTGAGATCTCCTGCTGTACTAGAGCAGGTCTCTAACCTATCTTGCTATACTAGAGCATAGAAGAACACTGAGATCTCCTCCTATACTAGAGCATATATTTAAGATATCCTGCGGACTAAAGCAAATCTCTGAAATATCCGACAACACCAAGACAGAACTCTGATATCTCCTGCTATACTAGAATATACTCGATACATATCTCGAAAATTTCCTGCTATACTAGAACATATTTCTAAGATCTCTTGCAATACTAGATCATACCTCTAAGATCCAGTGCTATACTAGATCAGAGCTTTGCGGTCTCCGACTACAGCAGAGAAGATCACTGAGATGTCTTGCTATACTAGAGCAGAGCACTAAGATGTGCTATATTAGGACAGATGTTCTGCTGTAATAGAACGAATCTCTGAGATATCCTGCTATACTGGAGCATAAGATCTTATATAGTATACAAAACCTCTGACATCTCATTCTTAACCAGCAAAGATTTCTGAGACGTACTGCTATACTACCCCAGATCTCTGAGATGTCCAGCTGTACTAGAGAAGACATCTGAGATCACCTTTTATAATAGAGCAAACTGGATTATATTCCAAAGATACCCTACTGATCTAAGTATATCTCTACGATATGATTATTTACTAGAGAAGAACACTGACATCTACCTGATTTTCTAGAGGATATCTTTATCCTGCTGAATAAAGTAAACTTCTGTGATTCCCGGCAATACCAGAACAAAACTCTGACATATTCTGAGACAAGATGTCTGCGATCACATGCAATACTTAAAATATTAAAATATACAAGAGCAGATCTCTGCGGTTCCGGCTATTCTATAGCAGATCACTGAGAGCAGAGCTCTGAGATGTGGAATACTAGAACAGAACTCCTGCCATACTACTACAAATCTCCAAGATATCTGGATATACTCGTACTATAGCATATATCTGAGAGCTTCTGCTGTAGATTTCTGACATCTACTTTATTACTACCAAAGATCTCTGAGCTGTACTAATATTCTAGAGAGATCTCCTGTTATATTACATCAAATCTCTGAAATCTCCTGCTATAATAGAGCAGATCTCTAATGTATCTTATATAAAAGAGCATATATCACATATAACACCTAATATTGTAATATATGAGCTCTACTATTGAGTTAGAGCTATTCTGAGATATCCAGATATTCTAGGAAAGATCTCTGATATCTCTTAAGAACTGGTCTTTGAGATCTCATGCTATACTACCTTATATCTGAGATTTCCCGCGATACAATAGCTGCTATCTTTTTAATCTAAAGCAGACTTCTTCTGCTACACTAGTGGAGATGGTTTTTGAGATCGTCTGCTGTACTAAATACATCTGATGTATTTTTCTATATTAGAAAATACTTCTATACGATTTATTTAAATGTTACGTCTATACGCGATCTCATTCCATGTCGCTCATTAACATCAAGGTCAATATTTCACAAGAAATTCCATTTGCTTCAGCGTAATTAGCCTTGAAAAAAAAATACCCAGCAACAGTTAACAACAAATACATATCGGATGATTACACATCGATTAGATGATTGAGAAGGAAATATGTATGTATTTTCAGTCCGTCCTTTAACCCCTTACGAAATGGATTCCGCCGCTAATATTTCTAAAATATTTATGTTGAGTTTGTTTTTTTTGCCATTTTCTTCCTTGCCGTAAGACAATAACTTTTTCTAATTTTCATATCATGACGATTTCAGCATTCCGTTGTTATTGAACTAGAGTCATTGGAGTGTACATTCAGTGGGAAAATATTCAAAAATATGACAATTCAATTGATTTCCCAGAAAAATCGTAAAGTTGTAAATGGATCGTTAATACCGGCCATTGATTTGCATCAGTTTATGTTGAACAAAAATTTGTTACCCGACAAATTTGTTACCCATTGAACAAAAATTTGTTACCCGACAAATTTTCTATACGAAAATTTGTTACCCGACAAATTTTCTATACGAAAATTTGTTACCCGACAAATTTTCGATACGAAAATTTGTTACCCGACAAATTTTTTATACGAAAATTTGTTATCCGACAAATTTTCTATACAAAAATTTGTTACCCGACAAATTTTCTTTACGAAAATTTGTTACCCGACAAATTTTCTATACGAAAATTTGTTATCCGACATATTTTCTATGCGAAAATTTGTTATCCGACATATGCGAAAATTTTTTATCCGACATATGCGAAAATTTGTTATCCGACTAATTTTCTATGCGAAAATTTGTTATCCGACAAATTTTCTATACGAATATTTGTTATCCGTCAAATTTTCTATACGAATATTTGTTATCCGACAAATTTTGTATACGAAAATTTGTTATCCGACAAATTCTCTATACGAAAAGTTGTTATCCGACTAATTTTCTATACGAAAAGTTGTTATTCGACAAATTTTCTATACGAAAATTTGTTATCCGACAAATTTTCTATACGAAAAGTTGTTATCCGACAAATTTTCTATACGAAAATTTGTTATCCGACAAATTTTCTATACGAAAATTTGTTACCCGACAAATTTTCTATACGAAAATTTGTTACCCGACAAATTTTCTATACGAAAATTTGTTACCCGACAAATTTTCGATACGAAAATTTGTTACCCGACAAATTTTTTATACGAAAATTTGTTATCCGACAAATTTTCTATACAAAAATTTGTTACCCGACAAATTTTCTTTACGAAAATTTGTTACCCGACAAATTTTCTATACGAAAATTTGTTATCCGACATATTTTCTATGCGAAAATTTGTTATCCGACATATGCGAAAATTTTTTATCCGACATATGCGAAAATTTGTTATCCGACTAATTTTCTATGCGAAAATTTGTTATCCGACAAATTTTCTATACGAATATTTGTTATCCGTCAAATTTTCTATACGAATATTTGTTATCCGACAAATTTTGTATACGAAAATTTGTTATCCGACAAATTCTCTATACGAAAAGTTGTTATCCGACTAATTTTCTATACGAAAAGTTGTTATTCGACAAATTTTCTATACGAAAATTTGTTATCCGACAAATTTTCTATACGAAAAGTTGTTATCCGACAAATTTTCTATACGAAAATTTGTTATCCGACAAATTTTCTATACGAAAATTTGTTATCCGACAAATTTTCTATACGAAAATTTGTTATCCGACAAATTTTCTATACGAAAATTTGTTATCCGACAAATTTTCTATACGAAAATTTGTTATCCGACAAATTTTCTATACGAAAATTTGTTATCCCACATATTTTCTGTACGAAAATTTGTTATCCGAACAATTTTCTATACGAAAACTTGTTATCCGACAAATTTTCTATACGAATTTTTGTTATCCGACAAATTTTCTTTACGAAAATTTGTTATCCGACAAATTTTCTTTACGAAAATTTGTTATCCGACAAATTTTCTTTACGAAAATTTGTTAACCGGCAAATTTTCTATACGAATATTTGTTATCTGACAAATTTTCTATACGAAAATTTGTTATCCGAGAAATTTTCTATACGACATATTTTCTATAAAAATTTTCTATACGAAAATTTGTTATCCGACAAATTTTCTATACGAACATTTGTTATCCGATATATTTTCTGTACGAAAATTTTTTAGCCGACATATTTTCTATACGAAAATTTATTATCCGACATATTTTCTATACGAAAATTTGTTAGCCGACACATTTTCTATACGAAGATTTGTTATCCTACACAATTTCTATACGAAAATTTGTTATCCGACACATTTTCTATACGAAAATTTGTTATCCGACACATTTTCTGTACGAAAATTTGTTATCCGACACATTTTCTGTACGAAAAGTTGTTATCCGACAAATTTTCTATACGAAAAGTTGTTATCCGACAAATTTTCTATACGCTTTTTTTTATCCGACGTACTTTCTATGCGAAAATTTGTTATCCGACAAATTTTCTATACGAAAATTTGTTATCCGACAAAATTTGTTGGATAACAAATATTTGTATAGAAAATATGTCGAAAATTTGTTATCCGACAAATTTTCTATACGAATATTTGTTATGCGACAAATTTTCTATACGAATTTTTGTTATCCGACAAAGTTTCGATACAAATATTTGTTATCCGACAAATTTTCGATACGAATATTTGTTATCCGACAAATTTTCTATACAAATATTTGTTATCCGAAAAATTTTCTATACGAAAATTTGTTATCCGAAAAATTTTCTATACGAAAATTTGTTATCCGACAAATTTTCTATACGAAAATTTGTTATCCGACAAATTTTCTATACGAAAATTTGTTATCCGACATATTTTCTATACGAAAATTTGTTATCCGACATATTTTCTATACGAAAATTTGTTATCCGACATATTTTCTGTACGAAAATTTGTTATCCGACAAATTTTCTATACGAAAACTTGTTATCCGACAAATCTTCTATACGAATTTTTGTTATCCGACAAATTTTCTTTACGAAAATTTGTTATCCGACAAATTTTCTGTACGAATATTTGTTATCTGACAAATTTTCTATACGAAAATTTGTTATCCTAGAAATTTTCTATACGACATATTTTCTATAATAATTTTCTATACGAAAATTTGTTATCCGACACATTTTCTATACGAAGATTTGTTATCCCACACAATTTCTATACGAAAATTTGTTATACGACACATTTTCTATACGAAAATTTGTTATCCGACACATTTTCTGTACGAAAATTTGTCATCCGACACATTTTCTGTACGAAAATTTGTCATCCGACACATTTTCTGTACGAAAATTTTTCATCCGACACATTTTCTGTACGAAAATTTGTCATCCGACACATTTTCTATACGAAAATTTGTTATCCGACAAATTTTCTGTACGAAAATTTGTTATCCGACAAATTTTCTATACGAAAATTTGTTATCCGACATATTTTCTATACGAAAATTTGTTATCCGACACATTTTCTATTCAAAAATTTGTTATCCGACACATTTTCTATTCGAAAATTTGTTATCCGACACATTTTCTATATGAAAATTTGTTATCCGACACATTTTCTATACGAAAATTTGATTTCCGACAAATTTTCTATGCGAAAATTTGCTGTCCGACATATTTTCTATACGAAAATTTGTTATCCGACATATTTTCTATACGAAAATTTGTTATCCGACAGATTTTCTATACGAACATTTTTTATCCGACAGATTTTCCATACGAAAATTTGTTATCTGACAAATTTTTTATACGAAAATTTGTTATCCGACATTAACATTAAAGACTTTTTTGCTCACGAAAAGTTATTATTTGATGGTTTCTCTATACGAAATAATAATTAAACAATATAGCGTAAATAGATTTTCATTTGGTTAAACACTGTTATTGATCTGTTTTCACTTTTAGGTCTATTAAAATATACATATGAAATACTTTTGAAATTTGAAATCAGTTTTAGGAACTATGATATTCCAAATGGTCGGCACCCGGAAAGTGTTCTTAATTTTAATAGCTCTGTGCCATTTATATGCGGTCAATGGAGTGGTGGGTATTCCATAAACGCTGATTTTTATCATTTCCTCATTATTTGCTTAACTACCGCCGATATACAGCGTTCCTTTATTATGTCGTTGAAACTACACGATTTCAATAACAACAAGGCCATTAATGGAACTATTGTATTCCGTAAAGATTTATATGACATTAACATTGTTCACTGGGTTACCACGACGAAAATAAATCGTCAAACTTGGACCATCTACAATGTAACTCTTAATGTTTGTAAGATATTGGAGAAAAAGTTCTGAAAAAATAATCCTGTAGCGGGAGTTATAATGAAGGAGATAATCAGACATATGCCAGAGTTGCCCACATCGTATCTTTTAGAAAAGAGTCAAATATTTTGCATTTATTGTAAAGGAGTTATTTTCTATTTAGATTCTTAGTTTTTGTTGTTTTAGAATAAGCAATATTCCGTTTTACGTTTCTTCTACAATGAAGAAGTGTTTCCACCATATCTGTCGAATATTCGATTTAAAACTTTTGTTGGAATTATTAGAAAATCGAATTACGTTTTGAAGATATTCGTAGATGGTCATATTCAGTCGAAAAATGGAAAAACAAATCGAAATGGAACTCCGAAGAAGGGCTGAGTTACAGAAATGGAATTTTAACTTGAATAATTATGTAACAGGTGGCGCAAAAGTAACCTTTCGATGTTTTTTGTGCCAAAGTCACCGACCGATTATTGGTCAAATAAATAGTCAGCAATATTCCGCGTTCTGGAGCAGTGTAGCGTAACATTGTTTATTAAAGTGTATTTCGCATGTGTTTACTACACAAATGTCAACATTAGGCATTAGGGGCCAATCGCAAAATTTATAGCATTTTCTGATAGGAGAATTACATTTGCGCCACCTTGTATATTACATTAAATTTTCTTTCACAAAATCGCTTGCTATGTAATTTAGAATTTTATTTTGTAGTGAGAGAAAATCTCGCTGACATTGCAAAGATGATCTAAAATGCAGCATTCGTAGACAATGAGAAAACTTTTTTCTATTTTGAAGTGTTATATGTATTTGTTAGATTATTTATCCATATGCAATAGTAGTCGTATGCCTATGGATAAATATGCGACTTCTGCATTCTGTATTGTAGAGGAGAAGGATAGGTTTCAAAAATCTGCTAAAGATTGTTTGATAAATTACTGTAGCAAAGTAACTTTTTCCGGGGGCATTTTGGTGGAATATTATTGAGGAAGTTGCATACATCTCGCATGATTAAATTCACTAGACTTATGGATTTCCCAATATTGTTTGACAGATATTTAGAACCATCAAAAGGGACAGGTAAAATGTCATGATTACGCTGACTTTTCTGTCGTACGCTGAGTTGGGATATTGCAGGTCTATGGCCGGAATTATGGAACCACTGTAGACTTTTTGTTCATAAGCATTCCATTGAACTCCATTCACATTAATTCCATTTGAACAATTACCGAGTGCTAGACAAAATTATGGAGATACTTATTCTTTGTGAAGCAGATACTGCACAATTTTGGATAAGAGACTTACTCGTAATGCACATTCAATTAGAACTTGCAAACGTTGAAGCCCCTTAAAGTGTACCACAAAAACATGTTCCATTGTGCGTATGACTACTATTAATTAATGGCATTTTTTATAATTTCCATTGTAAGTTCCTGTCAAAAACACAGACAGAGATGTTTTATGCGTCAAATGAAAGCTAAACTTCATCTGAACATCATCTAGAAGATAAAAATAATTGCATGGTTTGGAGTACCCCTACCAGTTTTGGGATTATAATTAGAGAATGGATAATATTTTGTGTCGTTCAATCAAAGTGATAAACAATTTAAAAAAAAAATCTAATAAAAAATAATATTTTTTGTTTCATCGTAGACCTCTCAGATGTCAAATCGTAGGTACATACATATGGGAGCTATATCTAAATCTGAACAAATTTCTTTCTATTCCTTCCGAATCTTGGTACAACAAATTGTGCCGCACCAAATCTAAAAAAACAACGGTTACGGATATGGCAAATTATGATCCGATTTTTTCCAAATTCAAATCCATCGTCCTTGTTGACAGTTGTCTGTGCAGGATTTTATGCAGATCTGCCCAATATTGCGATCAGTACATTGACAACAACATTCACATGGACATAATAAGGACAAATTTCGATAGATCGAATGTGTTTTTGATTCTGAATCGATACTATCACTTTGAGTTGGGGCTAATTCCAGTAGTTTTAAGCAATACAAATACCAGGCCGAAAACCACCACACAATAGCGTGTTCCACTGTGTTATAGCTTCTTTTAGCTTCATCCGAAAACTACTTTACAAAATACGAATAAAAAATCAATTTACATAGTGTTATCTAGTACATACATAAATTCTTACCAATTGTAACAAAACTTTTAATTTTTTTTTATTTTCACAACATTTATTCATGTGATCTCTATTTACATTTTCTATTAGATTTCCATTGATTCGAAATTGTTAACAAAATGCTCACTCTCTTAACCCGACCTTCCGCGCTTCTGACGAGCAACTCCATTTATAAAAAGTTCAAATGCTTTAGTTTCGTTTTGCTTTAGTAAAATAGTAAACAAAAATTTAATCTCTGGAACATATACAGGCCACTTTTCGCTATCTACAAAGAAATTCGTTACAGTCACTTCCGTATCCTGTAGTATGAAGGAGAAATGAAAAAGAAATTCTTTAAGATTATATTCGAATTGACTTCAACTTTGTTACCTTTTTCCAAGGACACTTCGAGGGAAGATTCTTTAGGATATTGCGTACATCTCGCAGGATTAAATTCAATAGACTTAAGGATTTTCCTATATTGTTTGACAAATATTCACAACCATCAAAAGTGCCGGCAAAAATTTCATAGTTACGGCCGGATTTTCGGCGCACATTTAGTTTAGTCTCCAATGTGGCGTACTGTATATCTATGGCTGGAATTATGGAACCATTGAAGACTTTACGTTTGTCCACAGTAATTAAATCGAAGGTGAGATTTTTAATAAGGCCTACATTGAACTCCGTACGCATTGATTCCATTTCAACAATTACCGAAATCTAGAAAGAAGTTGTGCCGATACTTATTCCTTATTAAACTTTAAGCTGAAATAAATAATTAAATTTCATACCGCTTTATCGATGAGGTGGAGTATAGCAAATATAAGAATCGGTTTAGCACTAAACTGCATTATGGTTGAATTGAGTTTGGCCCACGAATTTTATATGACCTGGCAATATTTGCTCAGGCTTGCCAGTTTTAACTGAAATTTTTATTATTCTCTTTATTGTTTCCTTGGCGATTTAACACTTTTATAGCTGTGTAGAAAAAAATTAAATTGGTCATAATTGCAATAGGAAAACAAGCCATGATTTACGAGTACAAAAATCCCCAAATTATTTAAAAACTCATTTATAAACTTCGGTTGTTGTTCAAAAAACAGTGACCATTAAAATGTTATCAAACAAATGCATCAGCCACATTTTGATGAAATAATAGCAATGATGTGACCTTTGGAGTCTTTTCTGGAGCGGAGATAATTACATGAAAATAGTTCTCAAGTTTTGTTTGCATCCGAAAATTCAACTTTAATTGCCGATGTCATAGTATGAGTACGTGTATAATCAATGAAAGTGGAAAAATCATTGAAATACCATTGAAATATCATATGTGGACAGATATCTGATATTATAACACTTATACGCATATATATGTTCACATATATGAGAAATATAATTGAAATTATATGAATCATACGCATATGTGTACACATCTCTGAGATAATAACAATTACACGCCGAATGGGCAGATATCGGAAAAAATAATAATAATAAACATGAACCGATCTTTGAAATAATAGGAACAGTTCTCAAAAATAATGTTAGTCGTCCTAATGGATAGATCTCTGTAGCTTTGATAACACAATGATATTTCCCGTCCTGAAATCATATGGAGAAAAAAGGAAAATTGACACAAGATTTAAAAATGACGGGCTTACAAAAATACTTTAGTATTTTTGGACCATTTTTGGCCTCAATTTCAGTTCGCATCCGAAAAAAAACTTTAATTGCCAATTCCAATTTCTTGGATTTTTTATTCGTACAACGAGATTTAATAAATAGTAGATGTTTTGGGAAAAACACAAAAATCATTTTCCATAGTGCAGTGCAAATAAGTATGGACTTTCACCACTACTTCAATGAACATCTTATATGTAGCATTGATTCTGCACAATTTTGGATAAGGGGCCTACTCGTAATGTACATTTCATTACATTTTGCTAACGTTAAGACGCCTAAAATTGTACCACAAAAATATGTACCACTATGCGTATGACTACTATTAATTAATGTATTTTTTATAATTATCCTTTTAAAATTCTAACAAACACACATACAGAGATGTTTCAGACGTCAAATGAAAGCCGAAACCCCATCTCTTCACCTAGCATTGGGCACTGAAACACAGAATTGAATAACTTGTCATGAATTTGACATTAAAAACTTGAAATATTACAAGCTCGATATTATATTAAGAAGCACCCGAGGCAATTGCATTATTTCCCATGAAAAAAGATATTTATTTTATTATATTCTGAAAATTAGCGAATAAAATAAAAGTAATTGCAAGATTTTGACTGCATTTACTAATTTTAGGCAATTAAATATAAATCTGAACCAATTTCCAATACATATATCCTTTCCGAATTTTTTTAAAGTAAGGTGAAAACATCGACTTATGTTAACCTGATGTTCAGCGCTTTTGACGAACACCTCCATTCATAAAAGCTTCAGATGCTTTAGTATCATTTTGCTTAAGGATAATAGTGAACACAAATTCCATCTCTGGAACATATACTGGACACTTTTCGCTTTCATCATAGTAATTCGATATAGTCACTGCTGCATTCTGTATTATAGAGGAGAAGGATATATTTCAAAAATCACCTAAATATTGTATTATAAATTCCTGTAGCAAAGTAACTTTTTCCGGGGGCATTTTGATGGAAAATGTCATAATTTCTGTCGTACGCTGAGTTTGACCACCAGTGTGGGATATTGCAGATCTATGGCCGGAATTATGGAACCATTCAAGACTTTGCGTTCAAAAGCGATCCATTGAACTCCGTTAACATTGATTCCATTTGAACTATTATCGAGTTCTTGACAAAGTTGTGATACTTATTCTTTGTGAAGCATTTATGTGAAGTAGATAAATAAATACAGACATTTTGGTACGATTCTGCACAATTTTGGATAAGGGGCTTACTCGTAATGTGCATTTCATTACATTTTGTTAACGTTAAGACTCATAAAAGTGTACCACAAAATGTGTGTACCACTATGCGTATGATTACTAATAATTAATGTAATATTTTTATAAATTTCCTTGTAACTTTCTAACAAAAACTCATACGGAGATGATTTATATGTCAGATGAAAGCTGAAAACAAATATCTTCGACTTGCATTGGATACTGGAAAACAGAATTTAATAATATGACATGAATTCGACAGTATAACTTAAAAATTAAAAATCCGATTTGCTCAGTAAAGCCGGGATACCCCTTAAATTAAAGACAATTATGAGCGCTGCAAATGTTTTGCTATTTTTTTTTCTTTTTTTTGCTATTTTTTTTCTTTTTTTTATGTTTTTCGTGCCAACAAAAAATATTTTTTATGGAAAAAAAAACACAATTTTTTCTAATTGTTTTAACGACAATTACTAAACTTCTTTTCCCTCATAATTTACTTTAATTTAAATTATCACCCTGCTTTATCGAGCTTATACATCAATAAATATGGTTCAAATACTAAAGGCTCCTTCTAAGAAAAAAATAATTTTAAAGAAAATTAAAAAAATATACAGTAAAACAATTTTTTCAATATTTGTTTCGTGTTTAGTACACCACCAGAAAATGTTATGCACATCCCTTCGACAAAAATTTTGTTGCATAGTGTTATTGAAATTTTGCAGAAAACTACATTTGAATCTAAACTTTAATATACTTTATTTTTTTGTCAAGCATTATATGCATGTTCTGCCAAGCTAAATTTTTTTACTCAAAACTTTTATGAAATTACCCTAAACTGAGCAAAACCATCCAACTTTAATGTATTTTCAGGATTCCAATGAAGTTATTCCTGCGTTTACCTATTCCAATGAATTGCATTTCATTACATGCTCCTGTCATGGTTTCATCACGAAAAAAACTATGAAATACTGCAAACATACCTGCGAAAGAATTTGTAATGACATGGAAAACTTTTTTCAGAAATTATTAACGCATACACGAGTTAGTAGAAACGGACCATTTTTAGAAAAATTGGGAAGGAAAAACGTGTGACAGAAATCAAAAGCAAAACATCGGATAGAATACGAGTATGCGTTTAATTGTACCAGAAACCATTAACATGAGATCCATGGTGGAGGGTATAAAAGGTTAGGCATGGCCGAATCGTCTTTACTACTTTTTTCTTATATTGCAACCTTCATCTTTCCAAATTAGTTACCCTTTGTTTCGCCTGCTCTCAAACAACTGTAGAAATATAAAATTCCAATGAAATTGCAGATGACAGCATGGCAATCATATGAGTTAAGCCGTACCCAAATTTCAGGGGAGTCTCATGTAGTTCCCTCCAACGTAACATCTTCTATGGTCCTGACGCTACTGTTAATTACGAATGTACACACATGTGCATCTGGATAGCGATGAATGTTCTAAAAAAACTAATAAAACCAAGAACGAAACAACAGCGACATCTATATAATTAACATGAACATGAAATGTGGGATGGAAGCTGTGGTAGCTGAGAGAACGGCATTCTTAATTTTTCTATTCGTTTTTTGGTAACCAAAAATTTAATTAAAAATACAAATGCAATTACCTAAGATATGCGTGGACAGTTTCGTGAAACTATAACATTTTTAAATGCGCCATCTGTGTGTGAATATTTGCCGTTGTTCTCAAATAAACATAATTTGAACTGCATAGATTATTTCAATGAAATTTAATATACATACTAAAATATACTATCAAGCATTTTTGAAAATATTCGAACTATTAAAGGATTGTTACTGCAACTATTTTCCACAAAATTTCGGAGATATTTCATATTTATAGTAAATTTTTTAGAATTTGTTATGTAAAGAGTATTTTTTTTCATTTATAGAACTATTTTAATTATTTATAAACATTTTCTTAGAACTTTTGTATTAATAGAAAATTTCTTAAAAAATTTATAGAAAATTCCTTAGAAATTTTGTATTTATAGAAAATTAATAAATAATTTCTAAGAAATTTCCGATAAATGCAAAATTTCTAAGACATTTCCGATAAATACAATATTTCTAAGAAATTTCCGATAAGTACAAAAATTCTAAGAAATTTGTCTATAACTAAAAAATATTTAACAAATTTTTCTATAACTAAAAAATTTCTATGAAATTTTTCTATAAATAAAAAAATTCTAAGAAATTTTTCTATAAAAGAAATTTTCTATAAAATTTAAAAAAGAAATTTTGTATTAATAAAAAAATTTCAAAGAAATTTTGTATAAATAAAAAAATTTCTAAGAAATTTTTTATAAATAAAAAAATTTCTAAAAAATTTTTTATAAATAAAAAAAATTCTAAGAAATTTTGTAAAATAAAAAAAATTCTAAGAAATTTTGTAGAATAAAAAAAATTCTAAGAAATTTTGTATAAATAAAAAAAATTTGTATAAATATAAAAAATTCAAAAAAAGATTTTCTATAAATAATAAATTTTCTATAAATACAAAATTTCTGAAAAATTTATATAAATAAATTTTTTTTTGAGAAATTTTCTATAAAAGCAAAATTTCTAAAAAAATTTCTATAAATACAAATATTTCTAAGAAATTTTCTATAAATACAAAATTTCTAAGAAATTTTCTATAAATACAAAATTTCTAAGAAATTTTCTATAAATACATACCAAAATTCTAAGAAATTTTCGATAAATACAAAATTTCGACGAAATTTCCGATAAATGCAAAATTTCGAAGAAATTTTCGGTACATACAAAATATCGACGAAATTTTCGATAAATACAAAATTTCGAAGAAATTTTCGATAAATACAAAATTTCGATAAATACAAAATTTCGAAGAAATTTTCGATAAATACAAAATTTCAAAGAAATTTTCTATAAATACAAAATGTCGAAGAAATTTTCGATAAATACAATATTTCGAAGAAATTTTCGATAAATACAAAATTTCGAAGAAATTTTCGATAAATCCAAATTTCGAAGAAATTTTCGATAAATACAAAATTTCGAAGAAATTTTCGAGAAATACAAAATTTCGAAGAAATTTTCGATAGATACAAAATTTCAAAGAAATTTTCTATAAATACATACCAAAATTCTAAGAAATTTTCGATAAATACAAAATTTCGACGAAATTTCCGATAAATGCAAAATTTCGAAGAAATTTTCGGTAGATACAAAATATCGACGAAATTTTCGATAAATACAAAATTTCGAAGAAATTTTCGATAAACACAAAATTTCGATAAATACAAAATTTCGAAGAAATTTTCGATAAATACAAAATTTCGAAAAAAATTTCGATAAATACAAAATTTCGAAGAATTTTTCGATAAATACAAAATTTCGAAGAAATTTTCGATAAGTACAAAATTTCAAAGAAATTTTCGATAAATACAAAATTTCAAAAAAAAATTCTATAAATACAAAATTTCTAAGAAATTTTCTATAAATACAAAATTTCTAAAAAAATTTCTATAAATACAAAATTTTTAAGAAATTTTCTATAAAATAGAAAAAATAAGAAATTTTCTATAAATACTAAATTTCTATCAAATTTTCAATAAATACAAAATTTTTATAAATAAAAAATTTCTAACAAAAATTTCTATAAATAAAAAATTTCTAACAAAAATTTCTATAAATAAAAAATTTCTAACAAAAATTTCTATAAATACAAAATTTCTAAGAAATTTTATATAAATACAAAATTTCTGAGCAATTTTCTATAAATACAAAATTTCTGTGAATTTTTCTATAAATACAAAATTTCTGAGATATTTTCTATAAATAGAAATTTTCTATAAATACAAAATTTCTGAGATATTTTCTATAAATAGAAATTTTCTATAAATACAAAATTTCTGAGAAATTTTCTACAAATACAAAATTTCTGAGAAATGTATAAATACAAAATTTCTCAGAAATTTTCTATAAATACAAAATTTCTGAGAAATTTTCTATAAATACAAAATTTCTGAGAAATTTTCTATAAATACAAAGTTTCTGAAAATTTTCTATAAATACAAAGTTTCTGAGAAATTTTCTATAAATACAAAGTTTCTGAGAAATTTTCTATAAATACAAAGTTTCTGAGAAATTTTCTATAAATACAAAATTTCTGAGAAATTTTCTATAAATACAAAATTTCTGAGAAATTATGTATAAATACAAAATTTCTGAAAAATTTTCTATAATTCAAAATTTGTGAGAAATTTTCTATAAATACAAAATTTCTGAGAAATTTTCTATAAATAAAAAATTTCTATAATTGTATTTTCGTAATATTTAAATTTCGTATTTATAGAAAATGTCTACAAAATTTTGTATTTATATAAAATTTCTTCAAAAATTTTGTGTTTATAGAAAACTTCTTCAACAATTTTGTATTTATAAAGAACTTCTTATAAATTTATAGAATTTATTATATTTATAGTCAATTTCTTAGAAATTTTTTTTATCATTATTTATATATTTTCTTTGAATGATCATAACTATTTTTGTTCCTTCCTGAAAATCGCCCGTGTGTACAGGGTTGACCATGTTACAAAATAATACAACGCTCTGCCAAACATCTTATCATGGTTCGTAAATTACCCCCCAAATAGTTGCTTCAATAATGACAAAAAAGTATGGCCAAAAGGAAAAGTAGAAAACTTTAATAGCACAAGATTTTTACAAAACAATTTCCCCAAGGAGTTTTAAACTGTATTCGAATTTAACATTTCTTTTTTCGTTATTTCCCGTTAAAACAAATATTCGTTCAGGCAAGAAGGCGGCAAGGAATGTTATGTTGCCGTGTCAGTGGATCACTTCCCGTTTACAAAGTTTTAGCGTTAGCTTAACTCTGAAATAGCTTTTGGTGTTTTGCGATTGTGAGATATGTTTTTTGTTCTGTTATTTTCGAGGGCTTTTTCGTTTACCCATTTCCTTGCTGATGTTGGCCAAATGGATTAGCTGAAGATATATGAGTTTATAAAGCATTGTTTATGATGCTCCTCGTGGTGATGACGATGATGATGTTGCTGTTCTTGGTTTGGCGTCGTTCTCTTACCGCACCTGCTTTCTTGAGAATTTTTTCCTGGTTTTCGTTAGCCATTTCGCCGTCTTAACAAAATGTACTGTTGAGGCTACTGCTGCCATTCTTTGCCCAAATAGATTTTAAAATATTGATATCGAAATTACAAATGTGCTTGAGGTAAATGTTGCTGAGTAGCGGGGGGTGATATGAAATGCATTGGAAAATGGAATACATATTTTGTTAAAGAACTTGATGCACTCACATTTATTAATAACACTTTGGACTAGCACGGTGTAACCGAAAGGAGACCCTTTGGGTCGACCTATTTGCAGTTGGCAATGCACACCTTAGTCTAAAGAACGAAGTAAAGGTAGCCATTGGAGGATTATATTTCTCAAAACAGTAGTCCCAGCTTCTCACCCCCTTAGCCATAAAAATTGCAATCAAATCTTATCGTATGTCAAAAATCATAAAAAACGGGGACATTTTTAGTTGGCGTCGTTGAGAAAAATATTCCTCGCGAAAAATTACTATAAGTACTTTCTCAACGTTTTTTTTTTAGAATTAAGCAGATATCATGTTTATAATTTATATATTTTTCTAGTCATAGCTGAAAATATTTATTTATATATAAAAATTTTTGAATTATTTTTCGGTTAGTGTTTATGGAAATAACAAAGCCAATCAACAAAACCTACTAAATTTTGAAACCGGTTGATTTTTCATAAATATATTGAAAGGAACCCATAGTAATTTTTCGCGAGGAATATTTTTCTTGACATTTGCATGACATTTAACATATTTTAATATTTGATTGCAAATTTTTCAGGCGTTAAGGGGTCAGAAGCTTTGACGACTGTTTAAAGATAACTAATTTGCCAAAGGATCCTTTTGTTTCGGTCTTTAGACTGAAGTCTTCGAGGTATATCCGTAAGGTCTCCTTTCTTTTACATATTCAAAGTGACCATTTCGAGAACGGTGTAATCAATGTTATAATAAATATTTGTTATTTATTATAACATCCTATTTCAAAAAAAAGTAAGATCTCTGATGACTTCTTGTATAATAGAGTCGGTCAGAGTTCGACTCTAGTATAGATGAATATCTAAGAGGTCGTCTCTAGTATAGACGAAGGCCTCAGAGACCATCTCTAGTATAGAGAAAGACCTCTTCGTTCGACTCTATTATAGAGTCTATACTAGAGTCGACCTTTGGGGACTCTAGTATACAGGAAGACATCAGAGGTCGACTCTAGTATAGAGGAAGTCTTCAGAGGTCGACTCTAGTATAGATGAGGACCTCAGAATTCGACACTATTATCATAGATATCAACTCTTGTAAAGACGAAGACCTCTAGTAAGGAGAAATACATCAAAGTTAACCTCTAGTAAAGAAAAGGACATCAGAGGTCGACTCAGATATAGAGGAAGACCTCAGAGTTCGACTCTGGTATAGAGGGAGACCTCAGTGGTCGACTCTAGTATAAAGGGAGACCTCAATGGTCGACTTTAGTATAGAGGAAGACTTCAAAGGTTACTCTAGTATAGAGGAAGACCTCGGAGGTTGACTCTAGAGGATGACCTTAGAGGTTGACCATAGAGGAAGACCTCAAAGGTTGACTCTAGAGGAAGACCACAGTGGTTGACTCTAGAGGAAGACCTCAGAGGTTGACTCTAGTCTAGAGAAGTCCTCAAAGGTCGACTCTAGTATAGAGGAAGACCTCAGAGGTCGACTCTAGTATAGAGGAAGTCTTCAGAGGTCGACTCTAATATAGAGGAAGTCTTCCTCTATACTAGAGTCGACCTCTGAGGACGACTCTAGTATAGAGCAAGACCTCAGAGGTCGACTCTAGTATAGTGGCAGACCTCAGAGGTCGACTATAGTATAGAGCAAGACCTCAGAGGTCGACTCTAGTATAGTGGCAGACCTCAGAGGTCGACTATAGTGTAGAGGAGACCTCAGAGGTCGACTCTAGTATAGGGGAAGACCACAGAGGTCGACTCTAGTATTGAGGAAGACCTCAGAGGTCGACTCTAGTATGGAGGAAGACCTCAGAGGTCGACTCTAGTATAGAGGAAGTCTTCAGAGGTCGACTGTAGTATAAATGAGGACCTCAGAATTCGACACTATTATCTCAGATATCAACTCTTGTAAAGATGAAGACCTGTAGTAAGGATAAATACTTCAAAGTTTAACTTTAGTAAAGAAAAGGACCTCAGATGTCTACTCAGATATAGAGGAGGACCTCAGAGGTCGACTCTGGTATAGCGGAAGACATCAGAAGTCGACTCTGGTATAGATGAAGACCTCAGAGGTCGACTCTAGTATAGAGAAGTCCTCAGAGGTCGACTCTGGTATAGAGGAAGACCTCAGGGTACGACTCTAGTATATAGGAAGACCTCAGAGGTCGACTCTAGTATATAGGAAGAGCTCAGAGGTCGACTCTAGTATAGAGGAATACCTCAGAGGTCGACTCTAGTATAGAGGAAGACTTCGAAGGTTGACTCTAGTATAGAGTAAGACTTCGGAGGTTGACTCTAGTATAGAGAAAGACCTCGGAGGTTGACTCTTGAGGAAGACTTCAGAGGTTGACTCTAGAGGAAGACTTTAGAGGTTGACTCTAGAGGAAGACCACAGTGGTTGACTCTAGTATAGTGGAAGACCTCAGAGTTCGACTGTAGTATAAAGGAAACACTTAGAATTCGACTCTAATATCTCAGAGATGAGGCCTTCCCCTGTACTATATTCGACCTCTTAGGCCGTGCTCTATACTAGAATCGATATTTTACGTCTTTATCTATACCAGAGGCGAACTCCACGGTCTTTATCCATACTAGAGTTGGTCTCTGCGATACCAGAGTCAATATTTGATTCCCGTATACTATACTGGGGTCCAACTCAGGTTTTCCTGAGGTTTTCCTCTATATTAAGGCCACCTCTAAGTTCTTTCTCTGTACTAAAGTCGACCTCTGATGTATTCATCTATTCTAAAGTCGATCTACTTAAACTTCCTCCATACTAGTCTCGTCACATCCATCAGGGTCATTCATATTGAACTCTATTCTAGGTAATTAAGAAAAAAAATAATAACAAAATATTCTCCAAATAAGTATAGTTATTAAAATTTAATTTTTTGACAAACATAAACGATAGCAAATCTTTTTTAATAGGGCTTAATGAGCAAAATACAACAAACAGCAACGCGTATATATTACCATTTGTATGGGAAGAACAAATAATTTCTAAATATCCACCAGTAATTTACTGAATATGGCTGACCAAAGACATAGTTTCCAAATTTGTGTAATTTTGTCTGGGTTGCGTTTAATCTGTGGAACGGTTTGTAAATATAAAATTGTGTATAAATTGTTTTTATTTAAATATATATGTATATATTATTGTTTTAAGCGTTCCTTTATTATGAACTATGATTCGATGAATTATGATTTCGATTCTAAAATTGTAAAAAATATGTCCTTGAAGTTAGTCAACTATAAAAATCGAAATGCCATTAATGGCTCCTTTTCATTGCTGGAGGATGTACACCAATCCACTTTATTTCATTGGGTTTCCACAACTCGATCGAATGGCAAACCTTGGGTTGTCTACAATGTTTCAGTCGACACTTGCGATTTTTTGCAAAACAAAACATCAAAATTCAATGCTATTGCTGGTGTAGCTTTCAAGGAATTAAAATTGTATTTGCCGAATCTGCCCAACAAGTGTCCTGTCAAAAAGGTCTGCTGCGGAATTGAAATGTTCTGTTCAAATTGACAAATTGTGATATGAATTGTTGTTTTTCTCTTTCATTGCAGAATACTAATTATTTGATTTTGAATTTGTTTTTGAATGAAGAGAAATTCCCGCTATATTTACCGGAAGGTAATTTTATAGCTTCTTTGGAACTACACCGAAAAACTGGATATATTTTTAAGATACATACAACTATGTATGTTGCTGCAAAGAATAGTGAAAATTTGCGAAAGCGCACAAACTAATGACTATAAACTATGTGTTTTATAAAGTAAATATACCAATGTCTAACAACTTTTTGGAATTCAATAAATTTATTGGTACACATACTTTTGATTGGTTTTTAATGTTTTATATCGTTTGCTATTATTTTATTATTCGAATATGTAATGCAGTGCATCTTTTTAGCTGTTTGGGTTAAAAAGTTATAGAGAATTTTTTCAAATTTTCTCCGAATTAATAGCAATTATACGCACTGTAGCACTGAAATGGGGAATTTTTGTACCAGACATCTTCTATTTAAAAATAAATCTGCAGAGTATAATAAAGGGAGTCCCAAGAAGAGCGCAATTTTTAAATCTCGTAACATTCGAAGTGTCATTGTTTGACATTTGAATAATTGTTATTGTTTGTTAGTAGAAGGTACGAGGTTAGTAAAAATGGAGCGCTACACGAATGAACAAGGCATTCTCATTGTGAAATTGTTTTACCAAAATGGTGAAAGTTTTGCGGCTACAGTTCGCAAATTGCGATCAATTTGGGGTCACAATAATGCTCCAAAAGAGTCAACTGTAAAGAGATTAATGGATAAATTTGCCGAAACTGGGTCTGTTAGTGATGTAGAGACAACAACGCGCCATCGACCAGGTCGATCGACCGAAAATGTTGCAGCTGTACGTGATGATGTCGCTCAAACTCCATCCACCTCAATTCGACACCGAGCTCAGCAAATTGGTGTCTCCAAATCCACTTAACCAGTTTTTTCTTGCCTAGAATTGAAGAATTGAATGTGGAGGGCATGTGGTTCCAACAAGACGGCGCCACATGTCATACAGCCAGAGAAACAATTCAATTGCTGCATCAGTCATTTCCCGGTCGTGTTATTTTGCGTTTTGGAGATCAGAATTTGCCGCCTAGATCGTGCGATTTAACACCATTAGATTTTTTTCTTTGGGGTTTTTTGAAGTCGATGGTTTACGCGAATAAGCCGACGACGACTCAAGCATTAAAAGACGAAATTGGACGCTGCATTAATGAAATACCGCAGCATTCATGCAAAACGGTCATTGAAAATTTCATTAAAAGATCGCGTGCATGCCAGCAAAGCCGCGGCGGCCATCTGCACGATATATTGTTCCATACATAACCTCATTCTGTCTACTTTACGATATAATAAAGTTTCACGATTTTTTCTTAAATATCTGTGTTTTATTTAAAATTAAAAAATTGCGCTCTTCTTGGGACACCCTTTATATAGCAGAGATAACCTCTAGTATAGGAAAATGTTTCAAAGCTTACAGAATATCTCCAGCGGTTGTCTCTAGTATTGAGGATATTTTCAAATGTTTTCTCCCAGAGGTCTTTTCCGGTATAACTTCCTCTATACTAGAGTCGATCTGTGAGGTTTTCCTCTACACCAGAGTCGACCTCTCAGGTCTTCCTCTGTAAAAGAGTTGAGCTATGAGGTCCTCCTCTACACTAGAGTCGAACTCTAAAGTCTTCCTCTACTCCAGAGTCGACCGCTGAGGTCTTGCTGTATACTAGAGTCGACCTCTGAGGTCCTCCTCTACACTAGAGTCGACCTCTGAGGACTTCCTCTATTAAAGAGTCGACCTCTGAAGTCTTCCTCAATAATAGAGTCGTCCTCTGAGGTCTTCCTCTAGAATAGAGTCGACCTCTGAGGTCTTCCTCTAGAATAGAGTCGACCTCTGAGGTCTTCTTCTATAATAGAGCCGACCTCTTAGGTCTTCCTCTATAGTAGAGTTGAACTCTAAGGTCTTCCTCTACTCCAGAGTCGACCGCTGAGGTCTTCTTCTATACTAGAGTCAACTTCTGAGGTCTTTCTCTATACTAGAGTCGACTTCTGAGGTCTTCTTCTGTAATAAAGTCGACCGCTGAGGTCCTCCTCTACACCAGAGTCGACCTCTGAGGTCTTGCTCTATACTAGAGTCGACCCCTGAGGTCCTCCTCTACACTAGAGTCGACCTCTGAGGACTTCCTCTATAAAAGAGTCGACCTCTGAAGTCTTCCTCTATAATAGAGTCGACCTCTGATGTCTTCCTCTACACTAGAATCGACCTCTGAGGTCTTCCTCTGTAATAGATTCGACCTCGGAGGTCTTCCTCTATACTAGAGCCGAACCCTTCCTCTATTAAAGAGGTCTCTGAGGTCTTCCTCTATACTAGAGTCGAACCCTATGGTCTTCCTCTATACTAGAGTATAACTCTAAGGTCTTCCTCTATAATAGAGTCGACCTCTGAAGTCCTCCTCTATACTAAAGTCGACCTCTGAAGTCTTCCTCTGTAATCGATTCGACCTCTAAGGTCTTCCTCTGTAATATATTCGACCTCGGAGGTCTTCCTCTATACTAGAGTCGACCTCTGAGGGCTTCCTCTATTAAAGAGTCGACCTCTTAGGTCTTCCTATATACTAGAGTCGAACTCTAAGGTCTTCCTCTACTACAGAGTCGACCTCTGAGGTCTTCTTCTATACTAGAGTCAACTTCTGAGGTCTTCCTCTATACAAGAGTCGACCACTGACTAGTCTTCCTCTATACTAGAGTCAACTTCTGAGGTCTTCCTCTATACAAGAGTCGACCACTGACTAGTCTTCCTCTATACTAGAGTCGACCTCTGAGGTCTTGCTCTATACTTGAGTCGACCTCTGAAAACTACCTCTATACTAGAGTCGACGTATGAAGTCTTCCTCTATGCCAGAGAAGCATTTTGATGTTTTCCTCGATACTAGAGTCGTCCTCTGAGGTATTCCTCTATACCAGAGTCGACCTCTGAGGTTAACATACATTTCATTCAATTACTTTAGGTTTATTATTAACTGATTCATATCCCCCTAATTATGTCAATCTCAATGTGCCTCAAAGTGTCGATACATTTTTATTTATTATATTTGCGCATCTGTCTGCCGCACTGCTAAAGTCGCCTTGGACTCGTAATTCAATTTAATTTGTTGTCGGTTTATAGCCATCGACAGTGACACCGTTTGTTAACAAATATCCCCACAAGAATAACCATGACAAAGAGTAAAGCCATTAAATTATACACTTTTGTTAATAAACTGTTAACTGTCCCTTTGTGTTAGTGAACGCATTATTTTTTGCAAAAATAATAAAAACGAAAAAATCGAATAACAATCACAGTTTGTGAATCACAAGAGATCGAAAGCAGCAGCCATCGCGGCAATTGCCTCCCTCACTCGTGTCCAAGGATTGGCCATAAATTTGATTAATATTCACAGCAACATTAACGTCAATGCGAAACTGTGGCAAAGTATCGATTTTGATTTAATTATACATCGACTCCAAACCAACGCCAACGCAGTCTAACCAATATCAGTTGCCAAGTATAACGAGAGCAATAAAAAATAAAATAAAATTAATAAACCTTATTAACACACCTATTGTGTTGTGCAAATATGGAAAAACACTTAATTAAATCAGATGCAGTTTCAACGATATGCACATATTTTTTAATTGTTGTAATGCAAAGACTTATAAAACACTTTAAGAAGGAATTAGACAAATGCAATAAATTACAATTGTCAACATTCGTACTGATGAATACCTTGGAGATTGACTCTAGTATAGATGAAGAACTCAGAGGTCGACTCTAGTTTACAGGAAGATTTCAGAGATCGATTCTAGTATAGAGGAAAAATTCAGAGGTCGACTCTAGTATAGAGGACGATCTCAGAGATCGATTCTAGTATAGAGGAAGAATTCAGAGGTCGACTCTTGTATTGTTAGATTTCGGAGATCGACTCTAGTATAGAAGAAGACCTCAGAGGTCGACTTTAGTATAGAGGAAGAATTCGGAGGTCGACTCTAATATAGAGGAAGAGGCCAGTAGGCGACTCTGGTATAGAGGAGGGCCTCAGAGTCGACCAGTACAGAGGAAGACCTCAGAGTTAGACTGTAGTATAGAAGATGCCTCAGAGGTTGACTCTAGTATAGGGGAAGACCTTAGATGTCGACTCTGGTATAGAGGAAGACCTCAGTGGTCGACTCTAGTATAGATGAAGATCTCAGAGATTAATTCTAGTATATAGGAAGACCTCTGAGGTCGACTATAATATAGAGTGAGACCTCAGAGTTCAACTCAAGTACAGCGTGAGACCTCAGAGGTCGACTCTAGTATAGAGTGAGACCTCAGAAGTCGACTCTAGTATAGAAGAAGAGGTCGACTCTTGTATAGAGTTAGATTTCGGAAATCGACTCTTGTATAGAAGAAGACCTCAGAGGTCGACTCTAGTATAGAGGAAGTCCTCAGAGGTCGACTCTATTATAGGGGAAGGCCTCAGAGGTCGACTCTATTATAGAGGAAGGCCTCAGAGGTCGACTCTTGTATAGATTTATATTTCGGAGGTCGACTCTAGTATAGAAGAAGACCTGAGAGGTCCACTCTAGTATAGAGGAATATCTCAAAAGGTCGACTCTAGTATATAGGAAGATCTCAGAGATCGATTCTAGTATAGAGGAAAAATTCAGAGGTCGACTCTAGTATAGAGGATGATCTCAGAGATCGATTCTAATATAGAGGAAAACTTCTGAGGTCGACTCTTGTATAGAGTTAGATTACGGAGATCGACTCTAGTATAGAAGAAGACCTCAGAGGTCGACTTTAGTATAGAGGAAGAATTCGGAGGTCGACTCTAATATAGAGGAAGAGGCCAGTGAGTATTTGGATTTAGGTGGATACACGCCGTTAGGCTTAACCCCACCGTGCTCTAAACACTCGGGTAAATTTATGCGTCGACCAGCGCCCTCACACACAATGTGCATGAGTTCCAATCAATTCCGTGATTCTGGCCACTTCTTCCCTCCTCCTTGGTTAGGAGCGGAGCCCATCTAAAACTCCTTCCAATCTATAGGTCATGGCGCCCGGTTGGTTTGCAACTCCACATCCGAGACCATTCTCTCCCAGCGATTTTGGTTTAAACCACAGCGACCACGTTGCACCCAACAGGGTCCTCACCAATAGTCAGGTCGGTACCTGCGTACCGAGGGCTTTCCTGACTCCCGTGGTACCAGATTAAGTGCTCTGGTCAGACTGCGTAGCCGAAGATACTACCAGTTAGACTCCAGAAAATCTAGGACTGGTGAGCAGTCTTGGATCTACTGTCCAGCCCCCATCCTGAGAATAGATGGGAGCTATAGGATTCGTAGATCCCATCTGGGATCACTGTCCAGTCCCCACCCTGAGAATAGGTGGGAACTATAGGATTCGTAGATCCCCCAGAGAAAGAGGCCAGTAGGCGACTCTGGTATAGAGGAAGACCTCAAAGGTCGAATGTAGTACAGAGGAAGACCTCAGAGTTAGACTGGAGTATAGAGCAAGCCTCAGAGGTTGACTATAGTATAGAGGCGGATTCAAGATGTGGACTCTGATATAGAGGAAGACCTCAGTGGTCGACTCTAGTATAGATGAAGATCTCAGAGATGAATTCTAGTGTATAGGAAGACCTCAGAGGTCGACTCTAGTATAGAGTGAGACCTTAGAGGTCGACTCTAGTATAGAGTGTGACCGCAGAGGTCGACTCTAGTATAGAGTGTGACCTCAGAGGTCGACTCTAGTATAGAGTGTGACCTCAGAGGTCGACTCTAGTATAGAGTATGCCTTCAGATGTCGAGTATAGTATAGAGTGTGATCTCAGAGATCGACTCTTGTATAGAGTGTGATCTCAGAGATCGACTCTAGTACAGAGTGAGATGTCTGAGGTCCACTCTAATATAGAGAAAAAAATCTTAGGTCCACTCTAATATAGAGAAAAAAATCTGAGCTCGACTATAGTATAGAGGAAGTCCTCAGAGGTCGACTCTAGTATAGAGGAAGACCTCAGAGGTCCTCTCAGATTTCGAATCTAGTACTGAGGAAGACCTCCCTGAAGTCTGCTATATTATAGAACAATTTGATTTTTTTTAAATGTATTTATTTAGTTGCCTTGTGTTTTTAATGTATAGCTCTTACCGATCTTTTCACACCTATAGTAGTAATTAATTTATTTGTAAATCCATATTGCACGTGTTTATGCCGCATATTTTATTGCCAATATTTTATGGCCCCAATATCAAGGCTGGAAATTATATCTGTAATTTCCTGCACAATGTTTTGTGAATTACAATTACGTACAACAGCCGCTCTATATAGGCTACAATCGTAAATTATTTTTTAAATATGCAATTTTATACAGCGTAGTAAATAAGTCTACTGAACATATTTTGGACAAATTGGAATTTCAATAAATGTTTATTGGTATAAACAGCGGATAACAATGTTCGCATGTAATTACAAATTAAACTGAAGTGGGATATACATATTGAAATGGCCAAATATTGCAATTATTCTGGTCGAATAATGATTTACTCTATAATTTGTTACACAATTGCGAATTGGGGTTTCCTGTGTGTATTTGCAATACATTTTTTTTCAATTATTGAGCTTATGCCCTTTCATCATTCATTGTGAATTTCTGTCCTCTTGTAAGTTACCCATCTGGTTTTTCGTTTGGCTATTTGTCCGTCCATCTTTCTGTTAATCCTTCTCAAATTACATACATATATCCTCAATGCATCCTTATGTTACAAAGTAGTCCTCTTATTGATGTTTGTTGATTTATACATTTGAGTCCTTAATATCCTTTGACTTTATAATGATCTATTACATTGTTTGTGTTGTAGATGGACAAATGTTGTTAAAAATTATAACCCAAATCAAATTTTATGTCTTAAATATTGTAATTTTATTTTTGTAGACACGCTTCCCTCCAGTTAACGCGGCAAAGCCTTAGCCTGTTCTCGTTAGTGCCTGAGTATTTATAATATAAGCGGCCATCAGAGAGAAAAAGTGATTAATGAGTCTTTTATAAAATTGTGCCAAACAAAAGTGGGCGACAATAATTTCCATATAATGTGAAATGTAAATTTCTTTAGATAGCCGATAGGGGGTTGCTAAACAAACATGCCATTAAATGTATTGGTCTTGGATTGTAAAGGTCATATTGGGACATTCATTTGGCTGGTAATTATCTTTTGTTGGGTGGGACATAGACGCAAATAAATTAACTTCCAAACGATGTCAGTGTCGCCCTTGTATACGGTGTGTTAAATAAGGGGTTATAATATGTATATCACAAATTATAAACATCGAAACATATTCCAAAAAGAGGGAAACGATAGCGGAGATTATAATGTATGTAAAAATTAGCAGGGAATGAGGGGCAGACGGAAAAACATAACGAACCGTCTTAATGAATATTTCCATTCTATTTAAATAGAATTTTCCTTATTTTTGGAACATAGGAGCGTATGACTAATATAAATTATCAGTATCATTGTTACAAACGTTATAACTTTGGCAATTTTTAATAGATTTTAATAAATTGCATACCAAATGAAAGCTAACACTTTAAGCTATATTCTTCAAATTAACGTCTATGTAAAATGGATGGTTTTAAAGCATTCTTGAATGGTTAAATACAAATGTGTCCATTAAGGAATCTAAAATTCTTCATACTTTGAAACGAAACAAGTTACCCATAAATTTCTTTATACATTTTTACTCATATATTCCTATTGAAAATAAAAATGTATACCACATGTCTTTGTATTTATCCACGGAACATTACAGAAAAGTATGCAATAAACTCTAGGACTCGTTACTTACAAGTAATGATGCTGCAATCTCCTTTTTTCTAAGGATCTACAGAAAATGTTCTTCATTACTTTTTTATCTAAAAAAAAACACACACACTAGATACTCATCTACCATTACCTCGAGTAATTGAAGTTCTGTAAATGTGTCGCTATGGGACAAGGAATGTCATTTAGATGTCGTTCATTCACTCCAATTGCCCCTCCAAGGTTTTCATAAACCTTTAATGTACTACAGACCATACTCGTATCATGTCATAGAGTTTATTCTCCTTCTTTGGAGTAAACATTCTTTTTAAAATCCAACGTATTGTTCAAGTAGATATATCATATATGTAAGCTAACATATGGCCAGAGACCAGTAACAGGATGGCAAACAACTCGTACTATATGTCCGTCCGTCTGTCTGGTTGTCCGTTTTTCCCATCTAGCTGTTCACTCCATGCAACCATCCCAGTTGCCATATATGCTGGTTGTGATGGTGGTCTCTTTTATGGTTTTTCTTATTATTTTCTATCACTGATGTAATGGTCTTTTTGAACTTGAAGTTTATCTTTATTATTTCATCGCTTGGTAAAGCGTGAAAGTACCCAGACCTACATGGCTAGTCACCAGCACATCATTATAGAGGACTGGGCCATTAATAAATTATTTGCAAGAGTGAAGTCATAATAAATTGTCAATAAATTGAAGAGATTTTCTAAAGATTTTCAGCGTTTATGATTAATGCTATTTTTTTTAACGACATCAGAGTATTAGAGATTTATGATTTAATATACGTTGGTCGTAAATATTAAAAACTAATTAGTTAAACACACCCAACGTTAATTGTGATGAAAGTGAAAGATTGAGTTATTGTAGAGAGAATGACGTAGAAGTAAAAATAATTAAATATATACAAATTATACTGAATTTTTAAAGTCATCAAGTAAAGTACTGAACTGAATTGAATAAACTGTTTAGCTAAAAAAAACAACAAAACAAATTTCTTGCGAAAAAATCTGGAACATATTTATATATTAATTTCCTCCTACAGGTGTTATGGAGCGTATGACTTATATTATTTAAATGTATATTCAATTCATAGCATTTAACATAAGTCATAGAAAATATTTTAGAAAATTGGAAAAAATATAGGGATGAAAGTAGAGGGGAATTGAGAGAGCAAACGTGTAATTTGATACTATTTGGCCACTTCGTGGGTGGTCTGATGACGTCATGATGACGTCATCGTCCATTTTATGTGTATGTATGTGTGAATTCGTACGTCTGTGTCAATTTTATGTGCATGTATGTGTGAATTCTGACGTCGTCGGCGCTTTGCTGTACATCTAGGTATGGTTGATTCTAGAATCACATTGTGAGTCCGCAGCTGGGCTTTGCTGTATATCTAGGTATGGTTGATTGTCGAATCACAAATACACACATGGTATGCATGTATGTGTGTCAACGGTTCCCCACCAGTCCGTCTTTTGTGTCAGTCTGTCTGTCGGACACTAGCGCCAAACAGTCAGATCATGCTATGTGTTTGGTTGTCCGTCTGCCTGTCGGACACTAGCGCCAAACAGTCAGATCATGCTATGTGTTTGGTTGTCCGTCTGCCTGTCGGACACTAGCGCCAAACGGTCGGATCATGCAATTGAACTTGAATTGATTCCTTTGTGACATATCCAGAGCACAATGTGTGTGTGTGTAGTTCTGAGTATCCTAAACTTCACACCAAATCCTCAAAGACTTTTAGGTAAACAAACATATTTTTGTGGTTGGTTCATATTAGATACAAATTATTATGTAATACGATCAAATCGTATGTAAACTGTTGGGAGGGAATGCATCTGTAAAGAGCAAAATATTTCCTGTCCATGGTCAACGTTGATATGAATTGAAAAGGAATGAATGCTCTATAAACAAAGAGAAATCATTTGGAAAGTCAGTTTGATTAAAGCTACAGCTTGTAAAGCATTCAGTTTCAAATCTTAATTGTATAAAATAAAAATTTTAAGTGCAAAATGTCTCCCAATACCTGTGTATTTTGTAATGAGTCTTTTCACGCTAAGAGAGATTTTACAAGACATATGAAACATCATTGTCTTATATGTGGAAAACTATTCAAAAACATTTATGTAATGAAACATCATCAAAAGGTGTTTCATAATAATGCAAATTTAAGTGAATCGATGTTGATTAATAAAAAATATGAATCAGATTCGGGAAAACTAAAAATATTTTCTATAAATGGAGATCACAAACTACGTCATGAGCCACAGAAAGATCCTTCAATTCAACATCTAGGATTGATTTCACCCACACAATACCAACAACATACAGGAGTTTTACAAACACAACATGAAAAACAGTGGCCGACGTTAAATGAGCAGTATCAGTATTATAATCAAAATGCTCCTGAAGCTGTAAAAAATACTAAGAATACGTACTTTTGTAAAGACTGTTATGTACAAGTGGTATCCATGCGTAACCACGTTCGTACCAATGGACATAAGGATACTGTTAGAAGGAACATAGATGGGGATATAACAGTCATAAAGAGTTCATTCAATAAACGTATTATAACATACGAATATAATAATTCAAATGGAACTCTGTTACCTGAAAATTTTCTTTGTGAGACAAAAGAGTCACTCCTGAAGTTGCTCAAGCTCAGTTTGGTGGAGCACACAATTTTGAAGTTCAACATAGAACTTCAAGGTGAATATGTTAAACCCAGAGCAGATAATGAGCTAAATATGAGTGATGGACCATCAACTTCTAGAGGTAGAATCCCCGATCCCGATTCCTTAACTACACCCAAGATTTTCAACCACGTATCTAAAATGACTCTGTTAACTCTGGGAGATAACATTAATAATTTGTTTGATGACCACACTGATGCCATAATGCACAAGATGTTCGAATTTCAAGAGCGTGATTCAGGTTGGGCATTACAGAAAATTCTAAAACTTGACATTAATATTAACAAGGCTGATCTCACCAAAGGCTCAAAATTCATTAAAACACCAAAGTCATTGGCAAAAAAGAATGCATGTCTCAACATAAACAATTTGAATGATGAATATTGTTTCAAATGGAGTTTGGTGGCAGCATTGGAAAATAAACCCTCCCATAAGCCTTGTGACACATCTTCCTATAATGTTGACATCGCACGTGATACGATAACATTGCAAAGTGGTATCACGCTAAACTTCCAAGGGCTTCAATTCCCCTTAGCCATAAAACATGTTAAAGTGTTCGAAGCAAACAATGATGACATAAGCATCAATGTCTTTGGTTATGAAGGAGACCAAATTGTTGGACCCTATCACCTAACAAAGAAAGAGAAAAAATACCACATCAATTTGATGCTGCTTCACGAAGGCGATAATTTCCATTACATTTGGATAAAGCGAATGTCAAAGTAATATACGAAAAATGAAATTTATATGATATATGATATATTTAAAAATATTTTTTTCTTTACAGTCTTTTGAGCCATCAATTATCAAATCATAACGGAGCTGTTTTTATTTGTAATGGATGTGTCCAACACTTCCATTCGACAGATAAATTTGCACAACACAAACAGGAATGCGGGGGTATTGTAACTCGCTTGCCCTCGGAAGATAAAGCAATATTAAAATTTACTCACTACGAGCGTCAATTGAAAGTACCCTTCGTAGTATACGCAGATTTTGAATGTGTATTAGAGGATGTGGTGAGCGCAAATACCACAAAAACCAGCATGATACAAAAGCACACACCTTGTGCTTTTAGTTACAACATTAAGTGTAGTTATAATTCTAGTTTAAATAAGTTTTGTATATATACAGGTGAGGACGCCTCTAAAAAATTTTTGGAAAATCTCATTAGGGATTGTAAATTTATTTACAATAATTATTTGACTGTAAAGAAACCAATGATTAGTTTAACACCCTTGGAGGAAGTAAATTTTGTAACTTCTGAAAATTGTCACATATGTGACAAAACTTTAGGTAACGATAGGATAAGGGATCACTGTTATTTAACTGGGAAATACAGGGGGGCAACACATAACCAATGTAATCTTCAGCATCAGATAGCAACATTTATTCCAATATTTTTTCATAATTTTTCATCCTACGATTGTCACCTTTTCATTAAAGATCTTATTGACTATGAAGGAGAAACTAAAGTAATTCCATTAAATAAGGAATTATATATATCTATGTCTCATTTTCTTCCAATGAATGATAAAAACAGACTAGAGTTGCGATTTCTAGACAGTTTTCGATTCATGGCTGCCAGCTTAGATTCTCTGGCCCGAAATTTACCTGAAAAGGATCTTCAGACAGTACGTACACATTTTCCAAACAATAAAGATTTTAGACTCATGAATAAAAAGGGGGTATTTCCGTATGATTATATATCATCATTTCAAAAATTTTTTGAGAAACAACTTCCTCCGAAGAAATACTTTTATAATAAAATGACGGACACCGAGTGTTCGTCGGAGGATTACAAACATGCACAGAATGTATGGACAAATTTTGGTTGTACAAATCTGAAAGATTACATGGAATTGTATTTAAAAACGGATGTTCTATTGTTGACTGACGTTTTTGAAAATTTTAGAACATTATGTATAGATGTGCACAAATTGGATCCCTGTCAATATTATACCGCCCCATCTCTTTCTTGGGATGCGATGCTCTTATGTACAAAAGTTGAATTACAACTTCTCACTGATATTAACATGTACAACTTCTGTAAGAATGCCATACGAGGTGGTATAGTTCAATGTTCCAAAAGACACTCAGTAGCGAACACAGAGGGTACGCAAGGTTATGATAAAAATAAACCAATTGTAAATATATACTACCTAGATGTGAATAATTTGTATGGTAAAGCTATGACACAATATCTCCCAGTAAATAACTTTAGATGGCTTGAGGGAACAGATTTTGGAAAATATACAAATGAAGAGGAAATAAAATCAATACCCGACGATTCGCCAACAGGCTACATATTTTGTGTTGATTTAGAGTATCCAAAAGATTTGCATGATCTTCACAATGATTTACCCTTCTGTGCGGAGAGTAAAACTGTTGGAGGGTCTAAATATAAAAAATTAATTACAGACTTTTCCGAAAAACGAACATACAAGATCCATTACAAACTATTGCAGCAGTGTCTAAAGCATAAATTAATACTAAAAAAAGTACACAGCATCCTTTCTTTCTCTCAATCAAAATGGTTGGAAAAATATATACTAAAAAATAATGAGATGAGAGCAAAAGCAAAAAATTCTTTTGAAAAAGATTTTTACAAACTTTTAAACAATGCTGTATATGGTAAAACTATGGAAAATGTGGATAAAAGAAAAGATGTTAAAATAGTAAAGACTTGGGATAGAACAAACAGAAACAGGCTGGGAGCGAGAGATTTAATTGCAAAACCAAATTTCAATAGCTTATCACAATTTTCAGAGGATATGGTTGCCATTCAACTGAACCGTGTAAACGTATTATACAACAAACCAATTTATTTAGGCTTTTGTGTTTTGGATCTTTCTAAATGGGTTATGTATGACTTCCTCTATGACTTTTTGAAAATTAAGTTTCAAAACGATTTTTGTGTAAATTATATAGATACTGATTCATTTATTCTAACTTTTTATGGTAGAGATCTTTTTAAAGAACTTACTCCAGATGAGTTAAAAACAAGGTTTGACACTTCAGACTTTCCACCAGATAATAAATATGGTATCCCTCTTGTAAATAAGAAGGTGATTGGGATGATGAAGGATGAAAATTGTGGTATGGCTATGACCGAATTTGTGGGACTTAGACCTAAGATGTACGCAATTAAAGTGGAAGGAAGTAAAGACATTAAAAAGTCTAAGGGTGTAAAAAAATCTGTGCTAAAAAAATGTTCTATAGATACATATCGAGAATGTTTAATTAAAAGACAAAAATATTATGACGATATGTTTACATTTAGATCTAGAAAACATGTTATTTATACAGATAAGATAAATAAAATATGTCTAAGCTATGACGATGATAAGAGAAAAGTAAGACCCGATGGTATAAATACGTATGCGTGGGGTCATTACAGGCTTGATTGTGATTTATATAATATAAATATTGACCTAAACTCTATTAATCCGATGGAACTTGATGTAAGCCTTAACGAAATTAATAGCTTGGAAATTTCGGCTTTAAATGAAATTCTAGATTTGAATATTCAGAATAAATCAGATGATTTAGAAAGAGTTAATGAATCAGACCTATATTCTACAATTCCAATGGATGTATGTTTTAATGAAATTGATAATTCAAATCTCGCAAATTGGGATGAACTTCATGATCTTAACCTATAATTAAGAAATAATGTACATTATTGTTTACCGTATATTTTTTATGCTTTCTTTCATCAATAAAGACAAATGTATTTTGATTTGGAATACAATACTTGTGTGTTTTTTTTTATTTATTAATTTTTATATGGAAATACAAAAAAAAAAAAAACATTTCATTATTAATACTTAAATAATTTTTCGGACGATTCCAGTTAAAGGTGTGTATTCTAGCAAACGTTCGTGAAGTAGTAAACAATAAACATAAGTGTTTTCAGGAATGGATTTAGAGGTCTCAAACTCGATTTTGACATCAATTGGTCCGCTTTTAACAATTTCGTTTTGATGGCTGACATCAATTACAGCTATTGGTGACTCCTTGAATTTCTCACATGAAATAATTGGTTGTGACTCCCTCAAAAAGTAACTTTGTTGAAATTTAGTATACATATCATAAAGTACAGCATATCGATTCTCTTCGAATTTTAAATTTAAGTCATCGTATGGATAAGTATCCGAGTTAAGATGGACTTTAATGTTTGTTAAATTACTGTGAACAAACTTTCCATCTTTTTCAAGAGCAAATAGTACGAAACGTGGTCTTTCTCTGTTCATAGACAGTTTCACATTCCAATTACATTTGGTTGCGCCATTAAATGTTGGGTTAAAATGACAATCCCAACTACGAAATGTAATCGGTAGCGATGTTCCACTCTTTATCGTCTTCATAATTTGTAATTTGGATGTGTCAGACAAGTGCACATGCGGAATTCTCCACGTGATATTCGTAATTGTTAAATTTGCAGTTTCATTTGACTCCGAGGAATAACATGCGTTCTGGTCACTGGAGCTTCGGAGCAAAATAAGATCATGTTTACTATGTAATATAACTTTGGTGAAATCTTCGGCAAATCCCAACAGCATCTTAAGGGGTACATAAAAGTTAAACACACTCATGTTTAAGTCGGCGCCATTATTCCATCCAGCATTTCTCATCATATTACTCTCAAAATCAGTAAGGGACACAAAGTTCTTGATGGTACTCGATACACCTAAATACCGAGTGCGATCGATTTCAACACCATTAATTTCATAACGAATTTCATCGAACATGTGAGCTATACAATTATTGCGTAAACGAGCATTTGATGTTTTTTCGCCGCCCTCTACTGTTACAGAACCTTCTATGTAAATATAACTCTCGCTTGGCAATACATATAAATCTTGATTTTGAATGGTTATTCTTATTTCATCATTATTTTTAAATGAATTTATATATGGTACGTAGCTGTGGTAGTCTTTTTTGATTATATTGTCATCGGTGAATGGTTTTTCAAGAACATTTAGTATTTCAGACATTTTGTTTTAAACGTAATTTTAAAGATTTTAAAAAAATTTTATTTTCCTTTGTTAGTGGCAACCTTTTGGGTTTGACTGCTTTAATTGGAATGTTTGGAAAGGTCTTTTTAGGACTATATTTATTATAAATAATCATTTTGCTTTTGATCGCAGATGTAGCCTAAGTGTAATCTCTTCTCCACGAAAATTTATTAATCGTTGTTCTTGATCTACTATCCAAACTTTCAGTGAACTGATTTCTTTGACGTTTACTGGTAAATAAATTAAATTCCTTGGTATTTCATCCAATTTATATCCTGGAGATACATTTATACCAAATTCATGAATAGTATGTACAGATAGATTATTCATGTAAGATCCTGATGTTATATTACATTGTATTTGTATTGCGTTTACTTTCATAATGTTTACGGGAAGATATGACGTATGTTTCGTATTTGCTTTCAAAATTCCTCCATTGAATCCCAACAGGGTTCCTATAGACCGTTCTTTGTTAAAATCAATATCATCATGAGATGAAAATATCTCTATTTGTAAGGTATTATTGTTTGCAACGATTTCTATTGTCTTGAGACCGTCTTGTTTACCATAGGCTAGTTTAATATAGTCAACTATATCTTCCAGTTCGTAAGAACCAATAGGAATTTCAATTACTCGATCATCAATATGAAACAAGTTATTATCATGGTCTACGTTTGGAATGGAATTATATGAATGAAAATCTACCAGAGCGCATTCATAGTCTTCGGTTAATTGAATTGGTGGAAAGTAATTGGATGTTAGAACCGAAGATCTTCCGCTTAGGGCTAATGTTATTGACATAGTGAAAGCTGACAAGTAAATGAAAACTATTTTCATTATTTTATTTGTTTTTATTTATGTTTTCACTAGAGCATATTGCTTTTGTTTATCCATGAATTGTGATCTTTAGAGAATCCTAACCACTTAACGTATACTTTGTCGCCCTTAGTTTTCAAAACCTTTTCAACGAGGTATGTGTTGGGGAAGCGTGTGCGTTGAATTTCCTCTTTATAAAACCCGCCTTTGATTGGGTTTCCTTGATAGTCTTCTAAGATAAACGTAACAGGATTTGTAATCTGTATAGATTTTATACGAAATATCTCTGTGCTATAATTCGGTGTATACCCCTTCTCAAATATATTTTTATATTTGCTTATACGTACGTAATCCCCCACATGGTATTTTGACGGTGGGAACATTTTGAGATGACTGTACACCGTCGAGAGTAACCTTTTTTCATTTTTAGAATTTACTTCAATGGGGGGCATATTTATTGTTCGATGTTTTTTCTTATTGTAGAAATCAATCAAATTTTTGTATATATCAAGCCAATGGTAGGAACCGTTGTAAGAAAATTCTCGAAACATTAATGATTTTAGTGTTCGGTTAAATCGTTCAACGATTGATGCTTTCATTACACTATACGTTGAATAGTGGTTAATAGAATACATTTTCATTAGTTTATAAAATTCTTGGTTAAAAAATTCTTTTCCATCGTCTGTTTGTAAATTTTTTGGTATTCTACCTTTATCCAATATTTTTTTAAATGCTGTGGAAACGTCGCTGGCATTTTTTGATTTAGTTGCTTCTGCCCATGCAAATTTTGAGAAGGTATCAATTACTGTTAGCAAATATCTATGTCCTTTATTTATTGTAGAATAATTCCCCATTTCAACCAAATCCGCTTGCCATAAATCGTCGATGCCTTTCATAATTACTCTCCGTCGAGGAAAATTTTTGCGAGCTTGAGCGTGTAGCTCATTGATAATTGTTCGTCTTTCCATGATTTAGTTATGATCGTTATAAATTATTGTACGAGTACTTGACATTCTACTTAAAACATTGTGTAAATCCTTAATATTGTTTTTTAATTGAGATATTTCATTGTTTATGATTACAAATTGCCTACTTAAATCTCTTTTTAATATTTCTTGTGAATGTATGATTTGTGTTTGTAGGTAAGCTTTGTTAATTGCGTCTGTATTTTCCGACGGTGGGGCCAAATTCTTGATTTTCTTATTTTGGATATCGAGGTTATAATGCCGGTCAACACCAATTCCCAAAATTTTTTGAGCATTTCTCCTTAATGCATCAGAGTTGGAAAAGTGACCGAACTTGTCGACACTCATGTTGTAATTGATTGTTTACCCCAAAATCAATGTATTATATTTGCTTCTCTTAATTCTTCGATAATGGATACTATTTCATTGTTTTGGTTACTATGCCCAGCATTTTTTGACGCGATTAAAAGTTTTAGACGTTCAACTAATTCGTTAGGATCATCCCAGTATATATAGTTTGGTTTCTGAAGATTAACACTCATTAAACCTTCACCTGTATGAGTTGTTTGAAATAATTTTTTTATTATTGTTGTGTACTTCAAGCCTTTATTTCCCTTTATTTGTTCATTGGGACTATAATTTCTTCTGTGTGCATTCGTATTCACTAAAATCTTTCTATAGATATCCAATTCATATGAGTCATAATTCTTAGGATTTTTGTGGAATAAAAGTTCATATAAACCCGGTGTGAATGCCCATGTTTGATTTCCAATTATTATTTTATGCTCGTTTAAACTTAGATCGCTTGCGCCAAATTTCCAAACACCATTTTCGTCTTTGTGTGGTCCATATATTGTATCAAGTTTCTTATTTCTATGTAAAGAGTTTAAGTTAATAACACCCTCTTGCTGTTCTTCTTCTTCTTCTTCTGATTGTGAATAAAACTGTTCATCATTTGTTTCATCTTCGTTTCGATTCTCGGTATCAAATTCAATTTTCAATTTCTTTTTATTGCTGAAACCCTCGAAATCATTATCCTTTTGAAATTCTTTTTTGGGGGTGATGCTTTCGTGGGGTGATTTTATAATATTTTTTAGTTGTGTTGTTATAGGTTTGAATGTACTCTCTAAACGACTTGTCATTTCATTTTCACCTAATTTAATGCTTTGAAATTTCTTTTTCAAGATATTTCTAGATTTAATAAGTTCCTTCACAATGCCTTCATTCATTTTAAAGAGCGTAACAACACGATATGTGTTTCTGTTTAATATTTTGAACTGATCTGTTGATATTTTGAACTGACCTGTTAATATTTTGAACTGGTCTGTTAATATTTAAAACCGACCAGTTGAGTTTACAAAATGGATCTGTTTTTATTTCAAATAGAGCTGTTTTCTTTGTAAACTGGTCTGTTGGATTTTTGAGTGAGGCTGTTATTTGTGTTTTCAATGATTTTTTTTTTGTTAGGTCAATAGCATTCAACCGGTACTATGATTGTACCATCTGTTTCAGTTGAGATATTATCATTTACTAAATGTAAATAAATACATCAAATCCTTTTCTATACCGTCCATCAGTAATATCGCTATCCTTACTTATAACTAAAAAACCATATTTTTCTTTCCAACATGTTCGACATATATCCATAAAATTATTAAATGTCATATCATTTCCAACGTGGTCACTGAAAATATGTTTCATATTCATTACGTCTTGCTTGAAAATAATAATTATGTTAGCATTATCACGTATTAAATGTTTCGGGATGCGTGTGTATGTTTGACATAAATAAAATGAATCTATATTATTATGTCTACCCATACAAAAATAAGCACGAATATTATTTTGTTTTTCGCAGGCGACATCATCAAATATAATTATGGAATTCATTTTCGCTTTATCGGGTGGTATGACAGTAGTATTTTCAGAAAATGTGTAAAACCCCATGCCTTTTACGGTTGAAATGAGCTTCTTTAAATATTCATATTTTGGTTGATGTAACGACTTTGAGTATAAATATATATTTTCAAATTTTAATCCGTTTGGACTTTCAATCAAGCTTATCATAATATTAGTTTTCCCACAATTGGAAGGACCCACTATTATAGCTCGTATTGAATTCGGTAACAAAGAGCTATGTCTGAATTTCTGAGATTTTGTTTGTGTGAAATCGAAATTTCTAACATCAATATTCGTATCCTGCTTTATTAACCGCATTTTTGCAACTGAATTAATAATTTGTTTCACTCAATTTTATATTATTTAAACCTTTAGGTGAAAAACGTATAAAATGATAATTTATTCGAAAAACAACATTAATACCAAAAGGGACGTCAAAGGGAGAGGATTGTTAAATAATTTAATTACTTCATTGCCATTTGAACTGCATTTACCCGGTTATAATTTTTGTGGGCCTGGGACAAAACTGAAGAAACGACTGGATAGAAATGATAAAGGAATAAATGGTTTAGACGAGGCTTGCAAAATTCATGATATAGCTTATTCCAAAACTGAAAATATAAAAGAACGAAATAGAGCAGATAAAGACTTAGCAGAAAAAGCTTGGGGACGAGTTAAAGCTAAAGATAACAGCTGGGGAGAAAAACTAAACGCATATTTTGTCACCAACGCTATGAAGGCTAAAGCAAAATTGGGGGTGGGTATGTCCAAGAATGGTGTATGTGGGAAAAAACTGTTTTCATCAGCGGTGAAGAAAGCTACCTCGGTTCTGAAGAAACAAAAACCAGAAGACATAACCACAGCTATAAAGATTGCACAAAAATCGATTGGTAAATCCTTCAGAGGAAAAAAATCTAAAGTTGTTATACCTAGGGTTATAAGAGTACCTAAAATTGGTGGTTTCCTACCCATAATACCAATTCTAACAGCACTTAGCGCTATGGGAGCGTTAGCCACGGGTGGAGCATCAATAGCAAAAGCAGTAAACTCGACTAAGAATGCTAAAAAACAACTTGAGGAAAATATTCGTCATAATAAGGCTATGGAGGATATTGCAGTGGGTAAGGGGATTTACCTAAAGCCATATAAGAAAGGAATGGGCATTGTGTACAATAACAACAATAATAAAACTTTGACAAAAAACTAATAGACCAGCTACCCAACAGGCCTTTAACAGACATTGATTTAGAAATATTTGGTAAAAAACACATTCCCTATTTTAGAGGAGTTTTTATGCGAGACAAACTCCCCAAAAAGCCCCGTATTAAAGAGTGCGGAATTGTTAACCTTGACTCACATAAAGGTCCTGGAACTCATTGGGTGGCATACTTCAAAAACAATGAGAAAAATGAATATTTTGATAGCTATGGCAATCTCCAACCACCATTGGAAATATTGCAATACTTGGGAGTTAATATAAATTATAATTACAAACGAAAACAGAAATTTAATTCTTTCAACTGTGGGCATTTATGTTTAAAATATTTGCTACAATTCAATAAAACACCACAATGTCATCGAAAATCGTATATAAAGTAACTGAAATATTAAAACGTTTTCAGTTCAGCAGCAAAATTCAACGTTTTTAGTTCATCAGCTAAATTCTTGCAAAATGTTCAAAATCAACAGGTCTGAGATTGCGTTATTGGATTTTCAATATTGTCATGGCAATGGCAACAGCATTTATATGAAAGAATTGGCATATATGGCTGGCTCATCAATCGCTCCGAATTACGTTGTATTCAAGGAACCATTCGATATTCGAGAATTAAGTTATGAAGGACTAAGAACAAACACCTACTGCAAGAAATTTGTTAATGGACTGGATTGGTCAATGGGATCAGTAGATTACAGCTGTGTAGGTGATTTTCTATCACCCCTAAATAATTATAAATATATTTTTGTTGTTGGTAAAGCAAAACAAGATTTTTTATTAAATTATGTTACAACATCTGTCATAAATTTGGAAAATAAAATAAGTTTAAAGAAATGCGAAAACTATTATTCGAAATATATATGTCCGTTACATCCAGACAATAAATTTAGATGTGCACTAAATAACTTGTTTAAACTATATATATTTGTAGAGAACAATTATAATAAAATACAAGAATCTGTTATAAATGAAATAAAGTACTAAGAACAAAAACAAATCGTAACATGTGTTTTTATTTCTTCAAAATTGAATGTATTCCTTTAAAAACAAATATTGTAAACATAAATATTAAAAACTTTGGAAGTAATGAATCGGTCGTTTTCTCCTCTGGTAATGTTGAAAATGGTGAATCTTTTGGTCGCTTCTCTCGTATTTGTAAAGCATTGGATCCTGATCTCTGATATGGTGTTTTGAAAGTACAATGTCGTAGTTCAGTTCCACTGTTATAAACTCCACACACATCAAAACTTAACTTTGGAAGCAGTCGATCTAATTCTTTTAAATTTATGGGTTCATTGTTAGTAATGTAGCGTCTCATCAATGGACAATTCTTCGACCATCGCATATGTTCCGAAACCGGGGAATCTGTACGTTCCCAAGAATATATTTCAACCTCACAAAAATAACATTTTGCTTTGTCATTTTCACCAGTATAAAAGAAGCCTATCATAGCCATCACCTTAGGATTAATATACTTTAGTGGCCACAAACCAAACGTTTGCAAACGTTTATCCTCGCGATGAAATCGATCGTCCATAACGTAGCGTGGTTTTAAGATATCCATTTCTAAAGGAATCATGTTTCCTTATAAACGTCTGTTACTTAATTACTTTCTGAGATGACATATCGACTCTCTTTTATATAAAACACCCACAACTATCAGATTCAAATGAAAACACAAGAGCTTTTTAATTTGAAAATTTAAAAACAACTTTTATTTTAGAATATTATAATGGAAATGATATAGTAATGTTAATATGAAAGCTAAAATTGATTTTAACTTAAAATAAAGAGTAAAATGCATCTGTGGCAATTATTTGTCTTAATTCTAATTTACATAAATCTGATCCTTCTCGTAATGGTGTTTTAACTACAGAAAACACTCCATCGCAGAGTCGTTTTATTGCTTCATCTCCCAGAGAGAGAAATCTCGATGGTAAATACAAAATGTAGTTGTCCAGCCTTAACACGATTTTTTCTCCATATGTACCAACAGTCTTGTAGGCTCCTCTTACAGCATATTCCATGTCTGGAGTCATATCCTTAATACTTAGAATTTTTTTGAAATTCATACTGTTGAATGATTTAATAACCTCAGTATTCGATGTCATCTTGTTAATTTTAAAATTTCGACTGTAGTCTTCATAAAAATCTGCACCTATTTATATCTATTTGAAAACCTCAATTTATGTATCCCCTCTCCCTCTAAAGTAAAAAGAGGATGAAAGCTCTTAACAAACCCAAGCCTTGCAAAATAAAAATATATTTTATTTAATATTATATTTATGTTTTATTTAAAATTTTATGAATGAAATGTAACGTGAATAATAGAACAAAAAATCTTATAAATAGTATATTTTTAATAATTAATTAAATCTAAAATATATTGAGCTTCTTCTTCATTGATTATATCCATAAAAGCATCCAATGTTTCAGGATATTTATCAATGTATGCCATTAAAATAGTTTGTATTACAGTCTGAGAATTGTTAACCTGTGGCTCAACCATAGGTTTCCCAGGCTGAAGTAATATATTTGATGTAATAACTGGGCGCTCACCCAATTCACTTGGATATGATTCCTCATCCTCTAGGATTTGGGATAAGCGTTGTCCATATTCAAAATCAAACGGTTCGGTCTCTCCATTCGGGAAAAGGTCTAGGCTTTCCAAGACTGATGGAGTTACGTTTTGATCATCGTTATCATCATGGTCCTCCGGATCAAAATCAAACGGTTCGGTCTCTCCATTCGGGAAAAGGTCTAGGCTTTCCAAGACTGATGGAGTTACGTTTTGATCATCGTTATCATCATGGTCCTCCTGATCTGTCGATGAGCCATCAACTGGAATATCCTCATCTGTCCAATTCATAATGTCCAGTGATTCTAAATCTGCCAACTCCTTTTCAATGATCGGATCCTTTGGGTGAACGCAACTGAATTGATCATCCGACCAACTATGGACATTGAGTTTTTTTAACTCCTCCATCTCGAAATCCGCCATAGACATCATTTTCAAGGATAAAGATTTATTCTAGCACTTTGGAATATGTGGACTGCTACTGTGGACTGTAGTTGTCCTCACAATACTTTTCTTTATATATGGAAATTTCATAATGTCGGATTAATTTTTTGTCATAAAAATTTTAAACGAATTTTTAATAAATGAATTTTTCATAGTATCCCTAGTCAGCAAATATTTAATGTGTATTTCATAATTATTTGCATCGAATATCAGAAGATCGCAAAATTATGTTTGTTTTCCATCTCTTCGTTTATAGGGCATTCATTCCTTATCAATTCATACCAATTCTTAATTTGCCACGAATATGAAACAACCACAAAAATATGTTTGTTTACCTAAAAGTCTTTGCGGATTTGGTGTGAAGTTCTGGATACTCAGAACTACACACACACACATTGTGCTCTGGATATGTCACAAAGGAATCAATTCAAGTTCAATTGCATGGTCCATCCGTTTGGTTCTATTTTCCGATAGACAGACGGACAACCAAACAATTCAATAGCATGATCTGACTGTTTGGCGCTAGTGTCCGACAGACAGACGGACAACCAAACACATAGCATGACGCACTCATGATGTGGATAATGAATGCTGAGTTTTTTAATTAGTATATTCAGATTACAAGTGCCACAACTTTGTTTGCATAATGTTATTATACTTATATGCTACAATGTTGTGCTGGGTAAAGAACTCGGTATGGCTTTAAAATTTTTTGGACCCCGCTGATCTTGGACGGCGCTGATCTTAAAAGTCTTTGCGGATTTGGTGTGAAGTTTTGGATACTCAGAACTACACACACACACACACACACACATTGTGGTCTGGATATGTCACAAAGGAATCAATTCAAGTTCAATTGCATGGTCCGTCCGTTTGGTTCTAGTTTCCGATAGACAGACGGACAACCAAACAATTCAATAGCATCATGAACTGACTGTTTGGCGCTAGTGTCCGACAGCCAGACGAACAACCAAACACATAGCATGACGCACTCATGATGTGGATAATAAATGCTGAGTTTTTTATTAGTATATTCAGATTACAAGTGCCACAACTTTGTTTGCATAATGTTATTATACTTATATGCTACAATGTTGTGCTGCGTAAAGAACTCGGTATGGCTTTAAATTTTTTTTGGACGCCGCTGATCTTAAAAGTCGTTGCGGATTTGGTGTGAAGTTTTGGATACTCGGAACTACACACACACACATTGTGCTCTGGATATGTCACAAAGGAATCAATTCAAGTTCAATTGCATGGTCCGTCCGTTTGGTTCTAGTTTCCGATAGACAGACGGACAACCAAACAATTCAATAGCATGAACTGACTGTTTGGCGCTAGTGTCCGACAGACAGACGGACAACCAAACACATAGCATGACGCGCTCATGATGTGGATAATGAATGATGAGTTTTTTAATTAGTATATTCAGATTACAAGTGCCACAACTTTGTTTGCATAATGTTATTATACTTATATGCTACAATGTTGTGCTGCGTAAAGAACTCGGTATGGCTTTAAATTTTTTTGGACGTCGCTGATCTTAAAAGTCGTTGCGGATTTGGTGTGAAGTTTTGGATACTCAGAACTACACACACACATTGTGCTCTGGATATGTCACAAAGGAATCAATTCAAGTTCAATTGCATGGTCCGTCCGTTTGGTTCTAGTTTCCGATAGACAGACGGACAACCAAACAATTCAATAGCATGAACTAACTGTTTGGCGCTAGTGTCCGACAGACAGACGGACAACCAAACACATAGCATGACGCACTCATGATGTGGATAATGAATGCTGAGTTTTTTAATTAGTATATTCAGATTACAAGTGCCACAACTTTGTTTGCATAATGTTATTATACTTATATACTACAATGTTGTGCTGCGTAAAGAACTCGGTATGGCTTTAAATTTTTTTGGACGCCGCTGATCTACTTGACTGGCGGACTTGCTGATCGTTTTACGACCACTTTGTTTGTTTGTTTTGAAAAGGCAAAAATTTGCAGATCGCCAAAAAAAATTCATTGGATCGCCAGTCGATCACTCTCAATTTGTTATTGGCTTGGCTTGGGCAGACGGATTGCTTGGAAAGACCATTGAATAAAACTAAGATGTGGACACACAAACCAATAGCCTAACATGGACAGACATACTATCACAAAAGATGGACTGGTGGGGAACTGTTTACACGCATACATGCATACCATGTGTGTATGAAAGACGGACTGGTGGGGAACCGTTGACACACATACCATGTGTTTATTTGTGATTCGACAATCAACCATACCTAGATATACAGCAAATCCCAGCTGCGGACTCACAATGTGATTCTAGAATCAACCATACCTAGATGTACAGCAAAGCCCAGCTGCAGACGCACATACCAATGAGTCATGCTGATCTCAAGTACATAAACATAAACACTGATTCAGACCTACAGAACATCTGGCGACCACCAACGAAGTGGCCAAATAGTATCAAATTACATTGGAATATAAACACATAAAATCGCCGACGACGTCAGAATTCACACATACATGCACATAAAATTGACACAGACGTACGAATTCACACATACATACACATAAAATGGACGATGACGTCATCATGACGTCATCAGACCACCCACGAAGTGGCCAAATAGTATCAAATTACACGTTTGCTCTCTCAATTCCCCTCTACTGATGAAAACCCAGTTTCTTAACTATCGAAAAAAAACGTTCGCTATTCTGGATCCTGGAGCGTATGACTAACATTAATTAGCAGTATCATTGTTATAAATGCAAAACTCTTACACATTTCTATAGATATTTGAAGGGTATATCGAATTAAAGCCAACACTTTATGAAACAATCCAGACACAGATGTGGCTTATATTAATTAAATATATACCCGATTTATAGTCTTAAACCTGAGTCATAATTAATAAGTGCTCTTAAAAAAAATTTACAACTGCAGCAAATTTAATGCTAAATTATTTCAACAGACTAATGTAGTGTACACCCAAAGCGTATGATTAATGCCAATTATGAGGCATCCTAACAATATTAAGTGTTCGGCTCGGAATTGGCATTTTGAAAAATGAAAATAGAATCATGACATTCCACTTTCCTTATTAGCGAAATAAAATGTTCCCTATTGTGGAACATGGAGCGTATGATTGATACTAATAAGCAGTATCATTCTTATAAACGCTATAACTTTTACAATTTTCTATGGATTTTAATAAAGCGTTTATCGAATAAAAGCTGAAACTTTAAGGAACCATCCAGACATTGGCATTGACTCTATTAATTAAATAGATACCCGATTAAAAGCACAATGCAACACATTTTTTTGGTTTCCAATGCCAAAAACTTTGTTTGTGCAGATAGGGGAATACATTTTCGCTATATATACAAAAAACGTAGAAAAATTCTTTGTGACGGCGTTACACAAGAGCACCAGGATCATTTTAAAAATGTTTCTCTTACAGGGTGGCTGATCGCAACAAAGTAAAGCGCTATATTTTTTTTTTAATTTTTTTTTTTAAATTTTATTGTTCAAAAGCAAAAAATGTCGGAAATAACATAAAATTTTAGAAACAGTTTAGATTTGTTCGAATTGGCCACCTTTGGCACGAATTATGGCCTTCAAACGGCCGACAAAGCCATCACACGCTGCACGAAAGTGGCTCTGCGGTATTTTGACCCATTCCCGGCGAAGCGCCGTCTTGAGATGATCGATACTTTTGTATTTTTTAGTGCGAACCTTACTCTTTAAAATGCCCAGGCGCAAAAGTCCAACGGATTGAGATCCGGAGATCTTGGTGGTGCGGTAGAAATGAAGCGGGGAACCTCCTTTTTAAGCCATTCTCGGTTGACGCGTGCTGAGTGCGATGGTGCTGAGTCCTGTTGGAATGTCCATGGTCTGCGGCCGAAATGTTTGTCTGCCCAGGGCTTCAATACTGTCTTCAGGACATTTTCCCGATAATATTCGGCATTTATTTTGACCCCATGGTCGATGAATACGAGCGGGGAGCGACCATCGGCCGTTACGGCGGCCCACACCATTACCATCGGCGGCGCTTGAGTTCTGGTGGCCAATCGAAGGTGTAAATTTTCAGCTGACCTCTTTGGCAAGTAAACCCAATCATTTTGTTTGTTCACCAACTGTTCAATTTGGAATGGCTTGTCATCGGAGAAAGCCAAATTCGGTAACTGACCACTTTCGTGCAAGCGAAGCAACTCCTTGGGTCTTTCCAGTCTAACTTTTTTTTGTGCATCGGTGAGCTCTTGCACTTTTTGGAACTTCAATGGCTTTAGTCCAAGCTCATTTTTTAATATGTGTTGTATCCGTTCTCGCGATATGTTCAGCTCACGAGCAATTTTTCTACCACTGCGGCGTGGATTTCGATCAAATCTGGCCTCCACTTTTCGGATCATTTCTAGTGTTGTTACCGTTTTTTTTCGTCCACTTTTTGGGCGCGATGCAACACTGCCAGTATCACGGTAACGAGCAATGGTACGAGAAACAAAAGATTTATTCACATTTAAATGCTGGAGGGCTCTAACGATAGCCACTTGTGTTTTTCCACCCAAATATAAAGCAATCACGCTATCACGATTGAATTCTATCACGAATAACTTTTTTCTGAATGCAATAGATCAAAATGCTTTTGTAAGCTTGTAAACAATAAAATGAACTGTCACTGAAATAAATCTGTCAGCTATCAGACTAGCGGTTTAGAAATGATAGCAACCTGAAGTTGGTTGCAATACATATCAGCCACCCTGTATATGGATGCCTCTTGGACTCTGAAGATTCTTGAAAAATGAAAAAGAGAGTGGGTTCAAAAGTTACATATCTCAGATAGTGTTGATCGTAGAACAACGAAATTTAGTACATGCATTACTGGCGATAGTACCGACAACTTTGCAAAAAATGGGCAGGACCGGATTAGTGGGAGTGGCAAAAGTCGGCGTAGTATTATATAAAAATGTAAGATCTCGGAAACTATTAATCATAGATGAAAGATATTTTGATTGTAAGATATTGGGGTCAATATTAGTAATTTTACCAAAATTGGACGGGAATATTATTTTTTTTGGGTGTGGCAATATTAAATTTTTTTTCTCAAAAAATATATATCATAGAGAAGAACGAATTTTGTTTCATAAGTTATTGTAGTCAATATTAAAACATTTTCCTTTCTACAAATAAACAAAATTTGAATGCATTTGTTACGGCCCTATGCTCCTCCCAGAAGGCATGGGAAAATATATATATGAACAAAAACTTTATTGAATGACTGCAAGATTTCTGAAAAATCGTTATACTGATTTTGGTGGTAAAAAAGCACAGTATACGAGGTATGTTCAAAGAATATCGCGAATTTTTAATTTCCTCGGACTACGTGTATTTGATTTTTGATATTTTTGTAGCGTTTGTACTCATGTCCCTTACTTATGCTGACAAGGTCGGCCATTTTGAATGTTTAGTTAATTTTTTGGCAGCTCTTGTGCTTGGATGTGTTTTAACTTGTCTTCGATTTTTTATCTATTTCAGAAAATGGATCATAGAATCTGCATCAAATTTTGTGTGAAAAACAAAATAAAGTGCACTGACGCAGTCCGAATGTTGACTGTGGCATATGGTGAAGTTACCTTGGACCAAAGCAACGTTTATCGGTGGTATAAAATTTTCTTAGAGGGCCGAGAAGATGCGAAGGACGAACAGCGTGCCTGACGCCCGAACTCACTGTTTTCTTTGATTGCAGGGGCGTGGTGCATTATGAGTTCTTGCCACAGGGTAGTACGGTCAATAAAGAATATTACCTGCAAGTTATGCCCAAATTGCGTGAAGCAATCCGCCAAAAACGCCCGGATTTGTGGAAGAACAAAAACTGGCTTTTGCGCCATGATAACGCCCCTGCACACACATCGTTGCTTGTGCGCGAATATTTGGCCAAAAACAACACAGCCGCAGCCACCGTATTCCCCTGACCTAGGCCCCTGTGACTATTTTTTGTTCCCAAAACTGAAAAGGCCCATGAAAGGACAACGCTATGCCACGATTGAGGAGATAAAGACGGCATCGAAGGAGGAGCTGAACAAGATCACAAAAAATGAGTATTTGAAGTGCTTTGAGGATTGGAATAAACTTTTGGCAGAAGTGTATTATAACCGAGGGGAATTACTCTGAAGGGGACAAAATAGATATTCATGAATAAATAAATACTGTTTGAAAAAAAAACAAAATTCGCAAATTTTTTTGAACATACTACGTATGTTGCATCCGATTTGACATGTAAGCGCTGTAGAAACCGTGTTTTATATCCCATCAGTACAAAATTCAGCAGGGGAAGTTTTTCTTTCCCAAACTATTGGCTAAAAATTTACAATCATTTATGGCAACATAAAAAACAGTTCAAAATTTGCCATTCGGTTTGGTTGCCCTGGCCCATTGGACACTACTGAATGCGGGTAGATCCACAGTAGTATGTGTCAGTGTCAATGATTTGACAATTTTTGGATTGAATTCTGTTCGTATGGTTTCGTAATCCTTGAAAAACGACCGCTAGCAGAGAGAAGAGGCCTATTAAAGAGTCGTCAGTGAGTGGCCTTGTAGTCTTTTATTTTACATACCGCTCCATAAGCAAGTGACAGTAGAAAACTCACAGGTGAAAGCTTTAAGTTCTTATGTACCCTCACCATGGGTTGCATTCAATTTTATTACTGGAAAAATCTTTGGATATGAAGCAAATCATGAAGCGATCCTTTTTGTTTAAGTAAATTACTGAAAAAACGAACGCTGCAACTTTTAGGCCGCAAATTTTTATTTGAAGTGCTTTGACAAATGTGTTATTTATGGCTTGAAGTAGATTTTCTTGAGAGCTACATCTACACGGGGACTACAACCAAATAAATTTTTTTTGTATAAATTTTATTGAGATGAATTCTTGCCAAAATAGTATATAAACTGCACAGTTTCAGCTAAATTTCTTAGAAAATATGGTGTTTATGGCTTAAATAAGCCCTTTTGGTAACGACATCTATATGAAATGATTTAAAAAAAATTTACTGCGATGAATTCTTGTCTTAATTTAATGCAAACAACAAAGATTCAGCTAAAATGCTATGAAAATATGCTATTTATGGCTTAAATACGTATATTTTGGGGGCGACCTCTATAGGTTGACTAATATGACCGATTTGTAAAATTTTTGCTGTGATGAATTATTGTCAAAATAGAATATAAACTGCAAAGTTTCAGCTAAATTGCTTTAAAAATGTGGTATCTATGGCTCAAAAATCGTATTTTGGAGCGACCTCTATAGGGGAGCTATATCAAAATATTGACCCATATGGCCCATTTGCAATTCCAAGCAACCTGCAACTATAAGAAATATTTCTACCAAATTTGATCAACCTAGATCTATTATTACGCACTGTAACTTGATTACAACAGACGGACGGACGGACGGACGGACGAACAGACGGACATGGCTAAATCATCTTAGAATTTTACGACGATTTTAGAATATATCGCTCACTTACTTCAAGAGTGTCATAACTCAAAATTGAAAATTGTCAGGACGTGTAACTTTAAGTCCGTATAAAAAAATAAGTAATATGGAATGTGACGTTTAAAAAGGTTGAATTATCGGAAATATGATTGTTTACTTATAAACTAAATTTCGTTGTGATTAATTTATGGATATTTGCAAAATTAGCATTTCTGTAAGGCAACTTCAAAAATTTTAAATTTTGAGTTATGATAGTCTTGAAGTGAGTGAGCGATATATACTTTATGGGGTCTCAAATCAATGAAAATGATTATGCCAATCTGTCGAGCACATACTCAGTATTAAGTATTAAGTACTCGTATAAGCAGGGACGTATACAGAGGGGGTGAGGAGGCGGGTATAAGTATATGGATTGATTACACTGTGCTTGAAATGGACACTTTAAAAATGTAACAGAAAGGAGACCCTATGGATATACCTATTTCAACCTTGGTGAATCCAATGGAGCTAACCGTTTTGCTAGGTTAGCTCTTGTTTTCGCGACCACAAAGTTTGCAAAAAATCAGAGAGGTTAGTTATTTCGGAGGTGATTTTGAAGTGTAAGACTTCCGAAAACGCGCTTCAGTCCAAAGAACGAAATAAAGGGAACCCTTCGAGTATTATTTCTCTCAAAGTAGTCAACCACGTTTCTCACCACTTTACCCCCGAAAAAGTGCAATCAAATCTTACCATGTGTCAAACGTCATACAAATCATCGACATTTTTAGTTTGTGTCTTTGAGAAAAATGTTCCTCGCGAAAAATTACTATGAGTCTCCTTTCAACATATTTATGAAAAATTAACAGGTTTCACAATTTAGCAGGTTTTGTTGGTTACCTTTGAAATTTCCATTAACACTAACGAAAAAAAAATTTACAAAAATTTAATTCAAAAAATTTTATTTCAAATATTTTCTGCTATGAGCAGAAAAATACACAAATTATGTAATAACTCTAAATTTTCTCATAAAAAAGTTGAGAAAGGACTTATAGTATTTCTTCGCGAGGAATATTTTCCCAACGATGCCTACTAAAAATGTCCACGATATGTATGATTTTTAACATATGATAAGATTTCATTGCACTTTTCCAGGGGTAAGGGGGTGAGAAGCGTGGACGACTGTTTTAAGAAAAATAATTGTCCAAATGTTCCCTTTATTTCGATCTTTGGACGGAAGCGTATATTACGAAGTCTTCCACTTCAAAATAACCAAAGAGATAAGTCACCTCTCTGATTTCCCAACAAACTTTGTGGTCGAATATCGCGAAAACAAGAGCTAACATAGAAAAACGGCTAATGACACCGGATTCAGCATGGCAGAAATAGGTCTATCCATAGGGTCTCCTTTCTGTTACATTTTTGGACTAGCACAGTGTTATTAGAAGCAGAAGAATGATAAGCCATCAAATACATTAGATGCTATTTCAGTTTGTGATGAAGACATATTCCCAAGCGTTTTTACCCTTTTGCAGATACTGGCCATAATACCTGTGACAACGACATCTGCCTAGCGAAGTTTCTCGACGTTAAGAAGAATAAAAACTTATCTCCGGAACAGAATGGAAGGAGAAAGGCTATCTTATCTGGCTTTGATGTCTATATACAAAGATGAAGTCAAAATCGATGAAATAATTGATATATTTCTTTCAAAAAATCGAAGATTACATTTACATATTTTATTATAAAAAGTTTTACTGATCTCGTACTAAAGTACACATTTGTATTTAGAAATAAAATTCGAATAAAAAAACTAATGAACTTAACTTCCATTACCTACACAATAAATGCAATTTTTTAATTGTTTATCTTTGTTATGGAAAAAAGGTTGGGCCCCCCCCCCCCCGCACCAAAATCCTGGATACGTCCCTGCGTATAAGTATTCAGTATTATTAATATTAAGATATTTTGTTTATGTATATCATGGATACAATATACATAAAACAAAAAATTTCTGCATTTATCCATAGATTTTCTGCAAATAGACATTGTTTTCTACGTTTGGATGCTGGCTTTCAAAGTATGGAGTAAACGATTTTTTTGCGAATTTTTGTTGTTGTTTATATGTTTTTTTTCGCGGCTGCAAAAACTTTTTTTTTGAAAAAAAAAAAATCAACTTTTTCCTAACTGTTTTAACGACTGTTACTAAACTTCTGGTTAAAGTGTTATTACTAATATCTGAAGTCCTCATAATTTCCTTTATTTTAGCATGTTACCCGGCATTATCGAGCATATACTTCAAGGTACCTTCCAAGAAAATTTGGCACTTTAAAGAAAATTTTCTTAAAAAAAAAATTATCATAAACATTTTTCTTAAATTTCTTTTTTCTTGTTCAGGACTCCATATTAAATCAGACAAGTAAAAGCGTTAAGTTCGGCCATGCCGAATCTTATATACCCTCCACCATGGATAGCATGTGACCTCACAAAATAACTCAAACCTAAAGAAAATAACACCAAAAAAAAAAACAATAAAATATAGTAGTAGTGTAGTATGAGAACCGTAGGAATCACAACAAGTTAGATGCTATATATGGGAGTTATATCTAAATATGGACCGACATCGCTCATTTTCAATCCCAAGTTACCTGCAGCTATAAGAAGTATCTATACCAAATTTCAGCCACCTAGCTCAAGTATTATAGATTGTAGCGTGATTACAACAGACGAACGGACAGACGGACATAGCTAAATCGTCTTAGAATTTTACGACCATTAAGAGTATATACGAGTATACTTTATGGGGTCTCAGATCAATATTTAGAGGTGTTACAAACGGAGTGACAAAATTCATATACCCCCATCCTATGGTGAAGGGTATAGAAATTGAATGCGCAGTCCTTCAACAACAATTTTGTTGAATAGTGTAATTGATTTCCCTGGGTGCGTATAATTTATATTATTTAAATAGTATTGTAATTATTTGAGTCATAGTTATTTGACTAAACAATACAAAACAGTTTAGTGAAAAAAAAACAAAGTTATTCATATCGTATAGAGTTGTACTATGAAAGTATTAGATTTAAGCTGGAACATAATATTAGAGGTTTACGCGCTATTTTCAGTCGTGTTTCGTAAATTGTTTTTTAAACGATTTGGAAAACAACGATATTATTAAAAAGTTTTTTAGCATAAAGATTTTTTTTACTGATAAATAGCAAATTATATTTACAAAAAAATGTTTTCATCATCAAATATTGTGTCAGTAGCCTCTGAAATATTGTTAAAATATAACCGTCGCAATGAATATTTTTAAAATTTTGGTAATTTTAATTAGTCCAGCTTTAAACAGTGCCTGGGTTTGTGTTGTACAAGTTAAGCAAATTGTTTCTTTAGTTATTAATATCTTTTCATTTAAAGCGTTCCTTTTTCATGGATACCGAAACATTAACAACGGATTTTAATCCAAAGCTGGTGAAATCCATATCAATGAAATTGATTAATTTCCAAAATCATAATTCTGTAAATGGTTCATTCGTATTTCTCAAGGATATAGAAAAATTTAATATTGTCAATTGGGTGACCGCCTCTAAACCGAATGGTAAATCGTGGAAGGTTTACAATATCACCATAAATGGTTGTCAATTTTTGGATAAAAGATTTGGAAAAGGAAATCCCATAGCCAGCAGTTTTCTGCAACTACTTAGGAAATTTATGCCAGATCTTCCGAACGGATGCCCCGTTAGAAAGGTCGGTACATGAAAAGCTATACTGTGTATCTGCAAATTCAGTTCAGTTGCGTATAATTTTATGATTTTAGGACAAAGTGTTTTCAGTACGTAATTTGTATTACAATGAAGAAATGCTTCCGCCATATCTGCCCGAAACGGACTTTAAAACATTTATTGAAGTACGAGACAAAAATGAATATGGTTTTCGGGTTATTACAAGTGGCTATGTGGCGGCAAAAAATGGTGAAATGTATCGTCGAAAGAGATTGAAGTAGACTGGATCAAAAATATATTTTAACGAAAAAAAAAACGTACGAGATATATTTATATATACAATTGAAATATTTAAAACAAGAAAAAGGAGAAACGAATAAAAATAGAATAAAATATTTATTGCAATGCTATGCTTTGCCATTTTTCATACCAACATCATGCTACGGCGCTTTTAGTTATATGACCGAGGGAGCGAATGATTTATATTATTTAAATTGTGTTTGAGGTTTTCTCATTATAACTTTTGAATTAAAAATGCTAGGCTGTAAATAAAAACCGATAAAAGATTCTAGTTTTTATATCGACTATTAAACAACATTTGTCTTTGGTGTTAAAAATTTATTAAGATTAAAAAAAATGAAAATTTTTACTTAACTTTTTAAAATCCATTTGTAAAATTTGTTATTTAAAACCAGTAAGGAAAGGCAGAAAGTCGGGCGGGGCCGACTATATAATACCCTACACCTCCCTTACAATGCGATAAGGGTTACTGCCATACTAATTTGGAATAACTGGTAAATGGGTAGAAATATATTATCTAATTCTGAAACGATAATCGCTATATTAAGCAATATTCGTTCCTAAATTGAGAAACATCTTTCTGGAAAATTTTAATGATCGGAAGTAAAATACAACTTCTATAGCGGTTTGATACCAAATCAGGAGGAACATATATATGGAGCTTTAATATAAATCTGAACCGATCTTCCGTGAATACTTACTCATGTAAAAAGACCTACTTCTGTCGAATTTCGTACTGATCGGATATAAAATACAGTCTCTACAGCGCTTATATGTCAAATCGGGGGTAACATATATATGGGAGCTATATCTAAATCTGAACCGATTTTCTCCGAATTTGGCAGTATTCCTTCATGTAATAAGAAACCTCTTTCTGCCGAATTTCGCACTGATCGGATATAAAATACAGTTTTTACAGCGCTTACATGTCAAATCGGGGGTAACATATATATGGGAGCTATATCTAAATTTGAACCGATTTTCTCCGAATTGAGCAGTATTCCTTCATGTAATAAGAAACCTTTTTCTGCCAAATTTTGCACTGATCGGATATAAAATACAGTTTTTAAAGCGCTTACATCTCAAATCGGAGGTAACATATATATGGGGGCTATATCTAAATCTGAACCGATTTTCTTCGAATTTAGCAGTATTGCTTCATGTAATAAGAAACCTCTCTTTGCCGAATTTCGCACTGATCGGATACAAAATAACATTTTTACAGAGCTTACATGTTAAATCGGGGGTAACGTATATATGGCGGCAATAATAGTTATAATACCCTGTACCACAGTGTGGTGTAGGGTATAAAAACGTATCTCTAGAAAATGTTTAGGTATTAAACATATTGCATATCGAAAAAACAATACACCATTTTAAATCATAGTCTGTATATTTCACAGATGTCAAAGTATTCCAATAGTGAAAAGTTAATTCAAACAAGTAAAGACGGTTTAAGTTCGGTCATGCCGAATCCTATATACCCTCCACCATGGATCGCATGTGAATGGTTACCGGTACAACCAAACTCATTATACCAAATTTCAGTCAAATCTAGAGAAACCTTTGTCTGGGAGCTATATCCAAATGGACCTATGGACCTGAGACTACCGTTCTCAGTGTGAAGGATTCCGGGTTACCAATTTTCACCCCGATCAGTTGACATTTGTCGTCGCTATGACGTTAAGAAGTCAAAGTGAGGAGATGCTATATATGGGGGCAAATAGCGCCTTTTTTTATATGTTTGAATCGAAAGACAATATAATTGGAACACAAATTTTTAAATATTATATATTTCTTAGCAAATAAATTTTATTTAAAATCAATAAAATATATTTGGAACGCATATATTAATATATTACAACAAATTATATTTGCAAACTAAATTTCTCAAATAAAATATGTGTTTAAATATAAATAAAATTATTATTTAGGAATTTTTCCAAATATATTTTATTTAAAAAGATTACCAAAACTTTTGCTGACATTTTCGAATTTCAGTTATAATTTGTCCTTGGTTTCGAATTGTACCACCATTGTACCATACCATATGCAGCATAAACTTATGTTTTAAATCAATCATTTCAAATTTCTGAGTTAGTATTCCAATTCACATTTCTTGTCAATCCTACAATTAATTTATTTTGATCCAAGATTTTACGATTTCAATTATTATTATTTATTGTTTTTACGAACATTAAAAATTTCTAAAAAATAACTTTTTAGTTAAAAATTAAACACTTAACGTATTTTTTGAATTCTTAAGTGCAAATTAACATTTGTTTCGGAAATAATAGTCCCAAATAAAAACATATTCGGATGTAAACAAAGATTTCTTTAGAATAACATTTTCCCAAATATATACTTTTTGTGTGCACCCAATATTATATGTTTAGAGTGTACCCTAAACATATATATGTTTCAAGCCGAATATGTTTTGGGACAATATACTACAGAATCGATTTTTTTTCAGCGTGTATATACCCTCCACCATGGATAGCATGTGACCACACTCAAACCTAAAGAAAATAACACCGAAAACACACAAAAACAAATATAGTAGATGAGATGCTATATATGGGGGCTGTATCGAAATATGGACCGATATTGCCCATTTTCAATCCCAAGTTACCTGCAGCTATAGGAAGTAGCTGTACCAAATTTCAGCAACGTAGCGCAAGTATTATAGATTTTAGCGTGATTACGGACGGACGGGCGGACAGACGGACAGACGGACATGGCTAAGTCGTCTTAGAATTTTAGGACGATTAAGAATATATCGCTCACTCACTTCAAGAGTGACATAACTCAAAATTGAACATTTTTGAGGTTGCCTTACAAAAATCCGAATTTTGCAAATGTCCATAAATTAATCGCAGCGAAATTTGGTGTATAAGTATGCCACAATCTATACAAAAAAAAAGATTTTTAGGTCTGGGACACAAAAAAAATTTTTTTTGTTGCATAGTGTAATAAAACTGAATAATTTGTAAACGTTGTTCTTGCGTATATCTCTCAAAGATGAAATTGTAAACACTACTGAATACAATGAAAAACAAATGACACATCATGACATATTACAAATGGCCGAAACGTCACTTCAAAATCATATCGCTCACTCACTTCAAGAGTGTCATAATTCAAAATTGAAAATTGCCAAAATCTGTAACTTTAAGTCCATATAAAAAGATAAGTAACATGAAATAAGATGTTTAAATACGCTTGAATAATTATACCCTACACCACACTGTGGTACAGAATATTATAAGTTTGTTTCACGGCAGATGTTTGTAACACCTGAAAATAACACAGCTAGACCCACCTTAAAGTATACCGATCGACTCAGAATCACTAGCTGAGTCGATTTAACGATGTCTGTCCGTCCGTCCGTCTGTCCATGTAAAGTTGTTCGTCGTCTACAGGTCGCAATTTCACTCCGATCGTTCTGAAATTTTGCAGTTTAGAGTATTTCGCGGCTGTTAAGATCGCTATTGAATTTGGTTGAAATCGGTTCAGATTTAGATATAGCTCCCATATATATCTTTCGTCCGATTTGGCTCTTTAGTCCTATAGAAGCTGTATTTTACATCCAATCATTTTGAAATTTAGAATGGTAGAGTTTCTTGATCCATGAACCAACACTACCGAATTTGAAGAAAATCGGTTAAGATTTAGCTATAGCTCCCATATATATGTTTCGTCCGATTTAGCTCTTTAGTCCTGAAGAAGCTGTATTTTACATTTAATCATTTTGAAATTTAGAATGGTAGAGTTTCTTGATCCATGAACCAACACTACCGAATTTGAAGAAAATCGGTTAAGATTTAGCTATAGCTCCCATATACATGTTTCGTCCGATTTGGCCCTTTAGTCCTGCAGAAGCTGTATTTTACATCCAATCGTTTTTAAATTTAGAATGGTAGAGTTTCTTGATCCATGAACCAACACTACCGAATTTGAAGAAAATCGGTTAAGATTTAGCTATAGCTTCCATATATATGTTTCATCCGATTTGGCTCTTTAGATCCAATCGTTTTTATACCCTACACCACACTGTGGTACAGGGTATTATTTAAGTATAAAATGTCTCAAAAGTAAATTTATGTAAACAATTTATACATGAATTACAAAATTTATATATCAGAGTTATTCAATATTACGAGAGTGGTGTAGGGTATTATAAAGTCGGCACCGCCCGACTTTAGCCTATCCTTACTGGTTCGAAATATGGTTGTTTACTTATAGACAAAAATTTCGCTGAGATTAATTTATGGATATTTGCAAAATTCGGATTTTTGTAAGGCAACCTTGAAGTGAGTGAGCGATATCATCCCTATTGGAAAACTCTTTATTTCTTAGTATGTTTTTTCTACCTCAGGATAAGGTCAAAGATGGATCATGTTATTGCCACTGCCCTCTCTGGTACCTCCCATCCAATTAAAACCATTTTGCACAAAAACATAATAGCTTATAACTTTGATTCCAGACAATATAAATACTTTAAATTTGGTGGAGTGCAAAGCTTTTACATTACCTATAATCCCGTGAAAATGGGCGTCATTACCACGCCTCTTTGGCACACCGCAAACAAAATGACCAAAATAAAAAATATGAACAATTTGTTTTTGAGTATTTTGCCCAAAAGTGTTTTCGAGGGCTTTTTCTTCAAGCTTTTTTTTTTAAATCACAAAAATATTTCTTTACCTTTGACCGTTTGACCAAAATGGGACTAAACTTAGTGTAAGTTTCATCCCGATCAGAAGACATGGGTTTTCAAAATTGTCCCACTTTAAATAAATATTTAAAAAAAAAGCTATTTTTTTTTTCTTCAACAAATTTCACAATTTCTCTAAGTCATTGACCCATTGATATTTTATATATTTTTTCCTCAATCCTGTGGACAAAAGTCATTACCAATTTTATTGATGTTTTGATGAATTTATACCTTTTGATTGACGTTCGGAATAATATGATTACATTATGCACCCACACTTTTTAACAGACGACACAAAAAGAAAAAGAAAACGCCAAATAAATCACCAAATTGATGAGCCATTTATTTTGTTAAAATTTCACCAGAAACGTTTAATCATTAACATTTTCGGTTGAGTGAGAAATTTATTTATAATCCTTTGAAAAAGTATACATACACTTGATGAATAAAATGATATGATAGGATTAAATGTCAGCGATACGATCACGTTATGTATTTAATTTGCCGAAAAAAAAAACAACTTTTCGTATAGAAGTTATATGAGATACAATATACTCGTATCACTAAATAATACATCCTTGGTGGGGGAGATACCGGAAGGAGTGGTCCACTAAGATATATCTTCGAAAATATTATCACATACAAAATTTGAAGTGAATCGGTCAATAAATTCAAGAGCTATCATTTACACCAACCAGACAGACAGACGGACTTTTTTCTGTTTATTTATTTATTATAACACGTACATATCGCTCACTCACTTCAAGAGTGACATAACTCAAAAGTGAAAATTGCCAAGATGTATAACTTTAAGGCCGTATAAAAAGGTAATTAACAAGAAATAAGATGTTGAAATACTCTTGAATAATCCGAAATATGGTTGTTTACTTATGACCAAATTTCGCTGAGATTAATTTATGGACATTTGCAAAATTCGGATTTTTATAAGGCAACCTCAAAAATTTTAAATTTTGAGTTATGTCATTCTTGAAGTGAGTGTGCGATATGTACAAAATTTCCATAGATATAAATGCCTCCGCGCCGATAGGCATTTAAGAGGCTAGTTGGCATATTTCACAACAAAATAGAAGTTATAATTAGATATACTAATTTGATCCATAGAATAAGAAATACTAAATGCAAATAAGGAAATATATTATTTCGAATATCAGAAGCATAAAAAGTGATAAAGACGTAGGTCTGATGACTTAAAATGAATACATAGGCTATGAGAACCCTCCATCAAAAGGGTTACACTTTTCGCCTATCCACACATAGATATTGTTTACTCTTATATTCTCAACCAAAGTATAGGTGTATATTCATTTTGTCACTCCGATCAGGGACCGCGTAAAGCAAACCTTCCCAGCCGGGGGGCGTACCGATCTTCCGGAGGAGCCGTGAGTACATTTAATAAATTTATTTCTATTTTTTTGTGAATGTTATATTTGAAATATTTTATGGGAGTTTTGACTTTTGAAAATGACATGAACAGGTCTTACGAGAAAGCTAAGAATTAATCGATGCTAATGGAATTTATGCAATTTTAGACAACAAAAGGGGTTATTTTAAGATAGTTTTTAGGCAATTTTAAAAATATTCTTCAATCTTTTTCAAGTTTTCTTTTTTTCATTTCAAAATATTTTTGTAATTTCATTTCAGAATAGCTTTAACTTCTTTAATTTCCCACAAATTTGCAATTTTTTTTTTGAAAATTTCATAGAAATTGCAATTTTATTGAAAATTTCATAGAAATGACAATTTTATTGAAAATTTCATAGAAATGCCAATTTTATTGAAAATTTCATAGAAATGCCAATTTTATTGAAAGTTTCATAGAAATTGCAATTTTTTGAACAATTTCTTAGAAAATGCATTTTTTCCAAAAATTGCATAGCAATTGCATTTTTATAGACAATTTAAGAGAAATTGTAATTTTATTGAAAATTTCATAGAAATTGCAATTTTAATGGAAAATTCATAGAAATTGCAATTTTATTGAATAGAAATTGTAATTTTATAGAAAATTCAATAGAAATTGCGTTTTTATAACCGTGTCTTTCAAAATTTACGAAATTGTATTTTTCTAGCTTTCTTCAAAATTTATTATTTATAGATTTTTTTATAGAAAAATTTAAATATAAAATTATATAAAATAATTTCAATTCTGTTTTGTTTCATTTTTCTAAAAAAATCATATTTTGAGTAAAAATTTTTATGGGGATTTTAACTTTTGAAAATTACTTGAGAAGGTCTTACGAGAAAATTGAGAATTAATCGATTCTAATGGAATTTATGCAATTTTAGACAACAAAAGGGATTATTTTAATAGAGTTTTTAAATTTTTTTTTTAATTTCAAAATATTTTTGTAATTTGTTTTTAGGATAGCTTTAACTTCTTTAATTTCCCACAAATTTGCAAGTTTTTTTTTGAAAATTTCATAAAAATTGCAATTTTATTGAAAATTTCATAGAAATGGCAATTTTATTGAAAACTTCATAGAAAATGCATTTTTTCCAAAAAATTTCATAGAAATTGCATTTTTATAGAAAATTTAAGACTGCAATTTTAATGGAAAATTCATAGAAATTGCAATTTTATTAAATAGAAATTGTAATTTTATAGAAAATTTAATAGAAATTGCGATTTTATAACCGTGTCTTTCAAAATTTACGAAATTGTATTTTTCTAGCTTTCTTCAAAATTTATTATTTATAGATTTTTTATAGAAAAATTTAAATATAAAATTATAGAAAATGTTTTCAATTCTGTTTTGTTTAATTTTTCTAAAAAAATCGACGAACGTTTCATATTTTGAGGAGAAATTTTTATGGCGATTTTAACTTTTGAAAATTACTTGAGAAGGTCTTACGAGAAAATTGAGAATTAATCGATTCTAATGGAATTTATGCAATTTTAGACAACAAAAGGGATTATTTTAATAGAGTTTTTAAATTTTTTTTTTAATTTCAAAATATTTTTGTAATTTGTTTTTAGGATAGCTTTAACTTCTTTAATTTCCCACAAATTTGCAAGTTTTTTTTTGAAAATTTCATAAAAATTGCAATTTTATTGAAAATTTCATAGAAATGGCAATTTTATTGAAAACTTCATAGAAAATGCATTTTTTCCAAAAAATTTCATAGAAATTGCATTTTTATAGAAAATTTAAGACTGCAATTTTAATGGAAAATTCATAGAAATTGCAATTTTATTAAATAGAAATTGTAATTTTATAGAAAATTTAATAGAAATTGCGATTTTATAACCGTGTCTTTCAAAATTTACGAAATTGTATTTTTCTAGCTTTCTTCAAAATTTATTATCTATAGATTTTTTATAGAAAAAATTATTTATAAAATTATAGAAAATGTTTTCAATTCTGTTTTGTTTCATTTTTCTAAAAAAATCATATTTTGAGTAGAAATTTTTATGGGGATTTTAACTTTTGAAAATTACTTGAGAAGGTCTTACGAGAAAATTGAGAATTATTCGATTCTAATGGAATTTATGCAATTTTAGACAACAAAAGGGATTATTTTAAGAGAGTTTTTAAGTTTTCTTTTTTAATTTCAAAATATTTTTGTAATTTCATTTCAGAATAGCTTTAACTTCTTTAATTTCCCACAAATTTGCAAGTTTTTTTTGAAAATTTCATAGAAATTGCAATTTTATTGAAAATTTCATAGAAATGGCAATTTTATTGAAAATTTCATAGAAAATGCATTTTTTCCAAAAAATTTCATAGCAATTGCATTTTTATAGAAAATTTAAGACTGCAATTTTAATGGAAAATTCATAGAAATTGCAATTTTATTAAATAGAAATTGTAATTTTATAGAAAATTTTATAGAAATTGCGATTTTATACCCGTGTCTTTCAAAATTTACGAAATTGTATTTTTCTAGCTTTCTTCAAAATTTATTATTTATAGATTTTTTATAGAAAAATTTAAATATAAAATGATATAAAACGTTTTCAATTCTGTTTTAAGTAGAAGTTTTTATGGGGATTTTAACTTTTGAAAATTACTTGAGAAGGTCTTAAGATAAAATAAAGAATTGATCGATTCTAATGAAATTTATGCAATTTCAGACAACAGAGGGGATTATTTTAAGATAGTTTTTAAGCAATTTTTAAAATATTCTTCAATCTTTTTTTTATTTTAAAACAAAATTATTCCATTTCAGTCGTTTTAATTTCTTTAATTTCCCACAAATTTGCATTTTTTGTTTTGGAAAATTTCATAGAAGATGCAATTTTATTGAAAATTTCATTAAAAATGCAATTTTATTGAAAATTTCATAGAAAATGCAATTTTATTGAAAATTTCATAGAAAATGCAATTTTATTGAAATTAGGATTTGCATAGGAATTGCAATTCCATTGGAAATTTAGTAGAGTTTGACAAAATTCTATTTTTCTAAAATTAAATTTGTTTAAACATTTCTTAGAAATTGTAAGTAACTATATTGAAAATTTTACGTAATTGCAATTTTATTAAACATTTCATAAAAAGTGACATTTTATTAAAAATATAATAGAAATTATAATATTTGAAAAATTCCATGGAATTGAAATTTTATTGAAAATTTCATAAAAAGTGACTTTTTATTTAAAATTTAATAGAAAGTATAAATTTCGGAAGAAATTTTTTTTGATATATTATAGAAATTGTAATTTTATTGAGAAATTCATGGAAATTGAACATTTTTTTCGAAATTTTATTGAAAATTTCTTGGAAATAGCAATTTTATTATTGTGTCTTCCAAAATTGACGAAATTGTATTTTTCTAGCAAATCTTGCCTAAATTAATATTTTCTTGCAAATTTCTTCAAAATTTAATTTTCATAAAAAGTTAACAGATACTTGATTTTAATAAATTTTAACAGGAATTTAATTTTAAAGGAAAAGTTTTCAAAATTGGTATTTTTTGAAAAAATTTCGTCAAAATTGCACTTTTCTAAAAAATGTCGTTGAAAATCGCATTTTTCTATTAAACTTGCTTAAAATTTCATCAGAATCGCTTTTTTTTTTTAAATGTCGAAACTACTTTTTTTTTTATTGACTATTTCAGCAAATTTTAATTTTTATTAAATATTTTATAGAAATCGACAAAATTAAAATAGTTGTTAAAATTTTTTCTAGAAAATTTCGTCAGTATTATTTTTTTTAAACATTTTGTTGAAAAATTTTCAATTTTTCTTGAAAATTGCGTTGAAATTGCATATTTAATTTCTTTGAAATTTAATTTTTCTAGAAATTTTCGTTAATTTGCAGAAATCTATTTTTTATCAAAATAAACAAAGTTGCATTTTCTAAAAAAAATTTTAAAATTTAATTTTTCTTTTAAACTTCTTAAAAATTTAATTCTTTTAAAACTATTTTTCAAAATTACAAAAAAAAACTGTCGAAATAAGTTTTTATTGAAATTTTCGTTTTTTTTCAAGGAAATTGAATTTTTATAGAAAATTTCAGCTAAAACGAATTTTTATTTAATAGAAATCGATTTTTTGTAGAACACTGTCAACTTTGTATTTAAGAAAAAAATCGCGAAAATCTTCTGGAAAATTTTGTCGAAAAAAAAGTTTTTTGGAAAATTTCGTTATTTTCTAAAAAATATATATCTCTTTTCAATTCAAGAAAATGTCGTTAAAATTGCATATTTCTAGAAAATTTTTTTTAGAATTATATTTGACTGGAAAATTTCATTGAAATTTTTTCTAGAAAATTTTGTTGAAATTGCATTTTTCTTAAAATTTTTTTTCGAAATATACTCCATTTTTTTAGAAAATTTCGTTGAAATTTCATATTTCCAGAAAATTTCTTGGAAATTACATTTTTCTAGATAACTTCGATGAATTAACAAAAATCAGCTAAAACGAATTTTTATTTAATAGAAATCGATTTTTTGTAAAACACTTTGTCAACTTTGTATTTAAGCAAAAAATCGTCAAAATCTTTGCAAAAAAAATTGTTGTAAATTTCAATTTTTCTAGAAAATTTCTTTGAATTTGCAGAAATCTATTTTGTATGAAAATAAAAAAAGTTGAATTTTCTAAAAAAAATTATGAAAATTGAATTTTTCTATTAAACTTCTTAAAAATTTAATTCTTTTAAAACTATTTTTCAAAATTACAAAAAAAAAGCTATCGATTTTTTTTGAATTTTTTATTGAATTTTTTTTCCATGGAAATTGCGTTTTTATTGAAAATTTTAGCTAAAACGAATTTATAGAAATCGATTTTTTGTCGAACACTTTGTCAACTTTGTATTTAAGAAAAAAACCGCCAAAATCTGTTGCAAAAAAATTGTTTTAAATTGCATTTTTTGTCAAAATTTCGTTGAATATTATATTCTTCTGGAAAATTTTGTCGAAAAAAACCTTTTTGGAAAATTTTGTTATTTTCTGTTTTAAATTTTTCAAGCAAATTTCGTTAAAATTGCATATTTCTAGAAAAGTTCTTTAGAATTATATTTTATTTGAAAATTTCATTGAATTTTTTACTAGAAAATTTTGTTGAAATCGCATTTTTCTTTAAAATTTCTTCAAAATAAACACAATTTTTCTAGAAAATTTCGTTCAAATTTCATATTTTCATAAAATTTCTTGGAAATCTTGGAAAAATCGATTTTTTATAGAAAATGTTTTGAAAATGTTTTCTTTTTTTTTTTTGGAAAAATTTCGTCAAAATTGCATTTCATAAAAAAAATCTTTGTTTTCTATAAAACTTCTTAAAAATTTTTTTTTTAGAAAATTTATTTAAAATTACTCTTATTAAAAAATTTTGTCGAAAATACATTATTATTGAAAATTTCGTTTTGTTTGTGCAAATTGAATTTTTATTGAAAATTTCAGCAAGAAGGTAGTTTTTATAAAAAATTTTATAGAAATCGGATTTTAATAAAACAGTTTATCAAAAATTGGAAATTTCGTTGAAATTACATATTTTCATAAAATTTCTTGGAAATTAAATTTTTCTAGATAACTTCGATGAATGAACAAAAATCGATTTTTTATAGAAAATGTTTTCAAAATTTTTTCTTTTGTTTTTGGAAAAATTTCGTCAAAATTGCATTTCATAAAAAAATTCTTTATTTTCTATAAAACTTCTTAAAATTTTTTTTTTAGAAAATTTCTTTAAAATTACATTTATTAAAAAATGTTGTCGAAAATACATTATTATTGAAAATTTAGTTTTGTTTGTGCAAATTGAATTTTTATTGAAAATTTCAGCAGAAAAATAAAAAATTTAATAGAAATCGGATTTTAATAGAACAGTTTGTCAAAAATTGCCTTTTTTATATGTAAATTTCCTTGCAAATTGCTTTTTAAGGGAAAATTTCTTCAAAATTAATTTTTTAAACATTTTTTGGAATATTTTTTAAATGTAGTCATTTCTAAAAAGTTATGTCTAGATTGATTTTTCCTAGAACATTTCGATGAAATTGTACATTTTTTGTAGAAAATTTCTGCAAAATTAAATTTTTCTAGAAAATTTCTTTGAAATTTCTTCGAATAGAATTTCTCAAGAAAATTTCGTTCATGGCCTTTAATAAAGTCGTCGAACTTTCAGGAACAAAATTTCAAATAAATTTTCTGAATGAAAAAAATTTCAATTTTTTTTTTAAATAAATGCAAATCAACATTTTTTTTAGAAAAATTCAATTTAAACAAAATATTGCAGAAAAATGCAATTTCGAACAAATTTTCTAATGAAATAAATTTAAATATATTAAATAAATTAAATTTCAACGAAATTGTTTTGAAAAATTTGATTTTTAAGAAAAATACAAATTTGAAGTATTTTCTAGAAAAATACTAATTTGAGAACAATTTACAGAATTACAGAAATTGAAAAAAGTTTTCAAAATTGATATTTTTTTTTTTTGAGAAATGTCTAGAATTGAATTTTTTTTAAAAAATATTGTTGAAAATTTTATTTTTTATAAAACTTCTTAAAACTGCATTTACTTTTAGAAAATTGATTTATTTTTTAAAAAATGTCTAATACATTTTTATTGAAAATTGTTTTTTGTGGAAATGGAATGTCTTAAAAGTTTCAGCAAAATTAAATTTTTATACAAAATTTAATAGAAATCAAATTTTTATAGAACATTTAGATTCCCTATGAAAATCGTGGAAAATTTAATTTGTTTATAAAAATTTTGTTACAAATTGCTTATTTCTAAAAGATTTCGTCAAAATTAAATTTTTTGGAATTTTTAAAAAATGTGATTTCTTTAAAATTTGTTTTTTTTTAATTATGTGAAAATTAAAGTTTTCTGTGAAATTTATTTTCTATGAAATATCGTTAAAATCGCATTTTTCTTTAAAATTTCTTCGAAATTAAGTCGTTTAAATAAAGTCGAACTTTCAAGATTATCGTCCTTTAAACGACTCATCGATCTTTAATCCGTCCAGTGGAATGAGGGTATCCTTCTGTCGACTTACTCTACAGAAAATGTTCTTACTTGTTTTGAATGCTTACTCAATTGTGTGAATTTGCCAAAAAAAATTATCTATCTACTTATTATCCATAAACAAAATCCACAGTATTTTTGCTCTCTGTATTATTGAACCGTATTAATTTAGTCTGAGTCTTTCGTTGCAGTTACGGTTATTGACATTCAATAAAGCACTCTTTTTTCCACAAAAACGTGATAATTACACTGATAATAACCAATAACGAGTACGAGTGTGTGTGTGTGACAAAAAGACCGGCGAACTGCATAAAAATTGCTAATAACCGAAAAAACACAATGAGTTCAATTGTGTGAGTGTTGTTTTCTTTTTTTGCCATTTGAAATACCCCTTTTGGATTTGGTTTTTATGCAAAATGTGTTGGCAGTAACACCACAAACCCCAATATCAGTGTGTGGCCAAAAACAAAAGCAAAAAATAAAAGAAAAACAAAAATGCTGCAGAAACACAAAATCGCAAACAAAAAAAGGTTCCCATGAACAAAAGTTGAATACACATTGGTTTTTAATTAAAAATTCAAATCGCATACTGGAGACGTAATTTCATTCCAGTTCGTTTTAAGTTGTGTTATTGTTTTCGTTGATGTTGCTGTTCTTGACAACAACAACAAACAAAAACTGTCGTCACCGGTTGTGCGCATGGGCAGACAAAACTGCACCAAACACCAGTGACACGATGTTGCACTCACTCACCCACAAAGTACTTTTGTTTGTGTTTATGTAAATCTGTACATGTGTACAATAGGTTGGACCGGGGAATTTGTAAGACTACAACTAAGCCATTTCCAAGCGATACTCGTACTGATATCATTGTTCTCGAAATGGACAATTTTGAAAATGTAACAGAAATGTGAAGAGACCCATCTGTTTCGGCCATGTTGAATTTTTGAAATATTCGCCAACTATGTTTGCTGGGAAATCATTAATTGGAGAGAATTTGAAGCGGAATTAAGAAAATGGAACAAACAATTTTTTTGCGATTTTATTTTATTTCTATACCCTCCACCATAGGATGAGGGTATACTAACTTTGTCATTCCGTTTGCAACACCTTGAAATATTGATCTGCGACCCCACAAAGTATATATATTCATGATCGTCTTGAAATTCTAAGACGATTTAGCCATGTCCGTCTGTCTGTTGAAATCAAGCTACAGTCCGTAATAACAGAGCTAGGTTGATCAAATATGGTAGAAACAAATGGGCCACATCAGGGAATGTTTTGATATGAGTTTGTATTCTAGTTTGACTAGAATTGATCACAGTAAAAAATTTGCAAATCGGCTCATATTTTGTTATAGTCACCCTATAGAGGTCGCTCCAAAATAGGTTTATTTAAATCATAAATAACACATTTCCTAAGCATTTTAAGCGAGTCTGTGCAGTTTGTGTTTTATTTAGACAAGAATTCATCACAGTAACATTTTTTTTATACCAGTTCATATTTTATAGATGTCGCTCCCAAACACGCTTGTTTAAGCCATAAAAACCACATTTTCTAAGCTATTTAGCTGAAACTTTGCAGTTTGTATACTATTTTGGCAAGAATTCATCTCCAAAAATTTTGTCAGTTTATATTTTGTTGTAGTGTCCCCGTAAGCCATAAATACCACATTTTTCAGATGAAGAGTTTGGCTTAAGAATTTGGGGCCTAAAATTTGGCTAAAAATTGCAGCGTGCATTTTTTTTTTATATTTGCTTCAACAAAAAGGATGGTTTGAAGATTTGCTCCATATCCAAAGATTTTTCTAGTAATAAATGGATGCAATCCTTGGTGGAGATTCGGCATAGCCGAGCTTAATCTTTTTTTTACTTATTTATAGATTTTTTCGTGCCAGCAAAAACGTTTTCTTAATTTTTTTAACGACAGTTACTTAAGGGGATTTCTTTCCATGTGATGTTGGTGTGTTTGGCTGTCAATATCAACCACGTACTATGGTTCATGGGCAATAACTAAGCTGTTGTTAATGCGACATATTACGTTTAACTATAATAATTATAATTTTTCGTTCTACTCTAATGTACCTTGATTTCTTTGCTCATTGTTATACATTTGAAGTAGGGGGTACTTTGAAATTGCATGATATTGTTTTTGCTCATGTAAAAGTGGAATTTGTACGTATGAGTGTGTTTGTGTATGCGTTCAGCGGTGTTTGCTTGTGTTAAGTGACTCACATGCGGCACTTGTGTCACACGCCATCACCCACCCATCCACACCTAATAAATAAATGAGGGGGTGGTATGACAAGTTAATGGACAATTAGTAAAGAAAAGCAGTGGCGTTGAAATAAAAGAACTTGCTATGCAATAAAGAAACTGTCTTTGAAATAATGACAACATTCTTTGGAATAAAGACAATTTTCTTGGGAATAAAGACCACATTCTTAGGAATAAAGAAAATTTTCTTTGGCATAAAGAAATTTTACTTTTGAATAAATAGATGTATCTTTGGAATAAATAAATGTATTTGTGGAATACAGGCAAAATTCTTTGGAATAAAGAAAATTTTCCTTGGAATAAAGAAATTTTCTTTGGAATAATGACATCTTTCTTTTGCATAAAGAAATTTTTCTTTTGAATAAAACAACATATCTTTGGAATAAATAAATGTATCTTTGGAATAAATAAATGAAATAAATAAATGAATAAATAAATGAAAACATTTTTTGGAACAATCACAACTTTTCTTTGGAACAAAGAATATGTTATTTTTCTTGGTTCATATTTTTCGTTCACTTTATTTATTCACGATGTAATCATTTTGTTTTATTGAAGAGTCTCTTTCTTTGAACTAAGGACCATATTCATTGGAATAAAGACAACATTCTTTGGAATAAAGGCATCATTCTTTGCCTTTGGAAAAAATAAGTGTATCTTTGGAATAAATAAATGTATCTTTGGAATAAAGACAATATTCTTTGGAATAAAGACAATTTTCTTTGGAATAAAGACACTTTCTTTGAAACAAAAACATCTTTTTTTTGGCATAAACAATTTTTTTTTTGACAAATAAATGTATCTTTTGAATAAATAAATTTATCTTTGGAATAAAGAAATGTATCTTTGGAATAAATAAATGATTCTTTGCAGTACAAAAATTTACCTTTGGAAAAAAATATATTTGGAATAAATAAACGTATCTTTGGAATAAATAAATGTACCTTTGGAATAAAGAAAACATTCTTCGGAACAGTGACAATTTTCTTTGGAACAAAGAATATGTTATATTACTTGGTTTATATTTTTCCTTCATTTAATATACTCAAGATGCAATCAATTTGTTTTACTAAAGAGTTTATCTCTATGCAATAAAGAAACTTTATTTGGAATAAAGACAACATTCTTTGGAATAAAGACAACTTTCTTTGGGGTAAAGAAATATTTCTTTGGAATAAATAAATTTTTCTTTGGAATAAATAAATTTACCTTTGGAATAAAGACATTTATTTATTGAATAAAAAAATGTGTATTTAGAGTAAAGAAATTTGTCTTTGGAATAAAGACATGTATCTTTGAAATAATGAAATTTATTTTTGTAATAAAGAAAACTTTCTTTGAAGCAAAGAAAACTTTTCTTGGAATACAGAAAATGTTATTTTTATTGATTAATATTTTTCGTTCATTTTGTTTATTCACGAGGTAATTATTTTGTTTTACTATCTTTATTCCAAAATTTCTTTGGAATAAAGAAATGTTTCTTTGGAATAAATAAATTTTTCTTTGGAATAAATAAATTACCTATGGAATAAAGAAATTTATCTTTGGAATAAAAAAATTGTATTTGGAGTAAAGAAATTTGTCTTTGGAATAAAGACATGTATCTTTGAAATGATAAAATTTATTTGTGGAATAAAGAAAACATTCATTGGAACAATGACAGCTTTCCTTGAAACAAAGAATATGTCATTTTTCTTGGTTTATATTTTCCAGACAGTTTACTTATTCAAGATGTACTCATTTTGTTTTACTGAAGAGTTTCTTTCAATGCAATAAAGAATCTGTCTTTTGAATAAAGACAACATTCCTTGGAATAGGGAAATGTATCTTTGGACTAAAGAAATTTATCTTTGGAATAAATAAATGTATCTTTGGGATAATGAAATTTATCATTGTAATAAAGAAATTTGTCTCTCGAATAAAGAAAGTTTTCTTAGGAATAAAGACATGTATCTTTGAAATAATGAAATTTATTTTTGGAATAAAAAAACCTTGGAACAAAGAATACTTTACTTGGAATACAGAACATTTTATTATTCTTGGTTCATATTTGTTGGTCATTTTATTTATTAATGATGTAATCATTTTGTTTTGCAATAAAGAAACTTTCTTTGAATAAAGACAACATTCTTTGAAATTAAGAAATTGGAACAAATAAATTTATCTTTTGAATAAAAATATTTTTTTTTGGAATTAAGAAATGTATCTTTGGAACAAAGAAAACAATAACGAAATGTATCTTTGGAGTAAATAGTTATATCATTGGAATAAATAGTTTTATCTTTGGAATAAAGAAAACATTCTTTGGTACAATGACAACTTTCCTTAGAACAAAGAACATGTTATTTATCTTGGTTTATATTTTCCAGTCTTTTTACTTATTCGAGATGTTATCATTTTTTTTTACTGAAGATTCCCTTTATATGCAATAAAGAAACTTTCTTTTGAATAAATACAACATTCCTTGGAATAAAGACAATTTTCTTTGGAAAAAGAGATGTATCTTTGGAATAAAGAAATGTATCTTTGGAATAAAGAAATTTATCTTTGGAATAAATAAATGTATCTTTGGCATACATAAATGTATCTTTGGAATAAACAGATTTTTTTTTGAATAAAGATATGTATCTTTGGAAGAAAGAAAACATTCTTAGGAACAGAGAAAACATTCCCTGGAAAAAGAATATGTTTTTTTCGGTGATTTTATAAATTAAGAAGTGATCAAGAGTCTTAGACTAAAAAATAATAGAATATTTGCAAATTTCCTTGAATCAAAGAAGTTCTTCCATTTGTGTTTTATTGAACAATTGCTTTTTCTGCGTGCCAATTAAATATTAAAGTTTTCACTATTTTTAGAAAAGTTTAGAAAAAATATAATTTAAGAAAAAATATAAAAAATGTTTAATTATGCACTGAGAAAAATATTCTTCTTTAAGGATTTTGCGGCAAAAACAATTTATTTCTTAAAATAAGTGTATTTCATAATGAAAATGATAATAATTTCTTTAGTTTAGTATGAAACTTTCTTATTTGAAAGACTGGGACGAATTTTGCTCAAAATTTTTAAAATTATACCATATTTTAGTCAGTGTAGACATGTAGTGGTCCTTTGTTTTAAATTTCCTGGTCCTTAATATATTTGGGATAAACAAAATGTAGAGAATTTCATTGGTGAAACATGCCATGGATATTTGACTTTCATTTCCACATCTCCCTCCTTGCCGGTGGCGTTGTTGTTAACAATAATTATAACAACATAAAGCGATAGTTGAAAGTGTTGGAATAGTACACAAGAGAGTGAATAGATTTACAACATCCATTAGGTGAAAAGTGCTAATTTGCATTAATTTATGTTTTTTTTTTTAATGTGACATTATTGTTTCGCTTTCTGTTTTCTTTCGGGGGTTCTTTAACAATGCAGAACGGAGCTTAAACATAAACATAGGTGCCAGAATAATTTAATATATATTTTTTTTATACACGGTGTTTCGTTCTATCGAAAATTTGCATTTTAACTTTATTTGTTAACCAATTTATGCAAAAGCTTTTTTTTCCAAATTCCCACTCTTACTAATTTTTTTTGGAACAATTACCAAAAACATGTAAATTGTACTACTACTGTACACTGAGCGATAAAGTACGTCAAAAATAGGGTCAATTTAAACATTTTATGTTGTCAGTTAAGTTGACAGCACTTGTGTCCTCAACTCGCTACGATTGTGTAAAAAAGAACACATGTCAGAGATAATTTAATTCCTTTATATTTTCAGTTTGTTCAACATTTTCTGTGAGTGTATCTATCTATTGTCCAATTCACTAAATCATGGCAAGCTAACTATGTTTTGTTTTTCAGTTTCTGAAAGGTTATTAAATGCATATGAGCCGAATATCTAAGCGGTGCATCTCTAATCTCAAATGTTGATGAATATTCGGAAATAGTTTTGGTAATATTTTAAAACAAAATTTTGCCCAAAAACAATGATGTGGTCATCAGAGATAAAAACAAATACATTTCTGAAATTTTACAACAAGGTATAATGAAAAAAGTTGATAAATATAATGAAACAATTTTGTAAATTCTTCATTATAGACTATGAATGTCGAAATGATAATATTTTAAGCAGAAGTAAGAGAATTTAAAAAAAATCTAATTTTTATACCCTCAATATGGTCATTTGCTTCCGACCAAAAGTATAACACATCGAAGGAGTGACCTAAGACCTCAAGTGTATATGTCGGAAATCATTTTTTTGGCCATTTATAGTCATTTGAGCAATGTCCGTCCGTCCGTCTGTCTGTCTGGTATGCATTATAACTCTCGAAAGAAGTAACCGACTGACTTTAAATTTGGTATATGAACTATTTTATACCCTCCACCATAGGATGGGGATATACTAACATTGTCATTCTGTTTGCAACACCTTGAAATATTGATCTGCGACCCCAGATCAATATTTCAAGGTTGTGAGCGGCAGGAATTTCATTAGCTTTTTCCCCATAACTTTCTTGATATTGATCTTAGGAATATTATTCTTATTAGCTAATTTGTAAAGTTTATCGAGCTTAATAACACTGAATTTATAGAATTTTGAAAACTTTTTTAATTTGCATAAAAATCGACAAATGGACGGCGTGATTTAAAAATTTCAACGAAACTTCTTTTATAAATAATACCTAACTTTGTGCTTGTTTATACTGCAGGCACTGCTACTGAAGTATGTATTTACTTTAAAAATAAAAATAAATACCACATTTTTCAGGTGAAGAGTTTGGCTAAAGAATTTGCAGCGTTCGTTTTTTTAATAATTTACTTATACGCAAATATCGTTTCATGATTTCCTTCATATTCAAAAGATTTTTCCAAAAATAAAATTGAATGCAATCAGTGGTGGAGAATACATAAGATTCGGCATGGCCGAACATAACGCTTTTACTTGATTTTTGAATTACTTTAGCATCGGTCCATGAGTCGATTTGCATCTGAGTTCCTCTACAGGGTCTCCCATATTCGACGGACCCATCTGGCAACGCCATAACTTTTGACAGAGATGTCAGATCGCTTAATGACATACCGCGTTTGAAGCGTCAGTCCAAGCAGATTTTTACCATGGAACAATACACGCCACGCGAGCGCTCTGAAATAGTTGAAATTTACATTCAACAGAAGAAGTCAAGTCAACGTGCTTTTAAAATATTAAAAAATGTGAGAAGTGCGCCTTCTAAGAACACCATTAAGCGTTTATACGAAAAATTTTCGACTGGTGAGGCTCTTTCTAATCCGAAGAGGCCAAATAAAAGTCGACCAAGGCGATCGGCCGAGAATATCGCTGCCGTACGAGCCAGTGTTGAGAGGTCCACAAGAACATCCCAAAAACGCCGTTCTCAGCAGTTGGGCATGGCTCGGTCCACTTTACAACGGATTATTCGCGTTGATTGGCATTTGTTCCCGTACAAAATTCAATTGACGCAAAGATTGTTGCCTGCGGACAAGCCTCGTCGATTGGAATGGGTCCAACGAGTCCGTGGGTCCGTCGAATATGGGCAACCCTGTATTTGAAATATTCGTACAACCGTCTATATCTCTTTATCAAATGACAGGACAGACACCAAAGGAAGATTACCTGATTTTTCTTAAGTTCAAATCGTGCGTCGCTAATTTTTCAACAGTTTTTCAAACGTATACTTCTAATGAGTTTTCCAATAGGGATGATATGGTTTTGAAGTGACGTTTCGGCCATTTGTAATATGTCATGATCTGTCATTTGTTGTTCATTGTATTCAGTGTTTACAATTTCATCATGGAGAGATATACGCAAGAACAACGTTTACAAATTATTCAGTGCTACTATCAAAATAATCAAAAAAAAAAAAAAACCAGTAAGGAAAGTCTAAAGTCGGGCGGGGCCGACTATATAATACCTTACACCACTCTCGTAATATTGAATAACTCTGATATATAAATTTTGTAATTATAAATTGTTTACATAAATTTACTTTTGGGACATTTTATACTTAAATAATACCCTGTACCACAGTGTGGTGTAGGGTATAAAAACGATTGGATCTAAAGAGCCAAATCGGATGAAACATATATATGGGAGCTATAGCTAAATCTTTGCCGATTTTCTTCAAATTCGGCAATGTTGGTTCATGAATCAAGAAACTCTACCATTCTAAATTTGAAAACGATTGGATGTAAAATATAGCTTCTATAGAACTAAAGGACCAAATCGGACGAAACATATATATGGGACCTATAGCTAAATCTTAACCGACTTTCTTCAAATTCGGCAGTGTTGGTTCATGGATCAAGAAACTCTACCATTCTAAATTTCAAAATGATTGGATGTAAAATACAGCTTCTACAGCACTAAAGAGCAAAATCGGTCGAAACATATATATGGAAGCTATAGCTAAATCTTAACCGATTTTCTTCAAATTAGGTAGTGTTGGTTCATGGATCAAGAAACTCTACCATTCTAAATTTCAAAACGATTGGATGTAAAATACATATTTTATAGGACTAAATGTCCAAATCGGACGAAACATATATATGAGAGCTATAGCTAAATCTTAACCGATTTTCTTCAAATTCGGCAATGTTGATTCATGGATCAAGGAACTCTACCATTATAAATTTCAAAACGATCGGATGTAAAATACAGCTTCTATAGGACTAAAGGGCCAAATCGGACGAAACATATATATGGGAGCTATAGCTAAATCTTAACCGATTTTCTTCAAATTCGGCAATGTTGATTCATGGATCAAGGAACTCTACCATTATAAATTTCAAAACGATCGGATGTAAAATACAGCTTCTATAGGACTAAAGGGCCAAATCGGACGAAACATATATATGGGAGCTATAGCTAAATCTTAACCGATTTTCTTCAAATTCGGCAATGTTGGTTCATGGATCAAGAAACTCTACCATTCTAAATTTCAAAACGATTGGATGTAAAATACAGCTTCTATAGGACTTAAGGGCCAAATCGGACGAATGATATATATGGGAGCTATATCTAAATCTGAACCGATTTTCTTCAAATTCGGCAATGTTGGTTCATGGATCAAGAAACTCTACCATTCTAAATTTCAAAACGATTGGATGTAAAATACAGCTTCTATAGGACTTAAGGGCCAAATCGGACGAATGATATATATGGGAGCTATATCTAAATCTGAACCGATTTTCTTCAAATTCGGCAATGTTGGTTCGTGGATCAAGAAACTCTACCATTCTAAATTTCAAAACGATTGGATGTAAAATACAGCTTCTATAGGACTAAAGGGCCAAATCGGGCGAAAGATATATGTGGGAGCTATATCTAAATCAGAACCGATTTCAACCAAATTCAATAGCGATCTTAACAGCCGCGAAATACTCTAAACTGCAAAATTTCAGAACGATCGGAGTGAAATTGCGACCTGTAGTCGACGAACAACTTTACACGGACAGACGGACAGACATCGTTAAATCGACTCAGCTAGTGATTCTGAGTCGATCGGTATACTTTAAGGTGGGTCTAGCTGTGTTATTTTCAGGTGTTACAAACATCTGCCGTGAAACCAACTTATAATACCCTGTACCACAGTGTGGTGTAGGGTATAAACAGTAAGGAAAGGCAGAAAGTCGGGCGGGGCCGACTATATAATACCCTACACCTCCCTAACAATGCGATAAGGGTCATTGCGATAATAATTTGGAATAATTGGTAATTGAGTAAGAACATATATATGTGGATATATCTAATTCTGAACCGATAATCGCTAAATTAAGCAATATTCGTTCCTAAATTGAGAAACATCTTTCTGGAGAATTTTGTAATGATCGGAAGTAAAGTACAACTTCTATAGCGCTTTGTAACCAAATCAGGAGGCACATATATATGGAGATTATATATTAATATGAATCGATTTTCCCTGAATAATCATTCATGTAAAATAGAAACCTCTTTCTGTCGAATTTCGTACTGATCGAATATAAAACACAGTCTCTACAGAGCTTAGATGTCAAATTGGGGCTAACATATATATGGGGGCTATGTCTAAATCTGAACCGATTTTCTCAGAATTTGGCAGTATTCCTTCATGTAATAAGAAACCTTTTTCTGCCGAATTTCGCTGTGATCGGATATAAAATACAGTCTCTACAGCGCTTATATGTCAAATCGGGGATAACATATATATGGGGGCTATATCTAAATCTGAACCGATTTTCTCCGAATTTGACGGTATTCCTTCATGTAATAAGAAACCTCTTTCTGTCGAATTTCGCTGTGGTCGGATATAAAATGCAGTTTCTACAGGGGGCTATACCGAATCGATTTCCCCCAAATTTTGTATTATTTTTGTACAAATCGGATCAAAAATGTTGATTATACAGTGCATATATGCCAAATCGGAGGTACATATATATGGGAGCTATATGTAAATCTGAACCGATTTTAACCAAATTCAATAGGGATCGTCCTTGGGCCTAAATAAAGATATGTGTAAAGTTTCCTCAATATCGGACCATAATTGCGACCTGTACTTTGATTACAAGAATACATCTACAGACAGACGGACAGACAGACGGACATAGCTAAATCGACTCAGAAAGTGATTACAAGTCAATTGGTATAATAAACAATGGGTCTATCTCTTCTCCTTTTGGGTGTTACATACAAACAAATGCACAAAGTCTTAATTCCCTGTACCACAGTGTGATGTAGGGTATAAAAAACACTTTCCAGTCGACCTACGACTTTGACACCCTTGAGCAATATTTTAGCTCTAGTGAAGAGCTATATTTATGCCATTCACCGATTCCCGATCCGACGTACCGTTAAGGAGCTAGAGCAAAAAAAACTTTCCGTTCATATTTGAAAATGATGCCAAGTCCATTTTTTTTAAAATCTAAAACAAAAACACTTTCCAGTCGATCCACAACCTTGACACCCATGAGCAATATTTAAGCTCTCGTTAAGAGCTATTTTTTTGCCATTGACCGATTGTGGCTACGTGCCACACAGCAAATGAGACAATTGAATTGTAGCGAGAAATGTTTGGGGATTCGATTATTACAAGAAATTGTGATATTGAATGGCCTCCAAGAAGTAGTGATTTAACACCATTAGACAATATCTTGTGGGGTTATTTGAAGTCATTGGTCTTTCGAAATAAATCAGACTCTGTTCAAGTTTTACATGCCAATATTGAACGTGCCATTCATGACATACGACTTGATTTAGTGGAAAAAGTGCTCGAAAATTGGGTTCATCGAATTCGTTCCTGCAGAAGAAGTCGTGGAGGCCATTTCCTGCAGAAGAAGTCGTGGAGGCCATTTGAATCGATTGTAATTTATATTAAAGAAAAACCCTTGGAATTTCCTTAACAATAAATGTGTTTTTTTTTTCAATGAAATCATATCACTTTTATTGGAAAACCCTGTATAAGAATGAAGAAATCTTAATATAAATTTTGTAATTAACAAATGAGAGATCAAGTTCAACTTATAGATAATGTTCAGTCAAGAAACGCAATTTAATAAAAATATCATAACCCTCAGATAAGATCTTTAACAAATATGAAAAGTCGTGGAATTTTATCATCCAATAGCATATAATAAAAAAATTTCGACAGATAAGAACCTTTAGCTGCAAGCAAACAAAAATAAATATATGACTTTGAAAAGTTCATACATTAAACAAGATAAAATGTTTAAAGAGATAATGAAACACGTAGGAATCGCTAAACAATATAAATTCTATTTTTCACAGCTATCACAATATGCTAAATATCTTGGCATCATATTGAACCAGGGCAGCCTTTGTCGAGAACTTTCATAGCCAAAGCAATTTCATGCTTAACCAGATTGTTGTAACTTTTTGCTGTTTTTTTTTTTGTTTTCAGACCGAATCATATGCAGCAATAAATACGATTATAGGTACCACATACTTACATATACACTATATCGACACCTCCATTCTAAAACATGTCAAGTCGACTTAACATGTTTTTAGGGAGATTGCATTTTTATTAATTTCTAAATATTACAAATTATATTCAGTCAACATTTGATGTTTATCCCTCAACTCAATCAAAAGTTATTCACAAAACAGTACAGGTCTTTAGATTTTTATTATAAAGGAATTCCACACAATTTTTAAAAAATTTATCAAACTCTTGTCGCCTGAAATCCGGGGCTATATCTAAATCTGAACCGATTGTCTCCGAATTTGACAGTATTCTTTCATGTAATAAGAAACCTCTTTCTGCCGAATTTCGTACTGATCGGATATAAAATACAGTTTCTACAGCGCTTACATGTCAAATCCGGGGTAATATATATAAGGGGGCTATATCTAAATCCGAACCGATTTCCCCCAAATTTTGTATTTTCCCTTTTTGTACTTAGCATAGTTTAGAATGGAGGTATCGATATATATATATCAGCATTCGTTGTTGCAACCTTCTCACATCATTTATGAATGACTAACTGCCAGTCCTGTTTGAATGGCTAGCCACCGCTCCCCGGGAACTGAGAGAAGCTCAGGAGGAGTCAGAGGTAAGTAAGATTCCTTGATAACACTATGCAACAAAACTTTTGTCCAAGGTAAGTGGATAACAGTTTCTGGTGCAACTAGGTGTCACAAACACGAAAAATTTTTTTTTTCATTCCAGCTTTCATGGAAAGTACATTCAGTATTTGGACCATAATTTCAAGTATAAGCCTGATTGAGCCGAGTTATGCCTTAAAATAAAGGGAATTATGAGGGCTACATATGCTGCAAATATCGCTTTCACGTAGAATCTTTGGTTTAGTAACAGTCGTCAAAAATATGAGAAAAATATGTTTTTTTTTAAAACACTTTTTCCTGCCCAGCAAAAAAAGAGCATCCAAAGAAGCAATAAAAATCCCCAACTTATGATCCCGAAGTTGTTCTAATTTGGATTTTCACCAATGAATTTAACAAGGGGTTGTCGCGCCGTGGAAGTACTTCTTTGTCACCACTTTTGCACAACTCCTTTTAAAGCACTGTAAGATTTGCTATTTTGGTGTTGTATTTATTTGATGAATGTATGTCGTTCTTATTAACATCTTTGGGTCCAGAGCAGGGTATGAAGCCGACGCGGCGTGCCACAGCCGGCCATTTATTTCCAGCCGGCGCCGCCGCCGATTTTAGCGGCTCACATCGGCGGAAACTCAGCCGCCGAACATTATTTAGTGAGTTAAATCGATTTGTTTTATGCAACCATGAAAATTAAGAAAGTGACTACTAAGTAATACAATAGGGTCAGAAATTTTAATAAAGTTCATTTTTGCATAAAAATTTATAAAAAGTTTCTAAATTAATCTCGCTATCATTTATTTAAAGAAATGCGTGTTTTGGTTTTTACGGAAAATAAAATAGCTCTTGAGCGGCCGAACCAATTTTTACAAAGTCTACGTCGTTCTAGAGAGAAAACAACAGGCGGTATGTCATTCACAATAAATTCTCTTTCACAACAAAGACTAATAAGTAGACATTTATTGAACTGATTTTCGACATTAAATCAAAACTTCCTTAACTTTTCTTAAATTTTCGTGTTAATTGTAGGTTTTGTCATCTAATTGTAAATATCTTAAAGCGCCATTTTTGCCTGAGATTGACATTCGTGCGCCATCGTTTGTTGGAACTTTGTCGGCTCAGCCGATTGTTGAAATTTGATCGGCTAAGCTGATCAGCCGCCGCCGCCGATCGGTATTTTTCAATGCGCCGCCGCCGCCGATAATTTTGGTCGGCTTCGTTGTCTGGTCCAGAGATCTCTTATTTTAAAGGAATACAAGTGTTGACATTGGTTGGGAAGGGAACGTATAAATAATATACTATTGGCCAAAGAGATAAACGATCATATATATGTAACTATTTTTAGGACATTTGAAGATGTTTGTAATCTGTATGGTGTAGCTGGCTCTTGAAAGTGTGACCGAATGACCCCATAGTGTAACTTCTAGTAACATTTTCGCAAATGATCCACATTCTCACTAATAACACTGTAATATATAGCATATTTGTGCGGATAGATAGTAGTAAAGTACCACAGTGTGGTACAGTAAGTATGGTATGGTATATTTAATTACCATAATTTCTGTTAAAATTATTTAATTATAACCTACACCACACTGTGGTACAATTTATTATAATTTAATGCATTTGTTTCTAACACCCAAAATAAGAAGAGATATATAGAAACATCGTTTATTATACCAATCGACTTAGAATCACTTTCTGAACCGATTTATGTCAGTCTGTGCATGCATTCTTGTAATAAATTTGCACGTCACAAATATAGTCCGATCTCAAAGAAATTTTGCACATATCTTTATTTTGGGACAAGACAATTCGTATTGAAATTGAAAGACAATCCGTATTAAGATATAGGGCCTGTTTCTGTAAATTATTTTCTTTCGTCTACGGCGAACGATCAATAGTCTCTAAACTATTTGAATATCAGTTTAGAACCAGATATCTTAATATATAGGAATGGAATGTACCTTCGATTTAGCTTATACCATCTATAGAAGATATAATTTCATTTCGATATTCATGAAATTTGGTTAAACTGGTTATTTTAACAGTTAATATCTGTGTGAACAATATCGGTTCAAATTTACATATAGCCCCACATAGTCGCTTTGCTGTGTTCCCTCCGATTTGGCATCTAAGCTCCATAGAAGTCATATTTTAGTCAAATGTACTATATTTTACACAAAGGATTTTTTAATCCGAGAATAAACAATCACTAGCAGTATTTTACAAATATTTTATAGCCCTCATATACATGTTCCTTCCGATCTGGACTTTTATCACTTCAGAAGCTTTATTTTACATCCAATCGTTTTAAAATTATACATTCAAGGGTTAATAATTTATATTCCGAAATTACATTTTGGTTAGTTATTTAGAAGAACTTCATTATATGCCGAAAAAATTGTCATACTTATGATTTGGAAGTGCTTATAATGTTATTCTTTTGGAAGTACTTCTTTTATTTTTTGCTGGGTGGTACAAAAAAAAAACAATAAAAAATAGAAAAAAAATCGAAAAAAATTTTATTGCAATTTTAAAAAGCCAGCATGCTAAAGAAGAAAACACTGTCTATTCGAAAAAAATCTATGGATAGATGTAAAAGTTATGAGCCATTTTGTTAGAGAAATTCAAAAAAATCTTGTTTCATATTTTTTCGTTTTTAAATGATGTTTTTGCTTATATTAAATTCGCCAAATGTGAGAGAGACATATAAGAGACATTGCACTTGCATTTTATTTTATGAGGATTGATGTCAGACATTATAAAACCGGTAAGGAAAGGCTAAAGTCGGGCGGTGCCGACTATATAATACCCTACACCACTCTCGTAATATTGAATAACTCTGATATATAAATTTTGTAATTCATGTATAAATTGTTTACATAAATTTACTTTTGGGACATTTATACTTAAATAATACCCTGTACCACAGTGTGGTGTAGGGTATAAAAACGATTGGATCTAAAGAGCCAAATCGGATGAAACATATATATGGGAGCTATAGCTAAATCTTAACCGATTTTCTTCAAATTCGGTAGTGTTGGTTCCTGGATCAATAAACTCTACCATTCTAAATTTCAAAACGATCGGATGTAAAATACAGCTTCTATAGGACTAAAGGGCCAAATCGGACGAAACATATATATGGGAGCTATAGCTAAATCTTAACCGATTTTCTTCAAATTCGGCAATATTGGTTCATGGATCAAGAAACTCTACCATTCTAAATTTCAAAACGATTGGATGTAAAATACAGCTTCTATAGGACTAAAGGGCCAAATCGGACGAAAGATATATATGGGAGCTATAACTAAATCTGAACCGATTTTCTTCAAATTCGGCAATGTTGGTTCATGGATCAAGAAACTCTACCATTCTAAATTTCAAAACGATCGGATGTAAAATACAGCTTCTATAGGACTAAAGGGCCAAATCGGACGAAACATATATATGGGAGCTATATCTAAATCTGAACCGATTTTCTTCAAATTCGGCAATGTTGGTTCATGGATCAAGAAACTCAACCATTCTAAATTTTAAAACGATTGGATGTAAAATACAGCTTCTATAGGACTAAAGGGCCAAATCGGACGAAAGATATATATGGGAGATATATCTAAATCTGAACCGATTTCAACCAAATTCAATAGCGATCTTAACAGCCGCGAAATACTCTAAACTGCAAAATTTCAGAACGATCGGAGGGAAATTGCGACCTGTAGTCGACGAACAACTTTACATGGACAGACGGACGGACGGACGGACGGACAGACATCGTTAAATCGACTCAGCTAGTGATTCTGAGTCGATCGGTATACTTTAAGGTGGGTCTAGCTGTGTTATTTTCAGGTGTTACAAACATCTGCCGTGAAACAAACTTATAATACCCTGTACCACAGTGTGGTGTAGGGTATAATTATAGAGAGGACGAGGTTTTATGGCCGTTCGTAACCCTCCATAAAACATGATATGCAATCTGAGAGCTATATTGAATGAGATCTGCTCAGATAGAGGGTCATTCAACAATATTTGTGGTTTTTATTTATAAGGTTTCCATTCAGTTACGCCTTTTAGGGGCATGGACATCCGAGTTGTATATACAGGTAGTAAAATTATATGTACGCAATACGAAGTAGTACGCGGCAGTCTTGAAAATATTGAGTTTCTACGTTCGAAGCAAACTACATATATGTCAGCTACAGGTACTGCAACTTATGTACCTTAAACCCGGAATTTATAAATGAAATTTCTTATTAATAAATTAGTGTAATTCAGCGCCTTAAAGAGATAAGTCGATTTTCTGAAAAAATATTATAAAGTTATATTTCGAAGTATGAGTAAAAGGCAGGGAACTTTTCAATGTGTAAATGATGCCGACAATTTTTGCTACAAATCGACGTGCATTTAAGTAGTAAAATAATAGAAGAAATATACATATGTGCAATATTTTGGTATACGAGTTAAAAATATGAACGATCCGTGGACACCTAGTATTTTGTGTAATTCGTGCCATGTAAATCTTACTCGATGGACTAGTGGAAGTATGAGGTAAGTACTTTACAATTAATGTATTACAATGTTTTGTAGAATAAAACGTTTTAATTTTAGACTTCACGTGCAATTTGGAATGCCAATGATTTGAAGACAAGCATTCATTCACGATACGGACTGCCATTTTTGTCTAAGTAAACAGATTGGAGTAGGAAGGAGAATTCGCTGGAATTACGCTGAAGTAAAATCTGTCACTGTGCCAGTTGCACATACCAATTCCCAAGTGTCCAAGTATAGCTAACAGCCTAATAACGGAAACATCATCAAGTTCAACTGAGTACTTAACTCTGAGCGATTCAAGTTTGAGTCAGAAGTCATAGCTTTTAACTCATTTTCAACTCATTGATCTAGTGAGAGATTTGGAATTGACTAAAGATAAGGCAGAACTACTTGTATCTGGGATGTAACAGTACAATATTTTGGCCCCAGATGTTAACATATCATATTATAGAGTCCGTGATATACCTTACAAACAATTTATACAACTGTGGATAACAGATGCTTTTGCAAGGACATTCCCGGATTGTTCGAGGAACTTAATCAAACATACAATTCAAAGGAATGGCGGTTACTTGTTGACAGCAGTAAAGAAAGTTTGAAAGCAGTACTTTTACACAACGGAAATCAGAAACCGTCGATTCCCATTGCTCATTCCGTCAACACTAAGGAATCATACGAAACAATGGCTAAATTGATAAAAATACATAAAATATGAACAACATGACTGGAACATTTGTTGCGATTTAAAAGTAGTTGGGATGTTATGTGGAATGCAAGGCGGATATACAAACTATTGCTGTTTTGTATGCCTCTGGGATAGCCGAGCTCGCGAAGATCATTACAGAAGAAAGAAATGGCCAACAAGAAAAGACATTACATTGGTTGAAAACAACATAAAATACACACCTCACGTCAAAAGAGAAAACATTATTTTGCCACCACTGCGCATTAGGCTGGTGCTCTTTAAACATTTTGTAAAATCCTTAAGAAAAGATGGCAATTCACTCTCATATTTAAAAAGTTTATTTAAAAGTCTTTCTTTTCAAAAAATCGAAGAAGGAGTTTTTAATGGGCCTAAAATAAGGAAACTGACGAAAGATGTGAATTTCGAATCATATTTGACGTCGGATGAAAATGCAGCCTGGAGGTCGTTTAAGCTTGTAGTTTCAAATTCCCTTGGATCCAATAAAAGCCAGCAATATGAAACAATGATTAATGATTTGTTAAAAAATTATATATGATTAATGATTTGTTAAAAAATTATGAAAAAATTGGTTAGAAATATATTTTTTTTTATATTTATGTATGTAACACATATGTATTCTTCCAACTTATTTTTCGCTTTATGTATTCCAACAGGAGTAAATATATCCCTCAAAATTCATTTCTTGCATTCTCATTTAAACTTTTTTCCCGAGAATCTTGGTGACGTAAGTGACGAACATGGCGAAAGGTTTCACCAAGAATTGAAGTCCATCGAGCGGCGTTACAAAGGGCACTGGGATGCAAGAATGATGGGACATTATATTTGGTTCCTCATTAGAGAAACTGATTCCGAAATCTACAAACGTCAACAAAGAACTCACAATTACTTCTAATGAAACGTGTTCATGTAAATAAACTCAAATGTACATAACATAAATAAAAGTAATAAATAAAATCGCTATTTAAACAGAAATTAAAAAAAAAAGATTTTTTGAAATTCTCTTACATCTACCAAAAGAGCTATAATTTCTTCATTTATCCATAGATTTTTATTTTATTTTATAGGCATTATATTCTTCGCTAGGATGCAAACTTTTAAAAAATAAAAAAAAAATTTTTTTCGATTTTTTTCTATCTTTGATGTTTTTTTTTTGTACCAGGATTTATTTTTTTTTGAAAAAAATCTACTTTTTCCAATTTGTTTAATGACTGTTACTAAATCATTTCTAAGTGAAAGAGATATTTCCAACATTGGTAGCCCACATTAATAGCTTCAATTTAACGCATAAGTCGACCTGAGCGGGCATATACTCCAAAAATTATAGTGAAAATACTAAGGGTACTTTCGACGATAATAGCATTTTTAATAAAAAAATTTTTTAAAAAAAATCTATCCATAAAAAAATTTTTGTTTTTGATTTTATATAACAGTATGCCACAATCTATACAAAAAACAAGTAAGAAAGTTTCAGTCGGGTAAACCGACTAAAGTATACCCTCACTTTGTGAGTAATGTAATATTGAATATTACTCGAATTATTCTGTCAATTTGTGTGGGAGGTACCAGAAGGGGTTTATCAAATACACCTGTTTTTCGCTGAACATTAGATACTTTAAATTCATTGCACTGTGCCGACTTATAAGCATTTATGTGCACTGGTATAAACGTTATGAGGCATTAAATTGTGGCATGATTTGTGCATTTTGTGTGGGAGGTACAAAAAGGGGCGTGGCAATAACGCCCATTTTTCACAGGGCTATAGACACTATAAAAACATTGCACTGTACAAAATTCCAAGTATTTTTATACACTGGTTTTAATGTTAGAAGCTGTTAACTTTTGGTGCAAAAAGGTACCTTTGTGTGGGAGGTACCAAAAGGGGCGTGGCAACAACACCCATTTGTCCCTGGACTGTAGGCAATATAAAAGCATAATACTGTACAAAATTTCAAGTATTTTTATACACTGTTATTAATGTTATAAGCTGTTAACTTTTGGTGCAAAATGGTGCATTTGTGTGGGAGGTACCAAAAGGGACGTGGCCACTTCGCCCATTTTTCTCGAGTTGATAACGACTAATAAGCGAATACTATGTGCAGAATTTCAAAAGATTCGAATATATAGTATAGAAGTTATTAAAGAATCAATATTTCAATAAATTGTAACCCTTTGTGTGGGAGGTACCAGAAGGAGTAGACCAATATGGCCCATCTTCGAACTCATCCGGAGATAGATCAAAATATTACCACATACCAAATTTGAAGTCAATCGGTTACTCTTTTCGAGAGTTATCGTGCGCACCAGCCAGCAGACACACAGACAGACAGACAGACGGACGGACATTGCTCATTCGACTTAAAATGACCCAAAACGGATTTCCTCCTAACATACTTGGGGTCTTAGGTCACTCCTTCGACGTGTTACACTTTTTTCCGTAGCAAATGATATATACCCTCGTCACACTAAAGTGAGGGTATAAAAATAATTTTTAGGTCTAGGACACAAAAAAAAATATTTTTTGTTGCTTAGTGTAACTTTCCATCTAGTGCTGGTGGACTGGTTGGGGTCCATGCTTGTCAATATTAATTAAATTCCCGGTTTATATTGTAGTCCCGCATGTTTGGGTTCGTGTCTTTGTTAATACTTTCATGCAGCTCTTCTGATTTCTTCTTTTTCTCTCTTTTTTTACCCCTTATCAGCGACATCATCATCGGTGAGCTAATGATGATGATGCCGTTGGTCTGGTATTGGGAGGCTTTTTCATCATCATTATCAATCTCAATGGACTGGACAGTTGGCTAACAAGGGGAGGGTTATTGCCAATAAACACTTGACACTTATGTCTATGTAGAAGGTTTAGAAATTACAGCAAAGTTGATTACAATCAGGTAATAATCGATTCGAATTAACTCTACTATTTACTACTTTAATGCAACATTTTGACATATTCTGAATCTGACAAATTTTCTAATAATTAAAATGTGCGAGTATATGGAATTTACAGTAAATAAACAATTTCAAAAACCTGTAACTGAAAAAATGGTTGAAAAATTCCTAAGGCAATATCTATAAATAATAAATCTAAAATATATTCTTATCTTGAACTCCAAGTGGAAATCAAAACTATGGAATGTCAAACAGGTAAAAAAAACAAAAAACGGTAATTTCGATAAATAAAAAATATTATTAATAATTTTCTACAGACAAAAAATGTCTACGAAACAAAATAATAAATAACCAGTAAGGAAAGACAATAAGTCGGACGAAAAATGAGCATTGCGATAAATATGTGTCAGGGTTCATACATGTGATAAGAAAATTCTGTGTGCCGAATTTCGTACTGATCGGATATAAAGTACGATTTCAACAGCGCTTACATGTCAAAGCGGTTGAAACATACACGCAAAGAAAAAAATCGTTTCTGAGAAACGAAATATTAGACAACTACAATTCTCGTTTAGGACGACTGAAATTCTTTTGGTCAGAACAAAAAATTGCTTACGCGAAATAAATTTCTGTCACAGCAAACGAAATTTCAGTTCCGGCAAACGAGAATTTGGATTGTCTAATATTTCGTTTCGCAGAAACGAATTATTTCATTGCGTGTGATTTGGTATCAAAGCGCTATATAAGTTGTACTTTACTTCCGATCATTTAAATTTTCCAGAAAGATGTTTCTCAATTTAGGAACGAATATTGCTAAATTTAGCGATTATCGGTTTAGAATTAGATAATATGTTCCTACACATTTACCAATTATTCCAAATAATTATCGCAATGACCCTTATCGCATTGTTAGGGAGGTGTAGGGTATTATATAGTCGGCCCCGACCGACTTTCTGCCTTTCCTTACTGGTTTCAATTAGCTTTGAAAACTGATATCCTGTAAGTGATGAAATATGCTCTTTTTAGCATATTTTCCACAACTTTTTGCAACATTTTGGAAAAATTCAACTATTTTTACGTTTTCGATTCATAATTAATTCCCCAAGTCTTGTTCACAAAATGTTGAAAAAAAAACAAAGAAAGAAGAATAATTAAAAAAGTTATAAAGAATTCAAACCATATAGCTGCATCTGCGCCACCCTGTATATACTTTATGGGGCCTCATATCACTATTTAGTGGTGTTACAAACGCAGTGACAAAATGAATATACCCCCCATCCTATGGCGGAGAGGGTATAAAAATGACTAGCCCTAATGTTCTTATGCTCGTACATACCTTGAAAATGAAATTTTAACAAAATAAAAGCCATTTAAAATGCAGCTTTTAAGCGATGTATAAAATGTTTTTCAAATAAAAAAATTTTCTTGCATGATTTGGTTGTGTTCCATGAATTTGATTTTTGTGGTTAATAGTACATACTATGAGCAAAGTTTATGAAAAAATTCGAATTTGGAGGGGCATTAATAAAAAATAATTTTTGAGAAAAACGTTTTTATTAAAATGGTTTTCCAATAGGGCTGATATGATTTTGAAGTGACGTTTCGGCCATTTGTAATTTGTAATGATCTGTCATTTGTTTTTCATTGTATTCAGTAGTGTTTACAATTTCATCGTGGAGAGATATACGCAAGAAAAACGTTTACAAATTATTCAGTTTTATTATCAAAATAATCGTTCTCCAATTGCAACTTTTCGTGCGCTAAGTCTACTTTTTTTTAAATAAAAAGCCACTTTTCAGTTGACCTACGACCTTGACACCCATGAGCAATATTTTAGCTCTCGTTAAGAGCTATCTTTTTGCTATTTGTTGCGATTGAATTGTTGAATTGTTGCGAGAAAAGTTTGGGGATTCGATTATTTCAAGAAATTGTGATATTGAATGGCCTCCACGAAGTTGTGATTTAACACCATTAGACTATTTCTTGTCGGGTTATTTGAAGTCATTGGTCTTTCGAAATAAACCAGACTCTCTTCAAGTTTAACATGTCAATATTGAACGTGCCATTCATGACATACGACTTGATTTAGTGGAAAAAGTGCTCGAAAATTGAGTTCATCGAATTTGTTCCTGCAGAAGAAGTCGTGGAGGCCATTTGAATGACGTTTTGTTTAGAACTTAATTGTTCTTCACATTAAGTACAAAACTTTTGTATTTCCTTAACAATAAGTGTGTGTTTTTTTTCAAGGAAATCATAGCACTCTTATTGGAAAACCCTGTATATCAATACCTCCATTCTAAACTATGCTAAGTGCAAAAACGTTGTTTTTCAGGAGAGGCAATTAAAGTTTGATGAATTTTTAAATTTGTGTGAAATTCCTTTGTAATGGAAATCGAATGACCTGTACTGTTTATACCCTACACCACACTGTGGTACAGGGTATTATAACTTTGTGCATTTGTTTGTAACACCCAAAAGGAGAGAAAATAGACCCATCGCTTATTATACCGATCGACTTAGAATCACTTTCTGAGTTGATTTAGCTATGTCCGTCTGTCTGTCTGTCCGTCTGTCCGTCTGTGCATGTATTATTGTAATCAAATTACAGGTCGCAATTATGGTCCGATCTCTACGAAACTTTACACATATCATTTGTTTGGCCCAAGGACGATTCCTATTGAATTTGGTTAAAATCGGTTCAGGTTTAGATATAGCCCCCATATATATATAACCCCCGATTTGACATGTAAGCGATGTAGAAACTTTATTTTATATCCGATTAGTATGAAATTTGGCAGAAAGAGGTTTCTTATTACATGAAGGAATACTGATAAATTCGGAGAAAATCGGTTCAGATTTAGATATAGCCCCCATATATATGTAACCCCCGATTTGACATGTAAGCGCTGTAGAAACTGTATTTTATAACCGATCAGTGCGAAATTCGGCAAAAAGAGGTATCTTATTACATGATGAAATACTGCCAAATTTGGAGAAAATCAGTTCAGATTTATATATAGCCCCCATATATATGTTACCCCCCATTTGATATGTAAGCGCTGTAGAAACTGTATTTTATATCCGGTTAGTGCGAAATTCGGCAGAAAGAGGTCTCCTATTATATGAATGAACACTTTTAAATTTGGAAGAAATCTGTTCAGATTTAGATATAGCCCCCATATATAAGTTACCCCGATTTGACATGTAAGCCCTGTACAAATGATATTTTATATCCGATCAGTGATTGTATTGTATATCCGATTAGAACAAATTTCGACAAAAAGAGGTCTGTTTACATGAATGAGTATTCAGGGAAATCGGTTCAGATTTATATATAACCTCCATATATATGTTCCTCCTGATTTGGTATCAAAGCGCTATATAAGCTTAACTTTACTTCCGATCATTTAAATTTTCCAGAAAGATGTTTCTTAATTTAGGAACGAATATTGCTAAATTTAGCGATTATCGGTTTAGAATTAGATGCTAAGTCTACTTAGCATGGTTTAGAATGGAGGTATCGATATATTTTAAATGCATTGATGGATTGACAAAATGTGACCAATTGCAATACATATTTATAAATTAAAAATTAGTGCTTTAAAACAAAGGCTAAAGCTGGTTATGAAATGTTTAACCGTAAAGTATAATACGAATTCGAAAAAGTCAGCTAAGTTTTAAAAATCTTTTTAAATCTTTATATATATATTAAAGTTAATGTATGTGTGTTTGTGGCTGTGTTTGTCTGACTGTCGGCTGGGCCGATATTCTTGAAATTTGCATAGGCTGTTTTCAAGAACTTTTTTAATTTAAAGAATTTTCAAAATATTTCTAAATTTTCTTATTGTAATTTTTTACAAAAATTTTTGAACTGATAACTTCTAGAAATTGATCATTTCTAAGACATTAAATCTTTATAAAAAAAATTCTTTGGGCATTCGTTTGTAATGGATGATCGATCTTAACTTCACGATAGGCCCAGTTCTAGCTTAGCCATATTTTCAGTTTTATTTATAGAAAATTTCTGAAATATCCAAGTAATCCATAGTATCCATAAACCAGTAATAATGTGCCAAAGCTAATATAACTTCATTCTGGTTGTAGTTAAAAACTCTGTCGCCAAGGAGTCCGTGAACAACATTTCATATCGAGAGTCATTTATCCAATCCCATCAAGGGGAAGGAACAAACAAACAAACACTGTGCAGTGTTATTGATTCTCCTTTTCGCAGTTGATATTCATGTTCATTTCATAACTTCCAGTTGACCATGCCACGACAATACAATAAATTCCAATCGAAGTTGAGAGATTCCTTCAAAAGGCACCTCTCGGCACAGCAGTGATGTCTGCATATGGACGGATGGACGGACGGACCGACGGATGGGTTGGATGGATGCACATTGTGATATTTTGGATCAATACGCATAGAGGAGGTTTCCCTTCCAGCAAAGAAGCCCTTGCGTATGCAGGCATTAAGGAATGATTGAACGGATGAATGGATGGCACAATGCAATAACACTACGCAACAAACAAAATTTTTTTTGTGTCCTAGACCTAAACATTTTTTTTTATAGATTGTGGCATACTGTTATATGAAATCAAAACCAAAAACTTTTTTATGGATACATTTTTTTTAAAAAAATTGTTTATTAGAAATACTATTATCGTCGAAGGTACCCTTAGTATTTGCACTGTAATTTTTGGAGTATATGCCCGATCTAGTCGACTTATACGCTAAATTGAAGCTATTAATGTGGGCTAACAATGTGGGAAATATCTCTTTCACTTAGAAACAATGGTTTAGAAACAGTCATTAAACAAATCGGAAAAAGTAGATTTTTTAAAAAAAAAAAATCCTGGGACGAAAAACATAAAAAATAGAAGAAAAAAATTGAAAAAAATATTTTATTTTATTTTTTAAAAGTTTGCATCCTATCGAAGATAATAATGCCTATTTGAAAAAAATCTATGGATAAATGTAAAAATTTTAGCCCTTTTGTTAGAGGTAAGAGAATTTCAAAAAATCTTTTTTTATAATTTCTGTATATTATCTATACGGGGCAAAACCGCCTTTTCTGATATGTTTCAATCGAAAGAAAATATATTTGGAACACAAATTTTTAAATATTATATATTTCTGATCAAATAAATTTTATTTGAAAATCAATAAAATATATTTGGAACTCGTACATTAATATGTTACAACATATAATATTTGCAAACTAAATTTCTCAAATAAAATATGTGTTTGAAAACAAATAAAATTATTGTTTGGGAATTTCTCCAAATATATTTTTTGTTTAAAAAATATTTTCGAAACTTTTGTTGAATTTTTCGAATTTAGGTTTAGCATTCAACCTCCCAGTTATGATACGAAATGCAGCATTAACGTCTGTTTTAAATTAATAATTTAAATTTTCTGAGTATTCCAAGCCATCATTAGTTTTCAATCCTCCAAGTAATAGATTTCGATCCAAGATTATACGATTTCAATTATTATTATTTATTATTCTTCCGACATGAAAAATTTCCAAAAATTTACTTTGAATTACTGAAAAATTTAACTCAATTTTTTTTCTGAATACTTAAATGCAACCAAATATTTGTTTCGGAAAAAATAGTCCACAATAAACACATATTGGGATGTGAACAAAGATTTATTTAGAACAACATCCTCCCAAATATATAATTTTTGTGTGTATCAAATATTATATATTTGGAGTGTACCCTAAACATATATAATGTTTCAAGCCGAATATGTTTGGGACAATATATTACAGAAGCGATTTTTTTTTCAGCGTGTACATTTGAGTTTATTTACATGAACAAGTTTCATTAGAAGTAATTGTGAGTTCTTTGTTGACGTTTGTGGATTTCGGAATCGGTTTCTCTAATGAGGAACCAAATATAATCTCCCCATCATTCTTTCATCCCAGTGCCCTTGGTAACGCCGCTCGATGGACTTCAATTCTTGGTGAAACCTTTCGCCATGTACGTCACTTACGTCGCCAAGATTCTCGGGGAAAAAGTTTAAATGAGAATGCAAGAAATGAATTTTGAGGGACATATTTACACCTGTTGGAATACATAAAGCGCAAAATAAGATAGGAGAATACATACATATGTGTTATATACATAAATATGGAAAAATATATTTCTTAAAATTTTTTCATAATTTTTTAACAAATCATTAATCATTGTTTCATATTGCAGGCTTTTATTGGATCCAAGGAAATTTAAAGCTACAAGCTTAAACGACCTCCATGCTGCAATTTCATCCGACATCAAATATGATTCGAAATGCACATCTTTCATCAGTTTCCTTATTTTAGGCCCATCAAAAACACCTTCTTCGCTTTTTGAAAAGAAAGAGTTTTAAATAAACTTTTTAAATATGAGAGTGACTTGCCATCTTTCCTTAAGGCTTTTACAACATTTCTAAAGAGCCCCAGCTTAATATGCAGTGTCGGCAAATAATCGGCTATCCCAGAGGCATAACATACCAACTACTTTTAAATCGCAACAAATTTTCCAGTCATGTTCATATTTTATGTTATTTATAAATTTAGCCTTTGTTTCGTATGATTCCTTAGTGTTGACAGCATGAGTAATAGGAATCGACGGTTTCTGATTTCCGTTGTGTAAAAGTACTGTTTTCAAACTTTCTTTACTGCTGTCAACAAGTAACCGCCATTCCTTTTAATTGTATGTTTGATTAAGTTCCTCGAACAATCCGGGAATGTTCTTGCAAAAGCATCTGTTATCCACAGTTGTATAAAATTGTTTGTAAGGTATATCACAGACTCTATAATATGATATGTTAAAATCTGGGGCCAAAATATTGTACTGTTTCATCCCAGATGTAAGTAGTTCTGCCTTATCTTTGGTCAGTTCCAAACTTGACTTCTGACACAAACTTGAATCGCTCAGAGTTGAGTACTCAGTTGAAATTGATGATGTTTCCGTTATTAGGCTGTTAGCTATACTTGGACACTTCATACTCCATTCTATTAACATAGACAAAAATAGCAGTCCGTATCGTGAATGAATGGTTCTCTCCAAATCATTGGCATTCCAAATTGCACGTGAAGTCTAAAATTAAAACGTTTTATTCCACAAAACTTTGTAATATATTAATTTTAAAGTACTTGCCGCATTCTTCCACTAGTCCGTCGAGTAAGATTTACATGGCACTAATTACACAAAATACTAGGTGTCCACGGTTCGCTCATATTTTTAACTCGTATACCAAAATATTGCACATATATTTCTTCTATTATTTTACTAAACGCACGTTGATTTTTATACCCTACACCACACTGTGGTACAGGGTATTATAACTTTGTGCATTTGTTTGTAACACCCAAAAGGAGAAGAAATAGACCCATCGTTTATATACCGATCGACTTAGAATCACTTTCTGAGTCGATTTAGCTATGTCCGTCTGTCCGTCTGTCTGTCTGTCTGTCTGTCTGTCCGTCTGTCTGTCTGTCCGTCTGTCTGTCTGTCCGTCTGTGCATGTATTCTTGTAATCAAAGTACAGGTCGCAATTATGGTCCGATCTCGACGAAACTTTACACATATCTTTTTTTTGGCCCAAGGACGATCCCTATTGAATTTGGTTAAAATCGGTTCAGATTTAGATATAGCCCCCATATATATGTTAGCCCCGATTTGACATGTAAGCGCTGTAAAAACTGTATTTTATATCCGATCAGTATGAAATTCGGCAGGAAAAGGTTTCTTATTACATGAATGAACTCTGTTAAATTTGGAAGAAATCGGTTCAGATTTAGATATAGCCCCCATATATACATTACCCCCGATTTGACATATAAGCGCTGTAAAAATGTTATTTTATATCCGATCAGTGCGAAATTCGGCAAAGAGAGGTTTCTTATTACATGAAGGAATACTGCTAAATTCGGAGAAAATCGGTTCAGATTCAGATATAGCCCCCATATATACGTTACCCCCGATTTGACATGTAAGCGCTGTAAAAACTGTATTTTATATCCGATCAGTATGAAATTCGGCAGGAAAAGGTTTCTTATTACATGAATGAACTCTGTTAAATTTGGAAGAAATCGGTTCAGATTTAGATATAGCCCCCATATATACGTTACCCCCGATTTGACATGTAGGCGCTGTAGAGACTGTATTTTATATGCGATCAGTACGAAATTCGACAGAAGGAGGTCTTTTTACATGAATGAGTATTCAGGGAAGATCGGTTCAGATTTATATTGATTGTTCCTCCTGATTTGGTATCATACCGCTATAGAAGTTGTATTTTACTTCCGATCATTAAAATTTTCCAGAAAGATGTTTCTCAATTTAGGAACGAATATTGCTTAATTTAGCGATTATCGTTTCAGAATTAGATAATATGTTTCTACCCATTTACCAATTATTCCAAATTATTATGGCAATGACCCTTATCGCATTGTTAGGGAGGTGTAGGGTATTATATAGTCGGCCCCGCCCGACTTTCTGCCTTTCCTTACTGGTTTTTAATAACATATTTTCCGAAGATGTAGCTGAAATTGTCGGGATCGTTTACACATTGAAAAGTTCTTTGTCTTTTACTGATACTTCGAAATATATCTTTATAATATTTTTTCAGAAAATCGACTTATCTCTTTAAGGCGCTGAATTACACTAATTTATTAATAAGAAATTTCATTCATAAATTCTGGGTTTAGGGTTCATAATTTGCAGTACCTGTAGCTGACATATAGTTTGCTTCGAAAGTAGACACCCAATATGTTCAAGACTGCCGCGTATTACTTTGTATTGCGTATATACGACTGGGATGTCCATGCCCCTAAAAGGCGTAACTGAATGAAAACTTTATAAATAAAGAACCAGAAATATTGTTGAATGAGCCTCTATCTGAGCAGATCTCATCCAATATAGCTCTCACATTGAATATCATGTTTTATGGAGGGTTACGAACGGCCATAAAACCTCGTCCTCTCTATAATTTTATAATGTCTGACATCAATCCTCCTAAAATAAAATGCAAGTGCAATGTCTCCTATATGTCTCTCTCACATATGGCGAATTCAATATAAGCAAGAACATCATTTAAAAACGAAAAAATATGAAACAAGATTTTTTTGAATTTCCCTAACATTTACAAAATGGCTCATAACTTGTACATATATCCATACATTTTTTTCAAATAGATATTGTTTTCTTCGTTTGCATGCTGGTTTTTAAAAAATGTGATAAAATAATTTTTTTGATTTTTTCCCTATTTTTTATGTTTTTTTTTGTACCAGGAAAAAGTGTTTTTTAAAAAAAAAAATATTTTTTTCCTCATATTTTTGACGACTGTTACTAAACCAAAGATTCTACGTGAAAGCGATATTTGCAGCATATGTAGCCCTCATAATTGCCTTTAATTTGAGGCATAATACGGCTCAAACAGGCTTATACTTGATAAAATATGGTCCAAATATTGAATGTACTTTCCATAAAAGCTGGAATTTAAAAAAAAAAATTAAAAAAAACATTTTAAAAAAAATTTACCATAACATTTTTTTTTAATATTTTTTCGTGTTTGTGACACCTAATTGCACCAGAATGTGTTATCCACATACCTTGGACAAAAATTTTGTTGCATAGTGTAATCAGTGCTTATGATGCGGTTCGGTGATTTTCTGTCACATTTCTGTCCAGCCTCAGATGGCATTGTGTTTTTTGCTTCTCTTTTGGTCTTCATACTTTTATTTCCTTTGGGATTTTGGAGGCGCAGGAGCGACTGACTGAACAAAATGTAATTAAATATTGTTTTCTCAATTAATTTGGTTGTTGTCTTTGCTGAGGCAATAATGATGACGATGCTGCGAGACTGTTGCTGGGACTTGAAATGGGTGACAATGTGGCATGCTTACAATATGATGATGATGATGATCATGATGATTGTGTGGTGACGATAAGAGTTTTAATTAATTTATGCTTATCATTTTTCTTGTGATTGTGGCGAATCGTATCTGTGTTTTTTTTTGGCAAAGAGTCTCTGCTGAATGCTCTTTAAATGAATTCACTTAAAAATTAAATGAATGGAAAAGTCACAGCGAACATTGTTATGACGAGGTTTTGATGGGATAAATTATTCAGCAATTAAAATTGGAAAAATCACCCAAAAATTATGAAAAGGATCCTTTTTATTGCGCACAATTTTGTGTGCAATGGATTCTCTTTTTCGTCCACTTTGGGGCAACAATTTTTAGATTTACATCCTTCTGTTCAGACAACAATCTGCCTGAATTACAACAGTCTCTTTACAGAGTCCTGATAGAAATTGTATAAATCTGTGCAGTCTTTCCATCTATCGATTTTATTCACAGAGTCCTAATAAACATTTTCCTTATATTTTCTGCTTTCTTCATGGGGTTATCTCTCATCTTGCGAGTTTTTCACTTGGATTAATCACCCAATAATCAAAATAGAAAAATTATATAGGGTGATCCAAGTAGAGATACTTTTTTCAAAAGCTTTTTTTCGTTGTTCAGGCGTAAGTCTTTTCATGATGAAATGCCAAACAATACTTAACACAAATAACATGACCGCATGACACGACTCATACGTGATCTGTCAAAAAAAGGCTATTGAAAAAAGTATCACTACTTGGATCACCCTATATGTACAATAAATGTTCCACATTGTTTGCCAAAATTTCGTATGGAACTGGAATAGTTTTTAACTTTTTAGATACCTAAACATCTTTCCGTTCATACCTCTGTTCAGACGACTATCCGCCTGCATTCTAGGAGTCTTACAATCTAGCGATTCCATTACGGAGCCCTAAAATACATTTTGTAAATCCCTTCCCACTTTGTTCTTGGGGTTATCTCTCAGTCACTCCCTCAATCTATGAATTTATTCACAGAATCATGCTAAACATGATTCCCTCCCCACTTTGTTCGTGGGGTTATCTTCTCAATCCAACAATTTGTTCACAGAATCCTGATAAGCATTTTTCCAATCCCTCCCCACTTTGTTCATGGGGTTATCTCTCAGTCACGGTCTCTATCTAGCATTTTTTCACAGATTTCTGATAAATATTTTCCCAATCCATTTCCCAGTTTGTTCATGGGGTTATCTACTGCTGGTATAATTGCTGCGTATGTAAATACCAAATAAACGAAAGAATGAACAAACAAACGAAAAATTTAATGATGGAAAAAGGAGAGCGAAAAAATCTTATAGAAGTCTTAAAAAAGGCATTGACATGACATTATGGTTGCCAAAATAAGGGGTTTGCGATTGTGATTTTTTTTTTCTCACTCCGAGGCAGATGTCATCCCTCCCTGCTTTACAGTGTTCCAGTGTTCCACATCGGTGGCGGTTGTGGCGGGTATGGCAAATTAGACAACTCATCAATTATTTCTAAAGCGTAACATCATTAAGATTTTGTTTTTGGGTGGAAAGACTCCCATTTGCTTGGTGTCAAATTGAGGGCGTTAAAATGTTAAATCATCAAAGCCCCAAATGATGCAAATGATGATAATGATGATGACGATGGTGACGAAGACGACGGCTCCAAGTGTTATGCTTTTGGCGGCATCAACAAGAGACAGACATGAAAAGCGGAAAGGAATTTTATTTGAATGAAATTCGAAACGGGCTAAGAGTTCAATGTACAACCGAAATGTTACAAAAAAAAACTCTTGGATTTAAATTTGGACATGCTAAAAGGAGTTAATGCTGCAAAATGAGAAAGATGAAAGACATATTCATTATATCCTGCTTTAAAGGGATATAAAGGGTTTTCCAAAAAGATTTCTTTTAAAAAAATCGCACTTATTGTTAAGGAAATTCAAAAGTTTTTATTTAATGTGAAGTACAATCGATACAATCAAGTTTTAAATAAAACGTCATTCAAATGGCCTCCACGACTTCTTCTGCAGGAACGAATTCGATGAACCCAATTTTCGAGCACTTTTCACTAAATCAAGTCGTATGTCATGACTGACACGTTCAATATTGACTTGAAGAGACTCTGGTTTATTTGGAAAGATCAATGACTTCAAATAATCCCACAAGAAATTGTCTAATGGTGTTAAATCACAATTTCTTGGAGGCCATTCAATATCACAATTTCTTGAAATAATGGAATCTCCAAACATCTCTCGCAACAATTCAATTTTTCATTTGCTGTGTGGCACGTAGCCACAATCGGTCAATGGCAAATAGATAGTTCTTAACGAGAGCTAAAATATTGCTCATAGGTGTCAAGGTCGTAGGTCGACTGGAAAGTGTTTTTTATACCCTCACTTTAGTGATACGAGGGTATATATCATTTGCTACGGAAAAAAGTGTAACACGTCGAAGGAGTGACCTAAGACCCCAAGTATGTTCGGAGGAAATCCGTTTTGGGTAACTTTAAGCCGAATGAGCAATGTCCGTCCGTCCGTCTGTCTGTCTGTCTGTCTGTCTGTCTGTCTGTCTGTCTGTCTGTCTGTCTGTGTGTCTGCTGGCTGGTGCGCACGATAACTCTCGAAAGGAGTAACCGATTGACCTCAAATTTGGAATGTGGTAATATTTTTTTCTATCTCCGGCTAAGTTCGAAGATGGGCCATACTGGTCCACTCCTTCTAGTACCTCCCCCACAAATGGTTAAAATGTTGTGAAATATTGATTCTTTAATAACTGCTATACTACTTATTCGAATCTTTTGAAATTCCACACATAGTATTAGCTTATAAGGCGCTATCAACTCGAGAAGAATGGGCGAAGTCGCCACGTCCCTTTTTGTACCTCCCACACAAAGGCACCATTTTGCACAAAAAGTCAACAGTTTATAACATTAATAACAGTGTATAGAAATACTTGAAATTGTGTACAGTATTATGCTTTTATATTGCCACGCCCCTTTTGGTACCTCCCACACAAAGGTACCTTTTTGCACCAAAAGTTAACAGCTTATAACATTAAAACCAGTGTATAAAAATACTTGAAATTTTGTACAGTGTAATGTTTTTATAGTGCCTATAGCCCTGTGAAAAATGGGCGTTATGGCCACACCCCTTTTTGTACCTCCCCCACAAAATGCCAAATCATACCACAGTTTAATATCTCATAACGTTTTAACCAGTGCACATAAATGCTTATAATTCGACACAGTGCAATGAATTTAAAGTATCTAATGTTCAGCGAAAAATAGGTGTATTTGATAAACCCCTTCTGGTACCTCCCACACAAATTGACAGAATAATTCGAGTAATATTCAATATTACATTACTCACAAAGTGAGGGTATACCTTAGCCGGTTTACCCGACTGAAACTTTCTTACTTGTTTTTATTTTCTTTTAACTGACTTGGCATCATTTTCAAATGTGAACGGAAACTTAATTTTTGCTCTAGCTCCTTAACGGTACGTCGGATCGGGAATCGGTCAATGGCAAAAAGATACTCCTTGACGACAGCTAAAATATTGCTTATAGGTGTCAAGGTCGTAGGTCGAATGGAAAGTGGTTTTTTTTTTATTTAAAAAAAAATTAAATTTGCCCTCGAAAAGTCGCAATTGGCGAACGATTAGTTTGATAATAAAACTGAATAATTTGTAAACGTTGTTTTTGCGTATATCTCTCCATGATGAAATTGTTAACACTACTGAATACAATGAACTACAAATGACAGATCATGACATATTACAAATGGCCAAAACGTCACTTCAAAATCATATCACCCCTATTGGAAAACTCGTTATTAAATTAGGAACAAATGACAATTGCGAAAAGGCTGTGAATTTAAACATGAAACAGCTGAGACATTTCTAGAAATTATGTATACATACATACTCGAATGTATATCGAAAAATTATTACATTATTTAATTTATTTTTTTTTAATTTGTTTCTTCAAAATCTAAAGATTGCACTATGCAACAAAATTTTTGTCCAATGGAAGTGGATAACAGTTTCTGGTGCAACTAGGTGTCACAAACACGAAAAAAATATTAAAAAAAATTTTTATGGTAATTGAATAGAATTATGAGGGCCTCAAATTGAATAGAATTATGAGGGCTACATATGCTGCAAATATCGCTTTCACGTAGAATCTTTGGTTTAGTAACAGTCGTCAAAAATATGAGAAAACAATGATTTAAAAAAAAAAACACTTTTTCCTGGTACAAAAAAAAACCATAAAAAATAGAAAAAAAAATCGAAAAAATTATTTTATTACATTTTTAAAAACCCAGCATGCTAAAGAAGAAAACTCTGTGAATTGAATTCGCCATATGTGAGAGAGAAATATAAGAGACATTGCACTAGCATTTTACTTTATGAGGATTGATGTGAGACATTATAAAATTAAAAAAAAACCCTCCATAAAACATGATATGCCATGTGAGAGCTATATTGGATGAGATCCGCTCAGATAGAGGGCCATTCAACAATATTTGTGGTTTTTTATTTATGAGGTTTTCATATAGTTACGCTTTTTAGGGGCATGGACATCCCAGTCGTATATACAGGTAGTAAAATTATATGTATGTACGCAATACAAAGTGGAACGCGGCAGTCTTGAAAATATTGGGTGTCTACATTCGAAGCAAACTATATGTCAGCTACAGGTACTGCTACTTATGTACCTTAAACCTGGAATTTATGAATGAAATTTATTATTAATAAATTAGTGTAATTCAGCGCCTTAAAGAGATAAGTCGATTTTCTAAAAAATATTATAAAGATATATTTCGAAGTATGAGTAAAAGGCAAAGAACTTTTCAATGTGTAAAAAAAATGCGGAAAATATGAAATTAGAAAAATATCGACGTGCCTTTAGTAATTTAATAGAAGAAATATATGTGCAATATTTTGGTATACGAGTTATAAATATGAACGCACCGTGGACACCTAGTATTTTTTGTAATTCGTGCCATGTAAATCTTACTCGATCGACTAGTGGAAGAATGCGGTAAGTACTTTAAAATTAATGTATTACAATGTTTTGTGGAATAAAACGTTTTAATTTTAGACTTCACGTGCAATTTGGAATGCCAATGATTTGGAGACAACCATTCATTCACGATACGGACTGCCATTTTTGTCTAAGTAAACAGATTGGAGTAGGAAGGAGCATTCGCTGGAATTACGCTGAAGTAAAATCTGTCACTGTGCCAGTTGCACATACCAATTCCCAAGTGTCCAAGTATAGCTAACAGTCTAATTACGGAAACATCATCAAGTTCAACTGAGTACTCAACTCTGAGCGATTCAAGTTTGGGTCAGAAGTCATCGCTTTTAACTTAGTTTAAACCCATTGATATAGTGAGAGATTTGGAACTGATCAAAGATAAGGCAGAACTACTTGCATCTGGGATGAAAAAAGTACAATATTTTGGCACCAGATGTTAACATATCATATTATAGAGTCCATGATATACCTTAAAACAATTTTATACAACTGTGGATAACAGATGATTTTGCAAGGACATTCCCGGATTGTTCGAGGAACTTAATCAAACATACAATTCAAAGGAATGGCGGTTACTTGTTGACAGCAGTAAAGAAAGTTTGAAAGCAGTACTTTTACACAACGGAAATCAGAAACCGTCGATTCCCATTGCTCATTCCGTCAACACTAAGGAATCATACGAAACAATGGCTAAATTGATAAAATACATAAAATATGAACAACATGACTGGAAAATTTGTTGCGATTTAAAAGTAGTTGGTATGTTATGCCTCTGGGATAGCCGATATTTTGCCAACACTGCATATTAAGCTAGGGCTCTTTAAAAATTTTGTAAAAGCCTTAAGGAAAGATGGCAATTCACTCTCATATTTAAAAAGTTTATTTAAAAGTCTTTCTTTTCAAAAAATCGAAGAAGGAGTTTTTGATGGGCCTAAAATAAGGAAACTGATGAAAGATGTGAATTTCGAATCATATTTGACGTCGGATGAAATTGCAGCATGGAGGTCGTTTAAGCTTGTAGTTTCAAATTTCCTTGGATCCAATAAAAGCCCGCAATATGAAACAATGATTAATGATTTGTTAAAAAATTATGAAAAAATTGGTTAGAAATATATTTTTTTATATTTATGTATATAACACATATGTATGTATTCTTCCAACTTATTTTTCGCTTTATGTATTCCAACAGGTGTAAATATGTCCCTCAAAATTCATTTCTTGCATTCTCGTTTAAACTTTTCCCCCGAGAATCTTGGCGACGTAAGTGACGAATATGGCGAAAGGTTTCACCAAGAATTGAAGTCCATCGAGCGGCGTCACCAAGGCACTGGGATGCAAAAATGATGGGAGATTATATTTGGTTCCTCATTAGAGAAACCAATTCCGAAATCTACAAACGTCAACAAAGAACCCACAATTACTTCAAATGAAACTCGTTCATGTAAATAAACTCAAATGTACAAAATATAAATAAAAGTAATAAATAAAATCGCTATTTAAACAGAAATTTAAAAAAAAAGATTTTGTGAAATTCTCTTACCTCTACGAAAAGGGCTATAATTTCTTCATCTATCCATAGATTTTTTTCAAATAGGCATTATTTTCTTCGCTAAGATGCAAACTTTTAAAAAATAAAATAAACAATTTTTTTTCGATTTTTTTTCTATTTTTTATGTTTTTTTTTGTCCCAGGATTTTTTTTTTTAAACAATATCTACTTTTTTCAATTTGTTTTATGACTATTACTAAAACTCTGTTTCTAAGTGAAAGATATATTTCCAACATTGGTAGCCCACATTAATAGCTTCAATTTAACGTATAAGTCGACCTGATTGGGCATATACTCAAAAAATATATAGTGCAAATACTAAGGGTACCTTCGACGATAATAGTATTTTTAATAAAAAAAATTTTTCAAAAAAAAATTTATCCATACAAACATTTTTGGTTTTGATTTTATATAACAGTATGCCACAATATATACAAAAAAAATAATTTTTAGGTGTAGGACACAAAATATTTTTTTTTTGTTGCTTAGTGGTATTTTCGAGAACTTTTCATTTTTTATTTATAGAAAAAATGTTTAAGAAATCCATAATTCGAAATTAGAAATACAATATTTTTTCAGATATTTCTTATGGTCAGGATTATTTTTTTATAAAAAGAGTCTTAAATTTTTTTTGTCTATAGACATTTTTTTTTTCTTATACCAAATTTCTTAAAAAAAATTATTTATATAAAATGTATTTTTTAGTTATAGAAAATTTCTTACAAATTCCTTATTTAGGGAAAATTCCTTAGATTTTTTAAACAAAATTTCTATGAAATTGTTTAAGATAATTTTCTAAGTATTTGTAATATTTCATAAAAATTTGTTTCTTTTAGAAAATTTATTAGAAATTGTTTGTTTATAGAAATTTTTTTTATAAATTTGTATCTATAGAATAAACTCACATTTTTGTATGTACAAAAAATTTAATGAAATTTTTCCAATTGGTTTAATGACTGTTACTAAACCACTGTTTCTAAGTGAAAGAGATATTTCCAACATTGGTAGCCCACATTAATACCTTCAATTTAATAAGTCGACCTGATCGTCTACTCCAAAAATTATAGTGCAAATACTAAGGGTACCATCGACGATAAAAGCATTTTTAATAAAAAAATTTAAAAAAAATTTATCCATAAAAAAATTTTTGTTTTTGATTTTATATAACAGTATGCCACAATCTATACAAAAAAAATAATCTTTAGGTCTAGGACACAAAAAAAAATTATTTATAGAAAATGTAGTTTTTAGTTATAGAAAATTTCTTAGAAATTCCTTATTTATGGAAAATTCCTTAGATTTTTTTAAACAAAATTTCTAAGAAATTGTTTAAGATAATTTTCTAAGTATTTGTAATATTTCATAAAAATTTGTTTCTTTTAGAAAATTTATTAGAATTTTCTAAAGAATATAGAAAATTTCTTCGATTTTTTTATTCACAGAATTTTTTTTATAAATTTGTATCTATAGAATAAACTCACATTTTTGTATGTACAAAATGTTTAATGACATTTTTTTGTTTATTACTATAGATTTTATACCATACACCACACTGTGGTACAGGGTATTATGACTTTGTGCTTTTGTTTGTAACGCCCAAAAAGAGAAGAAATAGAACCGTAGTTGTTTATTGTACCGATCGACATAGAATCACTTTTTGAGACGATTTAGCCATGTCCGTCTGTCTGTCCATGTATTCTTGTGATCAAAGTGCAGATCGTATTTAGAGTCCGATTGTGATGAAATTTAGCACAGTACACTTTTTTGGCCCAAGGACGATCTCTATTGAAATTGGTCCAAATCGGTTAAGATTAGGATATAGCCCTATACTACAAAATTCGGTGAAATTCAGTACAGATTTTGATATAGCCCCCATATACATATATGTTTCACTCGATTTGACATGTAAGCACTGTAGAAACCGCGTTTTATATCTGATCATATAACTCTCTCCCTCAACAGAGAGAGTATGAACACTGCCAAATTCGAATTGCAATGCCCATTTCCGCATTGTTAGGGAGGTGTTGGGTATTATATAGTCGGCCCCCTCCGACTTTCTGTCTTTTCTCACTCGTTTATGTATACAACTATCTTAGATTTTTTTTTAACAATTTTCTATTTTTTTTTCAATATTTTATATCGTATATTTCTTTAGAAAATTTCCGAGGCTTTGCTTATTTCTTAGATACTTTTAATTTATGGAAATTTCTTAGATATTCTTTAATTTTGGATATTTTTTTTTAGTTTTTTTATGTTATAAAGTTTTTTTACAGAAAATTAATCAGAATTTTTTTTATTTGTCAAAATTTCGTAGATATTTGTTTCTAATAAAAAATAAGATTTTTTTATTTATAGGATTGTAGATTGTTCTATTTATAGAAAATTTCTCCGATTTTTTAATTTCTAGAAATTTTCTTTGTAAATAAAATTAAATATAGGAAATTATTATAATCTTTTGGACCCATCACGTGGACTCCCAGCTACTTCGAGTTGGAGCCAGGACTGGCCCATTTGGGATCAGGGTCCAGTCCCAATCATGGAGTTGAACGATTTGTAAACGTTGTTCAGGCGTAAGTCTTTCCATGATGAAATGCCAAACAATACTTAACAAAAATAACATGACAGCATAGCACGACTCACACGTGATCTGTCAAAAAAAAGGCTATTGACAAAAGTATCTCTACTTGGATCACCCTATATATAAATTATAGAAAATTTCTTTGATATATTTTTTTTGTGTAGAGAATTCCATTAAACATTTCTTTTTTATCGAAAATATTTTAAATTTTTTTCTTGTAGTTTGAAATTTTTTTGATATTTTTTATTTATGGAAAGTTTCTTAGAAATTCTTTGTTTATAGAAAATTTCTTAAATTTTTTTTATTCACAGAATTTTTTTTATACATTTTTATCACAGAAATTTGATTCTAATAGAATTTTTTTTATAGGAATTGTAGATTGTTCTATCTATAAATTAAATTTCTGTGATAAAAATGTATAAAAAAAATTCTGTGAATAAAAAAAATTTAAGAAATTTTCTATAAACAAAGAATTTCTAAGAAACTTTCCATAAATAAAAAATATCAAAAAAAAATTTCAAATTTAAATTAAAAAAATCTGAGAAATTTTCTATAATTATAGAAAATTTCTCAGATTTTTTTAATTTATAGAAATTTTCTTTTTAAAGAAAGTTATGTGTAGGAAATTATTATAATCTTTGGTTTAGTGCATTGATTTTTTATTTATAAAAATCTCCTCAAAGTATTTTTATACCCTCACTTTAGTGTGACGAGGGTATATATCATTTGCTACGGAAAAAAGTGTAACACGTCGAAGGAGTGACCTAAGACCCCAAGTATGTTCGGAGGAAATCCGTTTTGGGTCATTTTAAGTCGAATGAGCAATGTCCGTCCGTCTGTCTGTCTGTCTGTCTGTCTGTCTGTCTGTCTGTCTGTCTGTCTGTCTGCTGGCTGGTGCGCACGATAACTCTCGAAAGGAGTAACCGATTGACCTCAAATTTGGTATGTGGTAATATTTTTTTCTATCTCCGGCTAAGTTCGAAGATGGGCCATATTGGTCCACTCCTTCTAGTACCTTCCCCACAAAGGGTTAAAATGTTGTGAAATATTGATTCTTTAATAACTGCTATACTACTTATTCGAATCTTTTGAAATTTCACACATAGTATTAGCTTATTAGTCGCTATCAACTCGAGAAAAATGGGCGAAGTCGCCACGTCCCTTTTGGTACCTCCCACACAAATGCACCATTTTGCACCAAAAGTTAACAGCTTATAACATTAATAACAGTGTATAAAAATACTTGAAATTTTGTACAGTATTATGCTTTTATATTGCCTACAGTCCAGGGAAAAATGGGCGTCATTGGCCCGTCCCTTTTGGTACCTCCCACACAAAGGTACCTTTTTGCACCAAAAGTTAACAGCTTATAACATTAATACAAGTGTATAATAATACTTGAAATTTTGTACAGTGTAATGTTTTTATAGTTCCTATAGTCCTGTGAAAAATGGGCGTTATCGCCACGCCCCTTTTTGTACCTCCCACACAAAATGGCCAAATCATACCACAATTTAATATCTCATAACGTTTATACCAGTGCACATAAACGCTTATAATTCGGCGCAGTGCAATGAATTTAAAGTATCTACTGTTCAGCGAAAAATAGGTGTATTTGTTAAACCCCTTCTGGTAGCTCCCACACAAATTGACAGAATAATTCGTGTAATATTCTATATTACATTACTCACAAAGTGACAAAAATTGACAGAATAATTCGTGTAATATTCAATATTACATTACTCACAAAGTGAGGGTATACCTTAGTCGGTTTACCCGACTGAAACTTTCTTACTTGTTTTTAAATTGTTAATGTATAGAAAATTTTAACTATCGAAAATCCTTTGAATATTTATTCATATATTTTTTTTTTTGATTTAAAAATTATAGAAAATTTCTTTGATATTTTTTTTGTATAGCGAATTCCATTAAACATTTTTTTATCAAATATATTTTAAATTTTTTTTATATATTTTGAAATTTTTTTCATAATTTTTATTTATGGAAAATTCCTTAAAAATTCTTTGTTTATGGAAAAAAGTTGCTGAAAATTTCTATATTTTTTTTGAAATTTATAAATTATAGAAAATTTCTTTGATATATTTTTTTTGTGTAGAAAATTTCATTAAACATATCTTGTTTATCGAAAATATTTTTAAAATTTTTTTTATATTTTGAAATTTTTCTGATATTTTTTATTTATGGAAAATTTCTTAGAAATTCATTGTTTATAGAAAATTTCTTAAATTTTCTATGCACAGAAATTGTTTATAAATTTTTATCACAGAAAATTGATTATAATAGAAAATTATTTTTTTTTTTATTTATAGGATTGAAGATTGTTCTATTTATAGAAAATTTCTCAGATTTTTTAATTTGTAGAAATTTTCTTTGTAAAGAATGTTATATATTTAGAAATTATTATAAACTTTTATTTATTGCATTGATTTTTTATTTATAAAAATCTCAAAATAATTTTTTAAAAATTGTTTATGTATAGGAAATTGTAACTATCGAAAATTCTTTAAATATTTATTTATATACTTTTTTTTAAATTTATAAATTATAGAAATTATTATAATCTTTGGTTTATTGCATTGATTTTTTATTTATAAAAGTCTCCTAAAAGTATTTTTTAAAAATTTTTAATGTATAGAAAATTTTAACTATCGAAAATTCTTTGAATATTTATTTATATAATTTTTTTTTAAATTTAAAAATTATAGAGTTTCTTTGATATTTTTTTTGTATAGCGAATTCCATTAAACATTTTTTTATCAATTATATTTTAATTTTTTTTATATATTTTGAATTTTTTTTATAATTTTAATTTATGGAAAATTCCTTAAAAATTCTTTGTTTATGGAAAAAAGTTGCAGGAAATTTCTATGAAAATCCATTGAATTTTTATTTATATACATATATTTTTTTAAATTTATAAATTAATGAAAATTTCTTTGATATATTTTTTTTGTGTAGAGAATTCCATTAAGTATTTCATTTTTATCGAATATATTTTAAAATTTTTTGATATTTTTTATTTACGGAAAATTGTTTAGAAAATCTTTGTTTATAGAAAATTTCGTGGACTTTTTTTATTCACAGAAATTTTTTTTATAAATTTGACAGAAATTTGATTCTAATAGAAAATTAATTTTTTTTTATTTATAGGGTTGAAGATTGTTCTATTTATAGAAAATTTCTCAGATTTTTTAATTTATAGAAATTTTCTTTGTAAAGAAAGTTATATAGTTAGAAATTATTATAAACTTTTGTTCATTGCATTGATTTTTTATTTATAAAAATCTCAAAGTAATTTTTTAAAAATTGTTTATGTATAGAAAATTCTAACTATCAAAAATTCTTTGAATATTTATTTATATAAATTTTTTTTTTAAATTTATAAATTATAGAAAATTTCTTTGATATTTTTTCTAGTATAAAAAAATTTCAAAATATATAAATTTTTTTTAAAATATATTTAATAAAAAAAATTAGAATTTTTTGGATATTTTTTATTTATGGAAAATTTCTTAAAAATTCTTTGTTTATGGAAAAAAATTGCTGGAAATTTATATGTCTAGAATAGTTAAAGCGTAACAAATGTTAAAGTATTTTTTATTTATAGTAAATTTCTTTAAGTATTTTTTCTGTGTTGAAAATTTCCTTGAAATTGTTTATTTAAAGAAAGATTCTTAGAATCTTGTTATTCATGGAACTTTTCTTAGAATTTTTTTTGATATTTTCCGTATATAAAAATCCTTAAAAATTTGTCTTTTTGGAAATTTTCTTAGAAATTGTTTGTATTTTAAAAATACTTTTTTAAAATACAATTTATTTAGTATAAAAATAATATTTAACTTTTTATTTGTAGAAAATTGATTAGAATTTTTGTTAATAAGAATTTTATAATGATTTTATAATGCCTCGGATTTTTTCTACAATAGACAATTCTTTGGATATTTTTGTTTAAAAAATCTTTAGAATTTTTATTATGAAATTAGTGACTTTAAATTTATAGAATTTATTTAGTTTACTAAGTAACGACTGTATAAGTAAACATTTTTTAGACATTTTGTTGTTTATAAACATTGTCTTAGAATTTGTCATTTGTACAAAGATTCTTTTGATTTTTTATTTATAAAAAATTCTTAAATACATACAAAACATTTTTTAGACATTTTTATTTGTTGAAAATTTCTTAATAATTTTTTAGTTGTGGACAATTATCAATGGAAAATTTCATAGAATTTTTTAATTTATGGAAAAAATTTAAAAAAAAATATATTTATAGAAATTTTACTTATTATTTTAATTTTTCTTGAAAATGATAGTCCTCTAAAATCTATAGATTATTTTTATTTTTTATTAGAATTTACTTATAGCAAATTTTTGTGTGCATTATTTTTCTATAGATATTTGTTATGGTCAGAATTTTTTTATTTTTAATAATAAATTAAAATTTTACCAAATACCTTAGACATTTTTATGTATAGTATGTTTAGAACATTTTTATTTACAGGTGGCGCAAAAGTAACCTTTCGATGTTTTTTGGCTGTAATTTAAAAAAAAAATTAAAAACTTTGATTCTTCTTGTGGATTATTTTTATTTGGTCTTTTAATTTTTTTTACATCAAGTCGAGAATATGATGTCATGTAAATGGCCGCCGCCACAGTTGTTTGTCATTTGAGCCCATTTTATGGCATTTTCCGACGTCTTCGAAGAAAAAAGGTCCGATGACTCCTCCAGCGAAAACAGCACTTTGAGCGGGTGTAATGGCTCTTCGTGGGTTACACGCGGATTTTCAGTGCCCCAGAAGCGTACATTTTACTTATTTACGTACCCGCTAAGATAGAAATGGGCCTCATCACTCATGATTATTTTTGATGAAAAATCATCTTCCTCTTGGTGGCGATTAAGGATGGCTTGAGAGTATGTTAGGCGCGATTGGCGGTCAGCAGCTAACAGCTGATGCACCGTCTGGACTTTGTACGGAAACATCTTCAAATCTTGTACCAAAATTCGCTGTAGAGACCGTCGACTGATACCCATTTGCGTGGCACGTCGTCTGGTCGATATCGACGGCGCTTCCATGACATCCTCGGCTACAGCAGTAATATTCTCTGCAGAACGGCTACACCGGGGTCTGCCACGCCTGGCAGCATCTCGTGTTGTGCCAGTCTCTTCGAGGCGAGCGGCTAAACGTCGCAGTGTTTCACCAGTAGGCGTTGGACGGCCAGGAAATCTGCGACGAAATTCACGTTGTGCCAAAGTCACCGACCGATTATTGGTCAAATAAATAGTCAGCAATATTCCGCGTTCTGGAGCAGTGTAGCGTAACATTGTTTATTAACGTGTATTTCGCATGTGTTTACTACACAAATGTCAAAACAGAACTGACATTAGGGGCCAATCGCAAAATTTATAGCATTTTCTGATAGGAGGATTACTTTTGCGCCACCTTGTATAAAACAGTCTGAATTTTTTAGTTATAACAAATTTCTTAGAAATTCGTTGTTTATAGAAAATTTCTTAGTAATTCCTTATTAATAAAATATTTTTTGAGAAATTTCTTATTTATAGAAAATTTCTTAGAAATTCCATATTTATAGAAAATTTCTTAGAAATTCCATATTTATAGAAAATTTCTTAGAAATTCCTTATGGTTAGAAACTTTTTTAGAAATTCCTTATTTTTAGAAAATTTCTTAGATGTGTTTACACAAAATTGTCGTTCGAAATTTTTAAAAATTTTCTATTTTTAAGATTCCATTGAAATTTGTTTCTTACAGAAAATTTATTTGAAATTTTTTGTACATAGAAACTTTCTTAGATTTCTTTAATTATAGATTTTTTTTTATAAATTTGCATGTCTAGAATATTCTTATATTTTTGTATGTATACAAAATTATTACATTTCGTAAATGTTGTTTTTAACAATTTTCTATTTGTAAATTTATTTATTTTTGTGAATTTCTGAGAATTTGTTTATTTCTTTTTATTTATGCAAATTTCTTAGACATTCCCTATTTTTGGATATTTTTTAGTTATTTTTTATTATAAAATATGACAATATTACATTTTACACAAAATATCTTTGTTACACATTTTCTCTTTATATAAAATTTTTTGTTGTGGAAAATTTCTTATTTTTTTTTATGTATAGAAAATTTCTTAGAATTTTTTATTTATTTAACAAATTTATAATAAATTGTTTTGCAAGAAGTTGTTAGAATTCTTTTGTTTATAGAAGTTTTCATAAAAATTGTTTATATATTGAAAATTATTTAGAAATTTTAATTTGTGGACATTTTGACCCCTCACCTTAGAGATAACTCAATTTCTCAAATATGAAACAGGAATAGCATCCTTATTTTTTAAAATTTGCTGCAATATTTCCTTCGGCCTGTAAGCAAGATGGAGATTTCACTTGTCATTCAATATTGTATTTTACTTTTTCTTATTTTTCAAACAGCCTTCATTTGATGTCTTACAACATGTACTCGTAGGTGACTTTGTATCTGTCTTGTTATCAAATAGCCAAATATTTGTTGTTACTTGTTTGCAACATTTTTACGTTATTCTATAAGTTGATGTGAAACTTTTTTGTGAATTTTCTAAATCAAACAAAAGAATTATTCAAAAAGAGCATGTACTCGTATGCATACATATTAGGGTGAATTAATGTCTTAAATATAAAAATCAATTGGATTCTTTGAATTTTTTAAGTTGGCTTGTAATGAAGCCGGATGGGTTGTCGAGAAGATTGGTTTATCACTAATGCTAATTATTATCATAATCCATTCTCCTCGGATGTCTTGCATTAAGCTAAAGTCGTTTTACGGGATTGATGTATTCTCAATATCTTCTTAAAACTGCATGTATGCTTTGGTCAACAAGTTTGTATCGAACAATTTGATACACCCTAATGTATATATATGTATATGATGTGAGGATTCTCCCTTAAAAGAGAAATTTAAAACCTTATCATCAAATATTATCATAGTTTTTCAAATGCACATCAGGTCAAATTTTCCGGAATACAGAAAGAGCTATACTAGATTTTTTATACAAGAAAATAATACAAACAAATCGTTTCATCACTGCTGTATTAATTCATAAAATGCTATGTTATTAAATTGTTTATTAGAGGGGCTTCACAACAAAATCAAGGTATTACTGCTAAGTAATTCAAAGCAATCCAACCTTTCCTCGAATGCAGACAAAAGTAGCATTAAAATTCCTTTCATTTGGAAACTATTCCAATATAAGAGCAAACAATTTGAATTTTAGCACTGTCAGTATTCCATACAAATCGGATTTCTTTTTGAATCCTTTGAGTACTTCAACTAAAACATCCAAGTGCTCTGCCTTTTCCCTGTAGAAAGTGATCTAAAAGCTGAAAGCCGAGAGCCACATGTACTTGAAAACATATTATTCATTTCATACTTTTCATGTGTTCTCCAAATATGGTAAGTCGTTTGCCTAAATACAATTTCATTCCCTAGCAAATTTTCCACTTGGTCAGCGAGTACAATGTATGGTCAGTAGTATGTAAGCCGGTGTGGGACGATATACTCATATTCACAGAGCCATAAACTTGGCTTACATTTGAAAAGGACGAACAAAATACTCTCTCTTCAACAAATACATACAATTCATAAATTTACAGGTAAAGCACAAAAGTAAGATGTACTAATATCCTGATGGGCTCATAAGGATGGGAAATATTAGGGGAGCAAAATATGTAAGTATAAAAACACAGTGCAGTACAAAAGTTTATCATCGTTGATGACTTTTCTTCTAGAAAAGTTCATCGTTGATGACTTTTCTTCTAGAAAAGTTCATCGTTGATGACTTTTCTTCTAGAAAAGTTCATCGTTGATGACTTTTCTGATAGGAAACTTCATCTTTGATGACTTTTCTTATAGAAGAGTTCATCGTTGATGACTTTTCTTCAAAAACGTTCATCGGTGATGACTTTTCTTCTAGAAAAGTTCATCGTTAATGACTTTTCGTATAGAAAAGTTCATCGTTGATGACTTTTCGTCGTTGTTGACTATAAAAGTTCATCGTTGATAATTTTTCTTATAGAAAACTTCATCGTTGATGACTTTTCTTATAGGAAACTTCATCGTTGATGACTTTTCGTATAGAAAAGTTCATCGTTGATGACTTTTCGTATAGAAAAGTTCATCGTTAATAACTTTTCGCATAGAAAAGTACATCGTTGAAGACTTTTTGTATAGAAAGTTACATCGTTGATGACTTTTCGTATAGAAAGTTTCATCGTTAATGACTTTTCGTATAGAAAGTTTCATCGTTAATGACTTTTCTTCTAGAAAAGTTCATCGTCATCAACGATGAACTTTTCGTATAGAAAAGTTCATCGTTGATGACTTTTCGTATAGAAAAGTTCATCGTTGATGACTTTTCGTATAGAAAAGTTCATCGTTGATGACTTTTCGTATAGAAAAGTTCATCGTTGATGACTTTTCGTATAGAAAAGTTCATCGTTGATGACTTTTCGTATAGAAAAGTTCATCGTTGATGACTTTTCGTATAGAAAAGTTCATCGTTGATGACTTTTCGTATAGAAAAGTTCATCGTTGATGACTTTTCGTATAGAAAAGTTCATCGTTGATGACTTTTCGTATAGAAAAGTTCATCGTTGATGACTTTTCGTATAGAAAAGTTCATCGTTGATGACTTTTCGTATAGAAAAGTTCATCGTTGATGACTTTTCGTATAGAAAAGTTCATCGTTGATGACTTTTCGTATAGAAAAATTCATCGTTGATGACTTTTCGTATAGGAAAGTTCATCGTTGATGACTTTTCGTATAGAAAAATTCATCGTTGATGACTTTTCGTATAGAAAAGTTCATCGTTGATGACTTTTCGTATAGAAAAGTTCATCGTTGATGACTTTTCGTATAGAAATGTTCATCGTTGATGACTTTTCGTATAGAAATGTTCATCGTTGATGACTTTTCGTATAGAAAAGTTCATCGTTGATGACTTTTCGTATAGAAAAGTTCACCGTTGATGACTTTTTGTATAGAAAAGTTCACCGTTGATGACTTTTTGTATAGAAAAGTTCATCGTTGATGACTTTTCGTATAGAAAAGTTCATCGTTGATGACTTTTCGTATAGAAAAGTTCATCGTTGATGACTTTTCGTATAGAAAAGTTCATCGTTGATGACTTTTCGTATAGAAAAGTTCATCGTTGATGACTTTTCGTATAGAAAAGTTCATCGTTGATGACTTTTCGTATAGAAAAGTTCATCGTTGATGACTTTTCGTATAGAAAAGTTCATCGTTGATGACTTTTCGTATAGAAAAATTCATCGTTGATGACTTTTCGTATAGAAAAGTTCATCGTTAATGACTTTTCGTATAGAAAAATTCATCGTTGATGACTTTTCGTATAGAAAAGTTCATCGTTGATGACTTTTCGTATAGAAAAGTTCATCGTTGATGACTTTTCGTATAGAAATGTTCATCGTTGATGACTTTTCGTATAGAAAAGTTCATCGTTGATGACTTTTCGTATAGAAAAGTTCACCGTTGATGACTTTTTGTATAGAAAAGTTCACCGTTGATGACTTTTTGTATAGAAAAGTTCATCGTTGATGACTTTTCGTATAGAAAAGTTCATCGTTGATGACTTTTCGTATAGAAAAGTTCATCGTTGATGACTTTTCGTATAGAAAAGTTCATCGTTGATGACTTTTCGTATAGAAAAGTTCATCGTTGATGACTTTTCGTATAGAAAAGTTCATCGTTGATGACTTTTCGTATAGAAAAGTTCATCGTTGATGACTTTTCGTATAGAAAAGTTCATCGTTGATGACTTTTCGTATAGAAAAGTTCATCGTTGATGACTTTTCGTATAGAAAAGTTCATCGTTGATGACTTTTCGTATAGAAAAGTTCATCGTTGATGACTTTTCGTATAGAAAAGTTCATCGTTGATGACTTTTCGTATAGAAAAGTTCATCGTTGATGACTTTTCGTATAGAAAAGTTCATCGTTGATGACTTTTCGTATAGAAAAGTTCATCGTTGATGACTTTTCGTATAGAGAAGTTCATCGTTGATGACTTTTCTTATAGAAACGTTCATCGTTGATGACTTTTTTTATAGAAAAGTTTATTGTTGATGACCTTTCTTATATAAAAGTTCATCGTTGATGATTTTTCTTATAGGAAACTTCATCGTTTATGACTTTTCTTGTAGGAAACTGCATCGTTGATGACTTTTCTTGTAGGAAACTTCATCGATGATGACTTTTCTTATAGAAAAGTTCATCATTGATGACTTTTCTTATAGAAAACATCATCGTTGATAACTTTTCTTATAGATAACTTCATCTTTGATAAGTTTTCTTTTTTCTATACTAGAGTCATCCTATGACGGCTTTACAAACCCTATCTACCAACTTTGATGCACCGGTGAATGTTTACGGCTCAGGGTTGTGAAGATCCCCTTTTACGACGTGTGTAACTTATTCAGAAAAGTCTAATGCTTTAACCAAATGCATTAAAAGCCCTTTATGTTTGTATTTAATAACTTTGTGTAGAAGCAATGTCAGTAACTTCTTCCAAGCGGAGATAACCAAACTCTATCTGTCTATATATATTTGGCATATGCCTTTAACATTTTCTGTGTCACTTACCCACTTGTGTTGGATTTCCATTTTATTTTTGGGGTCACTCACAAACACTCTCATCTACTTGAGAAGAC